>CM053785.1:583225667-584425667 GCA_028749045.1 Cupressus sempervirens | reverse complement strand
ACCTTAAAGAATTCATGAGGAAGTTGGATTTGATGGATGTGGAGTTGTGAGGAAATTCATATACTTGGACTAATAATAGGAAAGGAGAGGATCTTATCCAGGTTAAGCTAGATAGACTATTAGTGTCAGGGAATTGGAGCAGTATGGGTAATTCCTATCTTGAGAACCTCACCAAAATGGTTTCAGACCACTCCCCTATTTTATTCCATTGGGAGAATGGTTTTAAAGGGGAACATAAACCTTTTAGATATGAAATAATGAGGGAGTCTCACCCAAAATTCAGAGAAAGAATTCATGATTGGTGGAACATAAGGATAGATGGTATTGTGATGTACAAGCTTACTCAGAAACTTGATAATATTTGAAGGAATGTCAGAGCCTAGGCTAAAAGTTCATTTGGTGACTTATTTAAAATTAAAGGTGAAGTGGAGGAAAAGCTCAAAAAACTCCAAGGTGTCATTGTAGAAGGGAATAATTTGGAGGAGAATATCCAAGAAGGGAGGTATAGAAAGAAGTGGAAAGAGATCCTTCAAAGGGAGGAAATCTTCTGGAAACAAAGATCTAGAATTCAATGGCTAAAGGAAGGGGATAAAAATACTACTTTTTTTCATAGGTCAGCATCCAACCACAAAAGAAGAAACACTATATCTATATTGAATGATGTAGGGGGAAGGGTTTTGAAAGAGTATGAGGAGATGGGTAAACATGTGGTAGAACACTTTAGTAAAGCACTTGAGAAAGACAAATTTACTGGGAACCCAGTTATCAGGAGAAGTTTGATTAATTCAATCCCAAGGATTCTTGGAGAAGAGGAAAATAGTCTGATCCTTAGTAATATCACGGAAGAGGAAGTGAAAAGGGTTTTTTTTTCTATGAAAGCCTTTAAGGCCCCAGGACCAGATGGATTCCCTCCATCATTTTTCTAGCATTTTTGGGAGGTGGTTAAATCAGATGTGATTTGGGCCACTAGGGATTTTTTCAGAATAGGTAAACTACTAAGGAGAATAAATAAGACCTTTATTGCCTTAGTTCCAAAAAATTTTAATCCTCTAAACTTGCTTGACTTTAGACCTATAAGTTTATGTAATACTATTTATAAGATCTTTGCCAAGGTTTTAGTGAATAGATTAAAGCCTTTCTTGGAAAGAATCATTGGAAGTCCTCAGAAGGGATTTGTGCTAGGAAGACAGATACTAGATGCGACTATAACCACCCATGAGGTTATCCATTCAATGGAAAAGAATAGGCAACCTGGGATGGCATTCAAGTTGGACATTTCCAAAGCGTATGATAAGGTCAATTAGGACTTCCTTTATGATGTGCTAGAAAGAGTAGGATTTAGTAATAAGATCATTAACTTGATCATGACGATGGTGGGCTCAGTACAGTATTCTATCCTACTAAATGGTTCCCCTTGGGGTAACTTGAATGTAGAGAAAGGCTTAAGACAGGGCAACCCACTTTCTCCTTATCTTTTTATTATGATAGCTGAAGTTTTAGGAAGGTCTTTCTTAAAATTAGTTAATACAAGCTATATTAAAGGTGTTAAACTAGCTACTAATGCTGTAATTGAGGTTATACAACAGTTTGTGGATGATAGCTTCCTATTTGGGGAATCTTCACTTATGGAGGCAGAAGCTTGGAAGATGATTTTACACAATTATGAAGAAAGCTCAGGGCAGTGGGTGAATTACCATAAGAGTAAGATTTATTTCCTTAACACTAAAGCCTTGCTTCAAAGAAGGATTAGGAAAATCTTGAATTGCCAATTTGCTTGCCTCCCAGACACTTATCTAGGTCTTCCCCTTACTACTAAGGAAGTAACTAATGAATTCTAGAACACAATTGTGGTGAGAATTCAGATGAATCTTGCAGGTTGGAAAGGGAAGATATTAAGTAATGCTGGAAAATTACAACTGCTCACTGGTGCTCTTCAAGGAATCCCTATCTACTTCTTATCCATTTCCAAAATCAATCAAAACATGGAAAAAAGAAAATTGGGAGAATTCAAAGGAATTTCCTATGGTCAGGGACAGAGGAGAAAAATAAATTGAGTCTAGTTAATTGGAAGGAGGTGTGTAAACCAAAATTTAAGGGGGGGTTAGGGGTTAGAAGGCTGAAGGATCTTAATAAAGCTCTCCTCACAAAAATTGGTTGGAGACTGGCAAAAGGAAACACAAGATGGGGAAATATCATGAAGGCTAAATATTTGTCTAATACCTCCTTTAGGTGGAACCTATATAATAATGACCTCCCTGGAGGTTCAAAGATTTGGCAAAATATTGTTAGGAATAGAGGTTTTCTAAGAGAAGGATTGAGGTGGATTGTGGGGAATGACTTCAATATTAGATTTTGGGAAGACAGGTGGATGGATGGGAAACCGTTGACCTTGAGTAAATATAGTGGTTTAATGGAACTTCTCAAAGAGGATATAGGGGGAAAAGTTGGGGATTATATTGATCAGGGGAGGAGGTGGAAGAAGCTTCATAAGGAGGGCTACTCACATGAGGACATTGTTCTCTTAAAGGAATTGGAAGAATTGATAAAAGAATAGAGATTCCCCTTACTACCTCAGGAGGATATTATGGCTTGGGACTTAACCCAAAAATGGGAACTTCATTGTAAAATCTGAATATACTTTCATGTTCAGTAAGGATCCTAGCCCAATTCTATGGAGTAAGGTATGGATTACTAACCTTATTCCTAAAATCAATTTCTTTTGGTGGACGACACATCATGGCAAAATTCTAACACTTGACAATTTGAAAAAAAGGGGTTTCTATATAACATACTATTGTTGTCTGTGTAAGGAAAAGGAAGAAAGTATTTCCCACCTTTTCATAGAATGTCAATTTTCTTTAGGGATCTAGACTAAGGTTTGGGAAAGATTTGGTGTGGCTTGGGTTATGAAGGATAACTTAGGCTAGTTTGTGGAGTGTTGGGATTGCCCCTTTTACCACCCAAGATTAGTTTTTTTATGGAATATTATTCCACCATATGTTTTCTAGCACATATGGAAAGAAAGAAATAACAAAATATTTAGGGAGGAAAGTAAGACAGTGGAAGTGGTTTTTGGAATAATGAATAAATTGTTAAAGGAAAATTTAAGAGTGGCTAAATGTAAAATGCCAAAGGAGGAGCCAGGTAGACTTGAAGGCCTGGTAGCTGAAAATTGGGGTTGTTAAGAGGATTTCTTCCTTTTTCATAACTTAGCTAGGAGGAGGAGACAACAAACAAAATGGTAACCTCCCATCATAACACAGTATAAAATGAACTTTGATAGTGCTGTAAAAATGAGGATTTGGAGTGGTTGGAGATGTGCTACATGATAGGAATGGTGATGTGCTGTTGGTTTATGCGAGTAAAGTGGGGAATGGTAGCAATAATGTGGTAGAGGCTATGGCGTTATTATGGGGTCTTCAACTCTCTAGGGAAAGATAAATTATGGAGTTAACAATAAAAGGGGACTCCAAATTAGTGATTGATTTGGTTAAGGGGGAGGCTAGATCGGGATGGAAGATTAGAAATATCATCTTGGATATTAAGAAAATCTTGAATGAAATGAAAATGGCCTGCCTGCAGCACATCTACAGGGAGGGGAATTAGGTGGCAGACGCGGTGGCTGCCATGGGGTTTAATGCAATGGAAATCACGTAGTGGGAGAATTTAGCTGATCTCAACGAAGATTTAAGGGTGTTGATATCCAAGGGAAAAGGTGGGATAAATTCAAGAAGTTTATAAACTTTAAAAGTAAGGCCAAATTTGGAAAGACAACAATTTTAGTCGCTAAATTAAACTATTGCATTTTGGAAGTAAAGGGTAGACATGGCCATACAAATGGCAAGTGGAGTGATTACGAATTAAGAAAAATGTCTTTTCATAATTATGGAAACTCGTTGTGAGTTTCAAATTGCTCTCCAAAGGGAAGTACAAAAGATATTATTAATTAGGGTGTCAAAAATTGTCGGGGTGAGAAAATTATGATTTTTCACATCCACGAATCCCATAATAACTCAGTATGGGATTTTGGAGTTCATCAAACATGGGTATGCACTTTTTATTTTCATCTTTTCAAAAGAGTTAAGAAGGAGAGTAGTTGCAAAAAGATCGAAGCCAAAAAAATTCAAATGCATATTTCTGAAGAAGGGGAGTCGAACTTTGGAGAAATTGAAATGGGGGGGGGGACCTGAATCGGTTGGAGCCAACGAAAATTGAGAATTTTAAGGACAGAATGGCTACCTAATTTTTACTGAAGGAAGGGGGTTTTTTTCCTTGCATAATGTCGATGGCTGGATATGATGAGAATTGCGTGCATCGGTTTGTGAATAGCTTGAATGATAAGAAGGTTACCATCAATGGTATCACCTTCCAAGTCACTGAGGAAGTAATCTCCATGGTGACCAACCTCTCCATGAAGGGAAAAAAATGAAGGAAAGTTACCAAAATTACTGACAAGGCCAGCATGAATAGCTTTTTCGCAGAGGGTGAGGAGCCAATTCGTTACAGAGGTGGGTTTAAAAGAGATAAGTTACCCACTCCCTTGGATGATGTGTGCTTGGTCCTTATGAGGTATCTGACACTGGAGGGTAGGTTTGGTGTATGCTATTACTACCATTTTCCTTTGTTGAATCATTTCAGAAATAAGGACTTCATTTCTATTCCTTTTTTTCTTCTGCACTCTCTTGAAGATATGGTTGTTGATGTTAGGGAAAAAAAGAGTAAAGGTTTAAATTTTACCATAATTCATCAAGGCTTAATTTTCTACCTTTATTAGTTTCACCTTGCCTTGTGTCCCCCCAGAGAGGTGGTTGTAGAAAAACCATGCCATGGTTAGAACTCCCCCTCGAGCGCAAGTATGGGGATGAAAATGCACACCCCCAGGCCATCCCCTAGTAAGTAAATTAAGAAAAAGAAAAAATTGAGCATGGCCTTAGTACAAAAGGGAAACAAGAAGATTAAAATTGAAAAATTAGTGGAGGTTATTGGAGAGGATTCGAGGGAGGATAATGGGGGTAAACCTAGAAGGAGGTCTAGTAGGCTTGCCCAATCCCAAACTAGGTGCAAACAGAAGTCCCTTAGATACCAAGTGGAGGAGGTTGAAGAAGATAGCTCTGGAAACAACAGTGATATAAGGGAGGAGGAAGATATTCCCAACTCCAAGAAGGATGATGGTAATGAGGAGGGGGAGAAAAGTTTTAACTCTAGGAACAATTCGGTGGATGATACTCAAACCCAGGCATCTGATGGAAAAGCAGGAAAAACTGAGACCACCCATGTGTTTGCCAGCTTCTCCCTCAAACCTATTACATTTTGTGAAGATAAAAAAAAGAAGGATAATTCCTCCATAACCATTTCATCCCCTATTAAGGAGAATTCAAAAGTTTCCTCTAACCCACGGGTTTTGCAGGATAAATCACAGGTGTAGAAAATAAAGGAGGTTGTTGCAAAGGGAGACATGAGGCCTAAAGATATGATCAAGGTGATGGACAAACGATACATGCATCTGGAAAGAAGGGTCAAATATTTTGAGGAGGGGTTCTTCACCTTCTCCAAATTTGGCCTTCAAGTTACCCATGCTGCAACAACAACCCTTCAATTACTGGCATAGGAAAAGGAGGATGCGGGTTTGGACATGGAGGACCATAAGTTGCTCTTCAAGTTTCTTGCTGATGACTGGGCCCAGATCCTACTACATGCAAAGGGGAAGGGGAAAAAGGAAAACTAAGTTTTTTTATGTTCTTATTAGTTACCAGGATCTTTGGATCCAAAAACTTTTAATACTTTACTGGCAGTATTGGTTTTGATGGTTATCAACTGTAATTAAGACTTGGGTTGGCTTGGGTACCTTTTTGGACAGTGTGGAAATCTAGTAGTTAGTTTGTCTCCTTTTTGGTTTTAGCTTAGTTGCTGGTCTTTGTTCGTGGTTGCAGACTTTTGGATCTTTGCTTAGTTAATTTTTTGACTACTGGTGTTTCTGGTTGGCAATGTGTTGGTTACTAGCTGTTTTATTGTATTTGGGCCGATCGCCTTGCTTTTGGTCGCTTTTAATTTCAAAAACAAATCCTACTCTTTTTAATGATATTTAAAGAAAAAACTTGACATCTTTTTTCTAGATTTATAAGTGAAAGTTAATTAAAATATAAATTTGAATATTTTAATTTGTTGTTATATTTTTATATTTTATTTTTATTGAAAGCATTCATCAATACATAAATATATGGTTGATTATCTTTCCATGAAATAATAGTAAATTTTATTCAAATTTAAATGCACTTGAATATAGTTAGACTTTTATTATAATTATAAAGTCTAGTTAAGTAAGTAAACTAAAGCTTAATTATAATAATTAATCTTTTAAATTGATTATTGAGTTAAGTTTGCTATATTTTTAGGGTTTCTTGATTTCAAACTATAGATTTTAATTTTTTCTTTAAATTATATGAGATTGTCATTTAGGGGTTCATTGTTATTAGGTGGAAGAATTTTCAAGATTTTTTGGGAGAAAAACAAAGTAATTCAAAGATGGAATTTTTGGTTGAAAGTTTATTTTTTCTTTCTTTTCAAATTACTTCATCTTTTTTGTGGTAGGGTTTTAAACCTTTGTAATTTCAATAAAATAAGAGCTTAAATTTTTGGGTTAGAGTTTCTCTTTCTTTTCAATGTTGATTTTTTAAGGTTTTTGCTCTTCAATTTTAGTTAGTCTTCTTTTTCCTAGCATGAGGTTTCATGTTTTATTTTGGAGAATTTCTTGTATGGTTATTGAAAGAATTATTCAATTTAGTGTTTTAGTGTTTAGGGTTTACATGTAGATTTTGATGAAAAAATCTTGATAAGCATTATTTCTTAAAGTTCTTTTCTTTGTATATTTGGTTTGAGATCTGTCCTAGGAAAGGCATGTCATTATTCTGAGAAATTTTTATATTAGAATAGTTCAAACATTTCAATGCATCAATATTAGTTATGACAACTCTGTAGATAAGTTCATAGTAACGAATATAACATAGTTGTTTCTATAAATTCTATGAGAAATTGTGAAGAATGGACTAGGAAGGGAAATATTATCCCCCATGACAAGTTAAATAAAATGGGGACACAGAGAATTTATCCAAACTAATGATATGCACTTTTTTCACCAGGTTGCAACTCAACCATATTTTAAAAAGGACTAATAAGCATCATAACCTAATTCATATTTTGGATACCCCAACCATCATTGGCATTCAAATTCTCCAACTCTTTACTAGATACTAATTCATCAGTCTATCCAGAAGTTCCATAATCATATTGATCCAAAATAAGTATAGAATAATAATCATTTGTAAGAGGAGCATCAACTATCTTAGATGAGAAAACAACAGGTGAGTCCTTTCCAAAATTATCATTTTGAGATATATTGAGTTCCTTTACTTTTCTAGTTACATCAGTTCATCTGCATCTAGTGTGGATTTGTATTGGTTTAAGTATTAAAATTCATGAATGTCATCTTGTAAATGAGAATGTAATAATCTCATATTAGTATCATAAATTGGTTCATTGTGATTTCCAAGGAGAGAGATACTTGTACATAATAAAGAAAAGGGTGAGTTTACAATTAACAAGTCTTCAATCCTTCTTTTGAAACACTTCCTCCTTTCTCATTTTCCATGAGAACCAAAGAACTTCACATATTAGAACATAATTTTTTTTTATTAATTCTAGAAAAAAAAATTTCCTTATAATTGGGAGGAATTTCACTCCAGGATAGGCAAGACCGACTATTTGAAACAATAGGATCTCCCAAGAAAATGATCTAAACTATGTAAGAAAAATCACATTAAAAGAATATATGTTCAAAGGATTCAATAACATTATAAAGACTACATTGAATATAACTAACTCCTAAGGACTCTAGGGTAGAACCAATAGAAAGTTATCTTAGTAAAAGGAACCATCTAAAATAGAGATTTTTTGGGTTCAACAAATGAGTACCAAAAATACTCAAAAAAGTATAACCACTCATAAAAAGGACACTGGAAACCCCAAATCTAGATACTCTTTGAAAGATGTTTAAATCTAAAAATAGGAACTTATAGATCTTCTTAGTAGACACCTTACTGAGAATGGTTCCATCAACCCATTTTAATTGACTCAAATAACTAGTGAAGTCATTTTTTTAGAAAGAGAAGAATCACTTGCAACTTTTAGGATTAGAGAATATGAATTTTTATGTGTCTTGGGGATACCAAATTTGTCTCTAGTTTCTTCTTAAGATCTGACCCTGTTATCAACAAGTAAATTGATGACCAAAGAGATGCCAAGATTTTTTCCACTATTTAGATGATCGACTCATGTCAAAGCCAATGATTTTTCATTTACACATAGACACCACGAGGTAGACCTATCAACCAGTGCACAAGAAGGAGAGATCCAATAGAAAGTCTATTTGAAAGGATCATCTTTACATGAGACCAAGCCTTCCATAATGTAATATGTACTTTAGACACAAATATTTTAATTTGAAAGTCACCCAATAGGATGTCACATAAGGGAACATTACTCCCTTGTTTAAGTTTAGAAATGATAGAACTTCAAATGTTATTTCTAATTAATACCTTCCAAGGTTCATTACCATCACTAGCTTTAAGAATCCATTTAAATGCATGAGCTATTCCATGGGTTTTAATATCTTTTAAACCTAAATAACTAAATTGTCTTGGTTTGCAACACTAATTCTAGTTCACACGGTTCCTTTTTTTATTTCTAATACCATAAGAGCATAAAAAAATACGAGAATCTTATCAATCTTGTCCATTTGATGATTGGAAAATAACCAAGCAGAGGCAAAGTATATATGAAATGATGCAATCACCAAACTACTTGCAATCTACCAACAAGGGAGAGATGATGAACTTTCCACTTAATGTGCTTTTTATGGATCATGTCATATGATCATTCCCACATAGCTTTAGAAGAGTGTTCAATAGAAAAAGGAATGCTAAGGTATCTTACAATGGTATTATTCTCATAATTTTTAAGGAATTCAATTATATATATATATATATATATATATATATATATATATATATATATATATATATGATAGGTATTTGTGCATGCAATTTTTATATGAACATATTATGGTAAAGTTTGGCTTTAGTAACCTAATTTTTCTTATGCAACTAAGGCTTGTATTATGATTTGACATCTTGGTGTATTTTACTAAAGTATTTAATGGTATTCTTCAATGGACATAATGTTAACTCTAGGAATGCTACATGAGAGGATTGGGGTTGTTGTCTTTGTCACATGCATATTTTTACTATAAATGTGATGTTGACCTGGTCATTATTTTTACCCAACCTTATTTCTTAAGCTCATCATATTGTGAACTTTTGGATAGAGTATGATTCCATGTTGTTATGGTTTCAGGACCAATATTTTTATCATGTTATTATTTGAGGACCAACATGTGTTCCAATTATCTAATTATAAAACTTAGTTCAAGATTATCATAATTTATGAGATTTGTCTATGATTTGTGAGTTTAGGAGAGGTTATCTAGGTGTGTCTTAGAGGAATAATTTGCAAAAGTGTTTGTAGCCCAGAGAGCTTAGATCCAGGGTAATCTATTGTAGTTGTTAATAGGTAATAATAATAAAATTTATGGATATAATTACCAACAAGATTATTTATGATGCCTCATCCAATCCATGAGTGCTTGTATAGGCTACGAATGGGAATGAGATGATACCTAGAAAGTAGGCATGATTAGAGTTCCCTGTCTTATCGAGAGGGTATTCTAGTTTAACATGTATCATATAGAGGGTTCGAGGTCTACAACCACTGGTACAAAGTAACTCAATGCTTGAGGGTCTGAGGTCCAAAGAAACTAGTATAGGGTTACTTAAGTAGATGACCCTGTCAAAAAAATGTAAAATAAAAAAAGTTATTAAATTTTTAGTTAACCACACTATTTGAAGTTTAGGTACCAATTTAGCTTGATAAATGTTGTGAAAATACTAAAATAAATTATATCACTAATAAATTTACATTTTTAGAATATAGACAAAGAGTACTATAATAGGTTTTTTTTTCATCAAAAAATTCATTTGGAAAGTCCTCCAAAAAATTATGGCAAGGTAGCAATTTCACATACTTGTGTCTTACCCAAAGTTTTCCTGGCACAAGCAATGGATTGGTCCTACCAAGTGTATCCCAAGCCAAAACTCAATGCAACCCATGGCTTATGAAATTAAAATTTTAAGAAATGGGTACACGTTTAGAAACGGGTACTTGTACCCATTTCTAAAAGTGGGAACAAATGAGGTTTTAGGCAACAAAAATAATTTTTTCTGATATTTTTAGAAATGAGTACCCATTTTGAAAATAACCAGTACTTGTTTTGAAATGGCTATCCATTTTGAAAATAATTGGTAACTATTTTGAAAAAAATGGGTACCTATTTTTTTCAATTTAGGGTCAAGCATCCCAGCCTAAAGTGGATACCTGTTTATTAATAAATGGGTACCCTTTTCTAGTGACAAAGTTTTTTCCTCAAGGACATCTATACTTTTGGTACTCAACTTCCTACATTTACCCCTACACTTCTAAGTTTTGATTCCAATGCTATAGGATCCCCTTGTGTTTGTGCAACATATGGTGAAATAAGTGTCACCCATTAGGAAGTGGCATTTCATGACAACATCTCATATGTTGTGGTGTCATCTCATATTCCCCTTTCCTTATAATGATCCATGCTTTTCACTAAGAAACATAGTCCATCTCAGGGGGCTATTTTATACGTGTCTCTATATTTTGTTTATCATTTATCTAATAATTTCTCCACACCATAAGTTTTTTCTCATTTCTCAAAATTTCTACGTCACTTTCCTTCATGGGGGGCCAAACCATCAATCAAAGTCTTTCTCTATCATATGCCTATCTATCTTAACACTAAGCATATTAGAAAAAATCTTAAGTCTCCCTATCGTATGTCAATCTATCTCAATGTTATGCATATCTTTGCATTATGAGTAAGTTTTTGTATCACGTGCCTATCTAGAATTCTATATGCATGTTGACACACCATGAAAGTCTCCCTATCAAATGCATATTTTGAATTTTCTATGCATATCAGAGCTTATAAACAATCATCCTACCATATGACTTTGCATAACATAAATTGTTAGCCATATCAGTGTACCATGAATGATATCTATCACAAGTGTCTTCATCATTTAGCATATCCAAGTATGCCATATCTAACTTAGTGTTAAATCATAAAATCCTTGCTAGGGGAAACACCATAGGATATAATTCCTATAGCTAAGTCAGGTGAGAATTACTTACTTTATCATTTCACTCTTCCAATAGATGACATGCTCACTAAAGTGGGGGAAAATCTAGTGGAGTAAATTTTACACCCCTTTGTAATATATTTTTTACATTTTTCCCACTTTCACCTAAGAAATAGATCCTATCATCCTTTCTTAGCTTTGTCATCTTGCCAAGTCAAGTCCATATAATGAAATTCTAATAGTTTTTGGACACATGTGCATCATGTAGATGTCTACTTGGCATTCTCTATCCCATGAATCTGTAGATGTATAAATGCCTTTTTAAGAATTACAAACCTACCATCCTATGTTTGTAGTGCTTAGATCATGGAATTTCTATGTATAATTAATCAAAGGTATTAAAAATTCCCTCATTTGCCCAAATTTGATCTTATTTAATTTTTCTCTCACTTCTTGGTCACTCATTTGATCTCCTACAACCTTCATTTTTATATTTTTCTCTCTATAAAGTTGTGTACCTCTATTTTTGTATTCCAATATCACTTTGTTGTATGATTTACACTATTTTTGATGATTAAAGCATTCATATATGATATTATAATGCACATTCAAGGAGTCTTCATTCAATTGGGAAGTCCTCTCTCCATTATTTGCATCTTTTTTTGTCTTTCATCACTCTCTTATCATTTTTATTTCATATTATTGTTATTATTATCTCCATTATCATTTATCCATCCTTAAAAAATGTATCTATTGGTTATTTGTGAAGGTGGAAACACCAATGAGGAGGTTTAATTGAGAAAAAGCTCTTAAAGGACCTAACAATTTTATCTCTTTGCATGTATACAAGTTTCATAGATTCAAATTATCTAGCAACTCCCAAGAGTATAGTGAGTGAATAAGGGAATTGGTTTAAACATCCTAACCCCCTTTGCAATTAAATTATATGCATTCATATAAACTTCATATTATTACCTTTAATTAGACTCAATATGCAAACATTTATTTAAGTATATCATATAGGAAGGTCCATACCACTATAATAATCCCTTCTATTAGGTCAGTTTATAATGATCCTAGAAAGAGAATGTGATGCTTTAGAAGTCAATTTTCGGTATAATTAATCATATCTGAATTAACTTGTTGTGTCATCACTAAGTAAGTATAGATAACATCCACATTTCCAAATATCAGTTCTCATAATGCTTCTAGTAGTAAAATTGTTTTAAACTCAATTCCTTATGTCCCCTTCTATAGCTATCCTAAGGAGAGCATGAATTTACTTGTCCTAGGGTACTTGACACTAGTATGCTCTCTAGTTTTACTCTACCTCTCCCTACACAACATCAACTATCAAATCCTGGGAGTATAATAGAAGAATAAGGAAATAGGCTAAACCATTTTAATCTCTTCACATTCAAATTATATATATATATATATATATATATATATATATATATATATATATATATATATATATATATATATATATATATATATATATATATATATATATATATATATATATATATATATATATATTTAATGCTTCTTTTACATAATAAAGCATATTATATTTATATAAAATTATTTAAATTATATTTATGTATAGTTATTTAGGTATATGTTTATATAGACATCATATATACACCCTTTGTAAAGATTTATACAGTTGTAAGTTGTAGAACAACTAGATCTAGCTAAGAAAGAAGCATAATTTGCACAATAATAGATCAAGAAAACATAGAATTACTGAGAATGAAAAATAAAATTTCATATATTCTTCTCATATTTGATGAATAAATTGAATATGAAAGATGTAATTCCATTGAGAGTTTCTTTTTGTATTTTTATTTTTCATGTAATATTAGTTTCTTTCCATCTAGATCTATCATTTAATTACTTAGAAAAATCAACATGGTATCAAGGCTCTAAATGTTCATGCCCTTGTTTTGTTTATAAGAGGTTTGGTTTGGTTTTCAGATCTAGGTTTTTTTTATTTTAAAGGGTTTCAGTTTTAGAGGTGTTTTGTAGTAGATCTGGGGGGTCATTTTTTCGGTGCATTTTGAGCCAGAAAATATCTCACCGTTGAATTTGTAGCACCCATAAACCCCTATTTCCATATAAAATTTGTCTAATTTGGACACAATTGATTAGTAAGGCAAAAAATTTGCTCCCAAATCTTGACATGCTTCCCGAGGCGACAATTTATTTTTTTATTAAAAAAATAAATCACAAAAAAGGGCTTTGTTGAGAAAACTCATGATTTTTTTTTTTTTTTTTCAAAAAGCTTATACTTTATTTTAAAAAAAAGGTTTGCTTCAAAGAGTTTTTCCTTCTTAAAACTTTTTTTTTTCTTCCCAAAAAGGATACTTGCATCAGCAAAGTACTGACGCAACAAGGATGTCAGAAAAGTACTGACACATAGTAGGCCTGTCACAAGTGCTAACATCATCATTTTTGAGCTAAAATTTAACAATCTTCAAACTGTCTCTTCTATGATTTATTTTGTCCTAACAAGCTAGATCTTAGATTTGAGAATTCTTTATATCATTGGAAATGTCTCTATGTACTCTTTCTAGTGTTGCTATTTTTTTACCAGATTCTACTCTAGGGGTATTCTATTCAATTTTTTTTATTTTTTGCACTCTAGTGGATATCTTTGTTGTTTCAGGTTTGGGGATCAATTTCGTTGCTTTAGATGATTTGTCATGGGTTATACTATCTCTTCTATCAGCCTTATGTTTCTTTTGATATTTGATGACATCCTTTTGTAGTACTTTTGCAAACACATTGAGATAAAGTGCCATTCTATTGCATTTCAAGATCTTGCACATCTTTGTGTTTTTTTGTACTCACATTACATTATGAAGTACTTTGGGGGATTTCATGTTGGCCATATTCACCATCTTCCTTTGTGAAGTGAGTGTTCCGTCCACAACATTATCCCCATGATGTGTCAATGACACATGATATTATAGGTGTTTGTACAGTTTCTTTTGCACTCTTAATGTTCTTGTTTCTTCTTTCTATAAAAGATATTGCATTTAGTCCCAGTGTTCATGTCTTACCTCTCAACTTTATAGGGAGGTTATGTTGGTTCTATTTCTTTCTTGGTTTGATGGAGTGAGCTATGTATTCAATATTTGATCCTATGTACTAGCCAGGCGATTGCAATAGCTGGATACCTATGCATTTTAGTGAGATACATCATTTACCATATATACATTCTTTTATTCTTATTCTTGGAGGCCATAAATAGATTGTCCATCTTTGATTGGTTATCTCTCCAGACTTAGTCTTCTCTATTTGGTCATGTTCTACATAATGGAGGTTCTTTAGATCATCAGTTTGGTAGTGTTTGTAGCTTCATGTTTTAGCGGTGTTCTTTATGATCATCTTTGTTCCTATCTTCTAGAACATTCCCTAGTTTGGAGGCTTCTTCAATCTTTCACTAATTCTTTTTAGCAATATTTCCATCTATTTTTGGAGTATGGTTTTCCCTATGTGGTTTTCTTTATTTCTCATTTTTCAGAAATTTGGTTATGCTTGGGTACCTCATCAAGCTTTGTTGTTAGGACCCAAATTTACTTTCAATAATAGTTTCTAGGTTTTTAACTACTCCCTAAGTTTATCTTAAGTGGGGGAGGTGTTAGAATAATAAAACATTTTCTTATTAATTTAATCATATTGATTTAATAATTAAGTCACTTATTATCTCTAATTTACTTAAGTTAAACTTTGGGAATATAATAATTAATTCTTTTATTAATTATTATCATGCAACCTAGGTTAGTTACCTGTTAGGGTTTTGATCTCCTTTTATAAAGATTGATCTCTCTTTGTAAATTAATTTTTTTTTAATTATAACAATTTCTTTTTACTCATCAATAATGTCCCATCTCTAGATCCGAGAATCCCATCCTCCGTAGCTTTTGCTCCTCTCTTTCTCTAACAAATATTTGCATGTAGGTATTCTTGAAAACTACAGAATTGATATTTCATCAACTTCAATACCCTTTATTTATTTGACTATTTATAACATATATTACGTATGTTGTATTTAACATAGTTATGGAACACTTGTTAACATGACTATAATGGATATATCACATTATTAATACATTAAAAATATATTTATATTATTGGGAATAAATAGGAGTAAAAAAACTATCGATTACGTGTACCTGACATATCCTTTGACCAGTTGGCCTTTATGCGTGAGTCTCATGGTGGTGATGCCTAGTCACCTTATGCACTGTACCTTCTGCCACATGCATTTACGAGGGTGGCATATTATCATATGTATAGGTTTGCCTCCTTTCTCAAAGGTACATTGTTTTCCTTTAGATGTGTACTTTTTATCCATTCTATATCCAATGTGGATTAGCACGATATCATAAGCCAAATTGCTCTTCCTTTGATCGGATCGTAGACCAGTATCTCTTGAATCGCCTTTTTCCATACCAACAAGTGCTCGTATTGACTTCTTTTTTGATCTTCGCCTCCTCCTATCTTCCCTCCTCGTCTATTTGCCTTTCTTAATTGCTGGCCGCTCTAATTCTTATCGTTTTTTCCTTCTTTCTGAGTTAATAATGAATTAAAATTGGGGATTGTCTAGCCATAATGTACATTTATTAATTAATTTTAAAATTATGTATAACAATTTTATGAATTTTAATTTATTTAAAAAGACAAACAAATTAGTTATGCAGGTGCATTTTGTCCATTCTATAGCCAAAACCTTAAAATTGTGGTGATTTTAGAGGGTATATAAGCTCTATTTTGTACCAAAATATGCAATATGATCCACTGGGCCTAAATTGACCTATCACAAGGGTATCCTTCAACATTGATTGTGTTGAATTTCCTAGCTAGCTAATTGGGATGTAATGTTGGTTATAATTCCTCAAATTCGAATGCTCTACAATGCTTTCACCACATAAGATTTCCTGGTGAGTTTGGAGGACATGAAGAACATTTGCCTAAGCAGCCTTCGCTATACATTTTTCCTTCTCTCTACTTCTCTCCTATTTTCCTATCTCTTTGTTTCTTTGACTACTATTGATGAACCTATTCGACATGATTAGTGTACTAATCACAGGATGACATGATTATTTCCCTAATACCACTCTGATAACTCATATCCAATTATTTTTAATAAACATATGACATGATACTTATACTACCCATCCCCTCTTCAATTGGTGTGCCCTTCTCTCTCAGGTGACTCATTAGTTTATTAGTAATTATTGTGCTTAAGAATTGTATTAGTGCACTTAAGTATCATTAATAAACTTTCTCTCTTTTGTATAATGATCAATTCATTATAATTTTAAGATATTCAGCTATTAACATGATTCACAATAATATTATTCTTTCTATACATTATGTTAATTATTTAAAAACTACTAAATTAATATAATTCATGTCATAATATTATAGATTATATCATATTATTGATAATAATATTTTTCTATAATAGATTTATGAACATGAATGTTGTCTTGAAATATTATTCTTAAAAATACTATGGTATCTAATTTCATTATCAACTATTAATAATATTAGAATAGACTAACTAAACAAATAAGTTGATTATTATATTTAATATGTTTGTATATACAGTAACAAGTGTCTATGACAATATAGTTATTATGTGTTATCTATTATTTGGACTCATGACATCTCCATTATTGGTTATCTATCCCTGAAAATTGTTCCTATTGGTTATCTGTAAAGGTGGAAACACCAATGAGGGGGTTTAATTGAGGAAAACCTCTTGAAGAACCCAAAAAATCTCTCTTTACATGCATGCAAGTTTCATAGATTCAAGGCTTTGTTTGGATCAGATTTTTAACCTACAAACTAGGTTTTATCCATCCTTCCTTTTCTTTATCATTTCATCAACAAACACATAATCTATTGTAATGTATTATTTCTATTGCCATCTCTATTTATTGGTGCATTTAGAATAGTCTACTTCACTTATGTACATTCTGGTTATTTATATTAGCTGTGTTTCCATAAAAATAGACTTTATTTTTACATCTTTCCATTGTATTCCATGTAGTCTGTACTCATCCTGTGTAAGACACTAGCACACCATTTGTGTCCAATGTTTGTGTTGCCATCTTCTAGGCCATGTCCCTATCCATAATAGTGAGCTTGCGGGTCCTATATCTTGTTTGTAATTTCTAGCCCCTTCTGATTCTATAGTCAAATTATTTTTATCTTGTTTTCTAATCACTTAATTCATATTCAATCAACTTAATTTACACTTAGCTGCATACATCATTAAACCTCTAATCAATTAAATGTAAATTATATTTAATCACACTTAATCAAATGCTCACATCAAACCAATAAGTTTGTTACAATTTAGGTCTGATCTACCTGACACTCCTAACTGACTTAGTGAGGTGGTTTGAAGGGAATCATGTATCTGTTGAGGTCCTAGTAGGCCTCTAGGTTGGTGCATTAATTTCTTCTCCACGCGCTTTTTACCAGCTCCTACTAAATATGTATATAGGTTATTCATGCCAACATAATAAAACCATCCTCTTTATGAGAATCAAACAAGGCCTTACATTATCAAAGAGCACAAAATGTGCATCATGAGCTTGTCAATAGAAAACAAAGTAAACATGATCCCCAACAAAGAAGATATTCCACCACGAACAAATTAGAAATCCAATCAATTGATCACTAATTTAAAGAAGTTACAAATCTAATCATGCTGTGCCAAAGTCCCTAAACCATCTTGTCTTTGTGTGTCCAACCTTTAAAAATCACATAGTCAATTCATAAGTCCTCCACCATGATTGTACTTGGTACCAACATCTCTCCTCTACTTACAAAAAATTAAAAAACCAAGTGACTATACCAAGTCACCTATCTTACTATGTGTCAACAAAAATAGATATATCGGAATAAACAACCCATATCCAAGACACATATGCAACATGTAAGTGCATATCACCTACAACACTGTACAACTTGTACTATATCCAATAACAAAACATACATATCCAAATCAAATATTCATAACCATGTGACCATGAGAGAAATCTGAGCATCAAACTAAGTATACAATGACATAAATATAAGTCTCCATTTGTAACAAGTCATAAACTCATAATGCTACCATAGCCAAAATAACCCATAAATAGATTTGATCAAAATATTAGCAAATAAAGCATATAAAGTCCAACAAAATTGAACCAAAATATAGCTTGCTAAGAGCTTTCCATTAACTATTCAAAATTTCAAATTTGACTACGTATTTTCAAGTCATGACCTCTTAAAATCATAAAATTAACTCTACCTTTTAGCTAAGATTTCATTGCATAGACATTAAAAATTTTAAAATAAATAAATCACACAAACTTGTAGTTCTCCAAGTCAACTCTCCAATGAGTATAAGTCAAAAAAGTGTCACCATGTAGCCAAGATATGCTTTGAAGAAAAATATCCTATTGGGATGTATTTGCATTAGGATCCAAAAAAATGCTAATATGCCCACATAATCATTATAAAAAAATTAATTAATAATTAATGGGGTCATCCTCACTTCTGACAAAACTATCAATAGGTATATAAAACTAATTAACAAAAATAATAATGCTTAATAATGTCGAACATAAATTATTATCAAATATTCATAAAGGTCGATATTTTTTAACAATATTAAATTAATTTTATTTAAAATTAGTAGAGACAATTTTTAATTTAAAAAAAATTCCTACATGATTGTACCCACACAACCCAACCATCAAACACCTATATAAGCTAAAAATTGTATCTAAATGCACTATCACCAAAAAAAAATTGAAGTTTATATCATGGCATCCATGAGCACACTCACAAGGTTTGCTTTGTCCCATAGGCTCAATTCTAAAAATCACCCCAAAGACCCCATAAAATATATATCCAATGAAAATCTTCTTGGAACATTTCTTTTATAAAATCAAATTTATTTAAAACCCCATAAATCTATAACCCCAAATCTGCAATGAACCCTCATATCTTGAATTTTCATATCATTATTTCATGTATTGCATAGATTAAACTCATAGGATTATACAACCAAAACCATGGCTTTGATACCATTTACAAGGAAATTGTAGCCAAGATATTACAATTTTCACCTAACTCAATTAAGATTTTACAAAAGCTAACACTTTGAACCCACATACAAGAAAGTATACAACATATAAACAAAAATGTGATGCACGATATATTCTAGCAAAACCCTTATGAGGGAAAAGAGTCAACTTCTAATAGCATCCATCATCCATGTACTATTCAACATTGCAACATTACAATATTATCAGCTTAAAATGGAATCACCCATCATTTAAGACTTTAGGTTCTACCATTTGGTAGATTTATGATCCGTGAATTTATTAGTTCTTAAACGAATATATTTCTCACTCTGATTGCATTTATTTCATGATTATTTTTGTACAACACTCAAGATCTTACAAGCACGAACCTTGAGATCTCCTTGGATCTATGTTGATCTAAGTCTACCTATACCTAGTATAGGACAACCCAAATCGACCTCTACTTAGGACCAAATTAATTTTGGATCTCATGTCCTTTAAAGCTCCCCAAGTTTTTTTCTCCAATGGCCCAATCAACTTGCTTTTATTTCGATCCCAAAAACTCATATTTAAGGAAGCTTGAACATTTCATTTGCACACCAAGGATTTCATACACACATGAGAAGACACAAAAGGAATTCATGAGACGTCCATGATAAAGAAAATGATCATCTTTAAGCATTTAAGGCATTCAAGGACTCATTGGGAGAATTTCCTTTTAAATATTTAACATCCATTCTAAGCCATCAAGGGAGAAGATCTACATTGCATTCATTGGATTTATTCATTTCTTCTTATTCTTTCAAGAACATCTACATCCATGGCTCCATAAGTTACTATTGACAAGATACATTGCATTTGAGGATATTTCCTACATTCACATTGAAGGCTTGGCATCAACAACATCTAGCATTGCAAAATCCTTCCTAACAAGGTCTTCATCAAGTAAGGTGAATTATTCACAAATTATCTTTCTCCTATACATTCTTTACATTTTATTCATTCCAAGATTAATTCCTCACCAAGATAAGCCCCCCCACCCCCCCACCCCCACAAACAAAACCATTTTTCTCTTATATGTAGGTCCAAGATCAGAGTTTTGGATACAAATTTGAGTACCCTTTTTAGATTTCTTTTGAGTTCTACAAAAGTTTTAGCCATAGGTATATGCCAACCTAGGGTGATATTTACCTCTAAATGTTGTATACCCACCATTGCAACATATATGTCAACATAGGTTGACATATTGCCAAGACAAATCACTTTCTAGGTTTTATTCCTTTCGACTTCCTAGTTCTAGAATTGGTCCCTATTTTATCACTACTATTTCCAAAATATTATTTCAAGGCTTGCAAAGTACCTTCCTCTTCACACGCTAAAAGTAAGTTGCATTATTTCTTGTCCATTTATATTAAATATCTAATTTCTTACACAATTATGATTGTACTCATATTTTTTATATTTAAATCATCCAACCCTAAGAATCTTAATCAATCTAGCATTCAATTCAACTTAATTAATTTACCTTCACATAGGAAATTCAAAGTTAATAAACATTGAATGAAAGAGACTTGTTTGCATACTTCCTTACTATAATATGGGTTTGATATTAACATCCCTTTGTCTTACTTGGGTCTTGCTAATCTAAGTTTGGTTATATTGAGGGTTATGCCTATAATCCCCCTCTTTCCCTTATATTTGAGAGTTAGGGTGATGATCTTATTCGATATACACATCTTATTAAGTGGTTCGATTTTTCTTCTAAACACAATACAAGCATGAAAACATTTTAAACCCTAGGCATAAATAAGCATTCAATGTGTAAAATCAAGTAACCACACATATCATTTTCATGATTCTAATCTCACCAAATGAAAAACCTATCTTACCTCAACAATGACCCTTTTGGTTGTTTTTATAGAAACAAGCTCCCACAAAAACACTATATGGTATTATGCAAACAATGTGCTACCTAGCCTCTTGACCCCACATTTAATATTGGGTACTTTATTGAATATATTTTCTTAATAATAAATAATTACATGAAAAAAAATGTTATAATTGTATAATACAACATTAAGTGGCTCCAAGAATATTCCAAAGAAATCTCCACATGTTGCACTTCAATCTAGGTGCTCCTAGGTGCAACATTTAAGATGTAACTAAACACATAGTTGAATCTCCCAATCAAAATTTTCGCTATCATGGATCTTCATGTGATAAACACCATAAGTATTCCTCAATCCAATGTACCTTTGTGATGTATTTATTTTCTATTCTAAATTATAGAGAGTTGTCACAAGCCAGGAGTCATGAATCCGCCATAAGCCTTCAAGACCGATAAATTTTAGAGGCCAATTGGTGCTAGTGTACAATATTAAAAAACTTTTAGAAATGGACTATAAAATTATATACAAATGGTTCCCAAAAATTAAAGGTTTGATATATGGGTGGTGAGACATTGAATGAATTTTAGTGATTGAATGAAGACTATGATGTAACATTTATGTAAAAAAATAAATAGAGAACTAAAGAAAATACCTTTTTAGCCAATGCAATATTTCTTTTACACCCTAGAATGCTCCTATATCAAACAATAAGGTAAGTGTTCTGTGAGCATAATACCATAACATAAGATATAATAATATGTTTTAAAGTTTTATGTTTTATATAATGGTACAATTTTTGGCTCTCTTTTGGTGCTATATATTTTCACTGAAAGGATTTCCTAAGTTAAATGTTGTGTCTATATTCTATGGAATTTATTTGAATCAAGTCACTTCCTCATTTTATTACAACAAGAATTGATATGTTAATCTAATCTCTATTTTTATTACATAATTAAAGTTTTGTTACAATATGCGAATTTTTCTAAAAAATTACAGCAAGTCATATCTATTGAAAAAAATGGTTTATATCCATACCAAAAAGTTACACAACCTTAGGATTAAATGTACATGTGAAGAAGATACTCTTAACTTCATATGAAACATGAGCTTGTATGAAATATCCCCGACAGGATTATTGCTCCTTTGAACACCAAGACCTTATTCACTTCAAGAGTTTGACATTTCGTCAAACAGTTAGCCAACAACTCTAACACTGCTAGAATGAATTTGTCTCTAAAATGACTTGCAATAAAGATGGTTATACAAGGGATGCCATGATAACTGGAACACCAATAATATTAAACTCTTCGTAATAGTGCAATGATTACAAACCCAAGTATCAATAACAAGTTACCCTACGGGTAATATAGGAAAAGTAACAATGCCTGATAATTTTAATTGATTCTAATGATCTATTGAGAACCTGATTTTGTTTGTGTCTTTAGCCACGGTTCCCTTAAGTTGGTGATCCCTCCTTGGTTGAATGTGAGCCGCTCAAACAGTATTTTATACAAGAAATCAATAGCACGAACCTGAGGTTTTAACGGGTACACTTCCTTGTGACTGTACAAACTATGCATAATCAAGTCTAAAAGTCGGCTAACCTCTACTTGATATTTATATTTTTCAACTGGCCCTTCGGTTTGTTTCCACCTCAGCAACAGTAGGCGAAAGTGGATAAAAATCGTGCAGAAGAAAAGCTGGGGGTTGCAGTGTTTCCTCGGATAGCAATGCTGAATCCAGAGGAGAAATAGTCTGGGAAAGCAACTGGGCATGCCGCAGGGAGCTATCCTTTAGTCCTTGTCTCGTTCCACTTTCAATCATACTTCTCATTATCGTACTCTGAAGGAAATTGACTCTCCATGAAATGGAAAGATGGGAAGTCTCTTCCCCTGAAGGTAACTTAGGACCTGGGTGTAATGCAGAAAACAATTCTACTCTGAATGAATTCCCATAAGGAACATCTGGTGTGCTTACACTTTCTAGAACAACAAAAACCTTGCCATCAATAATGAAACCCGCACTTGGCAATTATCTCCTATAACATGCTCGTTGTTGGTATTATCTAAACCGCAGATTATAATGCTCTCCTGTTTCGATCTCCTCTGCGTGTTCCTCTTCAATCTTAGGCAGAAGTCAGTTCTGGCACTTGCAAATGCTCCACCTTTCGATACTCACCGGCCATGTTTCCTTGAAGTCAATCATCTTGATTGGTAGACAGCTCACGGTAATAGGCATCACCGACTGTCCAAGGTGAATGAAATCTGGCTTGATCAATATACAGAGGTGCTGGATGGTGACCCACGAACTCCTTAACTAATCTTCCATGCTCCTTGAAATGACCTCAATGGTATTCGGTAGCGCTGTTAGAGGGGATAATTCTAGCAATTCGCTCTTCTGCCCTGAGTCGATTCACTGCTGGTGTCTATATAAAATGCAGAAGATGTCCCTTACTCTTCGAACTCTTTATGAAACTTATCACAATACCAACTCCTCCATTCGGCCCTCAATCCTGATAATGAATATTTTATAATTTATGACCACAAATGTGCTTCCAGCTTCCCTTCGACTCTCTCCAGTTAATTCCTGATAAGGAATAAGTTAATTCCTTCCTAACTAAACCTCCAATGATCAATGAATCGCAAGATTTGGCCTTAGGCCACAGATTTGTCCCTGATGAAATGACTGAATGTCACCTCCAATCTGCAATAATTCAGATGATATTTCACACCCTCAAAATTGCATACCTATTGAGAGTTATCGTTCTCAATGGCCAACTGTGACAATTGCGAAAACCCTAGGTTCCACAATGCACCTGTGATTGAATCACAATCTGAAATCGAAAGAGAGATAAACAACTGCCTGATTCGAATGGAGGCCCGGGGTGCCTATTTATTCTTTTCTCTCCACCTTCTCCAGGGACTTCTAGAACATTTTTGATCTTATCCCTCAAGTGACTTTATTAAATATTTTCATAATCCAAGTCACTTTATTAAATATAAAGTTATCTTTTAATATTTATTTATTTAATTAAAATAATTAATTAGTCGTCCTTAAAATATGCATTATTTTAGACAACCAGATTAATTAAATTAATTAAATCGAACTGTCACCAAAAATGGGGACATGACATTGTAACTTAGTAATGTAATGTCACAATTCTCAAAATCAAAATTAAAAATCATTCCTAACTTTCTAGAGTGACTTGCTTGCCATTTTCCCTTGCTTACAATGTTTTAGGGCCATGTCATCAACTATGATGCTCCATCAATGTGCTTTTTTCCAAGATGTTTGAATTAACTGAGGAAAAAGTCAGACCAATGCTTGTGCACTAAGTCATGTTTTGTTAGTGCACAATTTTGTCATCACAACTCATTGCTTATTAGAACTACAAAATGCATTTCATTCAATTATGGGTAGTCATCATCAGTTCTAACAACTTTACACTCAATGATATAAGTTTTTCACTCAGTTTGTATCATGATAATGGATCACGACTTGTATGATCTGAGAGGTTGATGAAGAAACACACAATCAAATGCAAAATCAATACAAAATATTTAACTTCAAAGTCACAACTATTGATGTAACAATAACAAAAATATTGAGTATAGAATCAACAAGGATGGACACTAAATCAATAAGTGCAATCACAAATATTGAGATGTGCTCAATTAGTCAATCATCATGGACACTAAATCAATATGTGCAATCACAAATATTGAGATGTGCTCAATTAGTCAATCATCTCTTTACTTAGATCCTATTATATTGAATGAGTACGATTTACAACAAAGTTTTGTACAATATGTATATAAATCAAACAATTGATTAGACACAAAACACATTAAAATTCCATACTGAAACTCAATCAACCTAATTAAACCCATCATTTTCTTAATTTATAAAAAGAGTTGCATTCCTTAGTTATCATTCACTAAGAAATTTTCAATTTCTTTGGTTGAAAAGTCTCTTTCCTAGATCCTATATCCTATCATATTGGAAGAGTACAATTTACAAACAAAATTTTGTCTAAATCTTAGATAAAATCTCCCCACACAAAACACATTAAAATTTCATATTGAAACTCAATCAACCCAATTAAACACATTATTTTCTTAATTGGCATTCCTTAGTTATAATTCACTAATGAAGGTTTCAATTTTTCTGTTTAAAAAGTATCTGTGAACTTCCCCACGGGAATTTCTCACGGTTCCCATTCAATTGATGCAGAGCCCATGAATGCGTGGGAGCATTTCTAAACGTTGGACAACTAATCAGTCATAGCAAAACAGGAACCAATAGAAGAAGATAAATCTCTGTCCTAGTTCGACCACCATTCATGTACACCTCCATGAGCTCCGTGAAGAGATTTACAGAGAAGGAGAAATTGCACTTGTTCGGCTCCCGATTACAATGGCATTTCCGGAAACAAATTGCGAACAGGGCAAATGGCCTTCTTTCACAATCCCAGTTCCATTCTTACGGAGGACAATTTCGGTGTCGAGGCCGAATGCGTCGACCTTCCGGACATGCACAAGACTGGATTTTTGAAAGAGAGCAATGAAGGGATGAGGGCTGAAGAGATCATTGACAGAGTACTTATCTCCCCTTCTGTGGGCAGAAACATGGACGACGGCAACGCCGCCGGGCTTGAGAGTCCGCTCGATCTCAGAGACAAAGAGCGAAGGGTAGAGCGCGTGGTCGAAGGCATTAGAGAATTCGAAATCAAAGGTGGTGTCTTGGAAGGGGTGAGAGTGCATATCACCAGTCTGAACGAGAGGAGGAAAGGGAACGAGGTCGATTCCAATGGCGTCCATCACACCAATCGCTTTGAGTGCGGCCACTTCTTGACCCACCCGAGCTCCAATGCAGAGCGCCCTGGAATGCTCTGCCACCAGCCCCTGTTTCTTCAGATGCCCAAATATCCCCGAGAACACCTCCACTTTTCTTCCCCAATCTCTCGTCGTCCATATCTCCCTCAGGCGCGGATTCAGAGTCTTGTTCAATTGCAGTTGGATGTACTCTGAGTATGATTTGAATGCGCGCCGAGGCCGAATCGAGGTGGAGGATTCGGGCTCTGCCCCTGTGAGACAAATCTGTTTGTTCAATGCTTTGAGTGTGCTGGTTAAGCCAGCCCGTTTGTAGTTGTGGGCATTGATGAGGCAGAGGAAAGTGATGGATGTTCCGAGGGCGAGCAATGCTAACAGCGGCACCGGTCTCATGTTTTTGAGCCCTGCAATACCAGTTGGGGATACCGACTAGTGTGCAAGCTTTGTTGGGTATGCATGAATTCATGGTGGAAGTGGAAGGGAATTCATGGGTTACACACCGTATCGAAATTAACGGATCCATGGGCCGTTTGTGTCTGCATCAATCAGACGAGAACTGCGTGTGTTGACGGATGTTACGAGGCATTCTGTCATTGTTTTCTCTGCCCACCATTTCCTCCACGGCTTTTTCCAAGGCCGAGACAATTTGTCTTTTCCCCTCTTTCAGGGCTCAACTAGTAAACGTTGGTGTTGGCTAAGCTTACAAAATGTACAAAAGATAAAACATGGTCACCTTTCTTTTCTTTTCCCTTTTTGAAAAGCCAAATTTACAAAAAAAAAAAAAAATTTCTATCACAGAATATACAGATTATGAAAATTAAATATCAAAATTTTCAGAAATATTTGTTGTATTTTCTATCTTTTAGATGGCAACAATGCATTTTGTGTAGAGCTTAGTCGCTCCCATAAATATTTATGAGAGTGAGTTTAAAGCCTTAAATGATCTTGGTAACAATCCATTTCATTCATGACCTCTTTCACTGGAGAGGTAGTAGATTTCCACAATCCATGAGATCAATTGTAAATGTAACTTTTGGATTTGATTTTGTAAACCTTTATGCATCAATGTTTCGGTTGGACTCCTTGGTCTATCATCAAGATGTAGAAGAAATTATGAAAATAAAGGCAGTGAGATGAGTGTGTTTTCCTCCACTTTCATAGTCTTGTCTAATAAACATTTAATGGAATGAAAGTGGAGTACTCAAGTGTTACGATAATAAGATCGATATTTTTTCCTTTTTTGACCCCTCCTCCATTTTCAGAAGCTTATTTTAACAAACATATAATATAAATAGTTTAAAATGTTCAATTGTCGTGGCAATAAGATTAACCTATTTCTTCAACCATAGTTTAAGTTGGTCTAGTGGTGAATGACTTGTGCTCTTGAAAAAGAGGCCTCAAATTCAAACCTCACTAGAGGGTAGGGTATGCACACATCATTTGTAGCACAATTAGACGTCTCTCACAAGGACTTTTCATATTGTTGTCATTATTTATAGACCCAAAAATACATGATTGGTATCGTAGACTATAAAAGGACCTTTCCTTCCATTCACTAGACTAATAGAATCTGTCTTCCCTCACTTTTAGGGGCTTACCTAATTAAGGTTTAATGGAATAAAATGAATGCTTAACATTTATATGTTATGAAGATCAATTGTTGTTATTATCCTTTGGTAGTTTGTTAATAGATATGGTGTTTGGTTAATGTTGGCATCAGTACCTTTTTATTACGAAAGGTTCCATGTTTTCTCAAATCTATGCTTTATCTTGTAATTAACAACCTGATCATAGGTTTATGTTTTATCTTGTAATTGATAACCTAATCATAGGTGTGTTGTTTTACTATTAGTATACTTAATGTTCTTTTATTGTAAACGGTTCTATGATCTTTCAAAATTTATATCTTATCTCGTAACAAAAAACATAATTAATAATCCTTTGCCATACCATTGTATAAGTTGTTTGGGGACTCTTACCTTGACCATAAGATTGGTGAAGTAAATAAGTAATTTTTTTTAATACCTAAAAAATAGATCTAGGAACAATTATTTTAAGACATAAAAAAGTCTAATAGAAACTAAAGGATTGATAAGAATCTTAATAATGCTTATATTATAAAGCTTGGTAATTATTTTTAAACATGAAAATCTTACTATTTTATAATTGAGGTCCATTAATCTTCTCATAATATCTAATATACTTTCTAACTTTTTTAATCCTTCATTTTTTTTTATTGACACAATCTTTGATGGATTTATAGAATTGTATCAATGTCTTTGAAATTTGGAGACAAGAAAAATGCTTAACATCTTTCACTAGTTCATCACGTTATCCCAACCCATCGTTTACCATCTTATGTGGAGGCTTACAATTGGTTCCTCTACTATTAGTGAAGGGTGTAATAGGCCCAAATTAAAGCATACACAGATGAACATTTAGTAATTAAAAAGGAGGTGAATATATATAGTCCAAACTGTTGAGACACATGGATTAAAACTATAGAAAATAGTTATAAAATTAAACTACCAAAAATAATCTCTAGATAACTAATAAAATAAATATCTAATAGGATTAGTTATCATTCCCCCCTTGATCTAAAGGAACTATTTTCATGTCAAGTAGCATTCTGAATCACTCAAACTTGGCACGCCACAGTGCTTTGGTAAAGATAGATCGCCTATTTGCTCTTTAGCGGAGCAATGTTACAACTGCATGGTTTTGGCCTCAACATGATGTCGAATCAAGTGATATTCGATAGTAATATGCTTGATTCGATCATGAAATCTAGGATTCTTGGCCAATGTTATTGCAGAATTATTATCAACAAATAAAGGTGTTGAAGTCATTTGTTTCTCCTGCAAGTCATCAAGGATTTTTATGAGCCACACAACTTCTTTTGTGGCTTCATTTTCTGCTACATATTTTTCTTCAGTTGTACATTTAGCAAGAACTATTTCTTTCTTTGATCTCCAAGTGATAGCAACTGATCCTAGAGTCATCAAATAACTAGAAGTAGATACTCTTTTTTCTTTGTCACCATCAAAATCTAAGTCAGAATAACCAATGACATGGATATCTGAAAATTTGGAATAATTTATGCCAAGAGTCTGAGTTCTTTTTAAACATTTTAATACTGGTTGTGTTGCAGTCCAATGTCCTTCACATGGTTGATGCATAAATTTGGACAAAATTCCTACTACAAAGGTAATGTCTGGACAAGTAGTGGTGAGATAAATCAAAATTCCAAGAATTTGTCTGTACTTGGTTGGATCTTTAAAAACATTTCCTTCATTGGAGGAAATCTTCAGATTTTGCTCCATTGGAGTGGAAACAAAATTATAGTCTTCCATGCAAAATATGCATAGTAATTCCCCAATGTATTTTTTCTAAGAAATGAAAATAATCTTAGGATTTTGAATGACTTCAATACCTAAACAATAATGAAGTAATCCTAAGTCAGTCATATCAAAAAAAAAAATCAAATCTCTCTTAATAGATGATATGTAATCATCAATATTTCATGTGATGAGAATATCATCAACATATACAACTGATCTACCAACTGTCTTGACAAAGAGAGTTGCATCATCTAGATCGAAGTGATTGTAGTTTAATTTCAAGAGATGCTCACTTAATTTTTCATACCAAGCACATGGTTCTTGCTTCAAACCATACGAAATATTTTACCAATTTACATACCCTTTTTTTCTGATCTTTGATAACAAAACCTTTAGGTTGCATCATATAGACATCTTCTTTCAAATCTACATTCAAGAAGGTTGTCTTAACATGCATATGATGTATATTCCATCCTTTTTGTGCTTCTAAAGAAAACAAAGTTTGAATAGTACCCTACTTTGTTGTAGTAAGAAATGTTTTAGTGTAGTCAACACCTTCTTTATGAGCATATTATTTTGCTACAAGTCTTGCTTTATATTTGTCAAGTGAACCATTAGCTTTATATTTGTTCTTAAAAACCCACTTATAGTCAATAGGTTTGGTTCTGATTGGAGAGTCCACCAACCTCAAAGCTCCATTTTTTATGAGAGCATCATACTCTCTTTGCATTGTACTTCTCCATGTATCACTAGTTGTTGCTTCTTGAAATGAAGAAGGTTCGTCAAGAATAGAAAAATCTAATTCAAAATCTAATGTGGAAGAAGTACATAGGGAAGGGTAGAAGGGATGTTTCTCTAGATGTTAATAGAGATCTAGTGTTAAAATATGATTTGGCCAAAACTTGTTTGAATATATTTTCATTAATATGTTGCACACATTCCACTCCCTACTACATCCAAGAAAAATAGAAAGTTTCATGACCACATAAGAAACTCTCTGCCCTTTATTTTTTGGACATTAAAGGGTCAGAAAATTTTGCAAGAAGGTAGAATTCCAAGGAAGCGTGAACCTTTGTAGATAGAATGGACTAGGGCTAGGGCCACAAGTGTAATGCTTTGTAGATAGAAAAAATAGGCATCTAAGCCATAAAAATAATATTTTTTAAATAGATGAGACAAACATATGAGCCACACTCCCATCTTGAAATGGACTTATTGGAAAAATAGAACAAAAAATTTTAAACACAGAGAAGGAATTTCTAGCTTTTTTTTTATTGAACAATAGATGTCAATTTATACAATAGCCACATCTACAATAAGAACTTGATTCGAACTAGAACTCTTTGAATCAATCTTAAACTAAACTTGTGTTGCTAGCAACTCAACAAGGCTTGCCACATGTTCAACAATTATTATTGACTACCATTTGAACAATAACTCCAACACCCCCACTTAATGTGACAACTAAAGGAAACATTATGTAGAAATTCTACTTTGAAAAAATGTCATAGAGGAGTAAGACTTTCTCATAGTTATGCATCTATCACCCACCTTTGAAACACCATTGGCCACACCATCTCCACATGAAATATCTCATAAATGATGCCAAGATTCTAGACTTTTAGATCTCCTTGAACTATTGGACACACTATTTCCACATGGAATGCCTCATAACCCTCGTAAAGATATAGCTTCTCCAATCATATAACACCTCAAACTATTCAAGAATCCATCCAAACTCTACCACATCTTTTCTTATTTTCCAAAGCATTGATCTCTTCAAAATCAAACAAATTCTTCAATAAAATCATAATCATCTAGTGGTTCTTCTCCTGGCCTCATTTTCTTAACAACTTCTCCTCTAATAGATATAACTTAATAGGAAGATAAATCTGATATCATATTGGAAAAATAGAACAACATATTTTAAACAAAGAGAAGGAACTTCTAGATTATTTATTTATTGAATAATAGATACTAATTTATACAATAGCTTGACTAAACAACATTCCTCAATGACTGCTAATTAGATTAACCACAAACTACTTCATGATTGACAACACACACAAACTTGATAGCTAACTGGAACTTATGGACACCTAACTCAAACACATCTACAATAAGAACTTGATTCAAAGTAGAACTCTTTGACTCAATCTTAAACTAAACGTGTGTTGCCAGCAACTCAACAAGGCTTTCCACATGTTCAACAATTATTATTGACTACCATTGGAACATTAACTCCAATAGGACTTGTGCTAGGAGAAAAAGACTTATAGAAGGCCAGGTGTCTAATTGCACTTAAGTATTTTATTTCATGAATGCCCTATAGGGTTCTTTTTTTTGGATACATAGTTATAGATGTACATAACATACACGATGTATTGATTTTAATATCAAGATGAGTTATCATGATGTATTGGAATGCTTATCCATATTAAGATGTAAGACTTGTAGGACTTTTATTGTTTTGGAGATGAAATATAATTATTGTGATGAAAAGAAATAAAATTTCTTTTGAAAAATCACAGGGACAAGATGGGCATGAAGGCCCATGTCACCTAAATTATAAAATGGATCCACTAATACTTTTGAGTAATTTGAAAGGATGTATTGGTGATTTACTCTTAATTTTTGAGCTCCACATATTAGATTTGTTTGTATGAATGATTTACTTACCTATGATCAAGTAATAATCAAGAACTCATTAGTTCCAAATTAGTCATTTTTATTTTTGCATATTGTTCATTGGAAAGTTTTTCCATGAAGAATTATTATTTGATTGAACTCAAGAAAAAATCTTGTATGTGTTTACATATAAATTGTATGACATGAATTTGATATGAAGTATTCAATACCTACATCAACTCAATATGATGCAAAGGTATGGTAAGATGCACATGTACACGTGTTCTCTTTTGTGAAATAAAAGTAAAATATAGACTTGTGTATAAAAGAAATATAATTAAGGACTGTTATGTTTTGCTTATGCTTACAATGTGTACTGATGGTTTGGGGTTGTTCATGTGCATACAATAGATGGAACATTGTATCATAATAGAAGGGGAATATTGTTGGAGAGAAGTAACTCTAACCTTGTAAAACTCGACGATAGTAGTGTAATTTAGACACTCACATATAATTATTTTGAAAAAGTTATTTCAAGTTTGAGTAGGCTTATTTATTAGGTGCTTGCTTCAACTGCGTGTCCATATATCCTAAAATAACTTTTTTGATGAATTTGTGTGATACTTTTTTCCATAAATTTTATAAAAAATGGAAAAACTAGAATGAATGAATGCATTGAGTATTGCAAACATGCTACATGTAAATTTCAAGATGAGTTAAATTTGTTGATTTTACATGTTTGTATTATTCAATTTTTGTTTATCTAGTTCTAAATGCTAAAATTTGATGAATCATTAGGTACATTGAATGCTTTAGGGGTGGGGGGGGGAGGGGGGAGGATGTCACGACCCCTATTTTTTATGAAATATTTAATTCAATCTCATCTATGCCAAAGCTTTAACTAATTTTTCCAATTTACTCCTGCTTTTTCTAAGTGAAGGGACTTAAAGAAACTCCCAATTAACCTAAACACTTCCATAATTTCAAGTTTGAGTAAGCTTGAGAACTATCCATCCCTCAGAAGAGCTTTGCTAACTAACAACTTATTCACCTACCCTTACTATTCTATGGGCAATTTGTTAACCCCCTTCAATTCTCTTAATGCCAGGGCAGGGGTTGTAGACAAATAGCATGAAGGGCCCCAATTCAATGAGGAGTTATAGGGAGGGTCCCTACTATTCTATGGTAGAGTGAAATATGATCATTCTAGCCTGTGGAGGTCAAGGAGGCAGGGATAACCCCTTTTCCAATTGATTGTTCTATTTGGCCCATGCTTTTCACCAGACCATCCTATCTACCTTGGAATTAAGAGAATTCCATCCTTCTATCCACCTCCACTAGAGCCAAAGTGTCTCTCTAGTTACCTGACAACTAGTTAAAGTGAAACTAGTTACTCGGTACTTATGAACTCCTACTAATAGAGTTTCCATTTGAGCACATGAGGCAAGAGGATTTCTTGCTTATTCGAGAGAGGATTTAAAGTTTGAGTAGGCTTATTTATTAGGTACTTGCTTCAAATGTGTATTCATATCTCCTAAAATAATTTTTTTGATGAATTTGTGTGATACAAGTTTTTCCCATAAGTTTTATAAAAAATGGAAAAACTAGAATGAATGAATGCATTGAGAATCGCAAACATGCTACATGTAAATTTCAAGATGAGTATTTTTTGTTGATTTTATATATTTGTATTATTCAATTTTCATTTATCTACTTCTAAATGCTAAAATTTAATAATTCATTAGGGACGTTGAATGCTTTAAGGAGGGAACGATGTCATGACCCCCATTATATATGAAAGATTTAATTCAATCTCGTCTATGTCAAAACCTTAATTATTGTTTCCAATTTACTTCTACTTTTGAGTGTAGGGACTTAAAGAAACTCCCACTCAACCTGAAAATTTCCATAATTTGCTCCTTTACTTTAGTTATGAATGGAAAATTTGCATGCTAAATTGGAGGTGAATAGGAACATACATTTATCCATTATCCATAATAGCTCTCATGAGAATTTACTCTTTCAGGTGGATAAGGTTCTTTGAAGGCATGATTTATTTATCTACAACAAGGTATGAATGAAATAGTTTTTTGAAGCTTCATTTGAGAAGAATTCTTCTTATAGTGCTATATATGTGTTCCTTCATATCCGACATGGTTGTTTCGGTAATGGTTTTTTACTTTTCTCATTGATATGGAAGTCCACATTTTGTCTAATCTCTATCTTGCATTGATATGATTTGGTAATTGATTAACATATTGTTGAGTTTTTAGGTAGACAAATTGAACAAAATTTTATTTGGGTCATATAAAATCTTTTATTACACAATTATGTTAGAACATTCCGCACATGATCAACATTACATTTTTCTTTAACACCAAGATATGCCTTATGTTTTACCCATCTGGCTACAAACATCACACATGAAAGATTGACCCCTAGGCCAAAGGTGTTGAATAGTTATAGTTAACTTTTTTTTTCAAACACAATTTTTTCTTTAGTAGGTAAGAATTACTTACTTTAGCTTCACAGTCTTCTAATATATGATATGTTCCCTAAAGTGGGGGTAAAATGTAATGGAGTAAATCTTACATCCATTCATGAGATACCATTTTGTACTTTTCCCTCTTTTTCCTAAAAGATAAATCATGTCTCCATTTCTTAGCCTTTTCATCTTGCTAGCTCAAGTCCATGCAATGAAATCCTAACATTGTTCAGACACACGTACATCACATAGATGTCTATGTGATGTTCCCTAATCCATGCATCCGTGGATGTCCAAAAGACTGTTTGAGCATCACAAACATGTCACCCCGTGATTTTAATAGTCGTGATGATGATCCATCTCTATGTGGAATTCATTTGAGTTATTAAAAAATGCCCGATTTGCATACATTTGCTCTCTCTCTCTCTCTCTCTCTCTCTCTCTCTCTCTCTCTCTCTCTCTCTCTCTCTCTCTCTCTCTCTCTCTCTCTCTCTCTCTCTCACTTCTTGGTGGCTCATTTGATCTTGTACAATCTTCATTTTTTATATTTTTTCTCTCTATACAACCATCTACCTCCTTTTTTAAATTCTCATATCACTTTTTTGTTGGATTTCCATCTGTAGTGCCTGCCCTAGTTTGCATTTTGCTATTATTGCCAAACTCTTTCTCAGTGAATTTTCTATTAATTAAGCCTAATTAAAAGATTCAATTAATGGTTTAATTTAATGGAAAATTAATATGATATTTTAATATTTAATTTAATTTAATTAATTAAATAAGAAGAATTAAATTTGAAGATAAAAGTTATAAGTTTAAATTTGGAATGTGACAATATTTATTTAATTTAATATATTTAGAGTTCATTTTAAAATAAATGCTAAATAATATTATAATATATTTTATCAATTAAGTTTCGAAAATAAATTTAAAAATGGAAAAGAAATTAATTTATTAAAATTTCATGACCACATGACGAGTGCATGAGATTTAAAATTAATAAATTAATAAAAATAAATAAAGTGAATATTAAATAAATTAATGTGCATTATTTTAATATTTATTCACATAGGAGTATGCAAACTCTTGTAAATTGTCATGTTGACAACATAGGAGTTTGCACTCTAATTATGCACGTGTTGTCTACACTTAGGAGTTAGCGCATTATTTGAGCACATGGTGTCTATAACATTCTAGACACCTCATCATGTTTATCCTCTTATCGTGGAAGTTATGTGCTTAGTTGTCATGCTTATCTCCTAGTTCTTTCTAGACACATTCTAGATGCATCTTAGAGGCCTTTATATAGAGGCTCTCCTAGTGTGTAAGGTCATCCTCATAGGTGTCTACAAGCTCATATGCTTCTACATCCTCATATACTTCTACAAGCACTCCTAGTCACTTGGGGGGGGTGGTGTTTCGGTTCTTGGAGGAATTGCGAATGTTGGAAAGGAAGGAATTCTCAGAAAGGAGAAGGTTCTAAGAGGAGGAGCTTCTCTATAATTTTCTGAGGCGTAGCGAATTAGCATTAGTGTCCAGGTAGTCACTCGTGATTATTTCGCATATTTTATTACACTCTTTCTTTTCCTATCTTCATCGTGTCTGTTAGTGTGTTTGAATAATTCTTTATGAATGAATCTTCAATTTTGTAATTTGGAATTCGGGCATGCATATTGTTTTATCCAGTTATGGGAATTAAAAATATTATTGCAATCTTCCCTTAGTAGAATCAAGATTTGGAAATTGATTTGGGTTTGGGTTTGAATTAAAATAGAATCTTATTATTATGCATCAATTTTATATGATTAAATTAATTTAATTAAGATTAGATAATTGAAGGAGTGTAATTAGTTATTTGAATTAAATTGAGATCGATTTAGAGGGAAGTATTTTATGGAAATGAATTCATTTTATCATGATAATGATTTGTAATTAAATCGGAATTAAATCATTAATTATAATCTTAATGATTTAAGTGATTCAAACATTTACCCTTAGTTGATCTTATAAAGGTTGATTTCAAAATATAATAGGGGTTAAACTTCAATTGACTCAACTTTTTAAATGGGATAACTATAGGGTAGAAGAGAGTCTTCTCGCTTGATAATAATCATTGAGTTATTAATATAGTTATGTAATTGTTAATTAATTTAATTAATTGTAGAATTAATTAAATTTAATTGATAATTAAGTTATGCGATGGAGTTTTTCGATTTTAAGGAAATGGTATATTATTATTAATTTGAATAATGGGAGGCACTTCTTGGAATTAAGGAAGTTTTATTTAATTATTAGTAATATTGATTTTAGTGAAATAATGCGAATGATTCTATTAAAAGTCAATAGGAATTAGTTTAATGATTTAAATAAGTAAATAAATATCTTTTGACTATTTTAAAAAATTGTTTTAAAATAATGGAGGGATAATTCTATGTTTTAATCGAGGGGATAAATGGGTTGACTTGGAGATTAAACAAAGAATCTTATATACTTGAAATATACTTGAAACAAAAACTAAAACCTCATATTTAGCTTAACCATGTGATTGCAAAAGCAAACTAAAATATGTGTTTGTATCTTGTTCTTTATGCTATCCATGTTTGGGGTTTGGGTGGTCCTAGAGTATTGACTAGTTAGGACGTCTACTAGAGGCTTGGGAGTTATGCGAATGTGATGACATGTTGATGATATTTGATCTTGATCTTTATAAACCCAACCATGGTAATGTGATGGTATGCTCTATGAGTTGTTTGTATTTACTGATTGTTAATGCTTTCCAGTCTTCTTCTGTGAAGTTGAGGTGTATGTATTTGAGATACTTGACTTAACTATTTTTCAGTCATCGATTAGTTATATTTGGATTACTTTCCAGTCACCTTGATGTGACTGAAGTGTTTGTTTTGATCTTGATGATGTCATGTTGTGACATGTTTTGACTTGACCATTTTGGAGTCTTTGATCAATATTATTTACTTTGAGATACTTTTCGATTGCTCGTTGAGAACCAATGGATATTATGATTATCATTGGATGCTTTTTAGTTGCTCATGGAGAATTGATGTGATTATTTTGATTATCTTTATGATGCTTTCCAGTCACTTGTATAGGACTGAGCTAACTTTGTGATTTGTGATTTCATGAGCCTAGGGTAGGTTATCTACTTGTAGTGTCGAGAAGTGGCTTGCAATGGGGGCTAGGGCCCTAAGTGGCTGCCAGGGTAACTCATTGTAAGTTATTTAATAAGTGAAAATATTTACACTAAATGGGGATTAAAATGAACCTAATAAAATAATTGTATGTTCTCGTCCATGCCTCGAGTGCTAGTACAGACTAGGATGGGAGTAGAGAGAATGCTTGGTTGCAACCTTGCATTTCATAGTATGCCTCATTAGTACGAGAGGATACTAGTGGCCACATAGGGATCACTAGGGGGCTGGGGTCTATTGAGAGACTAGCAAGGCAACTCTAGCATGATTCATGCGATGACACTTTCCCGCTTACATAGTAAATTTCCTACGTGTCTTTGTGTGCCTCTAGGAATTAGATGTCATTCTGTGTTAGAACCTTTGAGTAGGTATACTTTTAGGATTTTCTAAACTTAAAGAGTACTTGTGTTATGTGATTTGATATCTTGTTTGAGACTTGAGACTATCTCCTCTAGTGCATTCTTTGTTGGCATGTACCTTCATTCTGTTCTTGGATCATTATGATAGATATTATATCTTATGATGGATGTTATTTACTGGTACATTTCTTTATATTGATGATTAGCATGTGATAGATGATGTTATCTATTTTGCAGGATCATCTTATCCTTTATTCTTGCATGTTAGATTTCTTTATGCATATGTTGTAGCATGTTAGATTTCTCTATGCATATGTTATAACATGTTTTAGGAGTGACATCCCTACTATGATTATACCGATGATCTCTTCGGTGACTTGGGATGTTATGTGCGGAGGGATGGATAGGGCCCACGATGGTCTAATGATGCTATTAATGGTTGGAAGGAACCACACACTTAGTTAGTTGTGTTTTATGATGGATGGTTATCTTTTATGATGGTTGTTATATCTTTATTGATGGATGGATGTATCATGTATGTTATTGGTTTCATTTACTTTATTGCACTTGTATCATGGTTGATGAGGATGATGTATCTTTATTTTTACATATGTTTAATCTTTTAAGCTTTTCATACGCTGTGACATGTATAGTGGATGATAGAGCATTCTAAATTTAATTGCCAAAAGGCATTCAGAACAAATGTATATTATGGACATTGGACTTTCTAATTATTCTTTCTTGTGGATGTGGTAGTTGTTAGACTTAGTATTAATTATATTAAATGCGACTCAACATCTTTGGAACCTTAAGGAATGTAACCTGTTATGTATGCTTTAGTTGTATCTATGTTATTGCTTCTGCCACTATGTGTTTGATACGAATGGCTTATCTTTCATGATAAAATAAAATTGTTTGGCAAACTTAGTGAAATTTTAGGTTAATTCTTTTGGATCCCTTGGTGGGGCGTTACACCATCATTGTTGATTCTTAAATATTTCACATCCAACATTACAATTCACATCCAAGCACCCTTCATGCATTTGAGGAGCTCTCTCTCCATTACTTGTATTTTTTTACCATTCATTGTTTTCTTTTCATTTCTTTTTCACCATAACTAAATTACAAATCCAATCAAATGATCTCTAATTAAAACACTTAAAAATATGATCATGTCATGACAAAGTCCCTACACACAAGAAAGATCCACAACATCATGATTGTACTTGCTAGAAACATCTTTCCTGCTCTACCTGACAATAAATTAAAAAACCAAGTGAATATACCAAGTCACCAATCTTACTACACAATAACAATGAAATATCTATGAGCATAAATAACTCATATCCAAGATATATATGCAACATGTAAATATAGATAATCTACAACATTGCATAACTTGTAGACCCAAAAAAGAAACATAGATATCCAAATCAAATATGGATAACCATGTGACCATGAGAGACATCCAAGTATCAAACCAAGTATGCAATGACATAAAATCTAAACCTCCAATATGTAAGAACTTCTAAACTCATAATGCTACCATAGCTAAAAGAATCCATAAATAGATTAGATCAAAATATTAGCAAATAAAGCATATGAGGTCTATACCAAATTTGAACTAAAATGTAGAGCTTTCAACAATTTATTCCAAATTCCAAATGTGACTCTGTAATTTCAAATTATGACCTCTTCAAGTCATAAAAGTATCTCTACCTTCTAGCTAATATTTCACTACCCAAATAAAAAAATCTAAACAAATAAATCACACCAAATTGTAGCTCTCCAATGAGTATAATAAGTTAAAAAAGTGTCACCATGTGGACAAGATATGCTTCGTTGAAGAAAAATAGCCTATTGGGCTATATTTGCAAATTAGGATCGCAAAAATTGATAATTTGCCCACATTATCATTTTCAATTTTATTTATTAATAATTAACTGACATCATCCCTAATCCTGGGAAAAATATCAATAGACATATAAAAATAATACTTAATAATGTCAAAGACATAAATGATTATTAAATGATTAGTAAATACTTAATAATGATTATTAATAATTTATTAAATACTTAATAGTGTCAAAGACATAAATTAACTTATTTAAAAATAGTAGAAATAAATTTTAATGTTTTGTTTTTAAAATCTTGCATGGTTGTACCTGCATAGTCTAATCATCAAACAACTATACGAGATAAAGAGATTTGCATCCAAATGAACCATCACTAAAAATAAGTTGAATTTTATATCAACATTTACCTCCTAGCCTCCCTGAACACACCCATGTGGGTTTCTTTGTCCCATACGCTCAAATCTAAAATGCCACCCCAAAAACCCCATAAAATATATATCCCACCAAAACTTTCTTGAATTTTTTTTTGTGAAATCATATTTACAAAAGTCCACAAATTTACAACCTTAGTTTGCAATGAACCCTCATGCCTTTGATTCCTATAATTCTTTCATGCATTGCATAGATTCACTCACATGATTGTACAAACAAAACTATATCTTTGAGACCACTTGCAAGAAAATTTGTAGCCAACATATGCCAATTTTCACATAACCCAACTAAGATTTTATGAAAATTAACACTTTGAATCCACATGAAAGAGACCAAACATCATACGCACAAAAAATGTGACACAAGATATATAATAGGAAATCCCTCAAGAGGGAAAAAAAATTCAACCTCAAATAGTATCCATTGCCCATGTATTATTCAACAATACAACCATTAAAATATATTAAGTCATAGCCATAAATAAGCACTCAATATCAAAAGAAAGAAACCACACACCTCATGTCATTATTTCAACCTCAATAAACATGATAAACCTATCTTACCCCAACAACTACCCTTTTGGTTGTTATATAGAAACAAGCTTCCACAAAACCATTACGTGATATTATGTAAGTCACGTGCTACCTAACCTCTTGAACCCACATTGAATATTGGGTATTTTATTTTATTTATTTTATTAATATTGATTAATTACATCAAATATAATATTATAATACAACATTGAGAAGCTCCAAGAACATTCCAAAGAAATCTCCACATGTTGCAGTCTATCTAGGTGCTCCTAAGTGCAATATTTGCATAATAAAATAAAATATGATAATAACAAGCATTATTATACAATGTGTGCAACACCCATTTTCTCAATACTCTTGTTGTGAATATTGATAGTACTTAGGTTATTTTGAAGACTAGAGATGTGTTGGATTCTTTTCTTTTTGATAAGATGGGGAGGAAGACATCCATCAATCCCAAGGAGGCCTTATTCATTCATCAAAGGCCCAAGAGAAAAGGAAATAAGAATTAAAAGTGTAAGTCCTAATCTATGGGGATATTAAAATCTCTTGGAAAGTCCAAAGTCATTTCCTAGGAGTATAATAGCATTAGACACTTTTTTAAGGAGTGCAAAGAAGAAAAAGAAGAAATTTAGTTATTATTATGAGTATGAGAAAGAATATGGCAATTCCTTCATTTTAGTTTTGGCTATTAATGAATGTGACAATGAAAGATTAATTGAGTTAGATGTATCATTCCCTATGACCTATAATAAAGATTGGCTTTCTAAATATGACAAATTTGATAGACATAAGGTATCCTTGGGTGATAATTCTTATTTAGATTTTTTATTTGAGGTAAAGTTGGAATCCAGTTTCCTAATGGTCAAATAAGAAGGAGTAATGGTGTGTTGCATCTCCTAGGATAAAACAATATTTGCTATTATATATTAGAAAACTAATAATTTTAGGTATGTAGGTAGTCTTTTTTTTTATATGCTAGATGGAAAATGAGGTTCTACGGTGATTGATATAGGTGTCAAAATTGGCATATTTTACAAACGAGATGCATACATTGGTGAGTGTATTAGTGCTTTCTAAAGAATTAACATATGGATACTTTTTGGAAAAGGTGAGAGTTTCACCTTCAATAAATGGTCATAGAGTTTGGCACTAAATGGTTCTTTCTCTTCTAAATTAGAGTAGCATGCATATAAGACTATATTTTGACACTAGAGATTTTTCCACAATGAAGAAAGTGGTCTAATGACCTTGAAAAATAAAAGCCTTGTTAAAGGCTTGAACTATTATAATTTTGATTTCTACAAATGAAACATTTATTGATAATATACCCACATAGTCATTTACATTTTTTTTAAATTTAATAATTAACCATCCCCACTCCTGACAAAAATATCAATAGGCATATAAAAATTATTAATAACAATAATAATACTTAATCATGTCAAAGGCATAAATAATTATTAAATATTTAAAATGGTAGATATTATTTGTAAATATTAATTAATTTTATTTAAAAATAGTAGAAATAAATTTTAATTTATAAAAAAATTCTTAAATGGTTGTACCTACATAGTCTAATCACCAACTATTGTACGAGATAAAGATATTTGCATCCAATGGCACCATCACCAAACATAAATTGAATTTTATATCAAAATTTACCTCCTAGCCTCTCTAAACACATCATGTCATTTGTTTTGTCCCATAGGCTCAAATCTAAAATGTCACCCCAAGAACCCCATAAAATATATATCCCACTAAAACCTTCTTGAAACTTTTCTTGTGAAATTAGATTTACAGAACTCCATAAATTTACAACCCTAATTTGTAATGAACTCTCACACCTTGGATTTGTATAATTCTTTGATGTAGTGCATAGATTCAACTCATTGGATTTTACAACAAAACCATATCTTTGATATCACTTGCAAGAAAATTTGTAGCCAACATATGTTAATTATCGCATAACTTAATTAAGATTTTATGAAAATTAACACTTTGAACCCACATGAAAGAGAACATACATCATACACACAAAAATGTGACACAAGATATATCGTAGGAAATCCCTCAAGTGGGAGAAAAACTCAACCTCCAATAGCATCCATTGCCCATGTATTATTCAACAATACAACATTACAATACAACCATGAAAGCATACTAGCCATAAATAAGCACTCAATATGAAAAGGGAGCAACCATGTACACATCTCATGTCATGATTTCAACCTTAACAAACATGATAAACCTAGCATACCCCAACAACTACCCTTTTGGTTATTTTTATAGATACAATCTCCCACAAAACCACTACATGGTATTATGTAATTCATGTGATACCTAACCTTGTTAACCCACATTGAATATTGGGTACTTTATTTAATTTATTTTCTTAATATTGATTAATTACATCGAATATATTATTGCAATACCACATTGAGCAGCTCCAAGAACATTCTAAAGAAAAATCCATGTGTTGTAGTCTATCTAGGTGCTCCTAGGTGCAACATTTACATAATAAAATAAAATATTATAATAACATTCATTATTATACAAAGTGTGCAACACCCATTTTCTCAATACTTTTGCTGTGAATATTGATAATACGTAGGTTATTTCAAAGACTAGAGATGTGTTGGGTTCTTTTCTTTTTGATAAGATGGTGAGGAATGTATCCATCAATCCCAAGAAGGCCTTAATCGTTCATGAAAGGCCCAAGAGAAAAGGAAATAAGAGTTAGAAGTGCAGCAAGTCCAAATCTGTAGGGATATATGAATCTCTTGGAAAGTCCAAACTCATTTCCTAGGACTGCAATAACATTAGATACACTTTTAAGGAGTGCAAAGAATAAAATGAAGAAATTTAATTATGAGAATAAGTATAATGAATAATATAAAAAATCATTAATTTTAGGTTTAGCTATTCATGAATGTGATAATGCAAGATTAATTGACTTAGATGCAACATTTTATATGACTTGTAATAAAGATGGGTTTTCTAAATATGATGAATTTGATGGACATAAGGTGTCCTTTGGTGATAATTCTTATTTAGATTTTTTAATTTGAAGTAAAGTAGGAATCAAGTTTCCTAATGGTAGAATGAAAAGGATTAGTAGTGTGTTGCATGTCTCTTAGAACAAAAAAATATTCTTTTATAATCTATTAGAAACCTATTAATTTTAGGTATGTAGGTAGTATTTTTTATGTTGAATGGAAGATAAGGTTCTATGGTAATTGCTATAGGTGTCAAAACTAAAATATTTTATAAACTAGATGCATACACTAGTGAGTGTAATAGTACTTTCTAAAGAATCAATATATGGATACTTTTTTGGAAATGGTGAGAGTTTCACCTTCAATAAACGGTCATAGATTTTGGCACCAAAGGGTTCTTTTCTTTTGAATTAAAGTAACATACATATAAGACTATGGTATGGCAATAGAGATTTGTCCATAATGAAGAAAATGGTCTAATTACCTTGAAAGATAAAAGCCTTGTTAAAGGCTTGAACAATTGTAATTTTGATTTCTACAAATGAAACATTTATTGAATAGTATCGTCTGAACAAAACAAAAAATTTGTAATTGCTTGAAAATATCATGAGATGAAATATGATTATATTTCTATTAGACTATTCTCCTACCCTAGCTTCATATTTATAAGGATTTCATAATTTGATGTTATGTCACCAAGAGGAATATACCAAAATCATTTATGGATTCATTCTAGGTTGGAATTTTTTTAAACTAATCTATAAGAGACTTCTAAACAAACAATCATACTTAATAGGGGTAAACAAGAACTATCATGTGTTCGCATGGTTGTTGCTGGATTAGAAAACTCCTTAATTTTCATAAGCTACTTCATACATGTGTAAGAAATTAAACTCGTGCAAGTATTATTTTCAGTTGCTTGGTTGTGAAAATCAATTTTTGGGGGATCTTTATGAGAGCTTGTTTTCATTTCTTCCTTTCTTTTCTTTTTTGGAAAACATAAAAAAGACTAGAAATAACTTGAAACTCACAAATGTACCAAATGAATAATAACAATTAGGATGCATAAATTCTTGTGCATGATGTCCCAATTACTAATTATTTGTTCTTTTATACAACTCCAAATTTGATGAATTAACTAGTGTTTTGTATGTTTTTGGTCATTTTAAATCCAACAATGTTGCTCATTTCATTTCAACATGAATTAAGTTTCATTGAAGGCTATATCTTTCAAAATTTGAAAAGGAATGCATATATTTAGAGCTTTCATACTTGCATGTTGGAGTTGATAGTGAATTCCATAGCTCTTAGCAATTACTTGTAAGCTAAAACATTTATCACATCTAAACAGAAAAACAATAATAGTGATGTAAACCTTGAAAAATAAATTGGTTTAAGATTTAGGATAATTCACATGTCTATGTTGATTGGTTGAATAAACAAGGATAAAATTGGATAAGTTACAATGGATATAATCGAGTTATTATAAAAATATAAAGATAATACCCTAGATGAAACTTTGAGCATCAAGCTAGATCATGACAAGTGTCATCATCCCATTATATGAACAAGATGACTTATAATTAGTTTAATCTAAATTTAGAAAAGTGTTCCTAAATTTATCTTAAGTGTAATAAAGTAATAAACATTTAGAGTAGTTAATTACTCACTAATGTGATTATACATGATTTCTCTAACATTTACTGGTTTATAATGCTCCCTACGAGTGAATTTATCTATATTTCTTGTTATGTAAATGATATGGGCTATCAACAAAGTGGTACAAAGCTCAATACAACTTCAAACATGTAAATGGACACATAGTTGAATCTTCCAAATCAAATTCATTGTTAGTGATAAATACCACACGTATTCCTGAATCCAATGTGCCTTAAAATGTATTCATTTACCATTATAGAAATTATAGAGAGTTTTCAACTTCAATAAATCTTAGACATCGATTGATGCTCGTGTAATATTATTATTTTTAGAAATGGATTGTAAAATTATATACAAATGGCTCCCAAAAATTAAGGGTTTGACATACAGGTGGTGAAATATTTTATGAAGTTTGTTGATTGAATGAAGACTAGGATGGTACATTTATGTTAAAATTTTTAAAATGAAAGAAAACATGTTTTAGTCAATGCAATATTTCTCATACATCCTAGAATGCTCCTATATTAAACACCAAGGTTAGTGATTTGTGAGCATAATACCATAAAATAAGATATACAAATATGTATTCACATTTTATATTTTATACATTAGTACAATTTTGTCTCTATCTTTTTTTACTAAATGAATTTCCCAAGTTAATTGGTGTGACGTTGTATGGATGTTATTTGAATTGAGTCTCTTCCACATGAATTGATATATTAGTCTTAATCTCCATTTTTATTACATAATTAAAATACTATTACAATCATTGATTGGACATTTAAAAAAAAAAAAAAAAAGTCATTTCTATTGAAAAAATGGTTTATATCCATACCAAAAAATTAGGGACCAAAACTACATTGAGCTAATGCATGTTTGGGCTTGATAAGCCTTTGTTAAACAATTTATTGAGTGAGTTAGGTGGTCAAATCAAATGTATATTGAAGAAGAAACTCTTAACTTCGTATGGGAGATGGCTTTGTAGTTCAACACCCTCATGCCACACTTCTCAAAATCCTATTGGAAATATATATGATAGGCTAAGTTAATAAGAGGGGAGGGGTGAATCAATAACTAAGAAAAATTTATTCTTTAATTACCAATTAATCCTTCATATTTAATCTGATCTAATTGCATGCATGAGAAACTGAAAAGATTAAGTATTCAAAACACTTTGACACACAATTTTGGTGACCCACAAACCTTCCAAATAGAAAGTAAAACTAGGGTGTGGATGATACCCACAAGCTACAAAATTTTCATGTTCAACTTGGGAATCTCTCTTTTGTAAGACATCCTAATCTTTAGCTTGGGTCCTTAAAACCTTCTCTGCAAGCACCAAAAAATCAGATACCAATTATTGGAAATATAAGAGGAGTAACTGAGAGGGGAGGGGTGAATTAGTTACTACAAAATAAATCTTAGATCCCTTAGATGTTAGTAAAATAATTCTGTCAAAACTTAATTCTACTAATGCTTGAAAAACAAAGAAATATTGTCTTCAATGCCCGAATGAGCTTGGCATACATTGACTGATAATGATATGACATTTGTGTAACATCAAAGACATACACAATTAATCAATTATGTCCAACAATCTCCCTCTTTGGCATTGATGTATATTATAAAGGTAGTATACATAAAAGGGAGAAAATGTATATATCAGATGTGAAAAGATGTGAAGTATATCGTATATATGTATTTTTGAGTATCTGTACATATAATGCTCCCCCGTACATATATACAATATACTTTACATCTTTTCACATCTAATATATACATTTTCTCCCTTTTATGTATACTCCCTTTATAATATACATCTTTTATAAAATATACATCTTCTCCCCCATTTTAACATTAATGCCAAAGATGTATGCTATATACTATATAGTAATGCCAAAATGTGACAAGAAATTTGAATGTAACCTCATAAGTCCTTGCCATCCTTCAAAATTGTCTTTGTTCAACTTGGGAATCTCTCTTTTGTAAGACATCGTGATCTTTAGCTTGGGTCCTTGAAACCTTCTTTGTAAGCACCAAAAGCTCTGATACCAATTGTTGGAAATATAAGAGGTGTAACTGAGAGGGGAGGAGTGAAGCAGTTACTACAAAATAAATCTTAGATCCCTTAGATGTTAGTAAAATTGTTAGAAATGGAAAAAGAAATCTGTAAATAAACAATACCAGGAAAGAATCTAAGTGAGTAAATGAATGAAAAGATATTACCATAAAATAGGAGAGAGAAAGCTTCAAGCTCCAACACCATGAGACAAGATATTTGGAAAGGGGAAAGCAAAGAAAACCCCTTGTGACATTATGAATGAGGCATGAAAAGACTAAGAAGGAAGAGAGAGAGAGAGCAATGCTCATACAATAATTGAGAAGAGGAAAAACCCTCATTGTTAAATGAGAGAAGAGGGTCATCTCTTAAATAGAGATGAGAGAGAGGAGTTAGAATGTAACTCTCATGTCTATGAATGCCACCATTCATAAGTGTGTGAGGCCAAGTGTGAGATTCCTCTTAAGGAGGAATAATCTAAAATTAGAAATTACAATATATATTTGTCCTCACACATTCCACTAGATGACAAAATAAGATGTAGTGGAAAAAGGACAAAAAAGAAATATATTAGGATACCTTGGCTTATATCCTAATATATTACAACAATAAAGAAAGGAGTTCTAACCTTGGTTTATAAATAAACCAAGGAAAGATTACAACTTCTAACACCCCCCTTTAATCTTTACTTGGGGTAATTACATCAAAGGGTATTAAACCCATAATTTACAAAAATCTGCAACTTAATCTTCAATATGAAATAATTTGATTGTTTTCAAGCCATATGGAACATTTGTAGATCCAAGAGAAGTACATGAGTCCTTTGAATGTGATCATGTGGAAGCATAGACACCTCCAAGAAGGTTCCTTGATGGATCACCTGAAAAAAAAAACAAGACAAATATCCACAAGTAGAATGCCATCATATATGTAAATTTAAAATCCTTTTGAATAAGGATAATAAAATTCTCATAGAGAAACAATGAGTAAAACATGTTACCACAAAACAATGGAGATAACCTGATATCAAGATAAAGTATATGCTCAAAAAATTGTCAACAAGGACAAATTGAGTAAAAATAAATGAATGTGTTCACCAACATGCAATGGAGTTAACATGATATCTAAAATAAGTCATAAGCTCAAAAAATGAGCATAATATGGGTCAAAATGACCAATCTTTATGCAATAAGTCTCTCATGAAAGAAACATACTAATGCATAAATGACCACAGACAAGGCCAACTAATGATACTTGCATCAATCTTGCATCAATCACGTGGATATAGACATTCCACTTAATGAGTCATCCCACTACAGGTGAATGGGTCATGACTCCATCACCTACATGACCCACGATCTAGGCAATAAAGTATGCAGATCATTATCACATTAATATATGAAAATAACATAAAGGAGAGAGATGCTGATCAAAGTAGAATTATCATGATTTGTTAGGATAATCAAAAGAATGGATTATGAGGATATAACAACATATTGCCTTCAAATTGGATCAAATCATCTGAATTTGGAGAGAAAACTCCAATAATATCATCCTCTTCATTGAGGAACAAAAATGGAATAACATGGAGGGAAACTCCATAAAAATATTATCCTATCAAAATGGAACAGATAGGATCAAATGGAGGGAAACTCCATATAAAATGAGTGCATACCAATATAGGATGGAGGAATACTCCATGGGCCAGATAAGGAAACTATGTATCATGTATACTAAGGAGACCTACATAGTTAACCTTGAAAAAAATTGGCTCCCTATGCAACTTAAAACAAATATCATATAAATCATGTAGATCAATGGTATAAAACCATAAAGTGCCAACACGGGCATAGAACAATGCTATAAAAGCATAAAAGTGCAACTATGGGCACATCAAAATATCAAAATGAAGGAAAATGTGTAAGATTACTCATAATCCAATTAAGTAAATATGATTTAAGGAAGATCAACTAAATATAGATATCAGGTATAAAACTCCATTGAGTGTAAACATGAGTATTTAATTCATTTGGCAAAGGTATATATTAATTTCTGAAATATTATAGTCATAAATTATATATTTATCTGGGTATATATGTGGGCCCCCATATATACTCAAATAAATATATGAAAATAGATTGGTTAAAGAAAATAATCACCTTAATACTTTGGAAAGTCACAATATTTACCTTGGTTCAAAAATATAACCTCAAAGTAATAAGAACATAAAGTCATGGGGCAAAAAGATCTCCCCATTTTTCTCATACTATGCCTTCAAGATTGGAAGAGATTCAAAAAGAATTTTTTTGAAATAAAACATTAAGAAAGATATAACTAAAAAAAATTTAGTAATTAATGATAGAGGTCAGATCTGGCAGATAAGAATATACTAAAAAGAGTTAAAAAACTTTTCTAAAAAAAGCTTTGAATAAAAGCTTGAGAGATTTAAAATAGAATATTGCACTCGTCTGTCAATGAATGATTTCATGCCAAAAATAGGTTGACAAGAGGCAATAATAAAAGTAAATGATGCTTCTGTCAAGAGCTTAAAAAAGAAAAAGAATCTTGCATGAAAAGACAAGAAAAGATGAGCAATGATCTGTTTTTTAAAAAAAGACAGAGAATAATAATTACACATAGAATATTCTAAACATGCAAGAGACAAAATTAGAAACTTAAAACGTGCAGACTGCAATAAGTTTTCTATTTCAAAAAAAACTTGTAATAAGTTTTCTATTTCAAAAAAAACTTGTAAAAAAATTGTATTGAATTTGTAATGCAATTTTTAGCAGGAACTCCGCTGCCCTGCAGCAGTCTTGATCCAAATGGGAGGAGTGCAGGCAAATGCCAGTTGAGCTGGTGGCGAATTTTTTGAGAATGTATTCTCCTTTCACCCTTTTTAGTTGAAGTTGCTCTCATGAATGATTCTGTTGTTAGAAACCAACTGTCTAACACATTCACTGTTCTTCCATATTGCCTTAAAAATATTAGAACCTACAACTCTGATTTCAAACTTTCTGAAGCCAGTGCAACCAGGTTCAAGATATACCCCATTGATCCATAATAGCCAGGGAAGATGAAAAATCCATACAAATCAGATGTAAGATAACCACACTCCCTGACACAAGACAGACCAGCTAGATTTAAGGTACAAAAATACCCCTCACTAAAGGACAGATAAGCCAAGCAAGATCCAGACCTAGCAAGATCTAAGAAAGAACGCAGTTTCCAATCCTGAGTTCTTCAGGCTGCCCATTGGTAAGCAAACGGGCACCTTCCCTTGTGTTTATGGGCAACTGATAGATGGAATGAGTGAATGTACAAGATAAGGGATTATAAAGTGAGCTCCCAACTTAGGAAATAATGCTCCAGAGAGAAGAGGTGCAAGATGCGATTCAGCATTTACAAAATATCATGAATCAGCGCTTAGCTGTTAGTAAAAGCTTGAGACATCTTGATCTGATCTTGCAAGGACCGAAGATGTTCAAGCTTGCAAGGCTTCTCGCAAGGCAGCTGATGCTGACAAACAGATGGAAAACCTGATATTCTTCTTTGCCAAGCTTTATTTTCTTTATTACGTTATGATTAGATATAGCCCATCTATGCTTGCCGCTGCTTCTGTATACACTGCCAGGTGCACTCTAAAAAAGGATCCATGTTGGACTAAAACACTTCACCTTCACACGGGTTACTCTGAAGTAGATTTGAAGGAATGCACACGCTGGAGTGTTATGAACTACCGAAAGGCAGGAAGAAATAAATGATAAGGTGAGGGCAATTCTGATAGATTGGTTGATAGAGGTGCATCTGAAGTTTGAACTGATGCCCGAGACATTATATCTCACAGTGAATGTGGTTGATAGATATCTTTCTATTGAAAGAGTCTCAAGGAGAAAGCTGCAGTTAGTGGGACTCACAGCGATGTGCATAGCTTGCAAGTATGAAGAAATTTGGACGCCAGAGATTAAGGACTTCATTAGCATATCAGCTAAAGAGTATACAAGGGAGTATATAGGAAGCATGAGGTCGCCTGTGCTGGGGTTTAAGGGCTTCCTCGGCTAAGCATATTGTTTTCAGTAAATCAAAACTGATAGTGTTTGCTACAATGACAAGCGCAGCGGCATATTTACCCCAGAGAGACTCCATTGTTTGTCAATCAGAAAATATGTAAACAAATGATTCATATGTGAGGCGATAATATGCAATTCTTATGTGAGGCATCTTTTGATGGGGAGTCTTTCATGTCGCCTCCTGGTTTGCTTGTTGCTCAAAGACTGATTCCTTAACTGCCTTCAAACGTGCAGTTGCATAACCAAAGGTCGCTCTTTTCCTGCGACAGCTTGTCTCTTGCACCGCCAAAGCGGCTGAGGGAAGATAGCCAAATTGTGGAGAGCATGCAGTTAAAGAATAGATAGGAGGAGAATGATAGCAAGTCTGGCAGTGGGAATTTGGATGGAGGGTCTGGTGAAGTTTAGGATGCTGCAGATTAGCAGCCAAGGAGGAAATGCTATCACCGTCATACAGCTCAGAAAATCCAAGAGATGGAGACTTTGATCAAGGAGTGTCCTCACCCGGATGACAAACAACGACAAAGGCTCAACATTGAATTAGGTCTCAAGCCAAGGCAGGTCAAGTTTTGGTTTCAAAACCGGTGCACTCAAATGAAGGCTCAGCAAGACCGATCAGAAAAAGCTGTGCTGCGGGTTCATAACAAAAGCCTAAAAAATGAGAACTTAACTCTACGTGAAGCAGTGAAACATGCAATCTGTCATAACTGTGGAGGCCCATCTTTAGCAGGTGAAAAGGCTTATAGTGAGCATAATTTGCATATTGAGAATGCCCGATTAAAAGATGAGCTTGATCGAGTCTCAAGCATTGCATCAAGATATCTCGGAGGAAGACCGGACCATTCATTACCATCTGTGGCACTGCCGCCATTGATAACATCAACTCTAGATTTGGGAATGGGAGAACGAGCCTGGAAGTTAGGGAAATGGGCAATGGGGCTGTACTTGAACGGATCCAGAGCTGCATACACCACCACTAACCCAAAGATTTGAGAAGAAAATTATTTGGGAGGGTAGGTAGGAAGTTCAACAGATGGAGTAGGAGCAGGAGCAGGAGCCGAAGCCGTAGCTGGAGTCTTAGCCCCAGGTCACATGGTGGGTGGTCTGGTTATGCAAAGAGTCAGGATTATGAGAACTTTGACAAAATAAAAATGCAAAGTTTCCTATTCTGGTACTGATTCTTGAACTGAACATTAGACAAAATACCCAAAATGCAGATCCTGCTTGCTAATGAATGAATAGATATAGAATATGAAGTTTACTAACTGATAGTTTAATTATCCATTGTTCAATAGATAATTTGAAAATATGACTGGAAGAATGCACAAGGCAACATACTTCTGCTTATTCCAATGACGAAAAACCTGTCTGGAATAAGTGAACTATCCTCAAAACCATGTAACGCAGGCTTATCAACATAAAGGCGAGAACTGGACAGGGCGCTGAAAATTTCAGATATCATAGAGGATATCTGCACGCTTACTTCAGAATTGATGGATGAAGCAAATATATCGGGGCATGAAAGGATAGTGCATGCGAACAAAATATGTCACAGAGGAAAAGAAATGAAAAATGTACAGAGGTAAAGTTCTCTGTGAACGAAACCAGGAGAACCCATGACCAAGAGACAACAGAAATGTATTAGGATGCAATGTTGGGAAGGTTCAGATTTGCAACAAATCAATCAAGATTAACAAGATTAACATGCCCACAAAGGAGATTAGCAAAGCTCTTACTTGCAACAGATTTTCAAGTGAGGTATAGATATAAAAAAGAAAATTAAATTCAAGAAATGAAATGGATTAAAAATATTTTAAAATATGAGTAGACTAAGATATGAATTTGAAAAAGATAGGAAAACCCTTTGGCGGCAAGCCTTCCAAAGGGGGTTAGATGACAACTAATAGAAAATAAGTAGTAACCTGCACAAATTAGAGCAAACAAAAGTTAAACGGGTTTGGCGGTAAACCAGCCAAATAAAAAAAAAAAAATTCAATTTCTTCCATCTTAAAAAGATTAAAGAAGAAATTAGTGAAATCTTTCTCAAGAGTCTCCTTCGAATCGTACCTTAATGCAAACACTCAAAACAAAGATTAAACTGCTCTGATACCATGTTAGAAATGGAAAAAGAAATCTGTAAATAAACAATACCAGGAAAGAATCTAAGTGAGTAAATGCATGAAAAGATATTACCATAAAATAGGTGAGAGAAAGCTCACGCTCCAACACCATGAGACAAGATATTTGGAAAGGGGAAAGAAAAGAAAACCCCTTGTGACATTATGAATGAGGCATGAAAAGCCTAAGAAGGAAGAGAGAGAGAGAGAGAAATGCTCATACAATAATTGAGAAGAGGAAGAACCCTCATTGTTAAATGAGAGAAGAGGGTTATCTCTTAAATAGAGATGAGAGAGAGGAGTTAGAATGTAACTCCCATGTCTATGAATGCCACCATTCATAAGTGTGTGAGGCCAAGTGTGAGATTCCTCTTAAGGAGGAATAATCTAAAATTAGAAATTACAATATATATTTGTCCTCACATATTCCACTAGATGAAAAAATAAGATGTAGTGGAAAAAGGACAAAAAAGAAATATATTAGGATACCTTGGCTTATATCCTAATATATTACAACAATAAAGAAAGGAGTTCTAACCTTGGTTTATAAATACACCAAGGAAAGATTACAACTTCTAACAAAAATAATTTTATCAAAACTTAATTCTACTGATGCTTGACAAACAAAAAAATACTATCTTCAATGCCTGAATGAGCTCAACATACACTAAATGATAATGTTATGACATTTGTGTAACATCAAAGACAATACACAATTAATCAACTGTATCCAAAAATCTCCCTCTTTGGCATTGATGTATATTATAAAGGGAGTATACATAAAAGGGAGAAAATGTATATATCAAATGTGGAAAGATATAAAGTATATTGTATATATATATTTCTAAGTATCTATACATATAATGCTCCCTCATACATATATACAATATACTTTACATCTTTTTCACATCTAATATATGCATTTTCTCCCTTTTATGTATACTCCCTTTATAATATACATCTTCTCCCCCTTTTTGACATTAATGCCAAAGATGCATGCTATAGACTATACAGTAATGCTAAAATGTGAGAAGAAATATGAATGTATCTTTAAAATTTGCGCCATTGTCTTGTCCCAATTTTCTTGCAACACCATTGCATGTGTGCAATGTAACCTGAACTTTTGTTGAAAGTTCTATCATATGATCAGCAATTGAGAAGTTATTATCATGGATGAGCATTTTGGCATGTTCAATATGTTTCTACAATGAATTCATGTTTAGAAGAATCATGCCCTGAATGTCTACCAATGTAGCTCTTATTCTGGCTTCTTCTCTTAGCAATTTTGCCTGCATATCAGTTAGGAATTTGATCTTTGAATAGTGGGTAGAGCTATAACTCAGGTCAAGTTGCAGTTGATGTGCACTTGCCTGCAAATCTTCATCAATCTTTGATAGTTTGTCTCTTAGTTCCTTGGTGAAACTTGATGTATCACAGAGTTTACTAAATAATGTAGTTACATTGTTGCAGGAGGTCTCCAATGAGCCTAGAATAGTAGATAGCTCTACTTGATGAATATCAATCTTTTGAGCAATAAATTCCAGAACTTTATTCTCAAATTTCTTCTCATCTCTCTACAACAATTTGTCTTGTCCATTCAATCTTCATTGAATTTATAGACTGCCTCTACTAATTAAATCAAAATTGGTTGAGAAGTGTAAACCTTTGTATTTAGTGCCTCGATTAAAATATTCTTAGCACCTTTGACTATTTGAAATTCCTTATTTCTTTCTTCTCTAAGCCTTTGCTACTTAGCTTGATTCTGAAGAAGTTCTCCAAATGTTTGCATTTGATTAGGGTTAAGATTTGAGATGTCCTAATTAGGAATAACAATATCCTCATCAAGATCAATTTCTTCTTCCTTTTCTTTTCCTTTACCCAAAATTTTTGTGCTCAGTTGAGGCTTGGTCTCAACTATCTTTGCACTTATTATTTCATGCTAGGAATGGAAACAATTATAGAAATGGTAGGACTTGCTGAAAAGGTAGATACTACACTCATTGTTGAAATACCTAGTGTAACCAAAATTGATGTAGAGGGAAGTGTTGTCAGCTTAGTAGATGAAGTGCTTATCACTTATGTTAATGAAATACTAAGCTAGACAGGTGCAAAAATTTATTGAGTTCTTGTGCTTACAATGTTTGACATAATCAATCCTATAGTAGCTTTCTCTGGGCTTGATGTTTTTAATGTTTGGCTTAGAGAATGAGGAAGTCAAGCTATGACTATTTTAGCAATTTTCTTTGGGTCAATCTCCTTAGTGTTCTAAATTTTTGATAAGTCTTCCTCGATAGCTTCCTATCACTATTCCTCTTCCTCATCATATACATTGCATATAATGAGTTACTTCTTCATCTTTTTCTAGCTCATCATCATCCTTTTCACTAACATAAACCACAAAATCAATTGGCTTGTGAAGAAGATAAATGTTCTTCCATGTGTTTGGAGCATTCTTCACTACATGTTCAATGCCATTCATCAATATAAGACAAGTGTTGAATCTCAAGGTAAGTTTTTCTTCGTTCCTCTTTAGATATTCTTTCACTTCCTTATCACTTAAGCTTGGCATAAGTTTCCTCAGGGTCTGCTCATATATGTCTCTTGCAATTTTTATAGCATTCTCCCATCTTGGCTTGACCTTCTCCATTAGTTCATTCAGAATCTGCTAGTCAATCTGGTCTGGGGAATACTTCCACTTTCCCATTTTAGACATTATCACATCTTGTATCTAATTCTGCTCCTTTGTAGTCCTAGTCTCATACTTTAGTGCTTTGAAATTTGTTATGTCGGCTCTTAACTCTATATCTTTCAGCCTTTCCTGGAAGGTGGGTGGAGGTCTTCTAAATATCACATCTCCTCCTTTTTCAAGTTTCTTTCTTGATGTTCTCCTTGTGAACACAACAGTAGACAGTTTGGTAGGCTTGGTAATAATTACCTTACTTTTCTTCTTTAATGGCTCTTCTTCCTTTGATTTTTCTTCATCTTCTACTTCTTCATCCTCAATATCATCCCCTTTTCCTTTAGTCAACAAAAGAGTGGAACTAGTTTTCAGTTTGGCATTTCTCTTCTTCCGTTTGTTGACTACTTAAGGAAGTTTGATTTCTAATCCAATTATAGCCTTTGCTTCATCATAAGTGCCAATTAAGTAGCTTTAGGGTCAACAGATTCATTAATCAATGCCTTAATAATGTCCTTGGTTTCATCTATGTTTACCTCATAACCTAGAGGTTTGACCCATATAGTCCTCGGTCTACTTGCTTGAATATATAATTTATCACTATCAACCATGAAACAAAAATCATCTTTGTAATCATCAATGAGTTTATTGGGTATCCAGAATCTATAATTCATCATATTTTTGAATGCATCAAAGTAATTGTCCATAATTCTCACAATTTTTTCCCATTTCAACTATATATTCATTAATCTGATAAAGCACAAGTACATCCTTCCTACATATGAATGTATCTTTAGATGGGAAGAAATTTTGTACATAGAAAAATAGACAAGTCAAAAGTGAACTAAACTTACAAGGATTATTCTTTGAAGTTTTTATACTTTCCATATTCTTGTTGAACTGGCTTAGCATCAACTCGGCAAGGTCAAGTGACAAGTTATTCTTGACCACTTTGTATGTTAAATCCACTGCTTCACATGACATGTTGTTGAGTATGCTCAAACTATAAATCTTGTGAGTGATGACATGTGTCCTAAACTTCAATTACATGTCTATAACATAGCTGATCTTCATTGCCCTTTCATCCTACTTAGCAAGGGTTTTCTTCTCAAGCTCGACCTGACTTAGGGTTTTGGTCATTTTAGCTTTTTCCAACATAAGAAGATCAGTGATCCTATGGATCATCTTCTTGGTTATCAAAATAGGTTGTTCCAACCACAATTGACCATTGTGCACATGACTAAGACTAAATCTTATCCATTTAATATGGAAATCACGTGGCATATGCAGAATGTGGGTCAAACCTTTTGCTTCAAGGTGTTGATACTTAGGTTTTAAGACACTGTTCACACACAACTTTTCCAGGGTTTTATCCATTTCCAATGTTTCAATATCTTGAATAGCACACTTAGAATGTGAATGAATTTCATTGATTAACAGTACCTTCGATGGAATTTGTGATTGAGCTCCACTTGGATCTAGGGTTTTTGCAATGATAGCACTCAACTTAAAATATGGTGCCTTCCATTCCATGCCTCAAACTAACATATCAAATCCTTTCTTTTATTTGTTGCTGGTGGATGCCATTTCACCGAGTAGGGTTTTGTGCAAACATAAAAATCCCCAACAGTGATTCACTTAGGTTGCTCAGATGCATAGAAGTCACTGGCACAAGTAGCTCTGTAAAATTTGCAGTAACAAATGACTTTGATTTCATCCTTTTATCAAATTTTACTTTTTGATCGCCATAAATTCCTGGTACAATTATTCACTCAAATTATAGATTGTCATGCACTTTTCTTGCATTGAAATCTCTGTAGAGTCATTCATGACTTGATAACTACACAAAACTTAGTTACTCCCGACCTTGCTCGATGGGCTCTTGAAACTTGACCTCACTTGATAATGATTGGCATCTTTTTCTTGGTGATCTTGTTGATCTCAAATTGGTTTTGACAAGTAAGTGTCAACACACTTAATTTATTTACTCAGTTCATGTCAAATTAGTAGTACATGTCGAGCACAACATGTATATTATAGAGCACATCGAGTCACAGTGAGTGTCGAGTCACTCAAGTGTCAAACAGACAGTGTATGCTGAGTGACACAGGAGCTAAGTAAGTAGTGCATACCGAGTAACATAGATGTTGAGTCACAACATAAAGAATAGTATATGTTGAGCATCAAGGACTTCAAGTGCTGAGTGACACAATTGTGACATATTTATTTGTAAAGGCACAAACAATAATGTAAATCATTTTTGAGCTGACTTAAGATTATATTTTGATATTTTTGAGATAAGGATGAATCTCAAGTTGGATTCCCTATGCAATTACATGCATCCAATTAGAAAATGGGAAGGATTAGTCATCAAAATGGATGAATCTCAATAATAGATTGATACCTAACCCTAAGTCACTTAAGTCTTCTTAAGGAGGACAAACCCTAAACTCTCTACAGAATTAGTAAGGTATTGAAGGAGCTAAGAGAGAAGTTTGCATGCACAAAAATAGTGCATTCATAGTGGCTAAGGAGTTATGAAGTGAGATTACATTGTAGAATCAGTTAGAGCATAATAGAGGAAAGGAAAAGGATACACCAAAGAGACATTTGATCAAGGAGGATCAAGAAGACATTAGTTTAGAGGTGATTTGTCATCAAGAAATCAAGTGCTAACCATAGGATCAAAGCAAAGACATTCTAACAGGTGATTTTAGTCAAAATATCTTAACAAAGTAGTCCTAACAAGCTGTATGAAATCCTTTAACAAGGTTTTTACTTAATTGTGAGTTGAAGTCCTTTAGCAAGACACACTTCTAACAGGGTGTTGAAATCCTCTAACAAGGTGAGACCTAACAATCTTTGTAAGCCTTTAATAGGGAAAACCTTTCATAGGGTAGATAATGTTTCATTGTCAAAACATTGTAACCTTCATTAGAAACACTTTATTACTACAGTAGTGAAGATTTGTGGGTGTCATTCCCACCCCAATTTTACCTTCTCATTGGAGGGTTTCTAGGTAATCATATCTGGTGTCATATGTGTATGAATTCTTAAATGTTTACATGATTTAGATGTACATGCTTTACATGTTATTTCAGTTTATTCATTGAATACATGAGATGAAGGTGTGGTAAAAGTTTTATGGGTCCAAGTGTAAACTACTGATTCACCCTCACTCCTCTCAGAAGTTTACCTTTCCTATTGTAATTCCAACAATTGGTATTAAAGCCTTGTCCTTTGAAAGAGAAGCTTTGCAGATTTGAGGGAAGATCTTGAAATGGAGGTCTACAAGTTGGGAAAGATTATTGAGAATTAGGGAATTGAAATACAACTCATTCTACATCAATTGGATGAAGTGAGAGAAGAACTAAAGAAATCTTTGAAGAGAAGGAAAGAAATTGCTATTGCAGAGAATGATACACAATACAAAGAGATAGACATTACTAAGCTATTTGCTAATGGAGACTCCAATGAATTTGATGCAGTAGTTGTAGATCTAATGGAAAAGAATATAGCCCAAGCTAAGGAAATAAAAAATCTCAAGTTAGAGAAAGAATCGCAAGCCATATTGCTATGTGAGGTGACTGAACAGAAGAAGAAAGCCATAGAAGACAAAGCCATGATTGAAGATGATAAAAGGATTTTGGCCAATAGACTAGAAGAGAAGTAAAAAAAACTAACCAAGATTTCCAACATGTAATTGGATACTCTAAGTCAAATGATGAATGCCAACTATGAACTGAATGTTAAGGACATTGAGATTACTACATTGAAATTATAGAATGAGCAATTATAGAGTGATCTAAAGTAGCAAAAGGAATTTTCTGAAAGTTTCAACAAGCCAAATGAAGCCATCAAATACTTTGACCAATTATTGAAATCCCTTAGATCCAATAATGATACATCTAGACTAGGATATACAAGCATTGAAGAAGGAGAGTCATCCAAAAATGCTGAAGAAAGGAACAACAAAGGTAAAAAATCTAAACCTACTTGTCATAATTGTGGTAAGAAAGGACATACTACTAATGTGTGCAAGAGCAAGACTATAAATTAGAATGTCAAGCCTAAGACCATGATTCACTATCATAAGTGCAACAAGCAAGGTCATCAAGCATATGAATGCAAAACCAAGACCATGCATACACAAATATTTGAAGGATATTGCTACAATTTTCAGAAGTATGGACATAGAGCTTTTGAATATGGATCCAAACCTATGTGGTCATCAAATAGGAAAAAAAGGTAAGGAACAATGACAACTCTTATAATTGGGATTATAATACAACATATAGATTTCATTATTGTCAAGAATATGGACATGCTCTTGAGAATTGTATTAGGACACACTTCAAAGGTAACTACCAAAGGTGGTTGATTCAAACCACATGTTTCAGCTATTTGAAGAATGGTCACATCAGTAGATATTGTCCAACATGGTCAAAGGCACCAAGTTGTGAGTTTGATAAAGGAAAAGGCAAAGCATATGTTGAACACATTAGAGATGAGATGAACAAGACATGGAAGAAATAAGATGATTGTAATAAATCAAATGGAGAAGGGGTCACTTCACCCAATGGGTCAAGTGATCACACCTCATCAAACTAGGCAATCAAGAGGTATGTGGGACTAATATTTATAAGTTACATCATACATAAGTTCCAAGAGGGTTTAATATTAAAAAGATTACATTATCATGAACAAAGATGCAAAATGTTGTTAGAAACCCAAGATAAATCTTTAAGTTTTTCATGTTACTGCCGACTATGAAAAGTTTCCTATATGTGCTAAGTGGAAAGCTAGAAGATGCCAAGCTAACAAAATGGCTAGTTGATGTTGAGCTCATAGTGGTTGCCATGTGATGAAAATGTCAATGGATGCCAAGTGAGCCTAGAATTGGTTTATGCCAATCTTATAGCTATGTAAGCACTCAACATTAATTACAAAGTTTCAAAGGGTATTTTATCAATTCTTGACTCATTTCTCATCATTTTGAATTCAAAAAAGAGCGAGCAGAGAAGAAGGTAATTTGGAAAATCATTCAAAGTGATTCCAAAAGGTTTGAGCAATGATTCTACAATAGTTTGGCAAATTTCATAAGGTATTTATCAAGAGTTGAGCTATGTAGCTTACATTCTCATAAACCCTAGTTTCATAGAATGGAATCAAGTTCAAAGAATGTAGAAGGAAAGGAAGTTTTGAATGTTCAATTAATGAGTAATAAAGTTAAGAAACCCATTTTCAAAGTTATTCCTAATATTGCGTACAAGCAATACCCTTATGGTGCATTGTCAATGATTCCAACCAACGTGTTAATGGTTCAAGATGTAAGGAAATGCTATAACTATAAAATTGGTAGCACTGGGGATATGGAGATTAGAGAAGCATATGACATACTCTATGATAATGGTGTATTGAAGGAAGAATTCGAAATCATAGAGAAAAAGGGATTGACACAAGCCCTAGATTTTCCAAATGTTTTTAAAACTGAGTGGATCAAGATAATGCTTAGTCGAATACATGATAATTCACTATGGCTGGACAATGAACCTATCAAAATTACTAAGAGGATAGTCCATAGGGTTACTAGTTACCCAACCCTAGATCAGCCTAAGACACTGAGAAGTGACTCAAAGGAGGTGATTGAGAAGAACACTAGAGCTGTCTAGAACAAAAGAGGCATGACAATTGATATATTTACTGATCCATTGATTGAGTTTGCACTCAGGATTATTTCACACAAATTTTACCAATCTAGAAAATTAAGTAGTGTGCCATGCATAGCTATGGATGTGGGATACAAAATTGTCAAGAAAGACCATACATATGATCTAGTAGAACTCCAACTACAACAACTAGTTGAGAACCTTAGAGCCATCAGAAAGACAAAGAATGCACCATGAAAATTTGGTTCTACATTGATATGCATATTATTTTATGTGCAAAACACCTTTCCAACATTTGGAATAGTATCTTGGAAAACCAACAGGTTAGTAGTAGTTCAGATTGGTGAATACATTGAACAGTTAGGAGAGAACTTTGAATCTATGATGACTAGCTAATTTGAGGATTTCAAATAGTCAATGAAGAAGAGGTTGAGAATACCAATGTCATTAGTAGAGAAAAATTATGATGATATATGTTTTCTAGTGGATGTTGACTAAAATTTTGTACAAGCTACTACACAAAGGGTGAGATGGTTGAGACCATTAGGTTATGAAATTAATGTGCATGAAGCCTCTATAGCTATTACTACATTACTTGCAGAAGAGGTAGATAAAAGTGCAAAGGTATTTGGAAATTATGAAAAGGATAAATCCAAAATCACAATGGAACTCAAGACTATCTCTAAATGAAGAAAAAGGAGAAGATAGGAAATGAATTAAAAGCTAAATTTGGAGAGGGTGCCAAGTAGGAGGAAGAAGAGGAAGAAGACATTCAAGCACAAGCACCTCTTGCATTAAATCAGGGTATGGGTGAAAATCAACCAGAAGAGGAGGAGAATTAAGTAGCTAAAGGTCCTAAGGAAGAAGATGCTGAGGAAGCACCTACACTCACTAATACAAAGAAGAGAAAGTTCAAGGCACAACTAGTTGCAAGGACTAAGAAGACTATAAAACCAAGCCAAGCCAAGCCTACTGCACCTACTACAAGAGCTAGTATATGTGCACCTACACAAAATGTAGTGCCTCTCCCATTTGACTTCTGTAAGTCATCCTGATGGATGCAACCTTGTTGATATGTTGTTGTGATGGATCATGATTGTGACCATGAGTGGTCTACACCATAGAGGTGATTTATTGTATGTTTCTGTATTAGTTGCCTTGTTTATGCTTTGACTAATTTATGAGATTATGTTATGATTTATGGTTCACTGAGGTTTGTACCAGTGCTTACCAGGATCAATGTGGTATCGTGAGGTTTTTCCATGATTACCTTGAGATGTGTGCAAAGATTGCACTATGTACTATTACCATGCTACACTAGACTAGGTTCCTGTAGCAGCGGCTTGTGATGTTTATGACTGTGTTTGCTTAATTATTTTAAGTGGCTTTTCTTGTTGTGTTATCAACAATTATTAAATGATTTAGTAATTAGAAATGGATTGTCCATGTTGGATTATTTGGTTATGTGTTGCGGACATTTACCTTGTTAATTTCTAATTAAAGAGATATTTGTTACTCATGTTATGTTTACATTTGAGACGACCCAAGGGTCAGATGTTATACCTTGATTTCAGTATCATAGATATTAGAATACTATGTTGTTCAATTAATCATATTGCATGATGATGCCATTTTGAGACGACAGTGTGTTTTATGATGATATCTGGTTATCTAGTATTTGGACATAACTCTGATTATGTTAGGTGATGGATTTAATGCTATGATTATTTACTTCATTCCTGCGTTGTTATGCTTTATCCGAATGTGAGTAATGTAAATAAGTTATTTTAATATAATTAAATACATTTTTAAATTAGGTGATTTAATGCATTTATTGATTTGGCTATGTTATTATATGCAATTGCACTTGATCATGCTATTTAGTGTGCAGGAATTATATCCTTGGCAGTGGCACATGGAGTTAGTGATTCAGCCATTCATATTTTACCAATGTCGTCCTTATATGGTTGATGTATCCTTAATTTAAATGTTTAATTTAATACTTTTGGTGATTATTAAATTCAAACTCATTTGCATTATGTGATTAGACTAGTAAGTGTGTCTGTGCTTTTCGAGTTTTGCATTATCGCGAAAGTTGTTAAGGAATTTTTGTGTTTTTGGGTTTTCAGACTTTTTTAATTGATTTATATTTAATTTATGATAGCTTTTCCATAGATGAATTCCTATTTCTAGGAATAACCTATTTTTTTTTGGGTCGATTTGGGGTTTAACTAGGTTGGCTAGTTATTTTCCCTAATCGATTATTCACTTGAAAAGTGAATAAATAACCAAAAAGGGATTTAATTCCTAACTTCTCACTTTTGAATTAGAAAGTTTGAGAGTAAAACCCAAAATCCTCTTCATGAGGATTTACTGTTTTGTTCATTGTGGGAGCTACGGGTGTGGGATCATCACGAGGTTGGGCTCATTGGATCTAGCTCGGAGAAACCTTGGATTGTTGTGATTTTCAACTACTTCTACGAGTTATTTATTTTATGGTTCAAATTCCCGTTTTGCCCTTTTAGTTGTGAGGTAGGGCTTTCTTGTTTTCTTGTTTCTGCTCCATTTCTTGTTTTGTTTTTGGTAGCCATTTGTTTAGAGGCTGAGAACTAGTGTTCCCCTCCATTTTTGTATGTTAGTTCTACCCGGTTGGGCAGGTATGCACATTTCCCTACTTTTTGGGATGAGGGTTTGGATTTTTATGTCGTTATGCTGGCCGTTTTTGCATACGGTGTCCGAACTTGATTATTTTTGGATTTTTGGTGTTTTGTGCCCAAAGGCCAAATGGGTTTAATTTTGTAGTTTATCAAATTTTTGGGGTTTTTACCTTGTTTTGTGTGCCGCCCTGTTTTCTCAAGTTTTCCTGGCACAATGTGGGTCGTTGACTTGAATGATCCATTTGGATATCAGTTAGACCACTATTGCACTTTTATGTTGCATTGGGATGTGTGTTGCATCCATACTCTCGACATTGTGTTCGGTTGAGTGATTTTATACCTGGTGTTATTGTTTCTTTTAGACATTTACTTTTGTTTCATGAGCACTAGGATTTGTGTCGAATCCATACTCTTAGATTGAGGCCAGTTGAGTGAGTTCATGATGTTTGGTCTTGTTGCATCATTGGAATTTGTGTAGAATCCATACTCTTAGATTGAGGTCGGTTGAGTGATTTTATGATGTATGGTTTTATTGGCTTTGGGATTCGTGTAGAATCCATCTTCTTGAGTTGCTTTCGATTTGGTTTTTTGTTTTGCATTGTGTTCTCATCCTGTCCTTGTGTTTTGATCTTCATGATGGTGGTGCACCACACACGAGTATGTGCGCATACATTTTTCAGGTGACTTGCGAGGCCTGATCTTTTGTGGTACTTTTGAAAGTTATGATCATTGGGGTTGGGATGGGAGTATGGATGCCCACGGGCACTTGTCGTAGGATGAGCATGGGTAGGGTAGGTAGCATATGGAGGGGGCTTCTATCTCATAGCTCGATGATCATGGCGCCATGGGTTGGCAAAGGAAGCTTTATATAAGTGATAACTAAATAAAATGTGTGAATGGTAATAAAACTTAAGATATTAAAATGTGTGAGCACCCGATTAAGTTTGAGGACACAATGTGTGAGCACCCGTTTAAGTTTGAGGACACATGATTTGAGCTTGGGATTTTTGATGCCAAGCTACTCTCCATGATGTTAGCCCCTACTTAGTAGCCCATTGAGTGTTTGACCAGGACCTGTACTTCTTGCATTGTCGTAGGTTCTTGGTTAAACCATCATATTGTCTGGCGTGAGTGTTAGCCATGGATGTTGTGCTTTATGTGTGTTTATGGTTGGATCATTATCTCCATCAGCAAAGAGTTTGTGGACCTATCGGTGCCACATGGTTGGGAGGTGTAGCTACCTACACCACTACTAGGGACCGGTGTATAGAGATGGTCTTGTCCTAGTGCGACCATTGCTGGATGTTTTCACTTGATGCTTCGGGTTCCAGAGTATGCTTTCTTGTGATTTATGCTTTTTTTGGAATGCTTGGATATCATGTTTAGATGATGTTAGTTTATTTGACAGATTCCCATATTATGATGTTTAGCATATGATTAGATGATGTGAATTTTTGTAGTAGCATATCTATTGCTTATTGATGTTTAGCATGTGATAAGTGATGCTATCTATTGTAAGATTATCTTATGCATTTCTACTACCATGTTAGATTTGCTTATGCTTATATTGTTGCATGTTTTAGTAGTGACATCCCTATTACGACAATATTGATGATTTGGTCAGTGGCTTGGGATGTTACACGCGAGAGATGGCTAGGACCCACGATGGTCTTATGATGCTATTCATGGTTGGAAGGAACTGCGTACTTAGTTTGGTTGTTTTGTCTAGTTGTTCTGGTATTTCTATACATTGCGATGTTTATTTTAGTATGTTCATTACTGCTATGGTTTAGATGGATATATGTTCCTCTTTCCTTGCTGTTAATGCAGTCGAGTGTTCATTCCTTGATTTACGTGGATTCATACTCCCCGATGTGGAGGTTTTCATGTTCTTAGGCTTTTTGTTTGCATTTTGTTATCACGCTGATTTGTTTTCTCACGTGGAAATGTATGTCCTTGCGCAAGACCATGCAAGTCCTCATGCGAGAATGCAAGTTCTCGCGTAGTGCACAGCGAGTCCTCACACGAGAATGCAAGTCCTCGCGCGAAGCCATGCACTTTCTTGCGCACAGTGGTGCAAGATCTCATGCAAAACTCAAGACCAATGTACTTTCTTGCATGAGAAATAGGGGCTATCTAGGCTTGTCAGACGAAAGTTCAAAAGTTGGTTTTGGACACCCTTTTGGGTTTTACATCTTCCTAGTTCAAAACAGATTTCCTAAGGGGTTTAAAATATATTGTTTATGTATAAGATATTTAATTTCTTATACTTAAGATATATTTTAATATATGCAACGAATCTTTTGAGATAGGTTTTAGACCTCTCAGAGATCAGATAAAGATTCTAGGAAATTTCAGGGCTTTAAAAATCCAGACTTAGCCAATTTTCAAGGCTTCAGGATTTCAAACTTAGCCAAATTTCAGGTTTCTGTATTCTACCCCAACTTGGTGTTTTGTTGATGAGTGGTCATTTCTTGAGGCCTTATCATGTTGGTGGTCATTGTTGGCTTTTTTTTGTGTGTGTCAATTTGGTAGTGGTGTTCGGAGATTCATTGGTTGCCAAGATTGTGGTGAAGTCTTTTGTTGCGATCTTTGTGATCCTTGTATGATGTTGTCATGTGCATTCATACTTGTAAAAAAAAAAAATGTCTTGTATTACATCCTTGTTTCCAAGGATCTCCAGGCGAGGCATTACATTTGGTATCAAAGCCCATGTTCAAACATTGGGATCTCTATGTTTATGTTGCCCATATGGTTGATGTTGTCTTGGTTGAGTGCAAGTGTCTTCATGAGAACTCGTGATCTTTGTTGCTTCAGTATCTACTTGGGATGGATTTGCTTGTCTAGTAGATGTGACTAGAGTAGTGTGTGGAGAAGGAAGTGAGTCTTCCTAGTTTTGTAAGCGAAATCGGTGTGCCTTCTTGGTTGGTTGCATATGTGTGACCTTTTTTTTTTGGGATAGAACCATTGATTAGTGTCCATGTGTTGGCCTTGTGTGCCTCTTCTTGTTTCTCCTTGTGGAGAAAGGTGCATTGTTTCCCCTATTTTCTCCTAATTGCAAGTAAATAGATGAATCTTATTTGTGATTCTTTATTTTTTTGTTATAATAATGAAATGGTTCCTTTCATTTAAAATAAGTGTTATGGTGAATCATTGCAAAGAAGTAGGTTTGCATTATATCCTTGGGTTAATGACTTAAGTCCCCAATTTGATTGCTTCTTAAGCTTATGTAAAACTGTATTAATTTGATGGATATCTAAATGTTGCATTGCATGGAAATTATTGTTGTCTGCATATGCATGAGATTACTGACAGGATATTGCTTGATGTGTGTGAGTGTGTTCTCTAACATTGCTAGGATGATGCATTACTTAGCATTGTGTGGTGATTTATCCCTCTTGTGTGACTGTACTCAGTCATCACCTGTAATGTGATTTGTTTGATGCCTTATTTTATTTGGCTAGAGGTACTTTCCTCATGTTGTTGGGCTAGCATTGGTTTTCAGTATTCTCCTCTCCTGGAGTAGTCATCAAATTTTATCTATCGCTCTCTTTGTGACAATTGTCACATTTGACTTATTGTTGAAATGAGCTCTTTTTGGTACTTACTGTTGGAATTGACAATTCCCCCATTTGGGCTTTTTGTTTTGTTTCATGATGACTACTTTGAATGTGTTTTACTACTGCCCAGTTGTGTGTTGTGACTCTATCATGTTCATCTCAAACCTCTAGTAGTATGTACAAGGGATAATATCATAGAGAACATGCTAGTGTGCTTGTAGTAAATGTAAAGTTAAAGTAATTGAATGGTTTAAATGGTGATTAAACCTAATGTTATTCTTGAGAGAAATTGAAAGATATGTATGAGAGAAATTGAAAGATATGTACTTGTTTTATGGTGACTCTTGAACCCTTGCTTGAAAATCTTTCAGTTTCATTATGCATTAGTGCTTATGTTATGTTTAATTAATGGAATTATGAAATAAAAATAATGATGGTTTTAGCATGTGAACTACCTTCCATTCCATGTCTTATTTTTTTTTGGTTATGTGTGCTCTTGTATGGTTTTGGATGTTTTGTCTGTTGCTTGTCTTGGTGACCAAGACTGTTGTTTTTTCCTTTGTGGTTTTGTTTTGAGTGGTGACTCAAATTGTAGTTCTTAGGTCTCTCGAAGCTCCATCTTGTTGTAGTCCTTATCAATATCTTTTTGATGCTTTTTGAATGGATTCAATTTGAGTTTGAACATGAAAGTTATGGCTTCATGAGTTGCCGATCGATGTTCTGAGTACCTTTTTCGAGTAGAGGCCAATTCAATCATGAGATATCATATTTATGGCCATTGGAGAAGTTTAACTCTACATTTTATTCATAATGGAAAAGTTATCTTGTCTTTGTAATCTACTAAGTACTTGTTGGAGTTTGTGCTTGGGTTTTTGTGTTTCCTATTGCATTGACCCACCCTTGTGAGGTGAAGTGTGGTTTGTGAGCATTCCTTACTCAAGGATGATGTTTCCTTGTCATTTGGGAGTGACTCAATTCTTTGATGAGTCTAGATTCTCCCTTTTGGATATTGTCTTGGGTGCATCTCTATATCCTTTTCTCCATTGAGAGAGTAAGCTAGTGTGGTTCTGCCACTAGCTTAGTTAGTGTTGGATGCATATGTTGATGGTTGGTGGAATTGTGAGTTCTCTAATGCGTCTTGGGCTGATTTTGTGTAGAGGTTGAGAATTACTCCCTCTCAGTGCTAATACTCTGTAGTATCCTTCTCCCTAAGCTTATATCTTCATGTGGATTGTCTTAGTCAAGTTTTCTCATTAATCATTGACTTGAGGTTGGAGATTGAGTTTAGCAGTAAGTTGGGTATAGTTTTCCTAGCATGGTGTTGGGGGGACATGGTATCGTTGGACACATGCTACCATCTTATGAGTTGGTATGTAGATATTACATGATTGTGTCCATTGATGAAAGTCTTTGCAACCTTGTGGAAAGGTGATATCTTGTCTGGTTGGGTTGTGTTAAACTAGTTCCCAGTGGTAGTTGAGCTTTTGTACCTTTGAGAGGCATTTTGCTCCTACACTTGGTGATGAGTAGTCTTTTGGAGTGTGTAATTTTTTTGGTAAATTGTCATCCACCTTGTTCTAAGTGTGAGTTTACGTGGATTCTAAAATGATCATGTGTGACATGATAGTATTCTTGAAAATTTGGGATGGTTATTCCCCATGATTCCAACTCTTGTTGGAAGTGTGTTGTGTTTTGACCTTGATTTTTGGTCATATGGTTGGTACATGTTGTAGTTGGGCACCTATTGAAAAGGTAGAGAGGGTTTTTCCTTACCTTGTATTGTTGATTTTATGGCTAGACAGGTTTTTCCTAGCACATAGAAAATTCCTTGTTGGAAGACCTTGTGTCTGTGTGACACCTATTCTCTTGTGGTTAACCTATTTGGGGGTTAACAAGATGGTTTGAGAATGTGGGAGTGATTTGTATGGACTTTTCAAGGAGTTAGTGAGTCATCCCCATTGCTCGATTTTGTCTTTGCTTTTGGCATGTTTTGGTTTCTATTCTTGGATTACAAGCTTCCAAGAGTAACCCTAGTCTTTGAGGGGGATGACGTAGTGCCTCTCCCATTTGACTTCTGTAAGTCATCCTGATGGATGCAACCTTGTTGATCTATTTTTGTGATGGATCATGATTGTGACCATGAGTGGTCTACACCGTAGAGGTGATTTGTTGTATGTTTCTGTATCAGTTGCCTTGTTTATGCTTTGACTAATTTAAGAGATTATGTTATGATTTATGGTTCACTAAGGTTTGTGCTAGTGCTTACTAGGATCAATGTGGTATCATGAGGTTTTTCCATGATTACCTTGAGATGTGTGCAAAGATTGTACTATGTACTATTACCATGCTACATTGGACTAGGTTCCTGTAGCAGTGGTTTGTCATGTTTATGACTGTGTTTGCTTAATTGTTTTAAGTGTCTTTTCTTGTTGTGCTATCAACGATTATTAAATGCTTTAGTAATTAGAAATGGATTGTCCATGTTGGATTATTTGGTTATGTGTTGCAGACATTTACCTTGTTATATTTCTGATTAAAGAGATATTTGTTACTCATGTTATGTTTACATTTGAGATGACCCGAGGGTCAGATGTTATACCTTGATTTAAGTATCATAGATATTAAACTACTATGTTTTTTAGTTAATTATATTGCATGATGATGCCATTTTGAGATGACAGTGTGTTTTATGACGATATCTGGTTATCTGGTATTTGGACATACCTCTGATTATGTTATGTGATGGATTTAATGCTATGGTTATTTACTTCATTCCTGCATTGTTATGCTTTATGTGAACGTGAGTGATGTAAATACATTATTTTAATATAATTAAATAAATGGTTAAATTAGGTGATTTAATGCATTTATTTCTTCAGCTATGTTATTATATGCAATTGCACTTGATCATGCTGTTTAGTGTGCAAGAATTGTATCCCTGGCAATGGCACATGGAGTTAGTGATTCAACCGTTCATATTTTACCAATGTCATCCTTATATGGTCGATGTATCCTTAATTTAAATGTTTAATTTAATAGTTTTGGTGATTATTAAATTTGAACTCATTTGCATTATGTGATTAGACCAGTAAACATGTCTGTGCTTTTAGAGTTTCACATTGTCACGAAAGTTGTTAAGGAATTTTTGTGTTTTTGGGTTTTCGAGCTTTTTAAATTGATTTATTTTAATTTATGGCAAATTTTCCATAGATGAATTCTTATTTCTAGGAATAGCCTATTTTTTTTTGGGTCGATTTAGGGTTTAACTAGGTTGGCTAGTTATTTGCCCTAATCGATTATTCACTTGAAAAGTGAATAAATAACCAAAAAGGAATTTAATTCCTCACTTCTCACTTTTGAATTAGAAAGTTTGAGAGTAAAACCCAAAATTCTCTTCATGAGGATTTACTATTTTGTTCATTGTGGGAGCTACAGGTGTGGGATGTCACGAGGTTGGGCTCATTGGATCCAGCTCAGGGAAGCCTTGGATTGCCACAATTTTCAGCTACTTTTGTGAGCTATTTATTTTATGGTTCAGATTCCTATTTTTCCCTTTTGGTTGTGACGTAGGGCTTTCTTGTTTTCTTGTTTCTACTCCGTTTCTGCTTTTGTTTTTGGTAGCTGTTTGTTTGGAGGCTAAGAACTAGTGTTCCCCTTCAGTTCTATATGTTAGTTCTACTCGATTGGGCTAGTACGAACATTTCCCTACTTTTTGGGATGAGGGTTTGGAGTTTTACATTTTTATGTTGTCCATTTTTGCATACGGTGTTCAAACTTGATTATTTTTGGATTTTTGAGGTTTTTGTGCCCAAAGGCCAAATGGGTTTTAGTTTTGTAGTTTTCCAAATTTTTGGGATTTTTCCCTGGTTTTGTGTGCCGCCCTATTTTCATAGGTTTTCTTGGCACAATGTGGGTCGTGGAATTGGATGATCCATTTGGATATCAGTCAGACCACTATTGCACTTTTATGTTGCATTGGGATGCATGTTACATCTGTACTCCTGACATTGTGTTCAGTTGAGTGATTTTATACCTAGTGTTATTATTTCTTTTAGACCTTTGCTTTTGTTTCATGAGCACTAGGATTCGTGTAGAATCCATACTCTTAGATTGAGGTTGGTTGAGTGAGTTCATGATGTTCGATCTTGTTTCATCATTGGGATTTGTGTAGAATCCATACTCTTAGATTGAGGCCGGTTGAGTGATTTTATGATGTATGGTTTTATTGGCTTTGGGATTCACGTAGAATTTATCCTCTTGAGTTGCTTTTAGTTGGGTGTTTTGTTTTGCATTGTGTTCTCATCCTATCCTTGTGTTTTGATCTTTGTGATGGTGGTGCCCCACACACAAGTATGTGCATGTACATTTTTCAGGTGACTTGCGAGGCTCGATCTTTCATGGTACTTTCAAAAGCTATGATCATTGGGGTTGGGATGAGAGTACGCATGCCCATGGGCACTTGTCATAGGATGAGCATGGGTAGGGTAGGGTAGCATATGGAGGGGGCTTCTATCTTGTAGCCCAACGATCATGGCGCCATGGGTTGGCAGAGGAAGCTTTATATAAGTGATAACTAAATAAAATGTGTAAATGATAATAAAACTTAAGATATTAAAATGTGTGAGCACCCGATTAAGTTCGAGGACACAATGTGTGAGCACCCGTTTAAGTTTGAGGACACACAATCTGAGCTTTGGATTTTTGATGCCAAGTGACTCTCCATGATGTTAGCCCCTACTTAGTAACCTATTGAGTGTCTGAATAGGACCTGTACTTCTTGCATTGTCACAGGTTCTTGGTTTAGCCATCATACTGTCTAGCATGAGTGTTAGCCATGGATGTTATTCTTTATGTGTGTTTGTGGTTGGATCATTATCTCCATCAACATAGAGGGTGTGGACCTACAGGTGCCATGTGGTTAGGATGCATAGCTAGCTACACCACTGCTAGGGACTGGTGTATACAGACAGTCTTGTCCTAGTGCGACCATTGTTGGATGTTTTCATTTGATGCTTCAGGTTCTAGAGTATGCTTTCTTGTGATTTATGCTTTCATTGGAATGCTTGGATATCATGTTTAGATGATGTTAATTTATTTGATGCATTCCCATATTATGATGTTTAACATATGATTAGATGATGTGAATTTTTCTAGTAGCATATCTATTGCTTATTGATGTTTAGCATGTGGTAGGTGATGTTATTTACTGTAGGATTATCTTATGCTTTTCTACTAGCATGCTAAATTTCCTTATGCTTATATTGTTACATGTTTTAGTTGTGACATCTCTATTATGATAGTACTGACGATTTGGTCGGTGGCTTGGGATGTTATGCATGGGGGATGGCTAGGATCAACGATGGTCTTATGATGCTATTTATGGTTGGGAGGAACCACATACTTAGTTTGGTTGTTTTGTCTAGTTATTTTGGTACTTCTATACATTGCGATGTTGCTTTTTTTCACTGCGATGTTTATTTCAGTATGTTCATTACTGTGACAGTTTAGATGGATAGATGTTCCTCTTTCCTTATTGTTAATGCACTCAAGTGTTCATTCCTTGATTTACGTGGATCTGGTACTCCCTGGTGTGGAGGTTTTCATGTTCTTATGCTTTTTGTTTGCATTTTGTTGTCGCACTAATTTTTTTTCTCACGTGGAAATGCATGTCCTCGCACAAGAATGCAAGTCCTTGTGTGGTGCATAGTGAGTCCTCGTGTGAGAATGCAAGTCCTCACGCAAAGCCATGCACTTTCATGCACGCAGTGATGCAAGATCTTGTGCAAAACTCGAGACCAATGTACTTTATCACACCAGAAATAGGGGCTATCTAGGCTTGTCAAACAAAAGTTCAAAAGTTGGGTTTGGACACCCTTTTGGATTTTACACCTTCCTAGTTCAAAAAAAATTTCGTAAGGGGTTTAAAATATATTGTTTAAGTATTAAGATATATTTTAATATATGTGACGAATCTTTTGAGATAGGTTTCAGACCTCTCAGAGATGAGATAAAGATTCTAGGAAATTTCAAGGCTTCAGAAATCTAGACTTAGCCAATTTTCAAGGCTTCAAGATTTCAAACTTAGCCAAATTTTAGGTTTCTGCATTCTACCCCAACTTGGTGTTTTTTTTATGAGTGGTTGTTTCTTGAGGCCTCATCATGTGCGTGGTCATTGTTCCCTTTTGTTTGTGCGTGTCAGTTTGGTAGTGGTGTTTAGAGATTCATTGGTTGTTGGGATTGTGGTGAAGTCTTCCATTGCAATCTTTGTGATCCCTATATGATGTTGTCATGTGCATTCATACTTGTAAAAAAAAATTCTGGCTTTTATTTCATCCTTGTTTCCAAGGATCTCCGGGCGAGGCATTACACAAAAGGCTAAAGAAAAGACTAAACAAGCAAAGCAAGGAGGTCAATTGTAGAAAAGGCCAAGGAAGAAGTATGTAGTACAAGCCAAGTCTGATGAAGAGAAAATCGAGTCAGATGACAACAACCAATTTAAGTTGGTGAGTCATAATCCTCTTTCAGACTTAGAAAATTTATGTGAAAATGTTAAGAATAGTGTAGATTTATCAAGATTTACACATGTAGATTTTGACAATCTTTGTAAAGTAGAGAAGAACCAAGTGGAGGAGGCCATATATGCCATGATGGAAAAATTCAAGACTACTACATTAGAGATTTCCAACTCTATGCCAAAAATTTTATATGACCGAGTTGAGCAGAAATGACACTATTGTCTAAACTTGGGGAGATAAATTAGGGAGATCTCATTGGCACAAGTGATGCATAAGCTAACTAAGGCACAAATTGTGAGGTAGTAAGGAAATATGTAGTTAGGTTCACACTTAAATACAAACCCTTTAGCATATTGCAAAACAACATTGAGGATGTAGTGAAAAAATCCACATAGATGTGGAAACTTAGTTATGGGTTGACGTGAAGGAAGGAGAACTAGAACCCATTGAAGTAAAGGATGATGAAAAAGATAACACTGTTGAAGAAGGAACAATAATGAAAATAGATGACAAGGCAACAACTGAGCCAGAGAAACATGAAGAACAGAGTGTACAAAACACATAGTTGTTGAGTGTTAGTCCTTAACATGTCACAAGTGAGACTACTGAAATAGTAACTGTTACAGATGTTTCTGACCTATTAGCTTAGAAAATTAGTCCCCTTATAGAGGATGATTTAAAGAAGATATTAGATCAATCTACACTATAGGCCCAACTTTGTGAAAATCCTATTTTGGTCAGTATAGATGGATTGCAAAAATCAGTGACTAATACTGAAAGGGAAAAAGTGAATCCACAAGAACCACCTTCTATCATCCCTCAAGTCATTGCCCTACAACCTTTGGTCACAAAAACTAAAGCTACATTAGATAAGGTTGATAAAGTTGAGAAGAGTATAGTGGAAACACAAGCCACTACAGAAGATCAGAGTGGAATAGGAAAAATAGTCTTATCTACACCTAAAACACAAGATCAAAGTGCAAGTCAAGTCATTGTGGTAGAATAGGGAAAGCCTGAAGAGAGTAAGATGACATCTCAATTGAAGGAGAAAACAACCATCCAAGCCCTGGTAACCTTACTAGTATCTATGACTCCATCAAGTCATACTCTTTAGAAGACAAGCACATATGCAACCCCTTTGCAGATCTTAGTGCCAAGCCTGAGTTCATCAAAGGAAGAAGAAGTGATATAATATGGAGATGTGAGCCTTGATGAAGAAATAATTTTTGCCAAGTATGACTATGATAAAATGACCATAGAACAAATGGGCATATTTCAACAAGCTCTAGCAAGGAAGAAGCATCAAGAAATTCTTAGAAGGGAGCACTGGTAGAAGCAGGCACTGCAGGACATGAAAGACATATTTTTAGATGCATTAGTCTGCCAGATCTAGATGAGACCAAACCACTAATAGAATAATTGACAAATATAGTGGAGAAGGTGAGTGATTTTGATCTAGACACAAATTCCAAATTATTATAATGGTCAGAAAAGAAGATTCAAAGAAAAGTAAATGAGAAAATATTAGGCGACATAGCACTAACACAAGTTGCATTGGCAACTAAGGTTGAAGATGTAAAGAAGGTACTTGAGAATATCTTCTCATTGTATAGTAAATTGTTTAATCCAATGCTCTTTAGCCAAGAAACTAAAATTTGCATCTTGATCTTGGAAAGTCAGATAAGTTTATCAGGTGCCAAACTACCTATGAGTCCAACTCAGAGTGAGAAGCATTTTAGGACATTGCTTCAAACCTAGAGTCAATTAGCTACATTGTCAGTAGATGAGGCCAACATAAGGACCAACCTAACTAGCATCCAGGCCACTCTAACCCCTTATATCAAAATTTTGCACAAGGATCTAGGCTATGCTAAAACCCTAATGAAGAAAGACCCAAATCTTTCAACCTTAGATGGTCTAGTCCACCTTGCTGTCGAGCTTGCTATCCAAATCGAGTCTCTAGACATTGCATGTAAAGACTAAGATGCAACTCTCAAGATAATATTAGATTTTAATAAATTCTTTTTGGACAAAAACATAATAAGTGTACAACCCATTGACATAAGTGTCGAAAAGGGGGAGATAAAATATTTTGGGGGAGATGAAATATTTTGAGAGAAGAGAATAAGACAAAGGGGGAGAGCAAAAGATAAAAGAAATGATATAAATGTTGGGTGATGCGACATGCTCCCCTGCCCACAGGTGGTTAATTATGTGGTGTTCCATGTTCACTAACAGTCATGGCTTTTGGTGCAACGGCAAATGGGCCCAACAATTGGTATCAGATCTATAGTTTTATTATTTGTAACCCTAGATTGAATCCATGGGAATGCATGAGAGGATAAAAGAAAAGGGCAAGATATATGAATGATTTATTGCAGATCTAAGGGTTTTGGATTTGCTATTATGATGAGATATTAAAAGATTTGGGCATGTGAAATTGTTGGAGAAAAGGATTTTTTTGGATGTTTCATTTAAATGAGGGTTTTGGGGTGTAGCATGCAGAAATGACCTCTTGGGTAAAAATAGACCTCGCCATTGGATCCAGATCGACATTTCCATAAATTTTGATATATAATATGCCCTAGTTTGGCCATGTTAAGAGGAAATGAAAGAGTTTTTTTGGTTTCAGCCCATGATGGCTGTCAAATTTAATCCCGTCAAAATTTTCGTCACTGAAAAAATAAAAAATGAAAAATCGTACTGAAAATGGTAAAAAGATTGTCTTAGTAAAATAGCCATAACTTTCTCTCAGAATATCAAATTTCAGAGTTCTTACAAGTGTTGGAAAGCTAATTCAGAGCACTACAAGATAGTGTAGGTTTGATTCTATGATTTTGAAATTTTGTCAGGTTTTAAGAGCCTTAAAGTCAGATGTTGTTTATTTTGAGCACAGATTAGAGCATAACTTAGGCATATGGAGTCAGATTTTGGACTTCGAGTAGTCAACGGAAAGCTCTTGGAGAGCTCTACACATTGGTTCAGATTTGGTGTAGGTTTGGCATGATTTATTTGTTGATATATTGATCTGAACAGTTTATAGGTATATTTTGACTATGGTAACATTGTGAGTTTATGACATTGGAGATTTACGTTTTGATGTCATTGTATACTCAAGTTTGGTCTCATGATGATATGGTTATCACTGTTTGGTTTGGATATGCATGATGACTTGTTGGCTCTACAAGTTGTGCAGTGTTGTAAGTGGTCTATACTTACAGGTTGCATTTATAGCTTGGTTATGGGTTGTCTTTGCCCATTGATCTTTCATTATTGATGCATATTCAGATTGGTGGCTTGAATTTGGGTTGTCTATGCCCTAAGTCACATGATTTACTAATTTCTTCATGTAGAAGGGATGAGATGTTGTTACCAGGTACAATCATGGTGGAGGATTGCGGTTGACTATTTTATGTTGACAGGTTGGACACTTTGAGAGATAGATGCTCGGTTCATGGATGTGATCATGGTGCCATGGATTTTGGCATGACATGATTGGTTATATAGGTACATCCTTGATGTTCATTAGCTTGGATTTTTTATTCAGTTATGGTGGTATATCTTCTTGGTTGAGGATCATGGTTATTTGGTTTTCTTTTGAGGAGCTCATGATGTGCACTTTGAGTTCTTTGATGGTTTGATGCCTTGGTTGATTCTCATGGTTAGAGGATGGATTTGTTCATCATATGTCATGGATAGCTTGGATACATGGTTTAGTGGAAGCTTGTGATAGTGATGGGGTGACAGTGCAGGATTAGTTCTTGGTTTGGTTTATATCTTCTTGGTTTGGAGAGGATGGATTTTATGATGCCATAGGTGACTTAGTACCACAGTTGAGTGGGAGTTGTTGGCATTGATATATTTATTGAGTGTTTGCAGATGTTGGAGGTTTGTCTTAGATCCTGTTGCTGCAGAAGCATCTTTGACATTTGCATGGTGCACTTGTTATCTTCATGGTGTGTGGAGATGGTTCTTCATGGTATGTGGAGATGGTTTTCTTCATGGGGTGTGGAGATGCTTGCATCTTGAGGACTCACAGGGTTCTTGGCAAAGGTGTGGTTTATATTTTTATTTGGCATGTTATCCTTGGTATGAGGATGGTTTCATTATTATGTCATGGTATACTCTTGATACGTGTTTAGAGTTGTGACATGTTATGGTATGTTCATATGGAGCATGTTATCTCTTTGGTTGAGATGGTAAGATCATGTTGTCATGTTTATGTTCCTGAGGGCATGGTTGGAACTTGGACATTGATCTTGGTTTAGTTTCTTGGTATTGAGTACACTGATCATAAGTTGGATACTTCATGATATTTCTATGTTGCATTTGGAGTTGGCATGGATTGATTGGTTACAGGTGCTCATGGATACTTAGAGATGGTGGTGACACTGATTTCTCTTGGATTAGAGAAGTATTTGTTGGGACGGTTGATGGTTTCAGCAGGAAGTCTGAGGGGTAGTCACCTGATATGGACTTGAGAGGAGATTTTTCTTAGATGAGTCTTGGTTGGAGACTTGGGTATCTTGATGAGTATTCTCATTCCCCACTCTTGGTCTACTCAGTAGTTTGCTACTTGAGAGGTATAGCCCATTATTTTCTCTCAGATGCATTATATTTATGCTTGTCTTTCATGGATATGGATCTTGTGCTATGGTACATGAGTTAGTTCTGGAGGGTTCATTTGAGAGATGGTTTAGCATTGGTTATCTCCATGTGGATATGTTGTTATGTTGGTTGAGTTTGGGAGATGGTTTTATATTGGGCATTTTCCTTGGATTAGGAATGGTTATTCCTTGGTTTAGGAATGGGTTTATGAGTTTGATCTTCTTGTGAGAGGCTTACATCCATGATTAGATATATGGTATGGTTTGGGTGTTGTTGAGGCTTCTTGTTGGGGTTTTATGGAGGAGATCTAACTTGCATATTTTACATCTAGAGGTGTGTGTAGAAGGACATAATACGGGTTATGATTTGCATGGTTTCTCTGTTCTTGGTTATCTTCCTAGATGTTCAATTTTTCCTACATTGGATTTGAGATTGGTTTGAGATTGTGATCACTGTTTTGTGCTCATGTTTGTCATGTGAGAGATGACATGGTTATTTCTTTATCTCTTTCCTTTTTTGGTTGTGGAGAATTTGGGAGACTATTGGAGACTTGCTATTAGAGTTTTTCTTGCAGGATATTGGTTTATGTATTGTGGATGTCCTTGATGCTACATGGATTCACTTTTTTTAGATGTGTTGAGTGGATTGGTTATAGATTTGACATTATCTTTTGTAGTGGGAGCTTCTTGGTATATATGTGGTGGGTATTGCTCTTGAGGCTTGTGATTGTAGGTTATAGATTGGATATGTCGGTGATATGAGATTCACTTGTTATACCTTTGAGGTATGGATAGTTGGATGGGTTTGGCACTTGTTGTGGGTGCTACTTCAACTATGGATATTTTGACAACTACGAATACATGTGATTACCTTTGGATCAAGTTTTTGTGCTTGGAATTTTAGTTGGTACAGGATTTTATGATCTTCTAATGCGACAGGTTGGGTGGCTTTCTCTTTGGATGGCTTCTATGTATGTCCAGTGGGAGTGGCATAATAGGAGGTGAGATCATTCATGTTTGAGATGCTAGATACTTTGATTTTGTCACGGGTACCAGGATGGAGCACTTGGTGTATTTTGATCCATGATGGTGGATGTGCTGGGAGGGATTGTTCCCTTGTTCATTTATGTGGCTACGGATTGACCCTATGCAATGTATACAACAAGTGGGAGATTGTTGAGATAATGGGTGTTGCACACATTGCATAATATTGTTATTTTATTATTTTATTTTGTTATGTAATGTTGTGCCTAGATGGACGTGCAACATGTAAACATTCCCATGGAATATTCTTGATGAGTTGTATTGTAACATTGTGATAATATTTCATGTAATTATTTAATATTGGGGGAAAAGAATTAAATGCCCAATATTAAATGTGGGGTCAGTGGGTTAGGTAGCACATGGTTTTAGCACATGGTTTATGTAATACCACTTAGTGGTTTTGTGGGACTTGCTACTATATAAGCAGCCACAAGGGTAGTTGTTGGAGAGAGTGAGAGTGACAAGGATAAGACAAAAGGCAAGAGTCGAGTGGGACAAGGATTGATAGGTTAGCCAAGGGAGCATTTGTGAAGGTTGAAAGCATGGCATGGGATGTGTGGATTCATGCTTGTTCACATAGTTTGCTCGGTTGTGGCTATGGCCATGAAGGCTTCCATGGTTGTATGGCAATGGTATTTTTGCTGAATAATACATGATGATGGATGCTTTTGGAGGCTGGGTTTTTCCCTCAATGAGGGTTTCCCAGGGTATATCTTGTGTCACAATTTTGTGGGTATGTTGTCTATTCTCTTGCATGTGGATTTTAATTCCGTGATTATTTCAGATCTATTATGGGTTATGTGGAAATGGTTATATTCTTTATTTGTTGTCAAGTTTCCTTACAATAAAATGGGGAGAACAAAATTTTTGGGGAGATATTACTTTTGGGAGTAATAAAGAATAAGGATTTTGGGGAGATATAAAGAGAGTAAGCAAAGAAGAAGAAGCATCAACATACAAGAAGTATTAGATGAAAGAGTTTCAGCAAAATAGTGCATTAAGTTAAAGAGTATCAGATAAGACACATTTAATCAGCACGAGTACAAAATTTTGGATATAGAACAAACATATCAACTCAGGGAGAGATATCAGATTATGAGGTATCTAAGTTGTTACAAAATCTTGAAATTTTAAAGTTTTGTATATAAGTTGAGTTAGAGATATGTTATGGTCATAAGATTAAGGATACTAATGTATACTCAAAGTGTTTTTGACACTAATGTCAAAGGGGAAGATTGTTGATCTCGGATTGATTTTGAAAATTGAATGTCAACATAGTTAAGTTATTTACTTAGTTCATGCCAAACAAGTAGTACATGCTGAGCACAACATGTATATTATAGAACATGTTGAGTCACAGTGGGTACTGAGTCACTCAAGTGTTGAATATATAGTGTATGTTGAGTGACACAGGAGCCGAGCAAGTAGTGCATGCTAAGTAACATAGATGTCAAGTTAGGGCATAGAGAACAGTATATGCCAGCATCAGAGACTTTGGATGCTGAGTGACACAGTTTTGACATATTTTTTTGTAAAGGCACAAACAACTATGTAAACTATATTTGAGCTGACTTAAGATTATATTTCAATATTTTGGAGATAAGAATGAATCTCAAGTTGGATTCCCTATGCAATTACATGCAACCAATTAGAAAATGGGAAGGATTAGGTGGAAAAATGGATGAATCTCAGCCATAGATTCATACCTAACCCTAAGTCACCTAAGTCTTTTTAAGGAGGATAAACCCTAAACTCTCTACAAAGTGACTAAGGTATTGAAGGAGCTAAGAGAGAAGTATTCATGCACAAAAATAGTGCATTCATAGTGGCTAAGGAGTTATGAAGTGAGATTACATTGCAGAATCAATTAAAGTAGAATAGAGGAAAGGAAAAGGATACAACAAAGAGACATTTGATCAAGGAGGATCAAGAAGACATCAATTTAGAGGTGATTTTTTATCAAGCAATCAAGAGTTAATTGCAGGATCAAAGCTTAGACATTCTAATGGGTGATTTTAGTCAAAATCTCTTAACAAAGTGTATGAAATCCTCTAACAAGGTACTTAATTAATTGTGAGTTGAAGTCCTTTATAAAGGCACACTTTTAATAGGGTGTTGAATTCCTCTAACAAGGTGAGACCTAATAGTCTTTGTAAGCCTTTAACAGGGCAAACCTTTCACAAGGTAGATCATGTTTCATGGTCAAAACATTGTAACCTTCATTGGATACACTTTATTATTGTAGTAGTGAAGATTTGAGGCTCTCATCCCCACCCTAGTTTTATCTTCTCATTGGAGGCTTTCTGGGTAATCATATATGGTGTTATATGTGTGTGAATGCTTAAATGTTTACATGATTTAGATGTACATGTTTTACATTTTATTTCAGTTTATTCATTAAATGCCTAAGATGAAGGTGTGGTAAAAGTTTTATGGGTCCAAGTTTAAACTACTGATTCACCCCCCACTCTCAAAAGTTTACCTTTCCTACTATAATTCCAATAGATCCCTTTACATCTTGAATGCTGGTATGGATCTTTCATTCTGCTAATTGGAACTAGTGTAAGATTTATTCTTCAGAATCCTAGTTCCATTTCTCCTTGAGTGATCAAGTGGAAATACTTGAGTCACCCAATTCTTGAGTGACATGATCATTACTACTCAGACTTACATTTTTAGAAGATTTTGGAATCCATTGTTGTCTCATCTACTTTTTGATGTTATCAACTTTTGCCTTCTTTTCATCTTCAATTCTTCTAGTATTCATATAGTTCTTAGCAAGATGACCAAGTTCTATATAGATAAAACATCTTTTGGTGGTGTCTCTTGTCCTCATGTGATGTTTTACATAATTCATTCCAATGTGTTCATATTCTCCATAGTAATGACATCTACACCAAGTGTTATAGTCCCAACCAAATATAGCTTTTACACTATGTTTTGTTGGGTTTAGTATCTTAGTTTTGCATTCTGAGGATTTGTGCCCATGTTTCTTACATTTGTGACATTTGCCTTCAAATTTAGGTTTTTCTTTTCATTCATTAGCTTTATGACCATGTTGATTATAGTTGTAGCATTTTCCATTGAATTTAACTTTCCCATTGCTCCAATATTTGTTTGATGTATGTCCAATCTTACCACAGTTGCTGCAAATAGGTATTTGATTCTTTTGAGCTCCTTGCTTGGATGATTTACCTTCTTCTATATATCCAATTCCTACTTTATCCTTTTGTCTAAAGTGACTTTTCTCATTCAATTGACTCATTTTTTTTGATATTTTATCATCCTCTCATTGGTTTAGTTTTTAGTGTTTAAATAATTCAACGACCTTTTATTTTCTGATCTTAGATTCATGATTTCTTCATTTGCATTGGTGATTAATGAAGTTTTCTTGTTGAAGGGATAAATGCTAAATCTCATTATTCTTTCCTTCTATTTCTTCTTTTAGCGCGTTTTTCTCTTCCATAGCTTCACATAGTCTTACTAACTAAATTTCTTACTCTCTTCTTAGTTTTCTTACTTCCTCTTGAAGTGAACCATTCTTTTCTAATAGTTCTTTGATTGCTTCATTGGCTTCATCTGGATTTCTTGTTGAATGGATGTCTTCAATTTTTTCTTCAATGTAGAGATGGTCATTCATTTTGATAGCAAGATATTTTCTTCTTTTCAGAGATTGAGAGAGTTTCTCTTTTGCTTTCTTGAGTTGTGCAATAGCCATTTCCAAATCTAGCTTCTCATTGTCAATAGCCTTGTCAAGTCTAAATACCTCCATAGCCTTCGATCTTTTCTCAAGCTGTTAAACTTTTCTTTAAGAACCAAAAAATCTCTGATACCAATTATTAAAAATATTTATGACAAGATAAGTTATTGAGAGGGGAGGGGTGAATCAATAACTAAGAAAACTTTATTCTTTAATTACCAATTAATCCTTCATATGTAATATGATCTAATTGCATGCATGAGAAACTGAAAAAATTAAGTATTCAAAACACTTTGACACACAATTTTGGTGACCCATAAACTTTCCAAATAGAAAGTAAAACTAGGGTGGGGATGATATCCACAAGCTTTAGTACTGTAGTATAAAGTTGGCTTGTTAAGGCTTACAATGAGCACTTTTGATTATATTCCCTATTAGGAGCTATAAGGACTACTAGATCCACCTTGCAAAATGATTTACAAGCATACAATAAAGTATGCACTTAGTAAAGAGATTTACAAAGAGCATTAAGTCTACCTTGTAAAAGGATTTAACTGATCTACCTATTAGGATGAAACAATGGTTGGTCTTTGATCTACAACTTGGTTTGCTGAATGAGATACCTTTGAGTGTAATGATCACCTTGCAATGATAGATAAATCTTTGATGCTCCTTATACTACTTGTAGCCTTGTACTTCACTCTTTTTCTCTTCTTTAATTGTTACTTGTCTTGCATATATATATTTTGGATGTGATACAATACAATACATATAAACCAATCCAATTTGCAAATCAACAAAGTCGACTACAATACAAGTTTACACAAAATACACAAAGTCAACCCAAACTACAAGAACTCAAGTTTTGAAGACTAGCTCAGTGAGGTTCTGATACTCGACATCCATAGTCAATGCTTGATATCATCATGCATTTTGTATACGTAGAAGCTTATTCCATGCTGATCACTTTCCAAGTAGTCTTAACTCGGTATACATTGGTGACTTGGTGAATATTGGGAAACTCGGTATATAAACCAAATCAATTGATTCATATTGCATGGCTCGGTAAATGCTATCACTATGAGCTTGGTACAAACTAAATCACTTGGTTAACATTGAGTGGCTCGGTCAACATGGATTCACATTATTGTTACTACAAACTCGGTAAGCACTGCATAACTTAGTTTGCACTAAGGAACTTGGTAAACCTTATGAAGCTTAGTTTACACTACTGATCACCATCATGGTAGAAACTACTTGGTGCAAATTGACTACTGTCTTTTGGATTTGGTATCAACTATAGAACTCGGTAGAGATTGAAATACTTGGTTAACTCTGTTAACTGTACAATATGCTCGGTAGATAGTTACAATTTGAATAAGTGTATGTCACTAATAACAAACATGACTGTAATGTCAACAAATCCAAGTAGAAATTCACAATCACTCCAAAAATTTTAGGGTAATTTACTTAGTATTTTCCTTTCTTATGAGGTTTCAAGACCACATTGTCAAATATACTGCTACATCAACATGCATTTTGCCAAGTTGTCTAAAAAAACTAAGATAAAGTGAATCCATGCTTGTGCACTAATTCAAGTTTTATTGACACATTATTGTGTCATCACATGCTTCATTACTTTTCAGAGAGACAAGATATATCTCATTCAATTGTGGATAGTCATCAACAAGACTAGATTTTTGAAATAGATATATGAAGGGATGAGGGTTGAAGAGATCATTCAAAAAGTACTTATCTCCCCATCTATGGGAAGAGACATGGATGATAGAAATACCATTGGGTTTGAGAGTCTGCTCGATCTTAGAGACAAAGAGTGAAGGGTAGAGCACATGGTTGAAGGCATTCGAGAGCTCAAAATAAAAGGTGTTATCTTGGAAGGGGTGAGAGTGCATATCACTAGTCTGAATGAGAGGAGTAAATAGAATGAGGTCAATTCCAATGGCGTCCACCACACCAATAGCTTTGAGTGTGGCCACTTCTTGACCAACCCAAGCTCTATTGCATATCGCCTTGGAATGCTCTACCACCATCCCCTCTTTCTTTAGATGCCCAAATATCCCTGAGAACACCTCCACTTTTCTTCCCCATCCCTCATCATCCATATCTCCCTTAGGTGTAGATTTAGAGTCTTATTAAACTATAGTTGGATGTACTTTGAGTATGATTTGAATGTGCACTGAGATCAAATCAAGGAGGAGGATTTGAGCTCAGCCCCCATGAAACAAATTTTTGTGTTCAATGCTTTGAGTGTGCTAGTTAAGCCAGCCCATTTTTAGTTGTGGGCATTGATGAGGCAAAGGAAAGTAAAAATGTTCCAAGGGCAAGCAATGCTAACAGTGGCACCTTGCTCATGTCTTTGATCCCTGCAATCCCAAATCGGGGATATGAACTTGGGTGTTTTTGTGCAAGTGTACAAGTTTTGTTGGGTATGAATGCTATCATGGTGGAAGTGGAAGGGAATTTATGGGTTACACACTATATCAAGATTAACGGATCCACGAGTTTTTTGTGTCTGCATCAATCAGACGAGAAATGTGTGTGTGTGTGTGTGTTGATGGATGTTACGAGGCATTATGTCATTGTGTTCCCTACCCACCATTTCCTCGATGGCTTTTTTCCAAGGCCAAGACAATTTTTCCTTTCCCCTCTTTCAAGGCTCACCTAATAAATTTTGGTGTTGGCCAAGCTTACAAAATGTACCAAAGATAAAATTAGCAATCACACCTGAAAGGGTGCAATAGGTATGTTGAATAAGTTTGGTATTTTAATTGAGTCAATTGTAATTAGGTGTTGGCAATGAATGCTTTTAGAAATCAAGCACATTTGATGGTATTTTAATTTTTTGTGATTGTATGTTAAAAGTATGTCTATATTGTGTTCATAGTAGAGAAATGGTAAACTCAATTACAAAAAAATAAACAAATAATTCGCAACCAAATTTTTTATTGTTTGGTTTTTGACGAAGTATAAAATATAGTTGTTTAAAATTTATGTTTGCTATTTCTAAATCGAAACATAGTTTTTAATTGTAGTATGTATTTTATATGGAACTCATCAAAGTGTATTCTAAATTGATTGGATGTAGATTCGTTCTTGTTTGTTAAATAAGAAATATTATTTTTCCAAAAGTGTGAAGACATGATGTATTAATAAATAACACTAGTTCAAGGTTCATGAGAGAAAGAACTAGCAAGAAAACCCTCAATCCATACCGAATACAAAAGAATGCTAGCTTGGAGGAGCTAGGTGGGACCTTAGAAATTCCCTTATAGCATGGGCCACAATTAATATTGCTCTGCTTGCACGAATTGTTTAGATTTCAATAAATTAATGTAGACATAGTTGAAATTATCTTTTGTCTTGATGTAGATATTTTTTGAATTGATAGTTGTTGCAAGTGTGCCTCCTCCTCTATCTTCCAATCTAAAAATTGATTTGTGCTCATACATGCATATCTGTCAAATGTAAAACTTTAGTGTATGCACAAGTAGGAAATATCTTTAACTCTTGAAATTGCGGTGAACGTAATTCCTTCTTACTCAATGTTTCCAATGTTAATTGTGGTATGTTACAAAATAAGCTCTTGTGCTTTGTGTACATTTTAATGCCCATGCCATTTTTAGTGGTATTTGGCATCAATTTCCATGACTCAATGTTGTTATTGGCACATCATGTGGTTGATTCCTATCCCATTGTGGGCCACTATATTTTTTAAACATTTAAACAACAAATAAAAGAAGTTGTGGTGGCATTTCATTATTTTTGTAAAAAATTGTTGTTACTTGGCCAAGTGCACCATTGACTAGTCCTGTGTCAACACAAAAATTGGAGGATAGCATAACTTCTTGTCCAAGGCATAGAAGTATCTTTGATTGTAGTTGTTCATCTTTTGCATCAGAAATTGTTGAACCTCTAAGTTCTTCTACTATGCAAAGGGCTAGTGGCTTTGTTGTACATAATAAAATTTATTTGTTATATAATGAAACCATTTCATTTGTGGCAAATAAGTGTGTAGATTGTGAAAACATATGTTGCCCTTTAGTGGTCATTGAGGAGTGTGAGCTTGACATCAATAGTTTCTAATCTGCAATTGTTGGTTGTGCATTTTGCAGGTTTGAGAGAAGGTTACTGAACCTTATTTGAGCAACATCTTGTCCATCTTGATGAAATATTTTCTTCAAAGTTATAACTGTAATGAAATTGCACCATAGTGTTCTCCTATATGATGTTGACACATACATTGGAATGTCTTTCACTGGTGGTAATTGTCCTAAAGCACCAAATAGTGGCATAGATCACCCTCCAAATGAGATGTTCTTTTGACATGGAAATGCTTCCCATAATGTTTTGTCAATTTTTTCCCATTATCTTTGGCCCATTGAAGCTCATTTCATCTATTAGAATATACTATATGAGTTGCATTGGTTTTTGGAATGTTGCAAGTGTTTTCCCTTACAGTGGTACCATTTCTTTGATTGGTATTCAAAGTGTAGAATGAATTGTGGATGCTTGAATATTGAATGATGCTACACTTGTTGGTTCAAGGAGAAGAAGTGGTGTCTGTCAATTTTGAATTGATTTTGTTAACATTTCCATAATGTAACTGATCAAGTTGATTTTCCTATTCCAACTATTCCTTGAACAATAATTCGCAATGGTGAGTTGGATGTATTTTCATTTGCATGTGAACCAACTATTTCAATGACTTTTATTGCTCAGGTGCTAGTGTGCTTTCCAAATTTTTGTATGCTACTCTATTAGCATGAAATGTTTGATGCCTAGAGTCAATAAATGAAGTAGCTATAACTTCTTATAATGAGCTGGCTTCACATTCCCCAATCATGGTTGATATCTATGTTGCATCAACCTAACATGTCCATTTCATCTACATGAATATGTTTTCCTAGTTGTAGACTGGAATGAAGTTGTCATTATTCATGTATGTATTCTTCTATATTGTTTGTCTCCATAAGTGGACTTCTGGATCATTTACTGCAGTTACTGGTACATTTTTTTAGTGGAAATGCCATGGAGTAAACATGATTTTAAATCTTTCCCAATTGTGTATTATTTCTTCATCACTTCCCCAAATCTTGTTCAATGCTTCTAAATGGATATTATAACATTTATTTTGTCCCAAAAAATGTAGAATATGCTTTTTCATGCATAGCTAGGATAGTGTTGAATCTTGAAGAGACTCAAACAATTGCCTTCTTTAGACTTTTTTTGCATTGTTTTTTTTTGTCTGATGATTTGTAAGACCATTTTTGAGTCGCCTCTAGAAGAAACATTGTTTCAAGATGTGCGATTCAAGCAATGTATATGTCAATATGGTGTGGTGACATATTTGTGATTGTAGGGGGGATGTAAATATGATCTGCAATTATTGTGTGGACTGAAAGATAAACAAATGTCTTGCTACTAATGGACAGGGGCAATTAAGTAGGAGGTGGGAGGTCTCTTGTGCACTGATCTCTTGTTTAACAAGTAGGTCAATTAACATTTTTCTAAAAGAATTTGTTGTTGGTGTATCAGATGGAAAAGTGGTGAAAATATGATATAGCATTGAATGGTATGTTTTAGACTTTTTCTCTACTTTTGTGGCATATTTCGCAATATACTTGAGCATTGCATTTAGTGATATAATAGGTTGGCAGTCTATGTTGGCTCTCCAAATGGACAAAATTGATGGGTTATGTAGGTTTAGGCATTTGTCATTTCTAAATTGTTTATGTTTTGGCTAGCCATTTTTTGCAAAAGTGATGTTTGATTTTTCTTGTAAGGCCCACGGTGCTTTATAGTGACATATCATAGTTTTTTGCTTCCTTTAAAGACATGCTTGAGGTGTGCATTTTATATGTTGTTGGACACAACTAAATAATTTAATGTAATCATTGAGAGGGTTATTTGTCAATATTTGATTTCTTTCCATTAAGAAAGGGTCCTTTGTTGTTGCTTGATAGAATGTTTGATTCCCACTTTTAGTGCTCCTTAGGTTCCATGTAGAGACATACTTATCAATGTATTCAATTGCACTTTCTACATATTGTTCATTCTTTCAGTCCACCTAGCCAAAAAAAGCCATGAATGTGTACAAAACCTCTGTGTTTCCATTCATACCTATATAAATACAAAATTTAGTATGTAAATTAAGAAGGTCTTAATTGATATGTAAACATGTGATTTAAATTTTTACCTGTACTAGTAATCAGTTTCCCTTAGTAGTTTCTTGAGGACCTTTTCACAAAATACAGTAATTCTATGATGCATGTCTAGTGTTGTAAGATGCGGATTCTCAATTATATTTTCTAACCTACATTTAGAAGCTGTAGAATGATTTGATGGTGTTTTTGAAGGCATTATGTTGTGTATTTTTGTCCATTTTGTATCTCTTGCACCAAGAGTAAAGAATAGTGTTGGACAACCTAGTTGAATAACCATGTCAGATAGCTCCATTCTTCTTTCATTCCAAAAGGGTTGTGTTCCATGTATCTTTGATTTGAATCACATCATTTGATCTGCTAGCTTATCATCAGGAAAATCCTTTAGTCTTTGTCTGAGGGAACCAATAGTTAGGGGTAATGAGTCATTTGTTTGAAGTTGTACCAAAATTGATATTATCACTTGACTTTGATGCCTCATAAGTAAGTTCAATAAGAAGTATCTAAAATGTTGGTGTTGACCAAATCTATTATCATTGTATCAAATAAGGTGGAGAGCATATTCATACATTTTTATTTTCTTCACATGCTATTGCTTGACATTTCCAGCCCCCTTGGGAAAGAGAGTTGGAACTTCCATTACAAATAGTCCTTTAGTGTTATACTCATTTATGGGGATTGGTGATATAGTTGACCATTGTATTTGTGGCAAACATTCTTTGCATAATTGGAGTAATGAGAACACCTTTGAAACCTCTATAGATGTGGGTGGAATATTAGCCACAAATGAGGATTGTGTTTCAACAACATTCTGTAGAAGGTCTTCTTTTATAGCTTGTGTTTCCGAATATTCTAATTCTTGAGGATCATCTCTTGTTGAAGTTTGAAATAGAAGGTTTGATATGTTGGTATGTACAATAGGTAAAGAACATAACACATGTTCATCTACTTCTACATCTATGTAGTATGGATCATTATGTATCTTGTACTTCAAAGCTGAGTATACTTAATCCCTACTAACATAGAAATTATATTGTTGTTGGCCAATGCTTTCCCTATTAACCACTATAATATGTAAACCACTAATATGCCTTGGCAAGTGAGATGCAATTGATTCTATATCTTGAGGGAATGAAATAGCATGGCCACTATATTTGAGTTGTCCACCTCATGCTTAAGTTACTTGAAGTATAGGACTCACTCTTGCAATTAACATCACTTCAATTTGAGTAAGTATTTCCAAACAACAAGGTTTTTCTTAAGGGTCCATGTTGTCCCAATTTGAGAAGTCCATCCTTTTCAATTTCACATCTATAACATTTTTTTTTTGTTGGAAATTTGTTCAACACTCCCCTCAGGATTCATGACAAGGGCTTAACCGCCTCCTATGTACTATAAGTTGAGTGTTGTATTGGGAATTGAAAAATTGGTCTTTTCATGCAATGGCAAACCCACTCTAACAAGTGGTATTAGAGCTTGGTCATAGGTTCAAATCCTTAGACCCTCGGGTAACACTGAGGGGGAGATTGTTGGAAATTTGTTTAGTACTCCCCTAGGGATTCGTGACAAGGGCTTAACCACGTCTTGTGTACTACAAGTTGAGTGGTTGTATCAGGCATTGACAAATCGGTCTTTTGGTGCAGCGAAAACCCCACTCTAATAGTTTTCCCATCAACATCCTTATTCTTTATTCTTGGGTATCTTTCCATGCATATTAAACATGGGGACATGTTTGCTAGTGCATCTAACTTTGAACTGAAAAATTATTTGGCTTTGTAAAATCCATCATTGAATTATAGTAGCCTTTCACTGGAGTGAACTTGGTGGCTATCTTCTCTATCATTTTGGTGTTGAGGTGGAAATGTTGGCACGAAGGTGGGATTTTCAGATGTTGAGATTGCAACATTAGTATTATCAAATTGCATTGTTTGTTTTTTTAGTCATCATTTTTTGTTGATATATTTTGCATTTGCATGGTACCTTTTTTGTTGCATCTCATTGTGTCGAGCCCTCTTCTTGGTATCCTTGTTAGTGTAGACTTCCATTGTATACTTGTCCTTTGGAGTTTAATAATGTTGTGTTTGTTAATATTTTTAAGAATGGTAAATTAACTAAAATAACTTATTGGATCCTATATCAATTTGCTACTTTAAAAACACATATGAAAGCATATTAGGAAAGTTCAAGGAAAAAATCATGATAGTAAACTTATGACTTCTAATTTGAGGCATAATTAGATTTTCTTACATAGTATAGTAATAAAAAAATGAGCTATTGAACATGTATAGTATTTCAAAATTTGAGTTTGGAAATGCCATATTAAGAAGCAGAATATTTTTTTTCCAATTTACATAGATACATAAACATTTTTATGGAGCTAAATAAAATGTTATGTACATTGGATTACACTTAAGGGTAGTGACAAAATAGAGGCTATACATTACACTTTGCTGTGAATCACTAAAAAGGTCTATTATATCTCAAACCATTTTAAAGGATGTCATAATGATGGTTTGAGTATTTTGTTGGAATACTTTACAATAACTGAGAGTGGGGGGTGGGGGTTGAATCAGTTATCCAAGGTCCAGATGTATAAATAAAACTTTTCATAGTTTATTGAACCTATAAAATATTCATATTCATGCATGCAACCATTAGTTTATGCAATCACTAAAACTTGTATGTTACTATCAAATCAACTTGCAAAAATGCAAAGCATGAAACATAACGGATTCATGAACACACTTGAAACAATAATTTACATGGAAACCCAATTTGGGAAAAACCACCAATAACATGCTACTTCTTTTCACTCTTCTAAAGTGATGCCCTATGAAAGGCCAACCTTGCTAAAGGTTACAATACACACTGTTAAATGTGACCTTGTTAAAGGATTTCAATCACCCTGTTAGGAGTGAGCCTTTTTAGAGGACTTATGCCATTCACTTGAAATGCCACCTAGTTAAAGGATTTACAAATTACTGTTAGGTAATACAATTGTTAGAGATTGATAGCAGAGCTTTGATCTGATACAACTTACAACTTCTCTTGCAAGTTAAAGATCTTTGTTTAGTACTCAATTCTACTTGGCCTTCATACTTTGTAGCTGTTATAGCTTGTTCACCCTTCAAGTATTCATCTCCTTAAGCCTTATTTCTTAACATAACATTGCATACTCTTTTGTTAGGTCACTTGACGAAGAAAAACCCTTAACTCATTTTCTTCCTTAGGTTCTCGCACATGACAACTTTGCTTCATGACTAGAAATTCCTATAAATAGGAAATTAGGATATTTTCCTACTTATTTTCCATCGTCAAAATTAGGGTTCAGATGGATTAGGTAGGATACAATGTATCTACCCCATATCTCATATCTCTTCTAGAAACTTATCCTAGAATCAATTTGAAATCACCTAAAAATGATTTACCTCAAATTTTGTGCCACCAACTCATCATCTTTATCTTCCACCTGGTTCACAAAATTTAAGAAAAAAAACTTGTCAGCTTAGATTCAGTGAATCTTCGATCTTTAACATAATGCAACAACTCAACATTATCAACCTTCTGATGCTCAACACATACTGTGTTACTTGGCATCAACTATAAAATCATTCAACATTAAGTAAAATTTATTAATGCTTGACATCAACTAAACTTTACTCGGCATCAACTGTCTTCCTCAGCATCCACTATAATTTTCTTTCACTTGGCTCCAACTAACTTTCTGCTTCGCTTGCACTAACTTTGCTCGACACCTACTATGCACTCAGTCAAGCTTGGCAGACAAACTTTTTGTAACTTGTTCTTCTAACCTTTCTTAGTGTAGCCAACCTTTGTAACCTTAAGTGGATTATCAATACATCATGTCATCACTGTCTTAATTGATTCTTGTACTTCATTACATAATCATAACTCAACCTTTCCTTTAGTTTCTTTTGTCACATTTTATTGATTAAATCCTCTTCATCAATCAACTAAGTGATAGTACTTAAATCTTATAAGTAGTTGTCTTGCCAACAAATAGCAGGTTTGACATTAGTGACAAAACAATGATTGAAACACATAGTCTGCTTCAACAATCTCCTTTCAATAATCTCTTTTCATCAATGATTTTTTCAATCAGATCTCAACATATTTTTCCCATCAAATGTGGATTCCTTGATTTTGAGATTAAACATGTGTTGACAATTTATTACTTTGTCAGATATTTCTTTACCACCATTGGGTTCTGCAAGTTGCAGCTAGAAATCCTTGATAGATACCCCCAGCAAAGTATTTTTTGGTCCTTCAAATGCTATAAATTTATGGAGTTCACTTGTTTCATCTTGAAAATCCATTTTCAACAGGTAGCTAAAATTGCAAGTGGGGAGTTTGACTAAGCATTTTGGGCATTCAAATATAGTAGGAGAGATTTGAGTCACCTTTTTCATACATTTCTTTTTCTCAATAAGTTGAGGGCATGATAGGTAATAAAAATTATCAAGATGGAGCTTTGTAATCTTGGCCATTAAACAAGTGTCCTCCTAAAAAATGGTTTTATTAATCAAAGATGAAATCGGTAGTGAATTCTTAAAGGTTGGAATGAAGAAGGAATATTTTGACAATATTTTTGAAGGATTAGTAGTGGTTCTAGTGGCATACCATGCTTCAAGTGTTTTTTCTTCCATAATTTTAGGATTTATTGTAATTGGCATTGAAGATATACTATATAATGCCTATCCATGCCATGAAACAATGTGAGTAGCTTGGATCAAAATAATAGGTAGATCTAGTACCGATGACATTGTTGAAAGTTTCCCTCCTTCATCTAGGCAAATGTCACCCCAAAGTGTGGTATCAATAGTAGAATTAGACATATCAATTATGAAAATTGTACATTTAACCCTCTTAGTGTCATATTTTTTATGAATGGTTGATGTAGGGGTGATATAGAGGACAATCATAATGGCATCTACAACAAAATTAATAAGAAAAATTTGCATAGAATCTATGCTCCTTATGTTAAAGCAATGCAAAGGTATGCTAGATTATACAATTGTTGAAATAGTTATGGAAGATGAATTGTGTAAAACTATTTCAAGTGGGTTAGTAGAGTTTTTATATTTTGGGTTAGACATTTTTACCCAACCATTGTTGATGACATAGAGACAACCTGATTGAAATACATTATCAAATTCATCTACAACATCATTGAAGCATGTGACATGAATAACAATATTTTCTTTGTCAATAAAGTCAAAGAAAAATAATCTTCCATCACGTCCAACATTACTAAAATTGTGTATGAGACTTCTACTCAATACCTTGCCTTCAATTGACCAATTTTTATGATGTGAGGTCAATGTTTTAATGGGGTAGCAATAGATGTTAGAAAACTTTGATCAGATGTACAATTTTCTTTTCCTATAACAAAAGATGGCAAGCTTTGATGCCTACTTGTCAAAGTGGTGTTGGTTCCTTTTAGTAGTGGAATTTTTTAGAGTAAATAATTAATTAATTGTTAATTATTTATTCTATGTACTTAAGCTTACTCAGGTTAATGCATGTAGTTGAAGTTAGTTGTTGACAACACGGAAGTTTGTTCCCTTTAGCATACTTATCTTTTCCACCTCTTGTGGATGTGTGCTTAGTTGTCAACCTTATCTCCTACCTCATTCCAGCTTGTTCTACAAGCTTCCATGAGGCCTTTTTATTTGGTCTCTCATTCATTGTAAATTCATTCCATTCACATAGAAATTCTAATTTCCTATTGTGAAATATTCTCTTGTGCAGTATTTGCTTCAAGCTCTTTGCTCCCTAGGTTTCTTTTCAGCAAGCTATTTGCATTGCAGGTGATCTTGGCGCATTTTTGGAGTCAGATTCTAACCTCCAACATGGTATCAGAGCCTTCCTACTGCTGCTTCGTTGAAGAATTTTTGAAGCCATGATTTGGAGTCACAAACCCTAGTTTGTTTATGCATTTTTTCTTCAAATCAGGGGGATAGGAAATTTTTGGAGCACTTTGGACCCAAATGAACACTGCCATTGGATCTAAAAGGCCATTTGCAATCAGGATCCATATAAAATTTGTCGATTTTGGAGACAGAGCTTCGAGAGGAAAAAAAATTTTGCTCGGGAGGCTGTACGGATGATTTTTGGGGCATTTATTACAACTTTATTTCAAAATATGCAAGGCCGCTGCTGCACCACCATGGCCCCACCTGCATGCCACCCAAGCGTCACCGCCATCGGTAGTGCAGTCATAGGATAGCCGCTGCGCAACCTCCACTCAGCGGCCACGCCACTCAGCCGGCCCATCGCCCTCCTGGTGACACCTCTGTTGTGCAGTGCTGCTCCACCTCTGATCCTGCCGCTCCTCCTACTCTGCACTAGTCTGTCGCTCAGGTCCACCTGTGGACATGTAGGATTTTGTCATTAGCACTTGTATCACAATCCATGTTGGCAGTTTTTGTAGACTTAGCACAACAGCCAGTACAGGGGTGACACGTGGCTCGGGTGCTACATTGCAGCTTGCCACGTCACCCCTGCCACGTCAGCGCCTGCCACATGGTGTCCATGTGGCATCCTTTTTTGTTGCAACGGTTGTTTAGCCATCAAAGTTTTTACCATGAAATTTTGATGTCAACATGACATCAACACTGCATCATCCACTTCATGCACCTCTCCTTCAAGGTCTTTTTTGACCTACCTTCAATTTTTTGGCTATAACATGAGCATATAAAGGTATTTTTCTGATCCGAAAGAAGCATCAAAAAGCTAGTTCTGAGATAGAGACATTTGTGTAGGCATTTTAAGATTTTGATGCATTTTTATTGCTTTTTTTTTCAGTTGAAGTCCAAAGTTGTGTTTTTGACTCCGACAAGCTTTTCTTTTGTGTCCCATGTCAATTTTTTGAAAATTTTATATTTTTAAAAAGTTGGTTTTGTCACCTTTTCAAAAATGTGGTCATTTTCCTTAGATTTTGGCCCATGCTCTTTCTATCATATTTTTGGCATTTTTTCTATATGGTGGATATCTTGAGTGTTTTAGGTCCAAGGATCATTTTCCTGGTATAGTTTCCTTTGTTTTGGGCTATACTATGTTTTGTATCAGCTTGTTTTCAGTTTTGATCATTATAGCTATCATTTTGAAGCACTTTTATGTATCGCACTAAGATAAAGTGTCACTCTTGCATTTTGGGGGTCATGAACGTTGTTTTTGAGTCAGTTGTACATGCACTATTTTTATAAAGCACCATGGGGGGATAGGTGTTTGCTATTTTAGGCACTCTCCCTTTTTCAAGTGAGTGTCCCTTCCATGACACTAGCCCCATGCAGCATTTTTGTGACCATGTCTTTATAGGTGTTTGTACCTCTTCCTCTCTCGTCATTCCTGGTTCGTCTGCAGGAGATTTTTGGCCCATCTTCTCAGTTGCCTGTCATCTCACCCCATCTGCATTAAGGGGGGTGTTAGAGTAAATGATTAATAATTAATAATTTATTCTATTTACTTAGGCTTACTTAGGTAAATGCATTTTATTTATTAGTTGTAGCCTAGGAGTTTTTTATAAGTTGTTGACAATACAGGAGTTTGTTCTCTCCTAAGTCATACTTATCCTCTCACATTGTTCAAGGACTTTTCACCTTATGTGGATGTATGCTTAGTTGTCACACTTATCTCCTAGCATCTTCTAGCCTGTTCTAGGAGATTTTTGGAGCTCTTTATATTCAGGCTCCCTCATTGTATTTCACATAACAACTCATATTGCATATTGTCAATACATATTTTCTTGTGTTTGCATATTTTCTCTCTCATGTCCATTTAGGGTTTTTCCCTTGCTCCATGCTCTTCTCTCCTTGGCTTCTCTTTGATAGGTTTTCACATGCAGGTGATCTTGGGCATCTTCGGAGTTGGATTTCATCAACCCCAAAAAAATTGGTGTTCTAATTATTGCCTTTGTACTTTCTACAACTTCAAAAAATGTAACTGAAATTGCATTGCAATAGAAAAGTGTATAGGATTTAGTTTTTTGATGTGAAAAATAAACAATTGAAGACCATAGAAATAAGTTGAAAATGTACGTGAAATTTGGAAACTTTTTGCATGTGTATTTCGTAAGGTAGATGATAGAGCCTTCTTGTAAGATGTGGTCCGAAACAAGCTTGTTATATTGTTGAGGAATAAGGCAAGGGTGAATGTGCATGTCGTCAGAGAGGCGTAATCGATAGGTGACACTATTGGATCATTGTTGCTTTATATTGGTTGTATACTTGAAACTTGTAGTACATGGTCTTTAAGTGCCACATTGGATAGAAGAGTGGCACTTGCACTCATTGTTAATGGTGTCTTTATGTCCATAATGAATATCTAGCATCAATAAATTTAAGTCAATGTAGGTTAAGATAATTTTAAAAGTACTAATGAAGAAAAAGTTGAGAAAAACTAAAAACTATAATAAAAAAAAGTCATAATTATTGAGAAGTTATACATATATATCTTAAACAATGCACATCTATTATTATTTTTTGCTAAAATTGATTATTGTATTGCAAAAAAAAAAAGTTACAAGTGAACTATCTATGCATAGGTACATTGACTATGAGATATGGGATTCCCTTATTCCTCTAGCTATGATAGTGGTTACTTACAATGTGTACTAACTTATTCTATAGTTTATGCTCTATTTAGTGGTACAATCACTTCCAGTAATGGGATCTTCTTGACACTCCAAGTTAGATGGTAGTAGGCTATAACTTAGGGTGAGTATGTGAAGTTCTATTTGCTTGTTTATTACAATTGTTGGTTGTTTTTTTGGTGGATCATGGTTAGGTTTGTTTGAATTACATGTATCAATTATTGGTGCCTCTATGGATAGAGTAGTCTTTGTGACCTTTGTTAAAAGGAAAGGCAAAATAGATGCGATGACTTTTTTCCTATGTATTGGGGTCCATTTCTTCCTTTGCCCCTTAATGTGCATCAATGCCTCTATCAAAATTTCCCTATCAGAAGCTATATCACATTTTGATAAATCATACTTTTGTGCCATTGCTTTTCCAAGTTTTATGTAAATTGGATGATGAAACCTTTTCCTTTTTGTTTTAATTAGGATCACCACCTAGAAAAACATTTAAAACTATCAATATTCTTCTACTACTAATAATGATGACTTATTAGTGTCCATATAATTGTGCCTTTTCAGAAAGCTATGTGCACAACAAATATTTATTGAAATTTGTGTAGACAACTAATGCATTTAAAATTGTTCTAAATGCTAATAGAAATTACTTAATTATTGAAATAGTTTAGTAATATAATGTTACAAGTAGTTGTCGTGCTTGTGTACCTTAAATTGTGTGAGATCTCGACTTTGTAAAATCAATAACTTTGTATGTAGGTTAGGTAAGTTTGCGAAATGAAACACTTGCAATACATATATTGTACAACAACAGACAATTCTTTAACATTCATAATATAAAATGAATTTAACAAAACATACTAAGAACCATGATTCTTGCTATTGCTAAAGAGATTATTGTGGCTATTATGATAAAAGTTGATAACAAAAATAATGGAAATTATTATTAAAATGAAAAAATTCAATATTGTGGTTATTATGATATAAGTTGCTAACAAAAATAGTGGAAATTATTATTAAAATAAAAAAATTGAAAGGAAAAAACAAACTTATTTAATGTGTATTCCCTTTGTCATTTATATAAGTAAACAAAACACTATACTATTATTATAAATTAATACTTTCTACAAAAATTAGATCAAAAAGAAATTTAGAATAAAATAATTTGCACATTTATAATAAATATGTGCTTAACATAGAATTGTGCACAATAAATAGTAGTAAAATAAGTTAATGATACTATAAAAAATTATAATAAAATATGTTTACCCACATTTCTTTGTTAATTATTAAAAAAATAGTACTATATAATTGTTTAATTTAAAGTTTGATACATCACGTGATATATATGCTTAATTTAATAGTAAGAAAATATACTTTGTAAACATGTACAAAATAAAGTTAAATTTTATGAATTGTCCAACATGATATTATTGAAATGCATTCAACATATGATTACTATCTAAGAAAACATATTTTCATTGCAATTAAGTGGATAAAAAAATTTTTTTTTTTGGTTCAAAATCATAAATCAAGGTTCCATGTTCCAGCTAAATGACCCTATTAATTCTTCTCTTGGAAAATTTTATCATAAGACATTTTAGCAAATAAATATTTATAAATCATGGATATTAGTGCAGAATCAAACAAGAAATAACTATATTCCATGCATTATAAATTGAAAAAGATAATTGAATTAAAAACCATACTCTTGAATAAGACCTTTTAAACTATGTTTTTTTCTAGACTGCACATAGTTATATATTTGTTTAAAAATTTAAAACCGTAAATTGGATTAAGATAAGCATACCCAATCCCACATAAAAGTGATAATAAATTATGTAGGCTCTTTTTCACCTTTGAATATATGAAATAAAAAAACATAACAATAGTATGAGAAAATTAGATGCATGGAACTAAATAAATCAAGAAACAACAATGACTGACAAAGGCTATAAGCAAAATTAAATAGTAAATGCACTTATGGAACTTGTAGGATCTTGTTTGAAGCCATATTTTTTTAACCTACATGCCATCATTTCTTTCCACATTAATGACCTTTTCATTAATTATTTTTCATAGGTGATTCAATTCCAAATTAAAGAATTTAATTTTTAAAAGAAAAATCCTAATACACTTAAATAAATATTGCACTTAAGACAAAAGATATTAATACCACTAAGCCAAAGTAAGTATTTTATATAATTCAATAATTTAATCAATTAATGCCAATGGTCCTATTCAGTCATCACTAATAATTTAAATTTGTTGAGATCATTTTCAAATCAATTTTAAAATAATATAGATCATTTTCAAATATATTTTCAAACAATTCCTATCATTGTCAAACACACATGAAAATAATTCCTATCATTGTCAAACACACATAATACACTACATTTAGAGGCAAGCACAACATCCCTACCCAATATATATTCTGTGTTTACACAATTTATTGTTCAATCAGATATCAATTTTTTTAAAGAAAACCTAAACAATTGTGAATCAAAAGCACATAATGGTGAAGGATCATAAAAATAATTTATGCCATGAAGAGTTCACGATAGCTTTGGAGACTTTAGGACATATTAGATACCATAAATCATGTAAATGCAACTCATAAAATACAACAATAATACTTATGGCTGTTTTCATTTTCGCTTAAAATCACCTTGCAGCATTTAAATCAAGGCAAGCAAGAAAAAATACAGTGACTAGGCATGACGATTTATTTAGCATGCAACTCCACTCATATACTAAGGCTAGACTAATTATAACAACATGACAAAATAAGAAGCTAAGATTACTACACTAAACAAATAATGGTATTTAAGCCCCATCTTTCTTTTTCTAAGAAAATCATAATCAAATTGGACCAAATTGTGTAACAGTTAACAATACCCAACTATCAACTGTTGTCAATGGCTTTGAAATTTTTTAAAGCTTTAATGTTTCTAAAAAATACAAATTTAATTAAAAGTGAGATCAAAATTTTCACTTTGTAGATATAGCAACAATATCCATATCCTACTTCCTATTAGTTGTGATTTCCCCAATGCACTCTACTCTAGGTCACTTATAACATTGAATGTTTTTCGCAAGTTTATTTTAAATCCTATAATTTTTAGGTAAAACTACTCAACATGATCCAAAATTGGAACAAGATGTGTCCAACTTAAGAATGCATAGCCACATATAGTTGTCTAAAATAATAATCACATAAATTGAGCCCTAAAATGGTCCAATTGATGTAATTTGTATTATGCAACTGCATTTTGACTCAACAACATTTAAAATTCCAACCTAAACTATCAAATGGGAACAAAAAATACAAATCTTATCTATGGCATACGATGTTGTCACATATTACAAGTTAAATTTCTTCTATAAAAAGTAGAATTCTTAACACTCCATTCTGCATTTCCAAGTAGATCAACCCAAAAAGGCTTAAACCCAAAGCAAATAGACAAAGGGACAAAATGTGTGGCTTCTTTCAGGTATCAATACCTAAATTGTAACTCATGATGAAAATTATTTATACAACTATATAAAATATTACTGCTTTGGAGTCCACAAACATACCAACAAAATTATTGAGATGTCTTTCAGATGTAACAAAACATGATTTAAGCAATCAACAATTATATCTCACTTCAATTGTTGCAACAGTAACAATTAGCTAACTCTAAAAACTTAGTAATATACGAGGCATACATTGTTGGAAGAGCTACTAGATGGGCATACTTGCCTATCTTGATTTTCAAGGCCATACAAACTGAAGTGAACACAAGCTTACAAATTGAATTTCTTTTCACTTTCTTTGCAATTTTCATTCTCATGGACGTTATTTCTCAAAGATGGTAGGAAGATAATTATAGGCTGTAGTAGAAAATCATGTGCAGTTAGGAAACAACTACAGAATGCAAGAAAATTAGTAAACTTTGCACAAAAGTCACATATGGTTAAAGAAAAAGATGGGAAGCATGAAAGATATGCACAAGCAATTACAACATATGCATACAACCCAAATATTATGTTTAGATATCCTTGAATTGCATGTTGGACACACGGTAATTGCATGATGCACACACACTCATAGGAAACATATTTCACTACCAATAGATGTTGTTACTATATTGCCACATGTTAGGTGGTGCTCCTCGTCCTCCGCAAGATTGGAAACCATGACTTCAACCTACCATAGATAAATGTAGTTTGTTGTCAATATGTGTGAGTAAAATGGAAGCAAGCTAATGAATAGACATAATTAGTTCAAAGATCTTGCAATTAGTTTAATGGCCTATCAACCATTGATTTGAAATCATATGTTGGTTTCTTTAGTAGAGTGCGCCTTTGGCATAAAAATATAGTCAATCTTTTTTTTTCCAAATTTATGAAAAATACAATGTCTTTTTTCAAAAATTTAATGTTTTCAATCACATAATATACAAATCATGAGAAAAAAATGTCAATTTTTTAAAGAAAAATCGATTGTATTTTCAATTTTTAAAATTTTGGTCAACAATGCATTTTTCGTAGAGCTTAGTTTTTTTCATAAGTGTTTATAAGAGTAATAGACTAGAATTGTGCTCTTCTTTAAGCCATTATATCCAAGGTATCCCTAGATTGGAAAGCTTGGATGGTGACCTAGAGCTCCCTAGTCATGGAGTTAAAAGGCATACAAATGAGCATGAAAAGAGCTCTCATCCAAACCTAAAGAATGTCACCCCTTATGAATAAACCATGAAATGAGAGATTATATGACAAGAGAAAGAGTGTGAGTGTTAAAGACCTTCCATATAAATGCAATGCAAATGTAACTCTGCTAAGTGGAATGCAAAAATGCAACTATACTAGCAACCTGAGAGTATTATAAAACCATTCTAATTAAACTACATGAGTTATTCTATTGCATAAAGGAACTAAGATAATGCAAATGAAGCTAAACTAGTATGAGGATGCAAGAATGAAAGAGAGAGAAGATATAATTTCTCCACAAATGCTCCAAGAAAACCTGTAAGGAAACCTGCAACATAATAATAGCTCAAAATTGGGGTCCTTAGATGAGGAGAGAACTCTCCCTTTTAAATTTGTACGAATGGTAGAGAATAAATTCTAGAGATGAATGATCAAGGGTTGGGGTTGACTTTTAGCATGATCCATGTGCAAGATCATTTACACCAATGAGAAAGAGTTAACTTTTATACCTCCATGTGAGACAAAAAGTCATTTTCTTTTATTTTCAAACAAGGGAAAATGCTTTATGTTTGCAATTTAGGATAAAGTCGTGAAAGAGGTCTTTTATTTAATTAAAGGGGGGAATGTTCCTTTTAATTAAATATGAACTTAGGATAAAGTGGTCAAACTATAGCATAAAATCAAATAAATTGATTTTTAAAGATTTGGTCTAGGCAAATGATTAAATAATTTAGCCAAAATGTGGAAAAGGAGAGTTAATAGTCTAGATGACCATTTTTGGGTGATTAGATTTGCCCCTCTTTGACTAATGTGTGACCAATCAAGGAACACATTACATTGAAGAATGAAGAAGCGAAGTAGGAAAAAATAGATAGAGAGATATGATTCTGAAGAACAATATGCAGAGCAAGATAGCAAGTCCTAAATACATAGCTTGGTAGTGATATTATTGAACACTAGGAGAAAGAGATGGTATGAGAACTCAAGAAGAGTATTAATATCAAGAAAATCATATAGATCAAGAGAAAATGGAAAGGTCAAGCATATGCTCCTAAGAAAAAATAGCCATAGCAAGAAAAAAAAATTATAGTAATAATAGAATATTCTTGCCCCCTCAGATCAAAATGAGGTATAGGGAATGCAGAAATGAGAAAGATATGATCAAATCAAGATAAAGAAAGGTCCATGATGATATATATGTGATAAAAAAAAAACCCATGAGTGACCACTGAGAAGTGATAGAATGCTCCAGTTTGACTAATTTTGACCCGAAAAGATAAGTCATAGTATTATGTCAATGTGAGAAGAGAGATGAAAAAGAGATGACATAGAATTCTCTGAGAGGATGGAGATGACAAAGATGTGAAGAAATATAGATGCCCTAGAAAAGATTTGAAGATTAGACCTCAAGAGGTCAACTAACTGCATAGAAGAAGGCATAGATTTAAAATGTAATTTTAACCATCAAGATAAGGATTTCAATTTCAATCTCGAAAATGGAACCAAGATGTTGAAATTCGCCAAGGATACAATTTTTGTAGAATTTTGAGGAGTTTGGAAAATGGGTTAAAATTGAGTCAAATGACTATATAAGGGGTCCAAGGGTCATTTTCAACTCATTTTTTCTTTTGTGAATTTAAGAGCATTGAGTAATCCAAGAGAGATAGTGATGGCTCAGGTACGGATTCTGACTGACTAACATCAATTTGAGTGCAACTGATTACACAACTAGCTACCACAACCCAGTGTCCCTATAAATCATAAGAAAATTTGACCTTTTGATCATTTATAATAGGTTTTAATCTTTTTTTATTAGTTTTGTATGAAATATCATGTGACACTTTGCACCTGAGAAAGTATTGCCCTTTTGTACAAAACTCTATTGCACGCATGTTATAAGTTATGTCACACCCTCTATCAAAAAGTATCGTATGTCCAAGAAGTATCACTTGACTACTAAGAGAAATATCACATGATATTATTTGTTGAACAAGTATCACATGTTTTACTATGAAATATTGTATGGTTCTTGCTATTGTCAAAATTGACTTTACATTTGTGTCTTAGTTAAATTCAAGGTGTTTTTTCCTAGTCCTACATCAGTCTAGTCTAAAATCTTCATGTCTGGTATAGTCTAAAGTTTAAAAGATGGTTTAGTCTCTCAGACAGAAACTTAATGTCACTCTTGTTCACTTGTCAAAAATATGGTTACTTTATTCTCTTGGCTACTTGCTATTAAGCTTCTTTCTCTATTATTGGCTGGAATAATTAGTGTTGTAAATTCTTGAGCACTCTTGACAAGCCTTTTGCTCTACATTATCTTTTGAGAAGTGATCATTATGACTATACAAGTTTTCTCCCAAAAGGCTTTATTCTTCTTGCTATGCTAAAGACTAACCCTTACATGCTAGTTGTGACTAGGCTCAAAGTTGGTCAAGGAAGTCATCCCTCATTCACATTTTGACAATTGACAACTCCAACAAGATGTCCTTGTAGGAAAACCTCTGAGGAAAAACTTTTCCTTGATAGGCAAGGAGATGCTAACACTTGGCACAATCTACTTTATAGCTTTGATGACTTCTTTGATACACCCTTTGACACCCCTAGGGATATAGACAATGTTTCACTCACCATGCATCCTTGAGGAGAGGAATCACCACCTAGAGGAACTCTTTGCAGAAAAAGAAGAACAAGCTTGCTTAGATAGGGAAATACTAGAAGAGGATAGGTGCATGGCCGCTAGAGAAATATCTTATCAACACACCAAGACTAGCACATGTGCACATGACTTCGAGAATAAATATGCTCATGGTAGCTACAACAACCCTTTCATGAACAACCCCTTTGATGGAAACAATGGGAACAACATGCCATCTAGGTCTCCAAGAATACACACATAGGCATGTCCCTTTACATCTAGACCCTCACAATCACACCATGAGAGTGAGGGGGACAATGAAGTCACAAGTGAAGATCTTATGAGGTTCCAACAAGATGAACTCCTTAAAAATCTCATGTTAAAGGCCTTAGAGAAAAATGGTGACCAATAATACCAATACATGACCTCTAGGGGATGGAAACTTCCCCATGACTATGATGTTCAGAGGATCATATAAAAGAGAGAACCAACTGAGGCTGAAATCTTGAGGAAAGAGATGCAAGAGTTAGGAAGCCAACTCACACAATTAAAAATGGTGAAAAAGAAACCTAAAACATCTTTTGTAGAATCTATATGTGCTCTCCCATTTGACAAGAGTTCTACAAGACACCATTTCTAAGGGATATTGAGGTTCCAAAAAATGATAAATATGATGGAAAAGGTGATTCACATGACCATGTACATGACATTTATTCTCTTAGCATGGACTATATGCATGAGGATACTTATCTCATGAGGTTGTTTCCTAGAATCTTGAGGGGACAAGCTATGGAGTGGCTCACTAAATTGTCACCCCCTCTTAAGTCATTTGATGAACTTGCACAACACTTTATTCAACAATACTCTTACAATATACAACATCCCATCACTATGTTGGACTTGTGCAATATCAAAGAAAAATAGGGTGAACGATTTGCCACATATGTGTAACATTAGAGATCATTACACTCATGGTATCCTCAACAAGTACCTGAAATTGAGAAAATTGATATCTTGGTCAATATGCTTATGCCTCAACTATACCATGATCTTAGAAAACAATTGTTTACCTCTTTCAATGACATGGTTGAGAGTGCTTACCACATTGAGGATGTGGCAATCAAAAAGGGTGATATTATCCTTAATAAGGACAAAAATGGCAATGGAAATGGGAAAGACAAAGGAAAACCTTGGAACAAAAAAAAATACGTAGTCAATGATGGAGTTGTAGACACTCCTAAGGATAAAGAATCAGCCTTTAACCTTTTTAATGCCATATATTCTACAAAATAACAAGAGACCTCAAAACCTCAATCTTTTGACAAACCCAAGAGGTCCTCTAAACCAAGACACATCTATACACCAATTGTTGAATCATATGAGGTGGTCTTGAAGACTTTTCCTGCTAGCAAGATCATTATACTGCCTGAAAATCCATGTCCCTATGACCCACCCATCAAACTTGATTGGTTGAGGGATGACCAATATTATAATTACCACTAGAATAAAGGTCATAACATCAAAATATGATACAAGCTCAAAGATGTTATTCAAGATCTTATCAATGAAAGAAAAATTTTCACATATGATTTACTCAAAAACTTTCATCACAAAGCTTTCAAGCAACCCTTACCTAGATATGAGAAAGGTGAAATATCCAAAGCAAACAAAAAGGAAAATGACACTAAGGTTAGCTATGCCTATACCAACATGAACAATGTGATTAACATGATTGAACCCCTAAGTGAACACATTTACATGATGGGCCCCAAGTTTGATGAGGAACCTAACTATGATACAAATGATGAGAAGCCTAAAGTAGTCTTGAGAACATGCAACTCTCCACAAAACTATAGAGATACTACACCTATGGTGACTCTTAAGGTGGGAGAATCTTCCTCTTCACATGGTGAGACTTTAAACACTGTCACTAGGGGGCACTCTAAAGTTGTTCTCAAAGTTGGAAAATGATCCCAAGAACACCTCTTCCTCCAAACAAGTGGTCCCACACACCTTGTCTAGTTATGACCTTGTCATCTAGTTACATCAAACCTCTACACAAATCTCTATCTTTGAGTTGCTAGAGTTGTCTACTTTACATAATGAGATCCTAGAATAATCTTTACGCACAACTAACATCCACAAAGATATTAATGCTAAATGATTTGAAGCTCTAGTTAATCGTATCTCTTCACCTAATTATCTCACATTTTCTGAAGAAGATGAAAAATCTCTTAGTCATCACCACAATGTTGCTCTTCATATTGAAGTACAAATCTATCACACTTGAGTTTGATGAGTCCTGATAGATAATAGTGCAAGGTTAAACATTATTTCCTTCAATGTGATACAACAACTATGAATGTTAGAGTTTACAATTGACCCTAGAAAGAAGATCAATATCAAAGCATATGATGAGGTTGAAAGATCTCCCAAAGGTTTAATCGTCATTCCTATCCTTGTGGGTCTATTGAGAAGGATGTGCTCTTTCAAGTGCTAGATATCCCACTTGCATATAATCTTTTATTAGGGCGACCATAGATCCATGAGATGCAAGTTTTAGCATCCACATATCATCAATGCATCAAATTTATGTTCAATGGTGCATAATTATTAATCCTAGGGGACAATTCTACATCCATCAACATCCTCATAACTACAGAGTCACTAGTACCTCACAATTAGCCCTCTAGTGACATTAAACCATCTCTTGTAGAATGTGAAAAGAAACTGAAAATGATGAGCATTGGGATGAGAGAGTACACTTTAGACTCCATTGTAGCACTACTGGTTTCTCCATAGTCATATGGGAAACCCTTTGAGAAAATGAAGCCTTTTGCTCCTGCCATGACTAGTTTTGGCACATTTTTTCAATCCTCTACTCCTTTTGAAGCTAAAAAAGAAGACCAAGTTGTTAGAGGTTGGATTTTTAGAGAGGAAGAGGATCATCCTAAGGTCATTTTAACTACACTCATTTCTCCTAAGAGATATGGAAAGGGCTATATTCTTTTTACAAAAATGGGTTATTAAGGTCAAGGACCTTTAAATAACAACAAAAATTCTCTTGTTGAACCCCTAAGTCATACTAAAGGATGACAAAGTAAAGATACTATACGCTTAGGATATGGTGTCAAAAATGGCTTTTCGTGGTTTGATAGGCAAGTTCCTTCTGATAGTGAGTCTAAAGATGAAACTCAACATGCTACTACTACTATGATACTACTATGACACATGAAGAGGACCTCACTCCTTCTACCTCCCATCTTTGGGGAGAAGACATATTATTTCATGATGATATTGTTGAAGTTTCCACATCTAGACAACTTGACTTTGATGAATCAAATGTCAAAGATCCTAATACAAAGAGAATTAGGAGAAACTTATCTTGAATGATAGCTCGTGATCAAAGCACTTACTTGTAGGAATATGAGTGGGAGTCTCTTTTTGATGCTTCTTGTTAATTGAGTATGGATGTAGTACATGCCTACATTACCCAACTGAACGTAATTGATGAGTCTCATGTAGGGTCAGATGAGTTAGATTCGCAACTTGCCTTAGTGGACCATGTTAATGTCTCTAGGTCCCCTCCTGATTTTGACTCTTTTGGGGATTTCCCTATAAGTTTGACTTCTTTCATCACCAAAGAAGACTCCTCTCATATTAAAAAATTTGAACCTTCCACCTCGTTCCCTCATGCACCTAGATCTCATAGATTTGTTTGTTCAAAATCAAAGACCAAAGCTACTATCATTCCAAAATGATTATGAGATTGCATGTTACCTTAACATTATTGAAGTTGTGGTTTCTTCCACTAGAGAATTGACTATCAATGTGACTGAAATAGACATCCAATACCTCAGTCACAAACTAAAGAGAAAAAATAAATAAAAAAATTTAGATGGCAAAACCCACCTTGTGGTGATATCTGAACCAAGTATAATTAAAAATAAAGATGTATCCAAGGGTGAAAACCTCTTTGTGGCACTCAAGGATGAGGTATTGGGTAGTCTCCCAAGCTACTTCTAGGATAGATCATAAATCTTGATAGAACTAATGCAACCAATCAATCTTGGTACAATAGAATCTCCTAAAATCATACATGTGGCTCAATTCTTGTTAGCAGAGGAAAATGAACATTTCACTTAGTTTTTCCAAGAAAAGAAGCTCGATTTTGCATGGACTTATGTTGACATGCCTAGACTTGACACAAATTTGATCATGCACCATCTTTCTATATCTCTTGTTGTCAAGCTCATTAAATAGAAATTGAGAAAGATGCATCTACGTGTGGCCCTACTTGTGAAAGTTGTATTAGAAAAACTCTTAAGTGCCAAATTCACTAAAGCTATTGATTATGTTGAATGGATCTCAAATATTGTCCATGTTTCCAAACATGACAAATCCATTCATGTATGCACTGATTTTAGGGATTTAAATAAAGCATGCCATGATGACTTTCCAATACCAAACATAGATATGATAATGGACATGACTATGAATTATGAAATGTATTCCCTCATGGATGGATTTTTAGGCCATAATCAAATAAAAATTTCTCCTAAGGATCAAGAAAAAATAGCTTTTATATGTGCACGGGGAACCTTTTGTTGGAACATCATGCCTTTTGGTCTAAAAAATGTAGGATCTACCTAATAAAGGGCTATGACCACAATCTTTCATGAAATGATGCACAAAAGCATGGAATATTATGTTGATGAAACCTTAGAAAAATCTAAACAAAGGAGCACCCACTTGGATGACCTAAGTTTGATACTAGACCATATAGAATAATTTTAACTCAAGGTTAATCTAAAGAAATGTTCTTTGGTGTCACATTTGGCAAACTATTTGGGTACATCATCCCAGCTAAGGGAATAGATGTTGATCTAGAGGAGGTACAAACAATTATGGAGATGCCACCTCCCTAAAATATTATCCGACTAAGGAGTCTACAAGGACACCTTCAGTCTATTAGGAGGTTCATCTCTCAATTAGCTAATTGTTCACAACATTTTAACAAAAATCTACACAAAGGATCAACATGCATATGGAATGAAGAATGTGAGAAAATTTTGGTTGAAATTAATGAATATCTATCAAAGTCACCTATTCTCAAGCCTCCAATTCAAGGGAGCCTATATATTTCAACTATGAAAAATTCCCTAGGAGCTCTATTAGCATAGCGTGATGAAAATGCAAAATAAAGATCCATATTCTACATTAGTTGTACGTTGGTGGCTTAAAGAAATGTACTTTTGGTGTCAGATGTGGACAACTATTCAGGTACATCATCTCAACTAAGGGAATAGAAGTTGATCCGAAGAAGGTACAAGCAATTATGGAGATGCAACCTCCCAAAAATATTAGCCAACTAAGGAGTCTGCAAGAACACCTTCAGTTTATTAGGAGGTTCATCTCTCAATTAGTTGATCAGTCACAACCTTTTAACAAAAGGATCAACATGCATATGGAATGAAGAATATGAGAAAAGTTTGGTTCAAATTAAAGAATATCTATCAAAGCCACTATTCTCATGCCTCCAATTCAAGGGAAACCACTGATCCTATATATTTTAGCTATGAAAAATTCCCTAGGAGCTCTATTAGCACACCATGATGAAAATGGAAAATAAATATCCATATTCTACATCAATTGTACCTTAGTGGCTTATGAATTCAAGTATGATAGTATTGAAAAAGCTTATATTGTTGTAGTGTTTGCATCACAAAACCTTAGATGCTACATCCTTGCTCATACCAAATAGTTGTTGGAAATTTAAGAAGAGTATCTGAGAGGGGAGGGGTGAATCAGTTACCACGAAAACAAATCCAAGTCCCTTAGATGTCAACACAAACTTTTACTTAACAATCTAAATTATTTCTCTACTTGGTTAGGACTAGATATTTATTATATCTTCGCTAACAAAGAAGTTCTGATATATTAATGTGTATTAACCTTTAGTAAATTAGTTGCAAAACCATAAACCATAAAGAAAATAACATGAACACATGAGACACCAAGATTTAATGTGGAAACCCAATTTGGGAAAACCACCAATGCAACTAGTTACAATTTTTCAATCTTCTAAAATAAGCCCTGTTAGGAGCCAACCCTATAGGTTACAAAACACATGGTTAAGTGTAACCCTGTTAGAGGATTTGAATCACCCTGTTAGGAGTGGCCTTGTTAGAGGTGTTTAGACACTTCAATCAATAAATGCCACCTTGTTAAAGGATTTACAAAATGACTATTAGTCAACTCTGTTAAGAGATTTCTTCATTGCTACAATTGTTAGAGAGTAACAATGGTTGAGCTAATTGTTGAAGCAAATGACTTTGAAGATTTAGATCACTATTATGGCTTGACCTCTGGATCCTTCATGATAAGATGTTTCTTTGCAAATTAACTTTCACACTTTCTTCTCTACCTTATCTTTTCTCACATATCCATCTCTTGCTTACTCAACTTGACACTTCACTTGTCCTCACAACTTGACCTTTCTTATATATCATAAGCTAGAAAGAGTTGGCTTGAAAACCATTTCAAAACATCAATAAACATCCATTTAGTCTACTTGTATTAACCAAATAATTAACAAGAGTAATATGATGTTAGTCGACTAACACTAGACTAAACATTCAATTAATACTAAAGTTCCTTTGATGACTACCCAAACTTGGTTAACAATGATTGCTTTGATGACCAACCAAGCTTGGTTAACACTATCTCCTTTGTTGACCAACCAAACTTGGTTGATACTGACTTCTGCTTAGCTGATACTGGAATCTCCTTTAGTGCTTGACTAATCTTAGCTTACACTAACTGTGCTTTATTAAAGCTCGACATTTGTGTAACATCAATGATAATATACAATTGGATAACTGACTCCAATAGTTATTTGCCAAAATTGATCCTCTAAAGCATCTCCTAAGTAAGGTTGCACTTACAAGTAGATTGACAAATGGATGATGATTCTCTCTGAATTTGGCATTCAATATGTTGAGTGTAAAGGCCATTAAAGGACAAGCTATTGCTGATCAGCTAGCTGAATTTCCCATCATAGATAGTACTCCTATGCAAATTGATTTCCAAGATGCTTCCATCATGTTCATTACATATAGAACTTGGAAGATGTTCTTTGATAGATCACATAATCAAAATGGTGTTGGTGTTGGGATTCTCTTTGTCACACCTCATGGCTACACAATTCCAAAGTCCTACAAACTGTTGTTTCCATGCACAAACAATATAGTTGAACATGAAGCATTGCTTAATGAAATCAAGCTAGCTCTAGAATGGAGGATAACATAATTGCATATCTATGGAGATTCTCAGGTTGTCATCATCTAAGTGAACAATGAGTACCAAACTAAAGATGACAAGTTAGTACCTTATACGAAATTGAATGATGCCTTGAGGAATTACTTCACATTCATCAAATTCCAGCAAATTCCTAGGGCATAAAATAAGGTTTTTGATATTATGGCTACTTTAATGTCTATCCTACAACTGCAAGAACATGAATCTCTCTTTGAGTTCCTGGTGGAAGAATTTTGTGATCTCGCCTATGAATCCCTTGATGACCTAGTAATCTACACTATTTTTGGTCATGATTCCTCCCACTATTCTACCATTTTCTCCTACTTGCATGATCAAATCATTTCTGAAAACCTTACATGCAAAAAAAATGCCAAATTATCTATAACACCTTGAACTACACTCTTGTCTCTGGTAACTTATATAGGAAGAGCTTATATGAAACACTCCTTAGGTGTTTGGATATAGAAGATTCTAAAAAGGCATTAGCTAAAGTCCATGATGGAATTTGTGGGTCACACTCTAATGGCCTTGGACTTGCTCAAAAATTTCTTAGGGTAGGTTACAATTAGTGGACTATGCAAGTCGATGTTATTATATATGCTAAATCATGCAAAAAAGTTAGTTACATGGAAATTTGGTTCATCCTCCTAGGTGTGAACTCATTCCTTCCATCACACATTGTCCTTTCTAGCAATGGGTCTTTGATCTGGTTCATAAGATCCATCCTAGTTCATCTAGCAAACATAAGCTCATAATTACGACTACTAAGTATTTTTCAAAATGGGTTGAAGTTGTTCCATTGTCTACTGCAACAAGAAAACATGTTTCCATGTTCATATTGAATTATATCATTTTCCAATATGGTATCCCTTCTTGCATAGTCATTGACAAAGGGGGGTAGTTTAAAAATAAGGAGCTAAGGAAACTCTACAAAAAGGTTTAAAATCAAACAACATTGGCCCTCAATCTACCACCCTTAATGAAATGGCCAAGCTAAGGCCTCAAACAAATTATTGATAAAGATCTTGCATAGAGAAGTTCACTAACTAGGTAGAGATTGGCACTTATAGATCAATCTATCATTATGGGCCTATAGAATAACCATACGAATTTCTACTGGGGCTATAACCTTTTCAATAGTATATGGTCTTGAAATTGTCCTTCCTCTAGAAGTCAAGAATCCCTCTTTGTGAGTCTCTTTACATGGATTAATTACCGATGAGGATGACTGGGCTATGTTAGTTCATGAGCTAGAAACCTTAGATGAGTGCCAAAAAGCTTCTTTTGACCACATGTGACCTTATAAAAAAAATTCTACCAACTATAATAAGAAGGTCCATCTGTGTGAATTCTAAGTGGGTGAACTTGTTCCCCTAAGAACCAACAGAATAGAGAAGAAAAGGGTAAATTCAAGCCAAACTGGTTGGGTCCATACATTTTCACTGTTGTACTCAGATATGGTGCTTATCAGCTTTCCACACCTAAAGGAGAACAACTCCTTGAGCCTATCAACATCCTCTACTTTAAGAAGTTCTATGCTTAAGGCTCTATTGGCTCAACTCTTTTTACATACTTTATGATCTTGAAAGAATCCCAAAAAATCATATATGATGCTGAAAAAATCCTAAAAATCAAAAAATGTCATGAAAAAATGATCATCTTAGTGAAAACCTAGCAATAGGAACTTTTATGTATCACTAAAAAATTCAAAAATACAAAAGTTTTTTATAAAAAGCCCTAAAATTGTTTTCCTAGTGGTGAAAACCTAGAAACAGGCACTACTTAAGACCCTTGAAACTATGTCTATCAGTCCTACTTTACACTCACTCATTTCAGCTTGGAACTTACTCTTGCATCTAGGTCTAGGGGGCACAACTATTTATCTTATCAAGGTATTTGTGTGCATTGGTACTTCTTTGACAATTTGACCAATAGTTTTTCTCAACATTCCCCCCCTTGACATCAACTATTTCTCAACACCTTTTAGATACCTTAGTTTCAGTCTAGGATGCTACAATATTTCTCACTAACATATGTGAGTCCCAAAAGTGATGGTCATGAAACCTACACACACACATACACACTCAAGTGTTAAATTTGTTGAGACTTTATTGACTTTACTTTCTTCATGTGTTGCTTGTGATGATTTCTTTGCTAAGTCTTCCCTTCCTGATAGTCTCTTGAGGATGTCATAGACTAGAAGACTGAGGGTATGGGGCATTTTTTACTTATTTTCTATTTATGGATATACTTTGTTGATCTAAAGTGTTACGAACATTCATGCTTGTCCTACTTGATATTTTGGGAAGATAATGTATCATCCTTGTCTATTTTCGCAAGATGACACTCGGGGGTTATTCTGGTGCTTATGCCTCGATACATGTTTAATATTTCTATACTAAACTTAGGGAATCTAACTACATTAGTTGTCTTGACTTACATGTCTTTGATGCTTAGGTTGGATTCCCAAATACGTATTTGATAAAGATCATATTCATATCCTCATAGTTATACTAGTGTACGTTGTATGATCTTCTAATGTCCCTAATAAAGCTCAATGCTGAAATTAGAGTCCAAAAGTTATGCGTCCCTTGCGAGTAAACCTCTTTAGCATACTAGTTTGCATTGTTGGAACATTATAGCTTAGTCTTGAATTTTTCATATGGAGAGAGCTCTCTCTTCATCTTTCATGAGCACATCAGCTAACTGTGTTTAGCTTTTCTAATTTTCTCTTGATCATGTCTTTCGCTCCCCAATCATCATATCACCTCAATGCTTCTTCTATACATGTCATCACAAGGGGTTAATCTCACCATCATATCTAATCTATCCAAGTATCACATTTTCAAAATGTGAATCTACAGAGCCCATCTCACTTAGAGCCAGTAGGTTCTCCACTCAAATGAGGACAACTCATCAAACAATCTCGATAATATGTCAAATCACCACTATGAGACTATGGGATAAAACCAGTGTATCTATAGATGAATAGATACCTCCACTCGTGTGGTTGTACCTATGATCGACCCACCGCTATGTGCTCTCATGCCCAAATCTGGGCCAAAACTGCATCCCATGCCTAGATCCTCCCATCTCGATATATGATCTCATTGAGCTCGTGGTACATATTTGCGAGGAGGAGGAGAGATTGGTTAGATGTTGGAAGGTGGAGAGGGTAGAGTCAAGGCAAGAAAAACCTACATGGGGAGGTGGAGAGGATGCTAGGATAAAGATCATATTCATACCTTGTGGTCATGGGTTCAAGCCAAAAGATGGGTGCCAAAAAATACACTAGAATTGTACACTTCTCTAAATCATTCTATCCAAGGTATCCCATAGATTGGAAAGCTTCGATGGCTACCTAGAGCTTCCTAGTCATGGAGTGCAAAGGCATGCAAATGAGCATGAAAAAGGTTCTCACCTGAGCCTAAAGAATGCAACCCCTTGCGAATAAACCATGAAATAGGAGATTCTATGACAAGCGAAAGAGTGATAAGTAGGAGATAATTTCCACAACAAGTCAAATTGTGATATTGCTATCAGGATTTAATTGTGTGATTTTGAGTCAAACTCATTACCCATGTTTCATGAGTAGTGATTCAACATGAATCCATCTTTCATGAGAATAAATGGAACACTTATCGCTCATTGTATCTAGGTGATGCTCATAGGGGTGAAGCACCAGGACTTCCCAGGAGGTCACCCATCACAGTATTACTCTAGCTTGAGTGCGCTTAACTACAAAGTTTCCTCCATGGTTAAACCCAAAGTTTGCAACCCCATTTGCAAAACCTTCACAAAGTGTTTTTCCTTATGAACCATTCATTAGAAAGCCCCTTAAACTCATCAATTGATAAGGAGATAATTTCTATAGCAAGTCAAATTGTGATATTGCTATCCGGATTTAACTATGTGATTTTGAGTCAAACTCATTGACCCATGTTTCATGTGTAGTGATTCAACATGAATCCATCTCTCATGAGAATAAATGGAACACTTAGCACTCATTGGATCTAGGTGATGCTCATAGGTGTGAAGCACCAGGACTTCCCGGGAGGTCACCCATCCTAGTACTACTCTAGCCTAAGCATGCTTAACTACGAAGTTTCCTCCATGGTTAACCCAAATCTTGTGAACCTATTTTTAAAACCTTCACCAAGTGTTATGCCTTATGAACCATTCATTACAAAGCCCCTTAAGCTCATCAATTGTTCAAATCACATAAATCTAAACAATACTATCTTAAGAGGATTTTATAAAATCATATCAATATCTTTGAAATTTAGATACTCAGTCTTATTTGAGATTGATAAAATGAGCAAAATACATAACATCTTACACTAGATCATAAAATTATCCTCAACCATCCTTTAATAGAATGGCACCTTCCTATGTGAAGGCTTACAATTGATTCCTCTACTATTAGTAAAGGGCATCTGAAAGCTAATTGAATAGCACTCAAGGCATATGGAGGTGGTGTTATAGGCACAACCACCAATCTCATTAGACCTTGGAGGCCAAAACCAACATAACAGTCTTAATTGAGAATACCGTCTTTTTTGCTTTTTCGTTGGTGAATTCATGGTCGAAGAGATTCATGATTTTCATGTGAGTATCAAGATTAATGAGATCATAGCTTGTTATGTCTGTTGATGGGTGAGTGGGGCAATGTTTTATTTTGTTTGAAGACCTCTTCCACTCGGCCAAGAAAAATTGTCTTCCCCTAGCTTTAAGTGGCTTAACTAACAAACGTTTAATGGGATGTGATTGAAGTACTTCATTTCTTTGATGACCTTTTTCAGTGGGCGAGTAGAGTGTGCTTTCCCTTATTCTTAGGGGCTTAGTTAATAAATACTTGTTAGAAAGCTAATGAAATAATTATTGATTTCTTTCATTTCTTTAAAAAAAAAATTAAAAATCCATCTTTTGATTTAAAAAATTAGTTATTGTTTTCCTTTTTTTTTGTACTTCGGTTATATGTGGATTTTTCATAACTCATATATTTAATATTTTTTTTATTTGAAAAAAATTCATGTGTGCATTTAAAATATGTTTCATTTCTTTAAAAAAATACTTGTTATTGTATTTAGGAGGAATAATAGTACACAAAAAAAGGAGTCTAAGGTCGCATGTATCAGCGATTGTACTCATGTTATATGCATCTTGATAAGGCTTAATAGCCAATGGTTTTGAGGTGCGTATTTTTTCTTTACCACTATGTGAGCTCATAGTTCTACTTTACTAGTATGTGATCTTGTGTCTATAAAAGAAAACACATGGTAGTGGTTTAGGTTGGCTAGTTGAGTGGGCTATCATTATTGAATTATTCTTAAGATTACATTTTTTAAAACTATAAAGGCCAATTCTTTGATCAATTTTTTTACTCTTGGATGTTGTTTGAACTATTTTAATTTTTTTTTAAACTACAAAGGTCAAGAGATGGTAAGAATATAGTTCTTAGAGAACTATATATTGCAAGGCTAATGGTTGTTAAGAATAAAGGACTATAAAATATATATCTTAAGGCGTGCAAGTGTTATACCCCTACTTGTAATGAAAAGATGATTGTAGGAGAAACTTTAAATTTTAGACAAATAAAGTGGTAGATAGATTATATCCTTGTTTAATTCTAGATGATGGATGAAGCATTAGAAGATATACATATTTTCTTTCTTATCCAAAACTCTATAAAGGATCAAAAATTTGGAGTAATGTAGAATAAGAAATTGCTAGAAGAATAGGTTTGAGTCCCTCTCTTCCTATTATATAAAAATAATCTCTCTAGTATTTAGAATAGGAGTACTAATATGCATGCAAGAGAAAAATGTAAAAAAATGTTACTCATGTGGAAGAATATGTGACCAGAACATAAATTCATGATGGCCATCAAAAAAAATAGTTTATAAAGAACTAGAAAGGGTATTTACATCATTTTTTGACCATTTATTCATTATATACCCCTAAAATAGCCTTAATTTACCCCTATTATGTCTAAACAACTTGTAAAATGGTAGTTAATTACATAAACTAAGGCAATTTCAGATTATGGAATTACTTTTATTTAAAGGGGTGATGTCTTTTCACCTAAACGGGTATGGTAGTTATTCAAGAACAAAAATATGTTGTGTAAAATGTAAATAAAAAGGAGCGAGATGGATGAAAGGTAGATGAGAGATTGGTGGCACTTTTCATGGATATTTTTAAAGAGAAAAATTAATAATATGTGAGGGAGTGTTTATGCATATAATTTTTTAAGGATTTGTAAGTTTATTTCCTTTTGTGAAGAGGGTTATATGTGAGAGTTGAGAGATTTGAGAGAGGTATTTATTTTTTTAGAATTTATTCTTCTTCTACCATGGAGGTTTGTGAAATTGGAGTGGGTCTGAATGATGCATCTCAAGATGGATTTATTTTTCTCTCTTCATCTCATTGCTCCTCCTTCTGTTGATTCTTTGTAGCACTTGAGGTATGCATTGAACTTATTGATTACATTATTTATCTAATAAAATATAAGTTTATTTATATTTTATCATAATGTATTATATTGTAGATTCGATTCCTATAGATATTTAAAGGTTTTGAGTTTATTTTTGTGAAAATAGATATGTATTTTCCTATGGTATTTTGCCACTAGTTTTTGGAGATATATTATTTTTTGTTAGAAGGTTGTCAATAACTAGGGGAAACAAATATTTTATTATGATATCTTCCGTGTGTTCTTATCTATTCTTTCTTTCATGTACTACATATTTTTATTATAAGTTTTGGAATTATATGTGCTTGATTTAGGGGTTTTCAACCAGTTGACATCTAACTTGGATTTTTATGCTCCCAATTATTTTTTAAGACACTAGAGGGATATAAAAAATTTATGTAATGTATACCATATATATTTTACATTTAAAATACTTGTAAAGACGTATGCTTATAGTCTTTCTGCCTTTTGATAGTCTATGTGTTGTGATGCTTATATGATGAGTTGGGGTCTTGTTTAATTTAAGGGTATAAGACCTTAGGAATTTTGTTCCCTAAGCTCTTCTACTATTGTGGTTTTGGATTTGTAAGTAGGGTAGATTCCATAGATGAGTGGAAAATTGTAGGTGTTGGGGTCGGAAGTGGCTGCTAGAGGATCTTATGTGTTAGAGACCAAGGCCCTATGTAGGCCGACTCTACATGTGAGTTTTTATAATCAAATGGAAATATTAATAAAATTAATGGGTTATAGTGTTTTGGGAATTCACATTAATCAAGATAATTGGGTATCAAGCATGTTGGAGTACTTGGGTAGGGACATTCTGTGTTGTAGGATGGTCTAGCTCTTAGAAGGTTGATCCCAACATTACAAAAATGTGCTATGGCACATCATACATATCCCCATCAAAGTACTCAAGTAGGGACATTAAGGGCTGCAAGATGGTTTGACTCCTTGGAAGGTTGATCCCAATATATAGGAATGTACAATAACACTCACCTAGATGTGGTCAAATCTCTCACACATGCTTTTGCCTCTAATTGTTTATTTTCTTTGTGATTGCATTTTGGGCATTATGCTTTATGTGGCCTTATGTTACATTTGTACTTTGATTTTGAGGTATAAGCCTTAGATTACCTTAGAAACTATGTGGATCATGGTCTTATCTCCTAGCTTGTAGAAGTGGATCATTTATGGCCACACGTGGTTGGGTAGAAAAATATTTTGAGGTACTATTCAAGTATTCATGGCTGGCTTTATATGGATCCTTGTTGAGTATCGGTCGAAGATCATTTCTTAAAGTCTACATGTTGCATCTCCTTGAAATAAATCTATGTAATATTGTAATTTAAACTCTTGAAGAAAGTAAAAGCTCATATGTATATATCATGAAATGAAAATCTATGCAAAAAGGGTAAAGGGTATCTCTAGGAGAGATAAAGGGAAATGTGAACATATTGTATTATTTCAAAAGATGAATGAAGTTATGACGATGCCATGACATTGTATATTTCTTGGTATTTAGATGAATGTATGATGAATAAAAGAATCATGAACTCTTCATAATGTTATCAAATAAACAATTTATGATTTGGTTTACATGTGTAGTTGATGGTTTAAATCTATTTCATGTAGCTTTATTGTATGTTAAGTAGATATATTTGATTATAAGGATTAGGGCATTAGTTCCTTATTTGTAAATGGATATTAAGATGGATAATGTATCAAATCATAAGTAGACATGAAACTAATATAGATGGTTTAACTTAAGTATTAAGGATGAAATGTTAGAAAGAAAATTAAGTAAAGTTGTTTAAAGATGACATTAGGGAACCTGCTAGGAACATTACATATAAGATATAGTACGTGAAAGAATTTTTTTTAAAATTATTCACCAAACTTTGTATCAATATTGTCTTATCCTTTGAGTCTCCCTTTCAGGGCATTTCATACTATCTTTTGCAATAAGAATGGAATCAAGAGACACCTATCTACATTGAGGACTCTACAACATAATGGAATTGTTGAAAGAAGGAATAGATCTGTTGTTGATTATGCTAGAAAATTGTCGATTGAGAACAAGGTTGCAAAAATATTCTAGAGAGAAGCAATTAGCACTGTTGTTTATGTCCTTAATTAAGTGCAATTGAAGAAAGGCACAAAAAAATACCTTATGAACTCTGGCACATGGGCATATATCGAATATGAGATACTTTAAAATCTTTGGAAGTAGGTGCTATATTCTGAAAGATGCTATGAATGAACAATTTCAGTAAAAAGTGATGAAGATATATTCCTAAGTTACTCCACTAAAAGAAAAGCTTACAAATGTTTGAAAAATTTTACTAAAAAAACTATGGAAAGTGCAAATGTGAGAATTGATGAGTTTGTAGATAAGAATGATGAAAAAAGCAAGAGAAAATTTGAAGACTATCAAAGATTTTTCTAGGTACAAGAAGGTTCACCAGGTATCCTACCTGGGAAACAACCAAGAGTAAGTGACAAATAAAAAGCTTCTACTAAGTGACTATTTGAATGCCCACAATGTGAAGAAAATCCTTAAAAATAGAGAATCAATCTTGTATTAGCAAAGTATGTCAAAATGAATCATTCAATGGAACAAATAATTGGAAATAAAGATGAAGGTGTGATGAAATTAAGTAAGTTGAGAGAAGATACATATTTGATTTGTGAGTTTGAGCTTAGAACAGTCAAAGATACACTAAATACAAGTAGGGTTTTGCAAAAAAAAGCTACATTGGATCTCAAGATTAGAAAAGTGATTATTGCTAAATGATGTATCTATTTATAGAACCAGCTGAAAAGTAACATTGAGGTCCTAATGGAAACCTCATCTCTTTACCTACCTCTTGTGTGCTAAAATGTTGACACACTTCTATGAGTCATTATATCCAAGATTTCTCAAGAGTGAGGTCTCAAATGGTGACTCATAGCTCTCTATTCATGGAGTGCAAGGGTTTGTAATGGAGGCCCTCTATTTGACCTAGTTTGTGCCCTGTAAGTACACCATAAAATGAGAGATTCAAAGATTAAAATATGCATGCAAATGAATATGCAAGCTAATCTAAATGATAACCATGCAAAGCAATGTAAGAAAGGAAATCTAATCTATGTGAGGAAATATCAATGCAAGATTACTCTGTGAAAGAAAATTATATGACTCTAAGATAATATGAAAATGCAAGGATGCATGAGAGAAGAAAACAAGAAGAGAGAAATTTCAGTTGAGCTCCAATGCCCAAACTCTAATGCTCAAACTCCTCCTCCAAAATTGTTCTCCAAACCTGCAACATAACAATACTATATCAACTAACATCTATCTAAATGAGAAGGAGAGGGCTCCCTATAGAGAAAATTGTGGAGAGGAATGCATCCTCAAGAGAAATGTGGGATATTAAATCCCTAAAAAGGCAAGTAAGAGGAAAAAGCCCACCACTTAGAGATATGTACCAAAAAAAAGGAATCTTTATTTGATTTATTTCATTATTTTTATCAAAAAGAAAGCTTTAAGTGGGGATTTACTTATTTAATTAAAAGAGGGATTTTCTTTTAATTAAATGAGATAAGATTATTTAATGAAAAGGAAGATTTTAATTAAATAAGATAAAACTATTTAATTAAAAGAGAGTTATTATTTTAATCAAATAAGATTATTTTATTTATCTAAAAGGATGTTTTCTTTTAATTAAATAAGATAATATTATTTAATAAAAAGAAAGATTTAAATTAAATAAGATAAGACTATTTAATTAAAAGAGAGATTTTCTTTTAATTAAATAAGATTATTTTATTTATGTAAAAGGATGTTTTATTTTAATTAAATGAGATAAGATTATTTAATAAAAAGAGAGATTTAAATTAAATAAGATAAAATTATTTAATTAAAAGAGAGATTTTCTTTTAATTAAATAAGATTATTGATGAAATGATCAAATCTTAGGAAATATTAAAATAATTAAATTAATTACAATTTGATCAAGGAAAATGATTTGAATTGATTCAACAAAATATTGTGATGCATTGATTCAAGAAATTGATAAATTAAAGAATTTGGGCACATAATCTAGGTGACCATTTTAGGGTGCATACACCTCTACCTTCATACAATAAATGTCTTATGACGGTTCATCTAATGGTAAAATTTTGGAGACAACATGTCTTTCACTTTTAAGTGATATGTGTCCACTTATCACCAAGTCACTATTAGTGACTTACTAGTTTACATGTGGGGACTAGTGCAAGACTTCACTTTTCTTGCTTAACCCCTTTTAAGCTTTGATAGTGTAACTTGATTGGGAAGTCTCACCACTTGCCAGTGAGCTTGCCACTTCTCCAATCTTGAATCCAGTTTCCTCTAACATATTATTGATCCATAAGTTAGCAAAGTCATTACTGACTTTCTCAATATCAATAACTTTGTCTTTTCCTTTGTCACCCTTGTGATGTTGTTTGGGTTTATGCCTAACCCAACAATCCTTGGCTACACGACCAATCTGGTGACATCTATAACATGTTATACTTGCATTATTTCATGGTCTTACATGGTTCCAATAACCTGTCCTCCACTTCCACTAGGATGCAATGTGACCATCATTACCATTACTAAAGCAAACCTATCTCTCACTCTTTGGAGATGATTGACACAATTGAACTTTCGTTCTAAATTTTTTGGCAATATGATCATACCTTTTGTAGTGATAGTAGTATTAATATGATCTTTACTCATTTGCAAGATCTCAAGCCTCATGTGTACTATGTCCATCCTAGTGGCAAAGATTGTAGTAGCCTCTATAGTTATCTTGACTATCGATTCTTGGTTTCCTATGCCAACACACATTTGATTTATGTCCTATTTTACCACAACAAAAAAAAATAGGTTTTTTCAATGACATAACTTTCTATACTACCTCTTTGTTCTTTATGTTCTTTGAGTCTTTTTACTTTTAAGACTCTCCTTTCTTAGTTGTGTTGACTCCTTTGAATGCTAGATTGGTTGAGCTTGTTGTATTTCTTTAAGTGCTTAGTTGCTCTTCCACCTTTCTAATGTTTTCATTTGATGTTGCCAATTTTTCATATTCTTCCTTCACTATCTTGAGGTCATATCTCTTTGTTCTTTGTAGTATTTGAGTCTTTTTCCTTTCAAGACTCTCTTTTCTTAGTTGTGTTGACTCCTTTGAATGCCAGGCTGGTTGAGCTCATTGTATTTCTTTGAGTGTTTAGTTGCTCTTCCACGTTTATGATGTTTTCGTTTGACTTTTCTAGTTTGTCATATTCTTCCTTCACTATCTTGAGTTCATCCATCAGCTAGAGAATGTGTTCCTCCATTTTCCTTGCTTCCTTAGTCATAGCATTCACTTACTCTAGTTTGTCTTGATCATGCTTAAGTAAGATGTTTTTTTCTTGCATAATATACCAGTTTTCTTCTTCCATGAGGGCTATCTCATCTTCTTTTTCTTTTACTAGATCTTTAGCTTTTTTCTTAGCTTCTTGAGCCATTCTAAGTTCTTGATATACCTGATCTCTTGCTAGGATAGAGTTTCCTTTTTATTTAATCTTGTGCTTCTCTCAGTCTAACTATCATATGATCTTGTTCCTTTTTTATTGTTTTGATCCTCTTCTTTAGCTTTTCATTCTCACTCATGAGTTCTTAGAGTGCTTCCTCTAACTCTTCAAAACCTCTTTTCTGTTCAAGATTTTCTATCAACTCCTAGATTTCTCCCAACCTTTTATTAGTTTCTTTTGCTTGGCTAAGGATTCTCTTTATTTGTCCTTTAGGTCTTCAATAGTGTCTAGTGCTTCTTCCAATTATCTTCTGAGTGATTTCATTAGATCTTTCCCCAATTTGTTGGACTTATAGCTATTAAGATTGTGGCTCTAATACCAATTGTTGGTCCCAAATGGGTGAATCAGTATGCCCAACTCTACAAAATCTACCAGTTAATATGACTAACTTAAGCACACACTTTTTCACTAACATGTTTAATGTTAACATAATGATAAAAGATATATAGTAGAACCTTACAAGATTATACAAAGATGCATACATCAATGAAATATATATTTTACGTCGAAACCTCCAATGTGAGGGTAAAAACCATGGTGGGAGTAATATAACCACTAGCCTTTCCTTGCAATTAAAAGGGTACCATGTTAAAGGCTTACATTTGTTCCTTTTGAGAACACATCCTATTAAGAATTCTTATAACATGTTAGGATTACAACAACCATTTAAGGCTACCTTGCTAGAGGATTTTAATCTCTTTATGAGAGATACATTGTTAAAGGATTTAAAAGACATATTACAAGTCTTCCCCGTTGAAGGCTTATAATACTTAAAATGGTTAGAAAGAAGGCTAAATATTAGATCTAAATACTTGGCATAGCTTGCATAATATATCCTTTTGAAAACTCCTTGACGATGCTCTGATCTCCTTTATCTATTCTAGCTTGGTGAACCTACATTGTTCAATTCCTCCTTCTCATACTTTTGCATAAATCTCTTGTTACTACTCTACTTGCAATGGTTCTTGTCTCTTCCTTAATCAATCTTCAAAATAGCAATAAAGACCTCAACCTTGTCCTCTTCTTCTTCAATAGCAACCTCTTAATTTTCCTACTTAAAAAATGAAGTCCAAGTTATCTTAAGTCATTCTCCCTATTCACAGATGGAAACCCTAAAATTTATCCTACTTAAACTACAAATTTAAAATTTGAATCACACATTGAGCATAGTCACAAGACACCTGTGACTACCTATATAGATTTCTATACTTGTAGGCTAGCCTATCCATTTTCAAGTCTACATATAGACTTAAAACCTTGCGTGCTTTAGCAACACTTTGTTGCTTTTCTTTGTGTGCACGTCACGTTGCTTTAAGACCTTCTCTTGCTTCATCATGTCAATGTGACTAGGTTGCGACCATCAAACTTCCACATCACCATCGAGATCAGTATGCCAGTTTACTAGTGGTTGCACTTGAAACACTTCAACTCACTACAACTCTTATCGTTAACCAATTGCCAATCAATGACAACACTTCATACTTACTCAGTACTTGAGTTCTCCTCTCATCATTTTTCCTAGTTAATGTTGCCAATAGTTTGGTCCAACATGAGCAAGAAAGGTAGTAGCAAATTTATCAAATCATTTCACTATTACTCTCTAACTATTGTAGTAGAAAATATCTTAATTGAGTGGGCTTAATAGTTCTATTTGCAAATCCTTTTGTAAGGTGACATTCAAATAATGTTTGCAAGTCCTTTAGATAGGGCACTTATTGAAGGGTGATAAGGTCTAGATATCTTTGGTGTAAATCCCCTAATAGGGTTACATCTAACAAATGTGTATGTTGCCTTTAACAAGGTTGGTTCCTAACCAAACTCGCCTCAGAAGAGTGAATTATTTTAGGTGACTAATCCTAGGTGGTTTTTACCCTAACCGAGTTTCCACATTAAAAATATTGGTGTCAATGTGTTATTGAATATTTGCATATTATTTCATATTTATTTGATGCACACTACAAGTTTATTGTTGATACTCGGTAGAAAATACAAATTAGTTTACTAGCATAATGTTGATGAAGTTAATCTGTTTATCGAGTGAATTGGGTGATAAGTTGAAGTTGCCATAGGTGTGGCAAATCGTTAAAGGGGTATGAGGATAACTAATTCACCCTCTCTCCCATTTATCTAACAAATTATGTGTGATTTGTGGGTAGATTATTTTGTGGAATGATACTTTTATATTGTAGAGTTTATTATTTGACTCAATTTGAGTTTGTTTTCAATTAGTTATGGTCATTTTACTAATGATTTCACAGTATGAAGAAAATGATATTAGATCAGTCAAACATGCGACAACATATAGAAAAATGATGAAAAATACAAGAAACTACAAGTAGGAATGCCTAGAAGCAATTTTTACTATAGAAGAATGGAAAGGTGAATGTAAGCAGAGTCACTACCTAAAACCTCAAGCCAAGTGTGAGAAGCCTTTATGAGAAGAATAATAGGACATTGTAGGGAAAAGAATACCCAAAACAATGAAAAACTAAACATTTTAGAACTTTATGTTAAACTCACAGTCCCCCCCACCCAACAAAAAAATTAGGTGTCCATGCTTGTTAGGTTGTTGAATGGTTTTATTAAGGCTTGTTCCTAACATTAAAGTGGTCAATGTGAGTGAGCACATAGTTAATTCATTTTATAATGAATGTTTTATGTATAGTAATTAGAAGAATTATGAATTATTTTTTATGTTACATGAAGAATGGTTGATGATGCAAAAGGGGTCATGTTTTGAGCAACACTTTGAAATGATCACTTTTCACCCTTTGATGCTTCACTATATTTATAAGGAGCTTTATTAATACCTAGTTCCTATATAGTACTTTTAAGTTGCCAACTCACATATAAAGAAAACCAAAGAAAATGATTAAAGATTTAATGGATAGTTGAGGTTGTAGAGGTGTTCAATATTAGCTCTAACAATTATTGGTATGCTTCCCCTGGTATATGTAATGTACCCACAATTGACATTAAAAAAATGATTTCACAATCAAACGATGCACATATATTCCTAAAACAAATTTTAAAGTACACAAATTTGAACAAATAAATTTTTAAAATCAATACCACTATTATAATGATTAATAACAATCTTAGAATGCAAAAATTAAAATTTTGGAAATGAGATCATACCAATACTCTTGTGATGATTGTTGAAGAGTTGAAAATTGAGCTAAACAAATTCTTAATAAAGCAATTTAGGAGATCTACATAGAAGATTAATTCTTTAGTAGTCGATCTTGAATATGATCAAAACATAAAACAAAATGTTAAAATGAAACAATGTATTTACAAAATACAGTAATATCTATTGAACACTAGGCATATTATTTAATTAACCATTCAAAATAATACTTTATTCCAAATGTCAAATAATTAATAAGTACAATCAATTGTTGGATAGACAATATGATGATTGTGTATTGTAAGGAAAAAAGAAAAGGAGAGGAGCTTTTAAAGTCCACGATACTAGCAAGCTAATTTTGGGTTTACATATGGTTACTGTAATACAAGACTACCTTGTACTCCTTGTTGAAGATACCTAATTGCTAAAAGCAAGATACGTATATCCCTAGTATGCTCTTTACAACTCTTGTTTGTCGATGCATGACTATTATCATAGTACGATGACTCTTATATAGCGTACGATAAATATCTTACCTCATGTGGGATTTGAACTTGTGAGCTCTAGAGTACAAGTTCTCCACCACTAGGCCAATTTACGAAATGAAGCTAGGAAAAAAATTAGAAGATTTTACCTAATGCTTAGGAGGCCAAAGCAATCCATTAGTCCAAAAAATAATAAGACATAATGTGTATACAAATGAGTCACTCTAGTTATAGAGAACCTAAACTTTTTTAACTAGTTCAAATCTTGTAAGCCATAGAATATGGTTACCCTATTTTTTAAAAAAGAGAGTGACTCGTACATAAAAATCTCATATTTATAAACCCAAAAATAATTATCCACAAGAAAAACCATCCTGTATAGGGGGAAACACCTAGTAGCCGCCCAGGCTAACTTCACCCACTTAGAACTCCTAAATCATAAGTAAGATTTTTGCTATTTTTTTCGATGTACCTCCCTAGGTGAGTGAAGTGCTTAAAGCTAAGGTTTCAACGTTTGTGTATTTGTAGATCTCTCTATAGGGATCATGGAGCGCAAATTGGTCCAAAAGTGTTGTTACAAAATAGTCGCCCGATACTCGCTATGTTCATGCACCAATAGTCAGTCACTCAAAAAATACCAAGTTCTATGGCTAAATGTCCCAATAGTGGTGCACAAAGTGGCCAATCACCAACCAAGAAAGCTAAAAAGTGATCAATTATTAGTACATATATGCTCGGCTATTAGAAAATATGTTTTCTTTTTTTGCACTCTTTTAAACGTAGTAATCATAAAAGTATCTATGACAAAAACATAACGATTATAAGACCATGTAAATAATTGGATCATTCCCCTACTCTTAAAGTCATTTAAAAACTAAAAAGGGAAAAAAACTATTTTGAATAATAAAGGACACCAAATCCTTAAAAAGTGAGACTAGGGGAAACGATCCATTATCCACCAAGGCTAACTTCATAGACCTACAATTTCTAATCCGTATGTCGAAATTTGTCGATTTTTTGTTGAACCTCCATAGGTAAGTGAAGAGCTTAAAGCTAACCTTTTGCCTTTCCCACATTTACAGAGCTTTCTGTAGAACTCGTAGAGTGCGAAGTAGTTTGAAAGTGTCATTTTAAAACATTGGCCCAAAATTCGCTCACCCAAAAAATAGTAATATTTGTACACATGGACCAATCAACAACCAAGAAAACTAAAATATGAACAAAAGCAAATGACTATTGACGTTCATGGTGATTTGTTTTGACATGTTTGTCGGAATTTTTTATGGACGATAATTGGAAGAGAAAGGTAACGATTAACATGACAGCAGTGCATACATGGAAGACAAGTGACTTGTTTCCTCTACTTTAGTTCAAATTAAGCTAGGAGGCCAAAGATAAAGTGAGAAAAATAAAGTTGGCGCGTGACCCATAGAGAGGACCATAAATACGACGTTTGGAGGAGTGTGATGATTGCCTTTCCTGTCTCCGCCTGTGACTTCAAAACGCCCACGTCGACATCAGAGCAGAGATATGAAAAGCGAGGCTGCTCTTTCTCTGTCGCATCCATCTCATTTTTCGTGACTCTCTTTGCTGACAACAAAACCACCCGTGATTTCCCCTCGACCACAATCCGGATAACAATTTTCGACTCAGAACTCACCCACTCACACTTAGCCACGTTGTAGATAAGAAATCTATCCTTAATGCCGGATAACACTCGATAAGCAAATACATCGGCAGCACCCAATGCAGACTCAGACTGCCCCAAAACACATAAATACACAAACACAAGGTGTAAATACAAATGCAGAACTTGACAGCCTTGTTAAATGCCTGCTGGAACACAAAATGTCTTGCACCATTCCATCCATTAGACCCAAGGTTCTCCCCCATTACGACTCCAAAAACACATCCTCCTCTTCCTCCTCCTCCATTGCTGAATCCAAGAACGCCAACAACATATGCCTGGCAAAACCAGCAGGGGATTCCAATTCCAATTCAACTTCTAATTCCAGTTTCAATTCCGCTTCCGCCATTGTTAGGAAGCGAAGAACTCGAATAGGCAGACCACACAATTCGTACAGCAAAGCCATTGCAGCTTTCTATACGATTTATCCAAGACTGTTTCCGGATGAAGGGGACGTTTGCCCGCTTGTGAAGATCGAGCCCAGAAGCCCAGCTGAAAAAACAGAGCTTTTGCAGGAGCTTCCAGCCCTGTTGAGCAAGCTGAGGGAGGCAGAGGAAGAGTTGCCCCTCATCCTTTCCAATTTCAACCATGTCGAATCGCCCCTGCCTTCTCCCTCTCTTTCCCTTCTCTCCGTCGACGACGACTCCCCGGGATTCGACACTGAGACCGAGGAGTCGTTTCTTGAGGTGAGCGATTTTGAGGGCGGGATGGACACCATTCTCGGCGGGCCAGGGGATTCTTGCGCTGAAATTCATTCGCCTGAGCGAGGGCATGTTCATATGCAGAACAGAGCTTTTGATTCTGCCATTCGAGGCCTCAGACGTAACGTTGATGGCCATGTCAGGCTCAGGCATAGGACGTTCAAGGTGTGTAAGGATTATAAGTGGCCTTCCATGGATTGGTTAACCAGGGATGAACCTTCTCCTGCTCTTTCTCTCAAGCTCGATTACCAGCAAGTTATGTCTGAGTGGTCTGGCCGAGGTTCGCTTTATATTGATGATGCCCAGTGCCCCAACTCTGAAGATGACCAAGACTGCGGTGCTGTAAGTTCCTTTTGGATTTGATTATGCAATTTCCTTGTTTCTATTGCTGTTTAGATCGAGAATGAATCAATCAAACCAAGGAATGAAATTTAGAAACTGGATTGAAGTGCTCGATGAGTTCTAAATTCGATTTTGATTTGAAGAAAGTTAGTAGACATATCTTTAATATGTCTGTTTAAATTCAAGGGATTGAGCTTTTTGGATTAAAATATTGAGTTTTTATATAGAGATCCAGTGTGATATAATTCATAGCCGACTCTAGTTGGCTTCAAAGATGTAGATGATTTCTAAATAAGTGAATTTCTAAGTTATCATGTCATCAATCTGATGTTGTGTTTGAAAGAGTTTGGATTAGTTCATGTCCATGCCCATGCCCATTTTAGCAGATTGCTGGCTTCTAATACGGAGTTGACTTCTTGTTTCTAAATAGTCAGATTTCTAAGTTCAGACTTTTCGTCTTCTGTAGGTGATTTCTAATATGTTTGTTGAAAAGAAGTTGCTATTAATTTCATGGCTGCTCTCACAAGAACTTGTTACAAATCCATATCATTCCATCCTATGTTTTTGATAAGTTAAAACAGCAAGAGGATACTGGCCCATCGGGTACTGGCCCATCGAACAACAGAACTAGCACAATCAATCCTATATTGATATTCATATAAAGAAATTTTTTATACATGATCTACAATGAAAAATAATACATCCATCTTTAAAAACATAACAATCTACCAGTTTAAAGTTGTTTTCAAAATATTATATTTGTTATTATTAAATATTATTATGATGCTATAGAAATGATTATAATTCTATAAAATAATAAAAAATACAATTGTTGTAAGCATGTTCAATCATTACACTCATCTTTTACTATAATAGTCCAATACCCAAAACACATCTTGACATCAATTATAACAAGAATGAGTTTGTTGGTATTTTCAAGAGTAAGAGACACCCGTCTTATTACCATACGTTTTTTATAATAGTAGTTAACATCAGAGTACAATTTACAAATTTTCAGACTGTCCATTCTGTTTAGGTTTTTTCTGGGTTTTTTAAAGTAAAGGAAATCTTTTTCCAACAATGCATGATTAAACAAATTGTTCTTAGATCTAACGGATATGATTATTGTGCAGGAAAATGTGGAGTATGGTTTGGTCCCAGATGTGAGTTATTGGAGGGGGGCGGAGGAGTGTAATATGAATGTAATGCAGAGCAGCTACATGATAGAAGATGGGTCCAGAGCAATGGAGAAGAGAGTAGAGAAAAATGCAGGAGTGAGAGAAGCTCGTGTACTGAGATACAAGGAGAAGAGGCAAACGAGGCTTTTCTCTAAGAAAATACGGTATGAGGTCAGGAAGCTCAACGCAGAGAAACGGCCAAGAATGAAGGTTTTCTTCTCAACTAAATATTTTCAGTTTCATATATGAGTATCAATTTGGAAAACATGAGTCACTGAATGTAGAAACCTGAATATCTGTGTGAAAGTTTTTAGATCATGCTCTAAAATCACAAAATACTAAAAAACAATAAATTTATTATAAACAATAATGTAATGTAAAACTTTTTGCAGAGGAGATGATAGACAGGTTTTTAACTAAATGTATCTGTATTACTTGTGTAGGGACGTTTTGTTAAGAGATGACTACTCAATTGAGGAGACACCAACAGAATTTTGAAAGACGGGAGCTCTTTCACAATTTACATGAGAAATATAGAAGTAGAAATAGGCAAAATTAATAAGCATTGCCAAGAAAAATGATTTGATGTGCAATGCCAGTCATAAGAGTTGTGATATCCCTTTGCCATGCCTTGTACCAGAGGGTGGTAAAATAAAAGGCAAAGAAAGGTTTTTCCATACGTTTAGGGTTGAAATAGGGATATTCATTGCATTATTTCATTCTTTTCAGGTGGTTTGAGAGAATCATATGGTGGGGAGAAATATGAATAGGTGGTATTTCTTGGCAACAGATTCTTTCCACTCGGGAACATTCAGTGTTTTGTGTAGTCTACCCTACTCTGTCTTTCAAATTCTTGGTTGACTAATACAGCAAATTTTTTCTACTTGAGAATCTAATATTTCTTGATTTCAATGCCATCATATATTCTTGTTTATCAATATCAAATGCAGAAATAAGGCAGGTGGTTTATCTTGAGAAAAAATTCTAAGTTCATTCATTTTATTTGTGTAACGGAGGAGATTCTGTCATTGCATGACTTCTTTCTAGGCTTTCAACATATCTTGACCCCAAGAGATACATTGGGGCTGAATGTTCAATGACAAACTTACAAACATTTTCACAGCTTCAACAAATAAACCTTAAAATGCAAGGAGATCTATGAACAATCATCCGTGAAAATCCCCATTGTTTAATTTTAAGATCCGTTGCATAGACACAGTTTTGTGGAGGTCTGCGCATTCCCTGTTTGATGTTATTTCGTATTTTCAAACGCCAATTATTTGTATTCATTGGGCGGGAGTTTTCGCCTCCCAAACATTGGGAACCCCCAATAATAACAATTTTATGGAGGTCTGAATATCTTCTCATCTATAGTTATGATTATATTTATAAATGTAAACACAATCAACTTTTTGAATTCATATTGACCGGACTCTTTACATAAATTTTGAGGGCTTATGTGGGTAAGTGCATCAAGTTGTGGTGTCAACAGGTGGTATAAGTGGACACCTTTCTTCTGAAATGAGCAATATCTAAACTTCAACAAGAATTTGAAAATAGTTACGCTCAAAATTTTAAGATATGACAAAAACAAAAGTAGTAGTCATTTGAATCTAATTTCTAAAGTACTAATTTTTTTTCAAAATGGTTTAGTTTTAGGTCCTCAAAAAAGAGGGCCACAAAAAGTGGTACTGTTTATTCCACAAAAACATAACATAGTACAAAGTGTGGCCCCTTAAAATTTTAACTTTAAAAAAAAAAAAATTTAATCGCTCTAGTCAAAAGTTACCTAACATTATGTAGTTTATCTTAAATTTTTTGAGTAATTTTATAATGTGTATTTTTTTTAATGAATTTTTTAATTAAAGACATCCCAAAAATGTGGAATATCTATGTGCTCCACCTAGAAATGAATGAAAATTAATGTAAAATCAAAACTATTTTTTTTTCAAAATGTGTAGAATGGAGTCTAGTTTCTAAAAAATTAAGTTGTTGCAAAATTCGATGAACGAGCTAAAATCTACAGCCCAATTAGTACATGTTGGTTTTTGACAAAAAATGGACATACATTCAAAAGAAATTATAAATGAAAGACTTGAAATAGTTCAAATAAAAAATAAATTATATGGTTATATAACTAACAAGAGACCTACAATGTCATGTAACCTGATCTTATCAATGCCCAACCACGAGGAATCTTGAAGGAGAGCACACAAGAAAAATCAATCATTTTTTGTATGTTTGCAGCAAAACACGTCTCTAACCTATTTATAGACTCCAAACTTTTGGGTTGGATCTCCAAGGCAAAACCAAGCCTTAGGTTTGGTTTAATGCAAAGCTTTGAATAATGTGTATGCCCTATAGCACGTATGCGCTATTTAAAGCTTTTTGAATTTGGGTCTCAATAGCGTGTGCGTGCTATAGTGCGCACACACTATTGAGACTTAAATAGTGCATAGAGAAGGAAGAAGAGACACAAAGCAAGAGCAAGAGAGAGGGGGGGGATGGTTGTGTGTGTGTGTGTGTGTGTGTGTGTGTGTGTGTGTGTGTGTGAGTGAGAGAGAGAGAGAGAGTAGGGGATGGGAGAGGGGAGAGAGAGGAAGTGTGAGAGAGAGTACATGATGGGAGAGAGAGATTAAAAGTAGGGGATGGGGGAGAGAGAGAGTAGGCAGTGGGAGACAGAGTGGGAGAGGGAGAGCGAGAGAGGAGGATGGGAGTGCATGTGTGTGAAAGAGAGAGAGTAGGGAATGGGAGAGGGGGGAGAGAGAGTAGGGGATGGGAGAGAGAGAGTAGGCAGTGGGAGAGGGAGTGGGAGAGGGAGAGAGAGGGGGGATGGAAATGTGTGTAAGAGAGAGAGAGAGAGAGAGAGTAGGGGATGGGAGAGAGTGTGAAAATGTGTGAGAGAGTAGGGGGTGGCAAAGAGAGAGTAGAGAGGGAGAGAGTGTGTGAGAGAGAGAGAGAGGGAGAGTAGATGGTGGGAGAGGGAGAGGGAGAGGGAGAGCGAGTTAGAGACAAAGTAGGGGATGGGAGAGGAGAGAGAGGGGGGATGGGTGTGTGTGAAAAAGAGAGAGTAGGGAATGGGAGAGGGGAGAGAGAGATAGGGAGAGTAGGAAATGGGAGAGGAAATGGGAGAGGAAGAGAGACGGGGGATGGGAGTGTGTGTAAGAGAGAGAGTAGGGGATGTGAGAGAGTGTGAGAGTGTGAGAGAGTAGGGGTGGCTGAGAGAGAGTGAGAGTATTGGATGACAGAGAGAGAGAGAGTAGAGAGGGAGAGAGAGAGAGAGTAGGCTGTAGGAGAGGGAGTGGGAGGGAGAGAAAGGGGGAATGGGAGTGTGTGTGAGAGATCTAGAGAGTAGGGGATGGGAGATAAGAGAGAGAGAGGGGATGAGAGTGTGTATCTGTGAAAGAGAGAGTTTGGGGGATGGGAGAGGGGAGAGAGAGAGTAGGGGATGGGGGGGAGAGAGTAGGCGGTGGGAGAGGGAGTGGGAGAGGGAGAGGGAGAGGGGGAATGGGAATGTGTGTAAGAGAGACAGAGTAGGGGATGGGAGAGAGTGTGTGAGAGAGTAGGGGGTGGTAGAGAGAGCTCATACGGGATGGGAGAGAGAGAGAGTGAGAGTAGGGGATGGGAGAGAGTGTGAGAGAGTATGGGATGGAAGAGAGAGAGAGTGAGAGTAGGTGATGGGAGAGAGACAGTAGAGAGGGAGAGAGAGTACTTGAGAGAGAGAGAGAGAGATAGTAGGTGGTATGAGAGGGAGTGGGAGAGGGGGGATGGGAGTGTGTGTGACAAATCTGGAGAGTAGGAGATGGGAGTGTGTGTGTCTGTGAAAGAGAGAGAGTAGGGGATGGGGGAGAGAGAGTAGACAGTGGGAGAGGGAGTGGGAGAGGAAGAGAGAGAAGGAGAATGGGAATGTGTGTAAGAGAGAGAGTAGGGGATGGGAGAGAGTGTGAGAGTGTGAGAGAGAGTAGGTGGTGGCAGAGAGAGCTCGTATGGGATGGGAGAGAGAAAGTGAGAGTAGGGGATGGGAGAGAGTGAGTGAGAGAGTAGGGGATGGGGGAGAGAGAGTAAGAGTAAGGGATGGGAGAGAAAGAGTAGAGAGGGAGAGAGAGAGCTTGAGAGAGAGAGAGAGATAGTAGGTGGTGGGAGAGGGAGTGGGAGAGGGAGAGAGATAGGGAGGATGGGAGTGTGTGTGATAGATCTAGAGAGTAGGAGATGTGAGAGAAGAGAGAGAGGGGGGATAAGAGTGTGTGTGTGTGTGTCTGTGAAAGAGAGAGAGTAAGGGATGGGAGAGGGGAGAGAGAGAGTAGGGGATGGGGGATAGAGAGTAGGCGGTGGGAGAGGGAGAGAGTGAGAGTAAAGGATGGGAGAGAGTATGAGAGAGAGTAGGGGATGGGAGAGAGTGTGAGAGTGTGAGAGAGAGTAGGGGGTGGCAGAGAGAGAGTACAGGGTGGGAGAGACAAAGTGAAAGGATGAGAGAGAGTGTGAGAGAGAGTAGGGGATGGGAGAGAGTGTGAGAGAGTTGGGGATGGGAGAGAGAGAGTAAGAGTAGCGGATGGGAGAGAGAGATAGTAGGTGGTGGGAGAGGGAGTGGGAGAGGGGGAGAGGGGGGATGAGAGTGTGTGTGAGAGATCTAGAGAGTAGGGGATGGGAGAGGAGAGGAGAGAGGGGGGATGGGAATGTGTATCTGTAAAAGAGAGAGTTTAGGGATGGGAGAGGGGAGAGAGAGTAGCCCGAGAGAGAGAGAGAGAGAGAGAGAGAATAGTAGATGGAAGAGAGAGACTAGGTGGCTAGGTGGTGGGAGAGGCAGAGAGGGGGGATGGGAGTGTGTGTAAGAGAGAGAGTAGGGGATGGGAGAGAGTGTGAGAGAGTGAGAGAGAGAGAGAGTAGGGGGTGGTAGAGACAGAGAGAGTGAGAGTAGGGGATGGGAGAGTGTGAGAGAGAGTAGGAGGATGGGAGAGAGTGAGAGTAGGGGATGGGAGAGAGAGAGTGAGAGAGATAGTAGGCAATGGGAGAGGGAGTGGGAGAGGGAGAAAGAGGGGGGGTGGGAGTGTGTGTGAGAGATCTAGAGAGTAGGGGATGGGAGAGGAGAGAGGGTGAGAGAGTAGGCGGTGAGAGAGAGTAGGCGATGGGAGAGGGGGAGAGAGAGAGAGAGAGAGAGAGAGAGAGAGAGAGAGAGAGAGAGAGAGAGTAGGCAGTGGGGGAGTGCAAGAGAGAGAGAGAGAGAGAGTAGGGGATGGGAGAGGGGAGAGAGAGTGAGAGAGAGAGTAGGGGATGGGAGAGAGTAGTCCTAGAGAGAGAGGGGGGGATGGAAGTGTGTGAGATAGAGAGAGTAGGGGATGGGAGAGAGAGTAGTCTGAGAGAGAGAGGGGGGGGATGAGAGTGTGTGAGACATAGAGAGTAGGGGATGGGAGAGGATAGAGAGTGAGAGAGTAGTGGATGGGAGAGAGAGAGAGAGAGAGAGTGAGAGAGAGTAGGTGATGGGAGAGGGAGTAGGAGAGGGAGAGTGAGAGAGAGTAGGGGATGGGAGAGGAGAGAGAGATTGAGAGAGAGTAGGGGATGGGGGGAGGGGAGAGAGAGAGAGAGAGAGAGAGAGAGAGAGAGTAGGGGATGGGGGATGGTGGGATAGGGAGAGATGTGTTTTGACATAGTGCGTACGCACTATGTCAAATCACCCAAAATATGGTCACAAAGAAAGTTTGGGTCCCATTTCATCCATTCTCTACTTTTTGTCTATTGTGCATTCTGTTGTTCCGACATAAAACATAGGTTTCAATATAGAAAACACTATTTGAAGACTTTTTGAAGCTAGCAAACACCAAATTCAATCGTTGGATATGCTATTTGAAGGCTTTTTGAATATTCTTTGTATAAAAAAGGTTAGTGCAATCCTTCTTAAATATTGTTTGTTGATTAATGGATACAAATTTGATTATAATTTGACATGTTGTTTAATATATAGTGAATTCATTGAAATTTGTATGTTTGAATGAAATTTTATTTCGAAATGGTTAGAAATTTGACAAGTTGTTAGATATATATTGTGTATTTATTGAAACAACTGTAATTTTTATATGTATTTGAATGATTTTTAATTTACACATTGTAAGTAATTCAGATGTTTGAATAATTTGACATGTAGAAATCATCATCATGCTAAGGAAGAAACCAAAAACTCAAACAAATGAAGATAGGGAGAGAGATTTGGCAATTAAAAGAGATAAAATGAAACTACTGCGTGAACAAAAAAAATTGCAAAGCAATAATAAAGAATTGACTTTCAAAGAGGATCAAGAACCACCGATACAAAGAAACAAAGAGGAAGAATTGGAAAGACAAAGAGAACGAATGAGATAGTTACGCTCAACAAGACAATTGAATTGTGAAGTTACACCATCTTCCAATGTTGGAATTATATCATCCTCTCATGTTGAAGAGACACTAATTTGTAGATCCGATGATGTACACACTCCATCATGTCATATTGAAGGCACAACATCAACATATCAAGTAGGTGATATTCCATCTTTTGCATCTTATTGCCAAGGCACATCATCTTTGGTTCAATGTACACAATACATTCAACCTTATGTTGATGTTCAAAATGTTGAGGGAATGGAAGAGATTATAACACCTTCTAGAATTCGTTTTAGAAGACCAAAATATTTGATTGATATTGATACTAACATTTTGAAATCAATGCATGACTGTCGAAGAAAAGTTAATCATATGTGGAGATTATTTTTTGAAGAATCAAATATTATAGGTCAATGCCAATTATTTGTTGAAATGATGAAAAATTTTAAATTTAGGCCTATCATCAAGATTCTTGGGCTAAGAATGATGGACGATTCAAATGAAGAAAATATTGTAAAGAATCTAATGAGTGCTTATGACAAAGTGGGTTCTAAATCACACACCAAAGATAGTAATATCACAAGACAAATACTTGCATTGACAATAGTAAGTACCCATATGAAGAAAGCTTGACTCATGAGAAAGACAAGCAAAACATTGAAAATTGGTAGAGGTACTTTAAGGAGAGCCATGCTAAGGCGTGAGAGATTGGAAGATCCAACAAAAAATGAGTTATGGACATTTAGCGATAGACTACCGTGAAAGGATAAAGAAATTAGTGAAGCTTTGAAATCATTGATCAAAATTTTTTGAAAAAATAACACGTGTTTCCCCTAATCAAAGAGATGTTGTAAGAAGGAGAATTCGTAGCCAAAATTGTGACTCTCATGCAAAACATTTTTTGGACTCAACTCAGACACAATTTTTTGCAAAATTTATTGGTATGTATCCTCAAATTTGAATAAATCAAAAGTTTTTTGAGATGGGTAAACCTTTTTATGTCAAGATAAATCACACGCGCACAACTTGTTGTTGTAGGATACATATTGAATTTTCTAACATTTTGATATTTTTAGGCATATATGTGTGTTTTTGCATTCTAAGTTTGTTTTGCAGGATTGTGACATGAATGAGCCACCAAGATCTTCAAGGGAATTCATATCCAAAATTTTATGTGAAATAGGGGACGACCAACAATTTTACAAGACATCATGCTTGGATGGTACAAGCTTATTTTGTGGTTCTTTGCAACTTTTATCAACTTGTCAACATATGGATAGTACACATGCAATTGAAAATGAAATAGTAGATTATGAAAAATTTAAGATAGTGACATATGCTCTAAAAGATGGGAAATAGGGTAAAAGATATGATTTAGTTATTGAAAATATTCCAGTGCATGAGTTCATGAAAATTTTTCATGAAAAGATTATTCACAAGTATGCAAGGCATACACATAAAGCTCGATGGCTGGATTTGCAATTCAATTTGTGCAAGGATATGTTTCCACTTAATGCCATTGTTTCGGTTGTAGACTTTGTAGAGAACTACACACTACAACCACAAAATGAGGTGCAAGAAAAGTATTAGACTTCTCAATAGGTTTTCATATTTGTTCACATAACATTCATGCATTCACCTACAAGTACAGAGGATGATAGGAAGATTTTGATGAAGTATAATTTTTACATCAACGATGATCGATCACATTCTACAGAGTTTGTATAGGATTTTTTTCAACTATTTTATGGAGATTTGGTAAATAGGGGCATAACATATCATCAACACATTATTTGGTCAGACAATTATGCATCTCAATTCAAGAATGCACGGATGTTCTATTGGTTGAGAAAGATGCACAGGTTGTATAGAATTCAATATATGTGAAATTTCACAGAGGTTGGTCATGGAAAGGGAGAGCATGATGGTGCAGGTGCATTCATCAAAAGAGCCTTAGCTTGTGAAGAACTAAAGTACAAAGATGGAGCAATACTGACAGAAGCAAAATTTATCATCCAGTGGTGTAACGCTACAATGGGTCTAGGTAAGGAAGGTGAGTCTATGATTCGTAGATTTTTTTGGTTGATAGATAATACTAACATTGTACCATATGAGGATTGTTGCATACTAACAGGATCTAGTGAGTTGTACTCTTTTAGAAGTTTTGCTATAGGTTCATGGAGCATCCAAACATGAAAAATGGCATGCTATTGTCCATCATGTGCAGAGGAAAATTGGGATGAGTGTGAGTTGACTAAATGGGTGGACAAATGGGATATATGAGTTTTGGACCCAATTGACACCTATCGTCCCCCACAAGCACTGGAAATGGTAGAGATGGATTTTTCTATTGACTTTTGACCGCTTGTCTGATCTAGTGCAACTTGGTAATATATATATTTATATATCTTCGCAATTTCAATATGTAACTTTATAACTTTTACCTAAGTATTTTCTAAATTAATGACCACATTTTGTACATTTTTCACTGTAGGCCATGCTTTTGTTGTTATTGCATATGAAGAAAATGAAGAAGGGACATATTATTATTTGTGTCATTGTGTCCAAGTCAAACAAAAATTGGATCGCTCGGTTATAGATGGTGAAGGTTTAGAGTACCATGTTGGTGCAGTGGTTGTAACCAACACATGGCTTAGACAATATTCTATGAAGAACCCTAACTTGTGGTTATTCAAGAATTGGAAAACAGAGAGGAAGATTCTTCATTATTCAAACCTTGTTGTCGCATCAAATGTCCACTTGATAAAATATGGTGGAAAACCACATAATAAGATTCTTTGAAAAGTTTGCAAGTTAGACCACGAGGCAATACTTGAGATATTAAAATGTAAAGTAGATACAGTTGGCTCATTCGATTGAATAGGGAGAGAGGGAGAGAGAGAAAGAGTGATCAATTGGATCCAAATACAATGTTGCAAACTCTCCCCCAAGACTGTCCACATGACTAGGTGGGTATTGTTATGATGTGTAAGTGATGAGATAAGTTTAAATCATAGATTTTATGTTTTGATTTGTTTAGAATTTAGATACATTATTTGAATTTATATTAGATTCTTTAATAGGACCCATTATTAGATTAGTCATTTGAATGAGTGAAAGTTTAGAATTTGTTGTTTAGATCAAAATGTAATGAAAGAACATGAAAATTTTTAGAATGTGAATGCTTTGTGATGTAAAGTCATGATTGTGTGCATGTAACCAGAAATTTCAAACTAGCGAAAGCAAGGATACAATGGGAGAAGTTTCCAAGACTCATCAAGCCATTTAGTAAGCGCTTGATCATTGCTAGAAGCTCAAACAAATAATTCTTTGCATTTAGAACATTGTTACCAATAATGATATTATGACAAACATGCTTTTATATTTTATTTGTGTTGTCATCTGTAATTATTTTAGATAAACTCCAAAAAACATTTATATCCAAATCATAAACTTATAAAACCCTTCTTATAATTTTTTTAGATGTTGTCTATTTGGAAGCATTAAGACCAAAGTGTATGATCTTTGGTTCACTCCTAGTCACAAGAACTAGTAACTAAGGGTTCTTACATACATCATGCATAGGCATTATTAATAGCGATCAAAGGGTCTTTACTTACAACAACAATTTCATCATTCATTTTTTTGTTTCATTATTCCTATGAACTATTCCTAAGGTGATACATCCAACATTTAAACACAATGCAATGGACTGTAAATGACTATCAACACAACACAATGTCAGCCATAGAGGATTTTCCAAGCTTATCTCAATTAGCAACCCCAAGGATGTGGAGTAGAAGAATTTGTAGCTACCATCACTTGGGAGTTGGAGTGGATGATGTCAAAATGTAATAAGACTTGCATGTGTAATTAGTACACACCATGAAATAAATATATTCTTCATTAGAGGAAACAAATAGAGATATATCAACTTGTGTTCATTATCCCTTGAGATAACATTTAGAATCGATGTGTTTCCTATGGCATTGCTATGTTCATCATAGTACAGCTTAAAGAACAATACTAGAAGATCTATTGATTCTTGAATGATCTATTGATTCTTGAATGAGTCTAGTTACTGTAAGTTTATGAAATAAATAATTTCTTCTCGTGGTAACCCACTGAGTAGGTTCCATGGAAGGGGGTCTTTTAATAAAAATCAGGAGGAATCTAGTGGTTCAAATGCTAAAAGTGAGTCTACTAATAGAGGGACATTTAGGGGTAGAAGATCCAATGGAAGAGGAAGCTCTAGTGGAAGAGGGCCTAGTGTGTTCACTGGTAAGTGCTTTACTTGTAACCAAGTAGGACATCGGTCATTTAGATACCCTGAAAAGAACAAACAAGGATAATACATTTATTTGGTTTTGTTCCTTCTTACAATTTTTATTGCCTTATGTGTTTTGGGTTCAAATTTGAAAACAAGACACTCTCATGTGTCCTTTCTCAAATTATTGATGTAGTGTCTCAGAAAATAATTCTTTTAAAATTAGTTTCTTTCTAGAGTTGATCAATATGAAATATAGTTAGTATATTCTAAAACAAGTAAGAGAACCTAGAAATGATTTATGCATGATCATCACGAGATGACCATCTCAAAAGTGTTTATAGAGCTCATTTTCCTGGCTACAAGACTAATACTTCCTTATCCTTATAAATATTGGATTTGAGTGTAGTTTCAATATTTGGTAGCTCATTACCAAGAGTAGTCATCTCATAGAAAAAAAAGTCTTCTAGCCTAAGCTTCTCTTGAAACTTGTTTTGTAGTTTTTAATTTCTAAATAGATATGACTTTTTCATTATAACATGTAGGCAAAGATCTCATAATTTTACTCATGTTCATCATCATCGCTTAATGGTGTAGAGGCACCAAGGTCATTCTATGAAGATACAGAAACACACCATGAAGGCCAAAGGAGTGAGTGGGACGAGGAGATATCCAGATAATTCAAATGGACAAGAATTAAGAGTTATAATGATTTTCATGACCAAACAATGTAATCAAATGTGTTAAATTTTGTGATGTCCTCAAAGGACTAAAATTCATACTTGTAATGTCCTTAAAGGACCAAGAGTTTGTTTGTATTGGACTAATGTTGTCCAAAACCTAAGTTATGTTTACAAGAAGTTTAGAATGGGTAGGGGATAGGTCTAGGTATTAGAATAAGGGTGGAATATCAAATTAAAGCCATTTTGTTATTTATAAAATTCAAATATTAAAAAACAAACATCTATGATTACTTTTTTTATTAAAATTCAAATATTTAAATGCAATTTTTCATCATTTTGATTACTTCTTGGGGTGTCTTTTCAAATCTTCTAAGTTAGAAGCATTTCAAATGGATTGAGTAAGACCTAGCATCAATTTCCAATTCCTTTTGAATGTTTTAAAACTTAATCAAAGTCATTGTTTTGCACATCCACATAACAGTCATAGTTTTCAATACTTTTACCTAACAGTTATACTGATCTCTTTAATGTAGAGGATCCATTTCATGGGATCAAGGGCTTTAAGACCATGAAATGGAAATTATTAACCTTGTATTATATAAATATAACATTTTATACACAGAGAAATGGATGGGAATGTGATCACAGTCTAACATAGTGAAGACATTAGCATGGAAATGGTGGTTAGTACAACAGCGGCAATTATAGCCATGTAAAAGGAGTATTTTGTGATTTGGATCATCTTATATGACCAATGTAAAGGTGTATGATCAACCAATTTGATCTAGAAGTTTGGGGAAGGGTGATATTGGTGATACCCTAGATTTGAGGGTTTGAAAGAAGGTAATTTGGGATTTTGGGGTTCCAGTAGGTTTGGGACAAATTGCTTATGGAATTGGGGGTTTTATGCCATGAATGATGACTTTTGAAAGTTACAAGGTCTAGGAGTCTATTATACTAGGAGTTGCTTTGTTAAATTAGCCATTTTCAAGCTTAAAAATAGGGGTGTTGATCCAAAATGACTAGATGAAAGATTTTGATATGTTTTAGTACTTTAAAAAGGGTGTCCAAAAATGTAATTATCCTATCAAGTGCTTTGGATAAAGTTTAAGTTATTTAGACTTTTGTGCTGCTGGAGGGCTACTAATTTGTCAATTAGGTCTCTTAAGGCACCTTGGAAGAATTAGGCATTGGGAGTTGGGTCTAGCTAAGTGGATGGTTAAATCCAATTGAATACACATTATGTAAATCATAAAAGTCTTATTTAACCCTTGGTTAAGTCCTTTGCATATTTGGAGTTATTTTGAGTCATATGGAGTTTGTAGGTGTTTTTGGCAACTTGGATAACTTGCTTTCTTGAAGAAGTTTGGAAGTGGAGTTAGTCTTGTGGGTCCAAAGGTGTGGAGTTCAGTGGGTTAAGCCTTTTGAATGATTATCCTCTGATAAAATATTGAGTGGGTTGGGTCATTGTTTTAGTTACACTTGAGGAAGGTATAAGGGCATTGTTTCAAAGCAAAGGGATAGTTAGTTGTTTCTACATCAAATCATTGGTTGACCATTGACCTTTGCATCACTTAAGGTTCCATCTCTACTTATAATTGAACAAACTATATCATTCACTCTCTACATAAACTGTGTTAATTCTTCATTTGCAAGTCACCAAAGAAGAGGGCTAATAAAGTCGAAGCACCAGTGATAAAGGGTGAGATGCCAAAATCATCTATGAAATGGTATTATCAATTCACATCCTCAAATATTTATTAGTGCTTTTTATTCAAGTACCATTGTGTGTTAATCATCTTATGCTTGGGATTGCAAAGGATCACAATCATCAAAAAGTAAGAAGGAAAACAGGTCTCAATTTGATGATAATGGGGTAGTTACAGATATAGTTCTCTCTAAGGATAATGTTGTTTAGCCAATGTATAAGTTGAGAGAACCAAAACACTATTTACGTGTACTAAAAACAAATGGAACTTTTGATATTTTAGGATATAAAATGTTTATTGATGGATTTGACAAGAATTAAAAGTATACAGATAATCAATTTACTCTTCCATAAAATGGTTCCTATGTTAACAACTTTTACTTTATTTCTTGATTTTGTTCCAGTATTTAATGTGATTGTAATATTGGTTTGTAACTAAAGCAGGACAAAGCCAAAAGAGTAAACAAGTTGCATCTGCGAGCACACCCACAAATGGAAGTGGAAGAAAATCTAAGGGAGCTAAGGAAGTGAAAACTATAATAGATCAGGACCAAATAGGGATATCATTAGATACAAGTGCAAGGAGTTCAAATGACAAACCTTTTCTATGTAAACTCCAAAATTCCATTTTTGGTTTTAAACTAAACTTGAATATGCATTTGACTTATTTTTCCTGAAAATGCAGAATGCATAGAGATCATGTGCACGCACTGATTAGTAGACTTTGGGAGTCGGGCTTCACTTCGAAAATATATGAAGAACATGCATTGGTATTGGAAACTTCTCAAATTGCTTAACATGCCCGTCACCTTTTAAAATAGTTTATACAAAGACAATACAAGGCATTTCACAAGACATTGTAGTGATCCTTCATAGCACTACCTTCCTAAGTGGCTCATGATGGAGGTTATAATGTTTTAGAATGTTAGGACTAGTTTCAAGTTGATATCAGCCCATTTGTAAAGGCTTGAGACTCATTGGTGTTTCTATAAAACTTTAGTCCTTAAGACCTATAGGGTATTTAGTATCTAGGGAAATAGGTAGAAATACCTTAAATAAGGATAATTTAGGTCCTAGGGTCCTTAGGATGTTATTTTGAATAAGAAATGTTAAAGCAAAAAAAAGTTTCTATGCAACTTTCAAAAGTTACATACAATATATATTTCCTTTGCGCATCCTTCGCATCACTTAGCAATTTCAAAAATTCAAAAGTTACAAAGTTATAAATTTGAATTTTCAAATTATAACAGTCATGGACATTTAGGAGGTAATTAGTTTATTTATTGTTTTAAGCCAAATTAAACCATCCAACCAATATGGATTGGTTGGGGTAGTTGATAGAAGTTTATTAAATGTTTCACAAATTTATTATATGGGCAGAGAATCCATGGTACGGACTGCTACAGTAAATTGAATAAAAAAATCTGATTTCTTGCAAAGTTAAAGGGTTTTTTGGTATGATTCAAAGTTCTTATTGATTGGATTGACTTGGAAAATGTTTTCATCATTCATATTTAATCTCTTTGAATTCTTTTATGTTCTAAAAACCCTAGTAAAATCACTCTTAATCATTTTGGTACTGTTCAGTCTTTGGAAAATATGATTTTAAGACAATTTTGTGTAGATTTTGCACTATGAATGTCATTCTATGAATGCAACACTCTGATTCTCATAGAACAACATCTTATTGACATATATAATATCAATTTAACATGTATAGTATCTTACTAATCTTGGAAATGCAAGTTTGATTAATTTATGTGGTGATCACCATAAAGAAGACTAAGAAACTAAGTGAATTTGGAGGATAGGCTGAAGGTTAGAGAGTTTTGGCCAAACAAGGGCACTGTTTTATGATGGAATGTGTATAGAAATGTTGTATACAAGGTGTTCCAACCTTTATTTCTTGCAAGAAACTTTTGGAAGCATGACATTGAGGAAGCCCTAAATTTAAAGGTTTCAAGGGCACAATTTGGAGCTTTGATACCTAGAAACCTCTTGGAGTCAAATTGACTTCATATTACTTTGATTTGAACCTATTTATGACACTATGAAAATATTTGGATCCTGGGAGTTTGAATGGTTAGCACTTCCTTTGTAAATGCATGAGAATTAGGCCTTAAAAATCTAAGAAATAGTGAAAATAGTCATATACCTTCCAAAGAAACCTACCCTATCCTTTTGGTATGTTAAGGTACTCCATAAAGGATACTCAAATATATAATTTATTTGCCTAGTGTTTTGGAAAAAGTTGAAGAAAAATCCTTGTGAGTATTGTTGCAGGGCTATAAGGCATGCTATTAGGCCTAGTTTGAGGAATATTGAAGTTTTGGTGTCTAAACCATTGAAGAAAGTCTGAAAACTATTCAAGTACCTTGGATTGAATATTTTAGGGCTATCAGATCACATCATAAGACTTGTTGGTGGATAATTTACCATTTCACTTATTGAAGGTACTTTTGGTCACTAGATTCAATTGTGCATTTGATTGAGTTTGTATTTGGACCTTGGATCCAACATATTACCTTGCCACCTCTACATCATAGACCCCATCCTCTCCCATAAGCCCGAAGCATGAAATTGTCAAATTTGTAATACATTGCCAAGAATGGGAAAACTTAGGCCAAAATGGCACAAGTGAGGTTTAACAAGTTAAAAGTCATTGAATGTTAATGTCATAGTCAAATGTAATGTATTTGGTTCATCAAATTCATAGTATGGAGGAGTAATAGTTCGTTCAAGGTTAATATACAAAATATGCTTAAATGCTGCACAAAAAGATATAAATTGCAAAATATTGTCAATATAGCCACAAATGGCTAAAGGATTGGATTAGGGAGTAGAAGTAAGAAGTTAGTAAAGGTTGTCTTTAAACATTTTTAGAGTCTTTAGATTAGTAAGAAATTTTTAGTTGTCGATTTGATAACTTTGTTGTCAACTTAACAACATTTTCATATGTTAAGTTAGTACACTGTTGCATACAGTTAGAGACAATTAGGAAGTAGACACTGTCATTTTCTTGATGTGTAGAGTCTATTTCAAGAAGAGAAATATGGAAATGAAGAGGGAATCCTAAGGGATAAGCACTGTTATGAATTTACAATGGTTTGCAGCAATAAAAATTTAATTCTTTGCATTTCACAGTGTTCACTGTCCCGTGACAGTCATTGCAACCAAAAGTTGTATTTTGAATTGAATGTAATTTGTATTATTTAATGTTGTGAGTGAATTTCTTGGGGTCATTAAGACATTTCCTTTAGTGTTATGTTATCTTCATTTCCTTTTATTGATTTAAAGCAAGGGACTATTGTACTAGTGACTGGCATTCTAGGCACAATCAACATTTAGATTTGTAGCAAACAACATGAAGTGACCCTCCCACCCTTGTGGTGAATGTAACTTGGTGGGAGGGGGCTCATTAATGTAACAATACATTGAAATGGCATGTTCTATTGCAGGAAAATGAAGTAAGCGCCTTGGAGGATCATCGTTTGTTGATGTTTGCTATAGAAACTAGTGCTTGTTTTGATACCAGTCATGGTTGGTAATGATTGAATAATTAGGGGGGCTAGATAATGGTTGGAATGGTCTATTGGGATGCATTATAAGGTGTTTGAACCTTTTTTAGAGTTGTGAGTGATTTGATAGGGTAATTTGATGCAGAGATGACACAATGGAAGCAAGAATCAAGCCCAACCCCTACACAACCTTCAACGTGTTCACAAGGATTGAAAAAAAGATTTGGTCTACTTCCTCAAGTGCATACTCCTCCTCACAACCACTGAAAAGGGTTTCTAGACTCACCTTCCACAAGTAAGACTCAAAACAATATGCACCCAACTCAAGCAAATATGACAACCTCCTTTGAAATGGGAAAAATGAGGATTTTGTTGTTCTAGGATTTTCCACCACCAGCAATGGCTTGGGACAACTTAGTCTCAACACAAATAAGGAAAACCAACCACTAGTTGTACTCCCAACAACCCAAAACTCAACTTGCAATTTTAGACCTAGTAGCTTATTAAGTCTCCTAAAAATGATTCTTACCGATAACTCTAAAACTCATCAAAGGACATAGCAAATAAAATGTTGATTGAAGTACCCTTTTCCAAGTTCTAAAAAACTCCAAAGTTTTAGAGACCAACTGCACTCTAGCATATCCCAACCAGCACCAAGTACTCAGGCCTAATTAGCCACTTTAGGCTTGGTTTTCAAGGCAAATAGTCAAGAATGGGTGCATGAAATCAAATCTCCACTTCCAGGCTATTCTTTAGGCTCAAACAAGGGCACTTTGTTTTGACACCAAGTCCTCTAACTCTTTCCATCATCTTATCCACTCTAATCTCTCCAAAACAAGGTCAAATACATGTAGATATTTGACCTAGGGCTTCCTTCCAAAGTTTACCAACTTTTCCTCCAGCTCCAAAACTATAAAAATCAAATAATATGCAACCCTAACTTGCTCCATACCAAAGAAGAGAGAAATCCACTAGTGGAATCTCAAGTTAGGGGCATTTTATTGTCCAACCCTCAAAACAAGGGTTTCACAGACCAGTAAGAAACAAAATTTGATAACTTTTGCCAAACAAATGATAAATTTTTCAAATCAAAGCCAAAACCTTCTAAATAGGTAACTCCAACTTTTCAGTGTAGAAGATTCATCCCCCAATTAGTGGATTCTGTACAACACATGAAAAATCAGAGAAAAGTGTTGGAACAACAGGAATTTTATTAATTCTTGAAAGAAAATACAACTGAAACCTCTATATATCTCCCTCTTCAAATGCTCAGAGCCTATATAGGCTATTTACAACTGATTTAACCAACCCTTGGTTAGTTTTAGCCATTGGAAGTTGTATTTTGAAAAGTTGTCAAGGCAACTTTTTTGCAATTTTGCAATTTTTGCGCTAAGACAACTTTTATTGCAAATAGACTCTACAAAATCCTAGGGACCTTATTAATGTTCTAAACACCTAGACATGCCTAGAAAACATAGAAATAACCAAAAATTCATTTATTGGACCAATTGATGCCCAAGGCTTATAGTTGCCCCATGGGGTCTTGTGTCCATTACAAAGGTGGATGGTCATAGGGAGATCATTAGATCTATCCCTAAACCTTATTACATCAAGAAAATAAAGAAGATTCGGTGCTCTGCACCATAATTTTTCTAAAACCCTTGATTTCTAGCCCAAGAAATGAGGGTTTGGTGGAAGTGTGCATAGATATGCATGGATGCTTAAAAAAAATTAAAAATCCTTGTATTTAATACATTTCCTAAGACTATTTTTGGTTTTGGAGTCATGGAAGTAAAGGGATACAAAATTTCCTTCTTTGAGCAAGGGCTAATTAGGCTTAACTGAAGGGTTGGTTTTGATGGAAGTCGTCGCCAGTCTAAAGTTTAGAAACTAAAACTGATATGAATTTAATATCTGTGAAAAGGGTATTCAAAAGTGTGAAAACATTCATAGGTTGTTTGAGAATCTTGGGAATGAAATACTGATTTCAGTGTTGGCAGGCTACTAGATAGGCCTAGAAGGCCATAGTTGAAGAATGGTGAAAGATGGGTTGATAGGAATGAATGGGGAGTTGGAACATGACAAATTTATTATATTAAGATGGTCTAAGGTGTTAGGATCAAGGGTTGAGGTCGAAATTGAGTTTTGGTATGTTGGAGGCACTAGGTAGACTAGGTGGCCTAGGATGGAGTTGGTGAAATGAGAGATTGGAATAAGGAAGTGGGAAGGTGAACTTGATTGGTATGGTTGTGGAAGTGATTTACAAAGTTAGAGAACTCTATTTGACCTTTGATTAGGACTGATTCCTTGAGTTGATTCCAAGTTTCTTGTTGAATCCTCGAGTTGAGTTAGCCTACTTAAGATGAAAATGGAGGGCTCTGCATCATAGGTCCTGGTGTACCTTGTAGTTTCATGTGTCCACTTCATGCCCCTGCACCAAACAACAAGAAGAATCATGAATACCATTTAGAGCCTTCAGATCATCACTAACTCAAATCCCAAATCATTTTCAACACTAATAAACAAGAACACTAAAATATTGAACTCAATCATAACAAAAGATAGATTATTATACTCGAACTCATGAAAAACACTAGCTAACAAAAGATAGATTATTATACTTGAACATTAGGCTCCTTCCTCATTTTTTCCATTTGTGGTGATGTAAAAAGAGAAAAAATGCATAAAATGTTGTCCTCTTACATAAAATGCTATCCTCTTGCATTTTTCTCCACATTTTTCTATAACATCAAGAAAATAAATTGAAGATTAGGATACCCATTTCACTCCTCTATAACATATCAAAAGATGAGGTATTGTTGTTTTGGATCAAGTCTCTGCTATTAAACTATGGGTCACTTTTTAGGCATAAAAATGAGCAATATAGGTGATTTTCAAGGAAAAAAATATTTTTATATTTCTTATAAGGTTATAAAGGTCCTTAGGGTCATTAGATTAAGTTTTAGGTATCTAGGAGTTAAGATGTCAAAAATTGCAAAAGTTGTCAAGGTAAAATTGCAAAATGGCTAACAACTTTGCAGGAGTTTGAGAATTGGTGAAGGGTTGAGCATTTGAAAATAAGTTATTTTGTCATTTTTGAACCTTTTCTAAGTTATAGAACTAGAATCAAGTGAAAAATGTAAAAATTGCACTTTTTGCGCAAAGTTGCATTGTTGAAAGTTGTAAAAGTTGCTCAAATTTGCAACTTAGTGGAAAAAGAGTCATGGGATCGAACTGTCTATTCCATTAGTTCTGGGTGGGCAGGTAAAACCTACCCCCAACCTCATCCCATCTCGTTTAGCACTCAAACATTGTCGGGCACACTGAATCAGAACATCCGTAAGGGTCACTAAATGTCATAGGGCTGCGATCTTTGACGGGGCATATCTTGGAGCTCGTGTGAGGTATGGATGTGATTCTAGTTCCTATAGGACTATGTTGTGGAGACCTACAATAAATTCTCTCATTTTTTTGAGATCATACTCCATTTTGATTTTGCGACGCCATCTAGAGTGATGTTGAAACTTGTAGTGTTGGCCAATACAAAGTTGCCAACTGCCAAATCTCTCTCACCTTTTGTCGTGAGATCAAACTATCTACTTTATTAGCTTTGGGTGGCTGGGTAAACCCTATCCCCAACCTTGTCCTGTCCCGTTCAGTGCTCGAACATTCTCAGGCACGCTGAACTGGAACATCCCTAAGGGTCACTAAATGCCATAGGGCTACTATCTTTGACAGGGCATATCTCGGAGCTCGTGTGAGGTATGGATGCAACTCTAGTTCTTATAGGACCATGTTGTGGAGACCTATAATAACCTCTCTCACTTTTTGGAGATCATACTCCATTTTGATTTTGCAATGCTATCTCGGGTGATTTTGAAACTTGTAGTGTTGGCCAGTACAAAGTTGCCAACTGCCAAATCTCTCTCACCTTTCATTATGGGATTGAACTATCTACTTTGTTAGCTTCGAGTGGCCAGGTAAACCCTATCCCCAACCTCATCTCGTCCTGTTCAACGCTCAAAAATTCTCAGGCATGCCGAACCGAAACGTCCCTAAGGGTCACTAAATGCCATAGGGCTACGATCTTTGACGAGGCATATCTCAGAGCTCGTGCAAGGTATGGATGCAATTCTAGTTCCTATAGGACCATGTTGTGGAGATCTACAATAACATCTCTCACTTTTTGGAGATCATTCTTCATTTTGATTTTGCAATGCCATCTCGGGTGATGCTGAAACTTGTATTGTTGGCCAATACAAAGTTGCCAACTACCAAATCTCTCTCGGCTTTCATCGTGGGATCGAACTATCTACTCTTTTAGCTTCGAGTGGCCGAGTAAACCCTATCACCAACCTTGTCCTATCATGTTCAGGGCTTGAACGTTCTTAGGCATGCCAAACCCAAACATCCCTAAGGGTCACTAAATGTCATAGAGAAATGATCTTTGAAGGGTCATATCTCAGAGCTTGTGTGAGGTATGGATGTGATTCTAGTTCCTATAGGATCGTGTTGCATAGACCTATAATAACCTCTCTCACTTTTTGGAGATCTTACTTCATTTTGATTTTGCAATGCCATCTCGGGTGATGCTGAAACTTGTAGTGTTGGCCAGTACAAAGTTGCCAACTACCAAATCTCTCTCACCTTTCCTCCTGGGATTGAACTGTCTATTCTATTAGCTTCAGGTGGCTAGGTAAACACTAGCCCCAACCTCTTCCTGTCCCGTTTAGTGCTCAAACGTTCTTAAGAATGCCAAATCGAAACGTCCCTAACAAAGATAATGACACATTAAGGGGCTTACAAGAGTTCATAAGTTTCTATTTATCTTCCCCACATTGAAAATATCATGGAGAAAACATAGTGTGATGTGTAGAAGGATAAGATTATAAAGGGCTCATAACTTTTCCTCCTCGTCATTACTCACGATCTTAAGGGTTTATTAGAGGTAGGCTTAATATGGCACATATTCTAATGTGCCATAGGTTTATAAGATTGTGTCAAAACTATCAAAGGAATGATAGAGATCACTATTTTGCATCATTATGAGGGTTTACGAAGGAATAATCAATGCATCACTATTTTGCATCACTATAGAGACAACATTAATGATAATCAATGCATAAGGTAAGGGCATTACGAAGGAATGAGATCAAAGGAAAATATTCAAGGCAACAATAGTGAGTGTGATGAACAACTTTTTAAACCTTTGTAGTAGTTAGATCTTTTCTTCATTAATGTTTCATTAAATCTTGATAATCCTATTGCGTACACCCTATTTTTCAAAGTGCTAGGATCAACATAAGTGTAGCATTAAAAATATTCATCCAATTTTTGGGGTGGAAGTTGGGGAATTTTGTGGGAGCATGTTTGTCTAATTCTCAAAAAAATGTGATGTCATATTTTCCACTCACATTAGGGCTAAAGGTGGGTTGTATTTAGCATAGGTGAAATGCCAAGATAGTCTAGATTCAAAGAACTAGGAACTAGTTGCATCATAATTGTTTCAACATGATGCCATAAAAGTATTCCTCTTCAAAGTTCTTCTCTTCCTTAATTGCAACAAGTTTGAGTCCACAAGTTGCTATGGGATGGATCATATTGTTGTTTCTGGGATAATATTTTGATATGCCCAAACATAATGAATGAATGATAATATCTCTTTGCATTTAGATAGGGAATTAGAAGTTAAATTTTGTTGTCTTGCCTTTAAGTAGTTCAAAATTGATTTCATTTGTTTCTATTGATTTTGTAGCACATTTGAATTGTGGTTAACTTTTTCAAAAGTAATTCTTACCATTTGGAAACACATATAAATACTTTACAATTCTTTAAAAAATGATGAAAAACTATTGATGACTAGACCTACCATATAAATTTTATATATTAGTTTGTTAACAACAAGGAATTATTTTCTTTAATGTTTCATCCTAAGAAGTTGTTTTAGAAATCACATATTGTTGAATTGATTGGTTTATTATTTGTTTCAATGACAATAATGTACAAAAAGTTAGTATCAATACTAAATAGAATAAAACTAAAAAAAATACTTGTGTGTAATTGTAATCATTTTATAATCATAAGAAAGTGTTACTTAAATATATTTAGTTGGTCAAATTCATTTGGATTGGTTAATGGATTCATGTCAAGCTTTCAATTGTTGATTGATAGGCATTAAATGAGACCAAGCTAGTTAAAAGTTGGTTGGGGATACTTTTGGAGGACTTTATGACATTATTGACACTCCCATCCCCAACTAATAAATAAGGAAAAATATGGAAAAGATGACATGATCTTGCATTGAAGTAAAATCTCAAGAAGTGGTGCACTTAATGAGCCATAAGAAACCTATGTGTACATTCCCCAACTTATAACAAATGGTTGGATATAAAGGCTCCATATGCTGGCCCAAAAATGGAAGCCAAGGATGTAATCGTGCATGTATTGTCACCGTCTCCCTGCGAGGATCCCAAGTATTTACTATTGTTATTAATTTGCATGTCACTATATGATCCAGAATGTTATGAAGTACTGAAGATGTAGTAACTTCTCCTATGTCTCTAGAAAATGTAGCATAGGTTTAGGGTCCCTTGGCTCCCAGGAATTTGTAGCAGCTATTCTCAGTACTATAAGATTAACTTCAATGAAGAGTTGAGTGTAAGGAGTTGAAGAAGCAAGTTCTGCTTCTTTGTAAATGCCAAAATCACGAGGCGTGTTCCCTTGCATAAGACTTTTCCACAATGACATTACCTCTAAACAATGCAAAGGATGTTGAAGTGGTTCCCAACCTTGAAACACTCTTATAAACAATGCCAGAGCTAAATATTATGCATAATAGAGAATATCTTATCTAGTGTAGTACAAAACTGAGTAATTCTACCTATAAAATTCTATCTTCTATAAGGTATACCATTGACCAATTGTGCATATAAGGAAATATATGCATTGGAATACATGTGAGTGCCCATTACAATTGGTATTCTATGATAGCAGATCTAACATATGGAAGTAATGAAACCTTGAGAATCCTATTAGGCTCTATATCATAACTAAACCTTGAGAATCCTATTAGGCTCTACATCATAACTAAACCTTGAGAATCCTATTAGGCTCTACATCATAACTAAACCTTGGAATTAATGTAATGTATTGTTTTCAATTTCAGATTTGTTATATGTTTGTAATAATAATTTATGATAAATGTTTAGATGCATAACAAGGCAGGCTTTAAACATGAACAAGAAGATCATAAATCAATATGACAATGACATAAATTGCAAATGATAAATTTTTGGCTTTAACACTGATAAATTTTATTGCTGATCAATGTTGTATCAAAAATTCAAACTGATTAGGTATTGAATTAAGCTTGATAAGCAAATGACAGGGAAGGAAAACTTTAAACATGAACAAGATCATAAATCATATGACAATGACATATTGGAAATGATAAACTTATGCTTAAATAGTGATAAAGTTTATTGTTAATCAATATTCTATCAAAGTTTCAATTGATTAGGTATTGAATTTAATGTCATACATGAACATATCTAATTTAATGTCATACACGAACATATCTAATTTAATGTCATACATGAAAAAACCTATAATATAAAATGATAACCAATAATGTCATGCTCATTACAAACACATAATATATTATGATAACCAATGATGTCGTACATCAACAAACATATCATATATTAACCAATAATGTCATAAGTCTAATAATGTTATGCATCAAATAAATGTAATACATCAAATATAAAATGTCATATATACATCAAATGTATATCAAATATGTCCATTGACATAGAATCCAACATATATGTCCAATGATGCCTATACATGTACATGTCTATCAACTATATCTTCTCCTTCCCACGAGGGGAAGGAAACAAATCTCTAAAGGCCTTTGAGTGTCGTGTGGAGGGAGACGGTGGTGATGATGGGGTCTTCCTCACATGCTCGCTTGTCCTCTTGTTGAGGATCTTCTCTAACTCGAACCAATACAAACAAAGTAGATATGAATCAATAATTATTATAAATTGAAATCAAATATATGTACACACAAAATTAATTATTTTCTTACTGCCACCATATAGTCACTCTGCAAGTCCACCTCGAAGGCTTGTGGATGATCAGGTGTGACAAGACCCTACAACAATTGAATCAATATAATCACTTATAAATAACATTAGAAATTTTGATACTAACTATTATAAACAACAACTAAAACCAAGAAAATTCTTTCATACCTCAGTCAATGGCTGTGAACTAGCCATAGCTGCAGCCACTTCACGATCGATGGACTGTCAGAGATGAGGAGGAGTCTCCGATGTCAAGAGTTGCATGTCATACAATACACGTTAAATGTAACATGAAACATGAAACAAATATAATCAAATGAATTAAATTAACATGAAACAAATGTACCTCTATGAAGCTCGTGTCGCGTCTAGGCTCGGAGTCTGTAGTGAATGTTGATGGTCCTGTAGAGAACTGATGCACATGCATAAATTTTTTTGTCAATCCTTCATATGATTACTTAATAAATATATGTATTCATTGAAATGATTAAATCGATACATACCTCTGGACTTGTTGAGGGGACAAAAAATGGGGTCGGGGGATCGCTACTAGGGCCGCCAACACTGTGACCCTAAATTTTGAACAATGTCAATACATGCTAATTAATTTTTCATTCACTATACATATGAAATGTGATAAAATTAGTTTATTATAATTGTAATTTACTTGTGTGTCAATGCCAAATGTCTCATTCAGGAACTGATCAGTCACTAGCCCATCATCCGCACATCTTCAGCATGACTGCCAAATGTGCATAAGGATCTGCATGATGTGCACATGTGACCATGACATGCAGAAGGCTCCTCCTAAACTAATGGACTTGTGCAATGAATGAGGGTCTACATTAAAGCTCTAATAGTCCCTAGAGCACTAGCCTCTACATGTTCCTTCACAACTGAAGGAATAGTCACATGCTCACCCTGTGGCTTGACCACATGTACCCTAACTACATTAGGGTCACGATGTGCCCCTAGCCTCTCAAATGATGACCCCCCACCTCTACCCTGAGAATCTAATATATCAAAATAATTAGGAATCTCCCCAAGGACAAACTCACAATACAATTTCCTTAAGAAATGCATGGGGACCTCGTGATTATTGCAAGGAGGGGCATCAAAAACCATCCACCATCTATCTCAAAAATTATTTCTAATAGCATCGTGTATGCACCAATGGATGGGGAACCGTTTAGTACCCTCTCTAACAGTATCTTGTTCACTAGGTTTTCTAAATAATGCACATATTCTACCTTTTGGTATATCTTTTTTTTTAGCATCTTGATATGATAATTTATTTGCATAATATCTTTTTTGTTCATCCCTCTTAACTCACCAAACATCTAACTGACCACTAATAGAAGCTATGTGGGCCTTAATGGATTCGAGGGATGATGCCAATTGAACTCTCATTGGATTGGTTTGTCCACATTATTTCAACCAACGAATGAGTCCTAATTTAGTTTTGCCTCTTTCTATTTCATTTATTATATTTTCTTGTGTGCTAGGAGGAGGTCTTGTAATTGGTTCAGGTTGCGAAATTTGTTGTTCTTCTTCTGGAGGGTTTTGGTTTTGATCTTGTTGAGGGTTTTGGTTTTGACCTTCTTGGGGATTTGCTAGTTCATTATTGACATTTCCTGATAAGAAATCAATTGAAATCTAAATAAATAAATAAATATTTTTAAAAAATTGAAAAAAACCTATAAAACAATATAAAAAACATATCAAACAATTCAAAAAGAAAGTTAGATAACATACGGCGTGCTTGTGATCTCGAACTTCGATAGCGAGGAGGCATATTGGCAAGGCGGTTGGCAAAAATGTCATATTCTCTCAATCCACCTACGCGCTGTAAGGAGGGTAGACTGGACAATAGGAAAGAAATTAATGGGCTGTGGGTATGTAGCCCATTTATAATATTTTGGCTTTTTACAAAGCTCATACGTGCTATAGCGCGTATGCACTATGGCTCAGGTTACCCAAGCCATAGTGCGTATGCGCTATTGAAAATTGAAAAAAAAAATGTGTCACCTTTTTGGCACCACAACTTGGTGCACTTACCCATTGATTTTTTATTTGTTGATCTTCAATTGATCTTTGTCACCTTTCTGTATGTGGTAGCACATAAAAACAATCAGAAATATGATTTCAAAGGAAAACATTAGCATTTCACCTCCTAGATAACCAACATGATTAAAAAAGAAAGCCATACATATACTTCTCTATTTATTAAATAAAATATTGAATAGAATCAACAATGATGTTCTTCTGAAGATGAAGGCCCAAACTAGCTTCTTTCCATTGTAAGTTAATATAAAAAAAGGTTGAAATATTTCAAGAAATAATAGACATTTCCTTTTGGCCCAAAATATGTTTGAGAGTTTCATTACGATGACAAAATGGACATTTACCTCCTTAGATTTTCATGCATTTAAGTCAATCCCTAACTAGGATTTTAAAATGAAGAATTTTCCAAGCAAGAATCTAGGTATAAGATCCATTTTTCGACTACTAAGTTTTCTCCAAATATTATCCTTAATTCACAATTTCTTTAGTGTTAAGCCTCTGACATAGTAGAAACATAATTGAAAGGCTGAGACATACTTCTTTAAACAGAAAGAATTTGAAATGGTGTTTGGTCAGCCAACACCAATCTTTGGTAAATTTGCATTGCAAAGGAGTATAAAGTTTCATAGACAACTCACTAGATACTACGATTTAATAAAAATAACTTGCCTAACAGTCCCAGTTAATGGAATCAAAATTCCATAAGTCCCCAAAGTGCTTGATGCCTCTCTTGAGTAGAAGGAGAGCCTGCTGAGGGAAGGATACAACAAGAGGTTGTCCATGATATTGGATCAACCTATTCCACCAAATGGAAGAAGAGCCAAAACTTAAACCATGTTGAAGAGAGTCTTTTCACGAAAAATACTTGAAAGCTTGCTGCCACGCTTTCCAAATAGAGTGCAATGAGCAAGAGGCTATAATTTGTAAAAAAAGGGCCATTAAGAGTTTGTCTTCCCATTTCACAACTTGCCATTTGATTTTTATAAAGGCCTAAGAAATGCAAAAGTGAACCAATAGCTTCCATGGTTCATCTCCATAGGTTGCTCAAATTATCTATTTTGCATCTAGACAGACTCCTTGAGCTTTGGGATCTAAAACACCTCAACCACCTTTATATTTTAGTTGAATGTAATGCCTCCAAGATGAATATTTGAAACTAGCCATGTCATCCCAATTGGACCATAAACAGTGGCAAAATAATTCAATAAGGTCATCGAATCCTTTGTTAGAAGGTATCCATTGTGATGAATAATAGACATAAGAGGCTAAAAATATATGATTCACAACCTGGATCAAGCCATCCAAATAAGGGAATTTGTTTTCCCAAACAAGTAGTTTAGTATTTAATTTAGTGAGGGACCATCTCTATATCTCAACAAATGATACTCATATCCCAAAGGGAATACTCAAGTAGCGTGAGATTTCTCCATGCTTAATTAGTCTCCATTCAAGAGGGATCCAAGGGGGCACATCATCTATGAGTGTCATGAGGAATTTAGTCTTACGATATGCTCACTTGGATCTAGAAATAGAGAAATAAAGATCAAGAACCTCCAAGGTATTAGTAAACTCTTCGTCAAAATTTTGCAAAAACAACATGCTGTCATCCACAAAATGCAAGTTGATGACTGCCTTATTGCTAGGAGTAGATATGTCTTTAATTAAATTCATTTGATTGTACTTATCAAGTAAATAACTGAGAGCATAAACAACTAGCACATAAAGAAATGGTGATAAAGGACAACCTTGTCTTATTGAGTGCTCTAGAGGGAATGGATTAGACATCTCATAATCAATTATTAGTTGGTGATTAGAATTGGAGAATATAATTTTAACATGTTTACATAACGCAGGGCCAATCCCTATTATTTTCTACCCTTTTCATTTTCATTTTTCCTTTTTAATAGTTGCCTTAGTGTGAAATTTTTTCTTGGGCGAAGATTTAAATTGGGGTTTCGAGAAGAATTATTTGCATCTTTATGCATGGATTCAAAAGAACTTCATTTAGGTAGATTAGGGTTTTCACCAAGAAATTCCATAGAAGTGGAAACATGTGGGTAATTTTTCTGGCCCATATGAGTCAGTGTGTTCCCTTTACTTGTCCTAAATTTGTCCCTCAACTTCTTAACTTATTCAAATTTCTACCATTACATGTGTAGGGTTGTATCTTGCAAAAGCATTTCAACAAGTAATTTTATCAATCAATGATGGGAAACAAAAAAATTCCTACCTTTTTGGGTCTGTATAGCCATGATCTTCAGCAAGTTGTACAAAACAATAGGAACATTTTCTCTTATTCCATGACTCACATTTCATAATTGTTTGAAATGCACATGATGCAAATAAGACTATCAACCTTGATTTGGTTGACAACAAAAAAATACAATTAGGTTTCCTTTGGGTTTTTAAATTGTTTTCTATTTCTTTAGTATCAAATAATTTTAAAAAAATCTATGATTAGGTTATGTTAATTTTAATAACTTGATCACATTTGTGAAAGTTATTATGCGACCAATTCTTTTAAAAATGCTAGTTCATGTTATTAGAAATTTCAAGTAACCCAAATGAGTTAGTTGTATTTTTAGGATTTTTTTGGTGAGTGACCACATTTTTGTTCACCATTTACTGCACATGGCCTACTTTTACTTCTACATTAATTTAAAGATGACTTCTTATTTGATGACATCACTACTATAGTTTTGGCAAAAATTAGTGTTGACATTCCTTGTCCAGGTCTCCCCAAAAAACTTCAACTATACTTGAACATTTCTCAACAACCCTTCATCACCAATTTGGATAATGAAGGCTTAGCTAGGCATAGGTGATGGGTGATTTTTTGTCAAGACTTTTTATGAAAGTGAAAACTCATGAAGTTATGTGAAACCAAACTTCAAATGGTTAAATAATTTTGCAAAAGTGATATGCTCTACAACTTTTTAGGTAGAGTGATTTTATGTTAATGTCTTTTTTTTGTGAGTATTTTTTGGGGAAACTTGAAAAAATTCCCTATGTGGTCTTCTACAAGTATTGTTTATGGTAGGTGTGGGTGACTACTTTGTAATTTGGGTTGGTAACTAGAGATGACTTTTTTCTTATGGGTCAATGTAGGATACAAACACATGGGAGATGGAGGTATGGGATAAATAGTAGATTAATGTTTTCTACCAAGTTAAATGTATGCTAGTTATGGTGGTCCGGTCTAGGGGGTTATCCTATGTGAGTTTTTGGTAAGTATTGGATAAACGTATAGGAACTATCAACATTTTCTTTGCTTGAACTATATTAAGATTTTTTTGGGATATACTCTAGACTTAGAGGGGCTTCTGTTTGCACACTACAAAATGTTAATACCTTATAGATATAAATATAAATATAGCAAGTTTAGTTACGTTTTATGGTTAAAATTAATTCATCCATCCGACACTTGTGATTTTTTCATATTTTTTAAAACCATGAAATATTATGTAAAATCTACTTTAAATATTTATTAACTTTAAAATCATAAATATTATTTGATATTTATATTATAAAAATAAAAATATTTCAAGCATATGTTAGGAGTTATTCTATTATTTTAAAAAATCGACATGACCTAGCATGCATAATGGATTACATATTTTAGATCATAACAATTTTAAGTAATAATATAATTCAATATTTTATAACATTGATAATCAATTTAATTTGTACGTCTGGACTTATATATATATATATTGAAATGTCTCATCATCTCATAATATTATTTCTTACTAATTTATTAAAATTTGAATAAAATAAATCACCAAAATTAAAATATATATAATTTAATCTAATAATATTATATTCTTCTTAAAAATTATTAAAATTAATTCATCCATCCGACACTTGTGATTTTTTCATATTTTTTAAAACCATGAAATATTATGTAAAATCTACTTTAAATATTTATTAACTTTAAAATCATAAATATTATTTGATATTTATATTATAAAAATAAAAATATTTCAAGCATATGTTAGGAGTTATTCTATTATTTTAAAAAATCGACATGACCTAGCATGCATAATGGATTACATATTTTAGATCATAACAATTTTAAGTAATAATATAATTCAATATTTTATAACATTGATAATCAATTTAATTTGTACGTCTGGACTTATATATATATTGAAATGTCTCATCATCTCATAATATTATTTCTTACTAATTTATTAAAATTTGAATAAAATAAATCACCAAAATTAAAAAATATATAATTTAATCTAATAATATTATATTCTTCTTAAAAATTAAAAAAAATCCAACTAATAAAAATTTAGAAAATCTAATTATTGTTATAGAAAGTCAAACAATATTAACAAAGTTAATCACTAAAATTTTAAAAGATGGTTAAATATTTTTATTAAAAATAACTAATAAAACCTTAGAAAACCTAATCATAATTAAAAAATGCTAAACCCTATGAACAAAGTTAATTTACTAAAATTTAACTATGTTAGTAATAGAAAATTAAAGGTATCCAATCAGTGATGAAAATCCAATCACTAAAATTCAAAACAAAAAATTATAAACTTTTAATACAATCTAATGTGAGAAGAGTTGTAAAGCTACACTTCTATAATTAAATAAATAAAAAACTTGAAATGTTTTAAAACAAGCATGGAAAGAAATGATGGTGACATGAGAACTACTTCCATCAAATTGGGAAAAAATAAGGGACACTACTATCTTCCTTACAAACTGTATAGTTGACCAATTTTCAAAAAATTGAAAACATCATAAATTTTTCTGAAAAGTTTACGATTTGATCTTCACGATTTGCATAGTTTGTATCTTCACAATTTGCATAGTTTGTAGTCGAAAACAATTTTTTTTTTTTGCGAAAAAATCACTTCATTTTCGTTAATCTGGAAAAAAAAAATGACTTTGTTTTTGTCTTTAATACATTTTGTCTCGAAATTAGCCTGTCCCAAAAAGAGGCTGTTGAATGCTTCCCATTAATAAATATACCAGTTAAATAATTCATTTTAAGCACAATAAACCAAACAAAATTGCGTAGTCGTCGATCTCTTCCATGCCGTGACGACAATCCACCCGAAATAAAAAATTACTAATATATTTCTTAATAGAAGCCCGAAAACGAAACATTAAAAATGAAAATAATAAATGGAGCGTAGCAGGTGAGTGGGGGGCATTCATCTCGCATGACTGGTTCCGCGGCGGAGCTGCCGAGGAGAAGGAAAGAGAGGGAGCATGGGAGGGCGGATATCTCACCAGAAGAAGGTGGCCATTGAAGGGAGGAAGTTGAAAGAGCTGCAGCGGAAGCAGGGCATCGAATTCCCCGGCTCAGATTTCCACGCCAGCGATCACAAGCAATGGATGCTCACTTCGAATCTCGGCAGCGCAAAGGTGAGGCAGATAATGTGGCCGGGCACCCACGACTCCGCCACCGACGGCATGGGGCTTCCCCTCCTCATCCGCCCCCTCGTGCAGTGCCAGACTTGCTCTGTCTATCACCAACTCTGCAGAGGCAGCAGAGTGTTCGACATCAGAGTCGACCACGCCATGCACGTCTGCCACGGCCTCATCCAGGGCTACCCTCTCCTCACCGTCATCCGGCAGCTCCTGCAATTTCTCTCCGAGACCCGCATGGAATTCGTCATTCTCCAGATTCGAACAGAGTATCGCCACAGAGACCCGCCCGGGATCCAGGAGTGGCTGATCCGGCAGCTCGGAGATCATCTCATCGCTCCCGGAATGAGCGTTTTCGACAAAACATTGGGGGAATTGATGCCGAAAAGAGTGATCTGCGTGTGGAAACCCTCGTCCTCCAGTTGCTCCCCTGCCGTTTCCCCCTTGTGGAGCTCCGGATTTCTGACGGATGATTGGATCGACACGGATCTTCCGGCGACCAAATTCGAGAGCAATATGGAGTACTTGGCGGCTCAGGTGCCGGTGGAATGGAGGTACTATTTGTACAGGGTGGAGAACACGGTGACTCCGCAGGCGGGGAGTCTGGTGTGGTGTGTGAAGCCCGTCACAGATCGGATCAGAGGGTACGCCCGCCTCTTCATCTCCCAGGCTTTCCGCAGAGGCTACGGCGACAGGCTTCAGGTCTTCTCCTGTGATTTCATCGACGAGGACTTTGTGGACGCCTGTATCGGAGTCACGCTCGCCAGAATGGAAGGGAAATCATGCTGAACAGAGCATTTCAACATAGGGACGGAGTTGGGGCTGTTAACATCCCTGCGACTGTAGAGCAAGAACAATATGCTCCGAGTACCAACCTTCCGTGGAGGAACATGGATAGTTCCCTCCTCCATTCATGATCAAGATCACTTCTTACATTTATCAACAAGACTGTATCTCCCTGTGCCCAATTGAAGCATACTTTCTCAATGTTTTGTTACACATAGTTGCTCTTCATCGATTGTCTTTCAAATCAATTAATTGCTGTGGCGTTATTGGGCCAGATTGTGGGATAACTTTTCACTTGTCGACTTCAGACACAGTCTAGCAGTTACGATCCCCTATTTCATGGCGATAACGCTTTGGCAACGGCCCATTCACTCACGCAGTACTCGAGGAGTCGAATTGATACTAATGATTGGGGCTTTTTCAAATAAGCCCTCTTTTTACCGTTCGAGTCATTTCTCATTTTGTTTGATTTCAACTATTGGGTGTGGACATTTTCGTGTTGAAATGTCACGGCTTCTTTTTCTTCTTCTTTTCTTTCTTTCCCCTTTTTCTTTCTTCTCTTCGTTTTTTCTTTCTTGTTTTTCTTTTTTAGGTATGATGCAGTTTTCTTTTATGTAATTTGACAACTTCTATCTTCTTTTGATTCGTGGAATTGTAGAAATCGAGATTTATAAAAATTTCTATTTAACCAAATCAAGATTTTGCAAATCTTCTTTCTTGTTTTTGGAAGTTTACTTGAATTGTTTGTTTCACTCAGAAGATGAGTGGGAGGACACGTTTTTATGCATAAGCTTGGAGTAGCATGACTCCAAAAGTTATTCCAATATATTATTTTTACAATCTGCAAAAAATGAAACTAGGTTTTGATTTTCAATTCTTACTTGCTAGTAGGAAGTCGAAAAACCTGGTTTTGAGACAAAATTACAAGTCTGGTATTCTAATTCCATTTTGCCAATTTTGAAACAAAAGCAAAAAAATTTTAAATCCGGATTTTGAAAAAGCCAATTCTTGTCATCTTCCACAAACCAAATGGGCCCTAAGAGAACCAATTTAACCAACGATTAATTCTTGTTATGCTTGCATGACCACTCTTATGATTAGGATGTTTTCATAAATGCTAAAATAATTTGTTGTTTGTTTTAGTTTAGTTTTGTATTGTGCACATATTCAATCTATAATCAATCGTTTCCATTGATGTAGGCTTTAGTCTTTGATCTTATGCAATCTATGTCTTTTTAATCTTATGTAATATACAATCTTAGATATTTTAATTTTTCACTTTTAATTGGCATTTACAAATAAAGTTGACATTTATTGTGCAACTAATTTCACCATAATTAAATATATTCCATTTTATTTAATAGTTTATGGAACAATCAAAACATATTCTAAACAATCATTCAATATTATCTAATTTCTTGCTAATGTTGTAGATGATATTATTCAGTCCTCTTGAATGTAATGATGCAATTATAAATGAGGAGGGATAATGGATCATTTCGTAAAAAATATTAGGGTTTGTCCTTTCACCCTAGGTTGGAAATATGCCATTATGTACTTACACCATTAGGTGATTTAGCTGATTCAGCTAGTTGGAAGAAGCAACCTTGTACTCTTAATCAAATTTGAGTAAATGATATGTTTGATGGTCTAGTTCACTCATAGATTCAACATGATCTAAGTTTCTATAAATATCACCTAAGGGTTCATAAAAATAAAGAGCTTATTTGGACCCTTAGGATGCTTTAAGGATTTGTCAAGACTTCAATTAATTGCTAAATTTTAGACATAAACAGACCACTTCTATGCTACTCCTTACATATGGTAAAACCAAGTCAAAGAACTTTTAGAATAGAGAGGATAGTGTGTGATGGCGAAGTTTTTATATACATTACCAAATTCCATTTAGTTGTGTACACGTTTTGATGGAAGACCTTAATTTAATTGAACATTACAAAATGATGCACTCATATTCAAAGTGAGGTTCCTTAACTTGTTTTTTTACCCATGCCTTTCCACACATCTTTCCACAAAATTGATTCCATCTTGTACACTATGCATATTAGTGTCCCTTATAGGTGAAATTCATAATTCTAACTTTTTCTCAAGGAATGATTTTTTGCATGAGCAAGGTTTAACATTGTTAATCTTTTTATGATGAACGAATTATTTGGGTTCTTACTACTATTCAATTAAACTCAAAATTATTATCTTATTAAAACTATATATACTAGATCTCAAATAACACCATTATGAATGGATTATCTTGTTCTAAAGAGCAATTGCATGTTATTGGCAAGATCCATTAGCATAGTGTTGTTTCTAGATTCTTACCACTTAACCCTTATAATATTATGTGTCTGATTAGTGGTAAAACCAAGTCAACAAACTTTTAGAATAGAGAGGAAAGTGTGTGATGGTGAAGTTTCTATATACATTACCAAATTCCATTTCGTTGTGTACATGTTTTGATGGAAGAACTTATTTTAATTGAACACTAGAAAATGATGCACTCGTATTCAAAGTGAGGTTCCTTAACTAGTTTTTTTACCCATGCCTTTCCACACATCTTTCGACACAATTGATTCCATCTTTTATACTATGTATATTAGTGTCCCTTATAGGTGAAATTCATAATTCTAACTTTTTGTCAAGGAATGATTTTTTGCATGAGCAAGGTTTAACATTGATAATCTTTTCATGATGAACAAATTATTTGGGCTCTTACTACTATTCAATTAAACTCAACATTATTATCTTATAAAAACTATATATATACTAGATCTCAAATAATACCATTATGAATGGATTATCTTGTTCCAAAGATCAATTGCATGTTATTGGCAAGATCCATTAGCATAGTGTTGGTTCTAGATTCTTGCCACTTAACCCTTATAACATTATGTGTCTGATTAGTGGTGAATAGAGATAACCATTGAGTCAACTATAGTAAACTTCTATAGCTGATCTCTACTTATTTTAGAAGACACAACTATCTTCTTATGATCTTGAAAAGAAACTAAAAATGTTCTAGATGCTTTTGATCAAGACACGAATAAGGTATGGGTATGTCCAAGATCAAAATATTCTAAAAAGTGACAATATGAAAAGAAAATGTCCCTTTTACCAGTCCAAAAATGTAATAAAAAGTGTGTTGACTTTTTAGGCATGGGTGTTAGTAAACCTCACAAAAGGAAACACTAAAGTCCTAAACATATTAGGTCTACAAGACTATATATATGTATTATAAATATTAGATTATAATATATAATAATATAATATTATAATAAATTATAATATTAATATAATATATATTTTTGATAGGTAATGGGTCAAAGCCTAGATTATTTATGGTTTTATTATTATTTATTGAGATTGATTATTATTATGTGTTAAACTTGAGTAGATTCGAACCCAAGAACTTTGAGATGAGAGGCTCGCAATTTACCACTATGTTGTAGGCTATTGCCCATATTGTCATATATTATTATTATTTATAATAATACAATAATAGCTCTTTAAATTACATAATAAATTGTAATATAATATATTTTTATAAATATATCATAAAATATGTTATCAATATTGTGATTTATTAGGCTTATATATTAGATATCTGATAGGTATCGAATATATGATACTATCAAATATCTATTACGTATCGAATATTAGATACTCGAGGCTGTATTTCCCAAACCAATCATCATTGTTGTCATTTTATTATGGTTTTTTTATTGCAAAAATGGTTTCCAAACCATGTATATGATCCCAAATAGGATAATAGATATAGGTCTAATGATTTTCCTCCCAAATATCATTAAAGCTTAGTGGGGCTTTTAGTTGATTAAAATTATTTATCTTTTTTGAAATTGATTTTAATTATATGCATTTTTAATTTAATCAAGCATTGAAAACATAAATCAACCTGAAAGCCCTCTCCCATAATATATTAGCCTTAAACCACCCCCCCACCCCGCCAAAATAAAAAATGATCTTGAAGACCCTTCGATGCAAAATAGCGAGCTTGAAACCCCTCCCCCACAAATTAATGAGCTTGAAAACCTACCCCCTCAAAACAATCAAGCTAAAAACCAATCCCCTAAAAAAATTCTAGTCGTGTATCCTCAGCCTATAGAGGACCTCATGGGTGATGATTTGAATCAATTTAGGGGAACTCAAAATACCTATGGTAGTATCCCTATGTTACACCACGTGTTGACCACATCAAACTCCATAATTGAATATACAAAGACACTTAGAGTGGAACATAATATTGCAATTAGATGGCAAAAGGTCATGCATTCCCATTTCAATGCATGCCCATTTTGATAAAGGGTTGGATTATGACGGGGTGAAGGCCCTTGAAATCTCAAAAGATACAATAGCTTTGTTATTTGTGAACCCCAAAATCGGACTAAAATATGATCCCCAAAATCCAAATTTGTCCATCAAGTTGTGTGGTAGAACTTGAAAATTCCTAGGAAAAATACACTATGAATTTTTTAGTTTCTCCTTGGTGGAACACCTAAGAAAGCATATTTTTTGCAATTTTAGAAGGAAGATACAAAGGCACCAATGAAATAGCAAAATTTCAATATTTTGGGATGATGAAGATGCACATGATATGACATTTTTTGTTGTTTTGGGTAGACTGGGGAAAGGAGCCTACAAAATAGCAATTTTCACAAAATTGCATGTACTGGTAGAGGGGAACTAAGAAGTGGAAATTTTAGCTATTTTGAGATACTTCCAAACAAGTGGTGCAAATTTGTAATATTTTAGGATTTCAGAAGGGGCTGCTAGATGAACTTGCAAAAGTGCAAAATTTGATTTATGAAAATCTTAAAAGGAGAAAGATGTCATTTCACTTCTTTATAAGTATGAGACATTAATTACAAGAATGTTTGAGATGATAGATTAGCGAAGTAGAGAAGTTGTCACTTGTAAGAGATGTTTGTAATCATGAGTATGAATTAAATGGAGAGTAGGAATGACAAGCTATTAAAGAAGTAAAATCATTTTGTGCAAAGTATTGTTTGAAGTTGAAGAAGAACTTAGAGAGAGAGTGAGCAAGCTATGGTGGCCTCTTCAAATTTCATAAGTCACAAGTTTAGTTTTTTTTGCAAACTTAAGCTTGTTTTTCACGATGGTACCTAAGAAAGAAATTAGTGCTAAAAAGGAAGTAAATGTTAGGAAGGAAGAGGGACAAAATATATTAAAGACCATTGGTAAAATGCTTTTAGATTCATTTCCTAATTCTTCTTCTATTAGAACTATGACAATATTTTCTGATGAATATAGTGGGTATTAGGATGCAAATCTTCCAATTCAGCATAGGTCTTTATTTTGATACTTCTATGCCAAAAAAGACGAGAAGGAACCTAGGAATAACCGTTGGAAATTAGACCTAGCCAAGATTGTAGTCCCGAATGTGTTTATAGATGTTGAACTTATTAACATTCTAGTTGAGCATTATGAACCATAAATAAGGACAATTAGGAAATCAGATGGACTATCATTATTGGTCATCACTAGATCATGCATTGAGGAGTGTTTTGGTTTAAACACTCAAATCCTCACTAAAATTGACATAGAGTAGTTCAAGATTGACTATGAAAGAATGATGAAGTTTAGCTTTATAAAATTTGTTGAAGTTGATGAAAGACCAACCCCATGGCTCCCAAGAATCACTTGCATGCAAACACCTGTCACAAAAAGAGAGAAGCAAAAACTATGGACGCTAGAATTCCTAGATCCATATAAATTCTTGATGAGAAAAAAAAGAAACTACTATATTCAAAAGTGAATGAATAAATTACAAAGAGATCAATCTTTATAAAAAGAAATCAAAACCCTAACAAGTACTAACCTAGGTTGCATGATAATAATTAATAAAAGAATTAATTATTATATGCCCAAAGTGGTGACAATGCCACTTGATATATATATACATATATATGTATATATGTATATATGTATATATGTATATGTATATATGTATATATGTATAAATATGTATATATATATATATATATATATGTATATATATATATATATGTATATGTATGTATATATATATGTATGTATGTATATATATATATATATATATATATATATATATATATATATATATATGTATGTATGTATGTATGTATGTATGTATGTATGTATGTATGTATGTATGTATGTAATCTTTACATTTTTTTATTTTTTATTTTCTGATTCTAAGATATGAAGCTCCTGGAGAAAAGAATTAGGAAGAAAAACTCCGTTCATTACCCCATCAAGAAGAAGAAAAAAGAAAGGAGAGAGGAAAGAATGATGGTTTCCAAGTAACACAGGCCTAATTATAACATTCTAGGACTAGGACTACCAAATTACAATGTGTAGTAGAAGGAGTTGAGAAGAAGGAGCATGTACCAAGAATGTACACATTTACAAAGATTTACAATATGAGCAGAATATACATTTATAAAAAGATATAATTTGTACGAAGTGCCACCAAAAATCAGCTGAAGATAGCTACAAAGCTGAGCCAAAACAACCAAGTCCACTACTGATTGGAAAACTAATGCAGCTCCATGAAGAAACTTGCACACAAAAAATGGAAAAAACAAAAGCAAAAAACACCAACCAAGTAAAATTACTTCTCCATCTCCCCTGCCATAGGTGCAAAATTCCCAAGCTTCAGAGTAAGATCGAGGGTGGCAGTATTAGGAATGATCATAAGAGGAGCAGATGCCTGAAATGAATCATGTTCTAGCAGATCTAATAAAGCAAAGACAATCTGATCCACATTATTGACACAATTCTTTGGTAAACCCCCACCAAATTGTTGCAATGCAGCTTTCACCGGACGAAAAGATTGCCTCTCAAAAGATTTTTTAATACTTTCATAAACCATGAAAACACTATGATTGCTAAGGAGTGCATGATGGTGGAACAAGCTCCCAAAAAGGGTAGCATCACTCCAAAGATCATATCACCAACAACCTTTAGAAAGCTTATTGTCATGTAAATAAACTAGTCTAATAAATCAATATGACTTAATTAATAAGTGATTTAATAATTAAATCAATATGATTTAATTAATAAGTGATTTAATTAATAAGAAAAATCTTTATTACTCTAACACCCCCCCTCAAGATAAACTTAGGGAGTAGCTAAAAACCTAGAAACTACTATTGAAAGTAAATTTGGGTCCCACCAACAAAGTCTAATGAGGTACCCAAGCGCAAGAAAATATCTGTAAAGAGGAGAAATAGAGAAAACCACATGGGAAAAACCCTACTCCAAAATGAGATGGAAATAATGTTGAAAAGAGCTAGTGAAGGATTGAACAAGTCTCCAATTAACTAGGGAATGTCCCAAAAGATAGGAACAAAAGATGAGCATGAAGAACACCATTAAAGAATGAAGTTGCACACACTGCCAAACTATTGATATGAAGAACCTCCATTGCATAGAAAATAACCAGGTAGAGAAGACTATGTCTGAAGAGCTAACCAATTGAAGATGGAAGGTACCTTCATGGCCTCCAAAAATAGGAATGAAAGAATGACTATATGGTAAATGATCCATCTCACCAAAATACATAGGCATCCATCCACTACAATCGCCTAGTACATAGGATCAAACATTGAATACATAGTTTACTCTATCGAACCAAGAAAGTAATAGAACTAACATAGCCCCCCTATAATGTTGAGAGGTAAGACATGAACACTGAAATTGAAAGAAATATCTCCTATAGAAAGAAGAACCAAGAAAACTGAGAGTGCAAAAGAAGTACATACACCTATAATGACACATGTCATCAACACACCATGAGGCTAATGTCGTGGAAGGAACACTCACTTGAAAAAGGAAGATGGCAAATATGGCCAACATGAAACCCCTCAAGACACTTTATAATGTAGTATAAGTACATCAAAACACAAAGATGTGCAAGATCCTAAAAATGCAATAAAGTGACACTTTATCTCAATTTATTTGCATAAATGATACAAAAGGATGTAAAAAAGAACTTAAAAAGGCATAAGGCTCATATAAAAAAAAAAAATCCCATGATGTAGCATCTAAAGCAACAAGATCGATCTTCAGACCTGAAATAACCAAGATATCCACCAGAATGCAAAAAAGAAAAAAATAGAATAGAATGTCCCTAGAGCAAAATCTGAAAAAAAAAACCACATCACTAGAAATAGCTTGGAAAAGCCTTTCCAACGATATAAAGAATTCCTAATTAGGAGATCAGATGCTCAAGATATGTCTTCTGGAGTGCAAATTGAACTCCTAACTTTGACAACAACAAAAACCATGAAAAAAGCACCAAAACTAAAAATAACCTACACCAATGGAACGAGCTCAAAACTAGCTTTATGGTGATATCTTGTTTGCAAAAAAGAAAGTCCAGATGAGCAAGTTATGATAAAAAAACCACATGTAGGTTAAAAAAGAGTTGGAAGGGAAAAGTTAAAAAGTTACTGCATTGGGATCCATGTCAAAATGCCTCGAAAAGTGTGTCCACACTTAATCACCTTGGGAGATGTGCCATTTTCATACCCAAACTATCTTGGGAAGTGCACAAGTATGTACAAAAATGCATCAATTTGCATGCAAAAAAATCTCATTTTGCATACCAAAAATCTCAATTTCTATTCCAAAATCATAAAATCCCCACCTTAGGAAATGTGCCCAATATGGGAGCAATCACTTTTTTCCCTTAGATTCTAACTATGTCCAAATTGGACGAATTTTATATGAAAATAGGTGTTCTTGGGAGCTTTGAGCTCAATGATGAGGTCCATTTGGGCTCAAAGTGCATCGAAAAGGTCACCCACTAGATCCAATACAAAAAAAAAAAAACTCTAAAAAATGAAACCCTCTAAAAGAAAATACATAGATCTAAAAGCCAAGCCAACCCTCTCATAAGAAAAATAAGAGCACAAAGATCTGGAGCTTTGATACCATGTTGAAGTTGATGAAAGATCAACCCCATAGCTCCCAAGAATCACTTGCATGCAAATATTTGTCACAGAAAAAGAGAAGTAAAATCTTTGGAGGCTGGAATTCTCAGATCCACAAATGAGACATTCTTGATGAGCAAAAAGAAAAATTACTATATTTAAAAGTGAATGAATAAATTACAAAGAGATTAGTCCTTAAAAATGGAGATCAAAACCCTAACATGTAACTAACCTAGGTTGCATGATAATAAGTAATAAAAGAATTAAATATTATATGCCAAAATTTTAGCTTAAGTAGACTAGATATAATAAGTGACTTAATAATTAAATAAATATGATTTAATTAATAAGAAAAAACTTTATTACTCTAACATAAATTTCCCATTTTATGAAGAGAGATTAAAACAATAAGTTAATGCTAGTTTAGCATATGGGCCCTCATTCCATGGATAGATTCATGGGTTTTTTCAAGAACGTCTATTATGTGTGGTCTCAATTATTTGGAGAAGATTCAAAAGAGAAGATCCCTCTCGACTATATGTATATGTGTATGAGGATCCAAAATCCTAATTCTTACTTGGAATTTGATTTTTCTAGTAAAATTCAAAAGTCACTTCACACACAACTAGCCAGATGGAAGACCATAAATTTTTAAAAAAATTTATTCTCTATTGTGTCATTCACTCCTATTTCAAAATGATGGCCACTTCAAGGACTCCTTGAAACTAACCAGAACTAATGACCAAGGTAGCCTGTTGCCTATTCATATGTTGTGTAGACCCTGGGACAGGCATGACAGGGATGTAGATTAAAAAATATTTAGGGATGCATTTATTGTGTGGATCATTAGAATGCTCAGAGGATTGGTTATAAGAATACCCAAGCATATTGAGATTATATTGAGACCCAAAGAGTATTTTCTTGACAAAAATTAAAAATTCAATTTTGGGGATTGTGTGTGTAAGCTAGGCTTTATAATAATCAAATTATATGGGTATAGGCAACCACCTCACAAATTACCCCAATTTGTATCTTAGAGGGTAGGATTTTTGGAATTTATATGGTAGCTATTATGGATAGAGAAGTAAATTGCAAAGCCTAGGAGAAAGGGGAATCAAATACCTCATTTCATTAAGTTTGATGGTTTTATAATAGTATATTCAATGATAAAAGAATTGTAGGAATATATCATGAATAAATTTTGGTTTCAGAATGACAAAGAAAGGCAACATGACCCAAAAGGTCATGTAAAATAATTCATTGCAAGGCATGATCATTAGTTAAATGTGGAAGAAGATATTATTTGAAATTGTGATGATATTTCTAAAATAATGCAAAGAGTGAAGAAATGGGGAATCTTATTAAAGATGGAGAACTAGAGGCTGAGTAAGGGACTTCCTTATTTTCATAATGAGGTAGAGGGGCAATGTGAGGGGATCGCAGTGACACTCATTAATAAGGGAAAGATAATAAGTGTTTTGGAATGATTATGCATACATAATTGACACTTGTGGGTACTAATGTTTATTTTACATGGCTTATTGTACAAAGGTTGATGGGCGATGATCTTGGGACACAAGTTCACGAGCCTACCCTCTCAAACATTTTATTTGGCCATAATATCCCCATAGTATGTATATTTGTATATTTAGTTGATTATATTTGTTTTATCAACTATACATGTTTATCATTTACATTTTTAAATTGTTAAAAGTATGTAATAACTAAGATTTTATCGTATTTGACTCTCATAGGTAACACCTAGTTCGAGGGAGGCATAGAGCCTAGGATAAATGTATCCTTGTTGACCTTGCACTTTCAAAAGAAGGTTTACTAGAGGTAAGTTTTTATTTGAATTCAAGTGTTTTGTGAATTTATTTTTTAGTCGAGGATAATTTGTATAAATTTCATGGTTGGAAACATATATAGGTCAAAATCGACATAGATAATGTCATCCATGTTAGGACACTGAATGTTAGGACTCCTGAGCACAAGAGGAGGCATAAATTTGAGTTACATGAGAGTTCAATTTTAAATTATTTTTCAATTTGAATTATAATGTTAATCTTATGTGTGTATAAATCATATGAATTAAGAAAATTTAAAATGTAGTTTCAATTTTTTCTTTGTGCAAGAGAGTACTTTGAAGAGGCTACACTTTGATGCTCTACCAATAGCATATGATGTCATACAAACATTTGTAATTGTAGATATTTTGAGATGACATATGCCACATTGTATAGACATGTATATTTTGTGAAGAGATGAAATATGCCACATTTTGTAAAACTATGATCGAGTTGATATTTATGTGATATTTTTATATATGGAGATACATACTTTTAAAAAACAATTCCATATTTATAGAAGATGCTCATTTTCCTATTATTATTTTGTCATGTGTGGTACATGTACTATAATTGTTTATGGAATCATTTTATATTTTGTGTTGAATAGAAGTGTTGTGTTTACTATGTTTCAATAAATTTTTATGTATTTGGAAATACTTTTTGTGTTTCCATAATATAAATGATTTTTTTAATAAATACTTCCAAAATGAAGAAGAAAAATATGCTTAAGATATTTGTAGGTGTGGGGTGGAGATGAAGAAATACCAATTCAATAAAAAGTTTTGATTAGAAAACAAACTGTATACACATGTTACAAAAATCAAAATTCTATTAAATTTTCCTCATATTCCAAACACAACCATTCACCATGGGCAAGTGCACAAATATGAGTGACTGAAGAGCGGGTTTAAGATACCACTTTTTCCCCTAAAAATTAGTGAATTATGAGCTCCAACATGAAATTGAAGATAGTAAGAATCAAAATTTCAAGATGTGATGATAACAAAACTTGTAGTCCTCTAAATCCATTTTTCTAAACTACTATTTTTCTTAAATGGTGAAGTTTAAGACCCTAAAAAGGGGGTTGGGGGCACATAAAAAATGTTCCTACATTTTGTGAAAAAATATAACATAGTGTTTGGTGTGCTCCCCATAAAATTTTAACTTCTTTTTTGACAATTTTTAATCACTCTACTGAGAAGTTAGCTAAAACCACATAGTTTCTCTCACATTTTTCTGATAATAGTTTAATGTATATTTGTTTTTTTACAATTTTTTAAAGTGGAAACATCCTAAAAATGTAAAATTTGTGTGTGCTCCCTAGAAATCATTAAGAACTAATAAAAACTCAAAACTTATTTTTTTCAAAGTGTAAATTATGGAGTCTAGTTTCTAAAAATTTATTTTTTGCAAAATTTGACAAACAAGCCAAAATCTAAGCCCAAAACACTACATATTATTTTTTGACAAAAATTGAACATGCATTCAAAATAAATTAGATATTAAAGGCTTAGTATAAAAAAAAAAATCAAAATAAATTATATAGTTAGAAAGCTAATAGAGATCTTTCTAATATCACGTTGTCATGTTTTATTGATATTTAACAATGAGTAAACCTGATGGAGGACACACATAAAAATATGTGTTTTCTTGTAACTTTGTTGGAATGTAGTGCCTCTCATGTTTGTAGTCTATACCTTGTCTATTTTGATTTGAGAGATACTTGATACTCTTATTTTATGTACTTTGAGATGACCTATGGGTCAAATGTTATACTTTGATTCAGTACCATAGATGCTTTACCACTATGCTATTCAGTTTATCATATTTGCATGTTGATGTCAGTTTGAGATTATAGTAGATCTATGATGATATCTGATTATTTGGTACTTGGACATACTTTTTGATTATATTATGTGATGTATTTTATGCTATGGTTGTTTACTTCATTATGGTCTCTTTATGCTTTATGCAAACATGAGTGATGTAAATGGATTAATTAGGAATGTTGGTGTAAATAAGTATTTACTATTTACACTTTACTTAAGTTTACTTAGGTTAATGCATTATTTTATTATTTTACAATATTTTATTATTTATTTAGGTGAGACACTTAGGAGTTTGTGTACTCTCATGAGTTGTCATGTTGACAACACAGAAGTACTCAACTCTAATTCAGCACATGGTGTCTATAACACTAGAGTTTGCATCATTCACTGAGTTGTCATGTAGACAACACAGTTGTTCGCACTCCCATTTTAGCACATGTTGTCTACAACATTAATTTGTGTGCTACACCATTGTAGGCTTATCCTCTCATCATTGCATTTACTTACATGCTTAATAGAGGATAATCCATATTTGGTGGACATGTGCCTGGTTGTATGACTTATCATGTTGCTGACTTCTATGCATTCTAGAAGCTCTCTAGAGGCCTCTATATACAGGCACTCCTAGTGTACTTTCACAATGGAATATTGAATGAATATATCATCATTTTGATCATACTCTCTTTGATCTACTGTTGTTCTTGTGTTTGAGTTCCTTGGTCTTGGGTGAATTCTTCCCTAAGGAAAATTCTTACATGGTATTAGAGCTCGAGGAGATTCTCTTCACATAGCCATTTGAGACCATTCATGCTTCAACACCTCAACCCAAATCTAGAGAAATTGCCAAAATTAGGAGTGTCTAGAGCCAAATCTGACCTCGCCATTGCATCCAGAATGTCGATTCGATGAAGATCGACTATAAAGTTACCTATGCTATGCTAAAGTTGATCATGAGGCAAAAAAATCGCAAATCAACACTCGAAGGCACTGATTTGCGAGCCAAGTATGGTCATTTTTAGATCTATTTAATTGTTTTTTGGATTTGATAATTCTTTGCTTTTTCAAATTTTTGTTTTCAAATTTTTTTTCACCTAGTCGGGCAAGCAAAGAATTTTTTTTGAAGAACCGGGTAGTTACACCCCAGCCTTGCAAGGCATATTTACTAATTAGTGGGCTTAACTCCAAATCTTGATGGTCTGCATAATCAAGCAGCCACATTGCCTTCAATTTTTGGCTTCAAATTCTAAATTCGGCACAATTCTAGCAGCCAAATCTCCACACTGGCTGAGCCTATACCTCTCAGTGAGGCCTTGCTAGTTTGTTTACATGCTACGAGCTTTTTCTTTTATTCAACTCGCAGTCACAACACCCACTGAATGTGAGATTAAACCCACATTTTTCGGTGGCTATAAACTCCAATCCAGTGCCCAGAAATAAAAACCCAGCCACCATTGTTTCCTTTTCCAGAGGAACCATGCTCTGCATGACATGTGGACCCCATTCTCTACTCAACATGCAGTGGAACAGAGACCTACCACATCAAAATCCACGTGGCATGTTGACTACCGAATTGATACACAAGCTCCACCTGTGCTTCCCAGTTAGCAAACCACTACCAGCATAGGATGAATTCCCAACTGACACGTGGCAAACCAGCCATAGGCCACATAGACCATCCATGCTATCAAACACATTAGCTTATACAAACAATTGGTATGTCAGTCGCCAAGTTAGCCACCCATAGCCGGGCATGCCAAATTTTTGTTGTACTTATCTGTACAGTTCATATAGTATAGTCATACTTTTTTGTACTACTGATATCATCATGACATCATGCTGACATCATTGACATCATCAAGTTCCTGATCCTAAATTTGATGGTCATTTGACCATCATCTCAGGGGAAAAATAGAACTATTATGATAGTCATATGACCGTCAAATTTAACCTTGTCTTTTGCTGATGCGACCCCTCTCCAGATTAATTTTTGATTTTGTAGTCCAACTTTGGGAGGCCATATCTCAATCATTCGAACTCCAAATTAGGTGTGATTTTTTTTGAAATTGGGTAGAATTTCCTAAAAAATTTAGTGGTGCAGCTCTTTTCTAGTTTTAGTGCATGGATTTTTCAAAAATTGCATCTTTTGGTGACTATACCTATCCAATCCTACATTTTACAACTTCAAATGCTCCATACGAGCTCATCTAGACATGAAAATAGGTTACTTTTTTTTTAAATGCATTATTTTTTTCTACTTTCTAGATGTACAATTAGATTATAGGGTTGTGTGGACAAAATTGTCACTTTTAGAATTAGGGCCTTTTCTGCATTATAATACTTTGATATATCTTCATAATTGTTGTATATCTAAGATACATTATAATGTTCCAATTTTAAACTCTATAAGGAGGTTGTAAAAAGAAAAATTAGAAGTCCACTAAGGCTAAAATTGGCAAGTGGCCATTGTAATCACACTACATATAAAGTGCCCAAAGCATTTTTTTTGGGGGGGTTTCTTGATTTAGTGAAAAGTGGGGGGGGGGGGGGGGGGGGTGTTCTTGGTGTTGTGTTCTTTTTAGCAGTTTTCTTTCATTTTCTACATCATGAAAAATTTTAAGTTTCCAAAATTAACTCCATATAACTATACTACATGGTCCATTAAAATGTGGTGTCATTTAATGCATAAAGGAGTTTCTCAATATGTAGATGGTACCCTTCCCAAACCAATAGGTGATCAAGTATCTACTAGTGAAATCACTGATTGGAAAATAATGGATAGGAAAGCCCTAGGTGATATTTGTTTGGGGGTTGATGACAAGATTATGTATCAAATTCAAAAGTCTCATACATCCAAGGAAGCTTGGGATACCCTCCAAAACCTATATGGGAAAGTGTCTGAGGAAGATGTTTTCAAAATTGAAGATAAACTTATCTCCTTAGAGCTTAAGTTATTTGATTCCATATAGGATTTCATCATTATGGTGAATGAACTAAGGATAAAGCTTATTGATTGTGAGAGTCCTATCAAAGATGACTGATTGATCTATCTCATTCATAATAAGCTGCCATTTGAGTACTCCACATTTGTTTCTACTTATAACACCTCAAAGACTACATTAGGGGTTTGCCTATTAGAAAGTCTCTTTTGATGATTATGTTGATCTTTTGGATAAAGAAGAAAAGAAGTTGAAATCAATGGGGATTCTCAATTCACCAAAGTCTAAGGCATTGGTGGCCAATAATGAGGGTTCTCAAAATTCAACTGGTCAATCTTCAAATAAAGGAAAGGGCAAGAATAAGAAGTGGAAGAACAAATCAGAGGATGCAGAAAAGACAACACCATAATCAAATCAACAAGTCAAGTCTTCACATTCAAATAAGAAGGGAGACAATAATAAGGACAAGAAAAAGTGTGCTTATTGTAAGAAATTGGGTCACAAAGAACATAAGTGTTGTCATAAGAAGATTGATGAATTGACCACCATCGTGAAGAAACATAATGTTCCACTGCCTAATGCTTACAAGGAGAAAGGATCTTCTTTATATTCAAAGGGCAAAGGGAAAGCACTCATGGAAAATTTGAGTTCTTCAATGGAATGGATTCTTGACTCAGGTGCCTCATATCATATGGGTTCTTCAAAAGGAGATTTTTCTTCATTTAAGTAGCCAAAGGTACTACACATCTTTGTGGGAGATGATACAAAAATGGAAGTTGAAGGGAAAGGAAACATGAAGATGGAAAATGGAGAGTTTAAAGATGTTCTCTATGTTCCAAACCTAAGTTCTAATCTCATCTCAATTTAACAAATCACTCACCTTGGACATGGTCACAAAGTTGAGTTCCTTCCTGACTTAGTAAAGGTGCATAGTCCAAAAGATGACTCAATGGTTGTAGTGGGGAAAGTTAATCATGAAAAAATGTAGTATTATTTCTCCCACTTTGTGCCCAAGTCTCCTTCACAAGCCTTGTTGACTCAATCAAATTCACAAATCCAATTATGGCATGAGCAGTCTGGTCATCTTGGCTTCTGCTATCTTTAGCAAATTTGCTCAAATAAAATGGTCAAAGGTCTACCTACAATAAACTTTTTGACAAGTGAATGTTCAATAGGTACAATGGATATGCATCTAGAGGAGAAGTTACATAAAGGGAAGTCTTCAAGAGCACCAATTTTTCTTTAGTTGGTTCACATGGTACTAGTAGGTCCTTTTTCAGTGACATCAATCAGCCAGGGTCGCTACATTTTACTTTCATTGATGACTTTTCAAGGTATATTTGGGTCTACTTTCTTCATAACAAGAATGAAGTGTTGGACAAGTTTCTAGCCTTCAAGACTCATGTTGAATAGAAATCAAGGAAAGCCATCAAAGTTCTAAGGATGGACAATGAAAGCAAATATGTGAACAAAAGACTTAAAGACTTTTGCAAACTTGAGGGAATTGATCTTTAGAATCCACCAACATTTAGTCCGCACAAGATAGATGTTGCAGCATTGAGGATTATAACTCTTAAGTCCATGACAAGTTACATGATACAAGCCAAGTCTCTAGATCCATCACTTGAAGTTAACCAAGCAATAGTGCCAATCACATACTTAATAGGTCTCCTCATCCTACCTTGCATGGCAAGACTCCTTTTGAGGCATGGTGTGGTAGAAAACTAATTGTGACACACTTCAGAGTCTTTGTTTGTCCTGCATGGGAAAACATATCTTCCAGGGGATGCAAGGCACCATCACCTTAGCCTTGTACTTTCATCAAATATGAAGATAGTGTGAAGGCATACAAACTCATGGATCCTAAGATATCAAATTTTTGTGGAGAAGGATCTATACTTTGTGGAAAGTTCACCAAACTTGTCCTCTAATCCTCTCCTCACATCATACATTATGGAAACTGCTAGTGACACTAGCGATAGTGCTTCAACAGACTAGACACATGGTGTTCTATCAACAATTGTAGCAAGAGGTCATGACATCAACACATTCCACATGTATATATTGCCATAGTGATAGGTCCAGAATAGCAGGGTACACCCATTCTTCTAGCTCCAACACCAGAGGATGACTACATAGTAGATATTTCAAGTTTTTTTGTGGAGTCACATATTGTGGATCTAGAGGACATCATTGATGATATACATCTTCTCTTTGATGGCGAAGATCCTTCTTCAGTTGTTGCAAGGGCTCACTTTGACCCTCATGTCCATTCTCTACATGATCGATCTTCACAGGTTGATGTGATTATGGATACTTGTGTACAATAGTTGCAAGAGGTCTCTTTATGAGTTGAGGAGATAGTATATTCTTTGGGATAGGTTCTACATTTTTCCTTCACAAGGATAGTTGAGAAAGTTTTAGAGGCATCAATAATCATCAGGATTCTTTCCACACACAATGGAAGCATCTCACTTATACTTGGGGTGTTGTTTCTTCCAAAGGGGAGGAACACTATTCAACATTCTTGGATCAGTTTCTACATTGGGGGTGACTATCACTGCTAGGCACTCTTCATTTGGGGGGGCGAAGGGGGAAACTACCTTGTCTCTCTTCTTCTTCTCTCTTGTGGGGGAGACCTTTTCCTCTTTTGGATAGTATTCTTCTCACATTTCTCTATTGTATATACTTGATGTATGTTGTAATGGGGGGGTCTTGATTACTCCATCCATCCATGCATCTAGTTTTTTCATCTCTCTTTTTGGGGGAGGGTTTTTCCCATGAGGTTTTTCCTCTTTCTCTACTTTATGAGAGATTGCATTTCATTATGTACATGGGTACCTAACATGGCCTAGTAGTTGGGACCCATCATGCATCACATCCTAGATTTTGTAAGCTTAAGGTCATTCTCCTAAGTTGCACTTAAGGGGGGGTGTTGGTGTAAATAAGTATTTACTATTTACACTTTAAGTTTACTTAGGTTAATGCATTATTTTATTACTTTGCATTATTTTATTATTTATTTAGGTGTGACACTTAGGAGTTTGTGTACTCCCATGAGTTGTCATGTTGACAACACATAAGTATGCAACTCTAATTTAGCACATGGTGTCTACAACACTAATGTTTGCATCATTTATTGAGTTTTCATGTAGACAACATAGTTAGTTGCACTCCCATTTTAGCACATGTTTTCTACAACATTAATTTGTGTGCTACACCATTGTAGGCTTATCCTCTCATCATTGCACTTACTTTTGTGCTTAATGGAGGATAACCCATATCTGGTGGACATGTGCCTAGTTGTATGACTTATCATGTTGTTGACATCTATGTATTCTAGAAACTCTCTAGAGGCCTTTATATACATGCACTCCTAGTGTACTTTCACAATGGAATATTGAATGAATATATTGTCATTCTGATCATACTCTCTTTGGTCTACTGTTGTGCTTGTGTTTGAGTTCCTTGGTCTTGGGTGAATTCTACCCTAAGGAAAAATCTTACAAGGAATTTAATGCATTATTGCTTTGGCTATGATATTATTATGTTGATCGTGTGTTTTAGTGTGCATGAATTATATCCCTAGCAGTGGCACATGGAGTTAGTGATTCAACTATTCATATTTAACCAATGTCATCCCTATATGGTTGACATATCCTTATTTTAATTGTTTAAATTAAAACCTTTTAGTGATTAGTAAATCTAAACTCATCTGCATTATGTTATTAGACCAGTGAGCATGTTTGTGCATTTAGAGGTTTGCATTGTCACAAAAGATGTTTAGTGATTTCTGTAATTTTGGGCTTTTGGGCTTTAAATCTTCTTGAATTTAATTTCTGGCAGCTTTGCCTTAGGTGAATTCTTGTTACAAAGAATAAACAAATTTTGTTTGGGTTGATTCAGAGTCTAGCTAGTATAATTGGCTGTTTGCCCTAATCGACTATTCACTCAAAAAGTGAATAAGTATTGAAAAAGGATTTTATTATTCACTTCTCACTTTTTGAAAATAGAATTTTGGAAAGCTTTTCTATAATCCTCTTCTGAAGGATTGATTTTTGTTCATTTTGGGAGCTGTGAGCATGGATTTTCACATGATCAATCTTGTTGGATCCCGCTCAGGGAGACCTTGCTTTGTCATGATTTTTGACAGATATGGTGAGTGTTTTATTTTATTGTGTGTGTTTTAGTTTCTGCCCCATTTGTTCTCAACTAGGGCTTTCCTATTTTATCATTTCTACTCTTTTCTAGCTTCTCTTTTTTGTGGCCTTTTGTTAGGAGGCTGAGAACTAGTGTTCTCCTCCATTTCTATTTGTTGGCTTTGCCTTGTTGGTCGAGTATGAGCATTTTCCCTATTTTTGGGATGGGGGTTTGGGGTTTTGAGCCATTATGCTAACCATTTTTGCATATGGTGTCTAAATCCAAATATTATTTTATTTTTGGATTTTTGTACCGAAAGGTCAAATGGGTTTTATTTTTGAAGTTTTTCTAGTTTTGGGGTTTTTACCTTGTTTTGCATGTCACCCTATTTTCTCAAGTTATCTTGGCATGAGTTTGGTCATTTACCTAAATTATCCATTTGGATGTTGTTTGGACCTTTGTTGCACCTTTTTTTGCATTGGGATGTGTGCCACATGCATCCTCCTAATTTTTTTTCGATTAAGTGATTTTCTGCATTGTGTTCTCATCGAGTCCTTGTGCTATGATCTTCATAATGGTGGTGCAACACACACACACACGTACGTGTGCATACATTTTTCAAGTGACTTGTGAGGCTTGATCTTCCATGGTACTTCCAAAAGTTATGATCATTGGGGTTGGGTTGGGATTTTGCATGCCTACTGGTACTCATCGTTGGATGGGCATGGGTAGGGTAGGGTAGCACATGGAGGGGGTTCTATCCCTCAACCTAGGGACTATTTTCCATTGGTTGGCAAAGAAAGTTTTATATAAGTGATAACTAAATTAAAATACTAGGTGGTAATAAATATAAGATAATTAAAATGTTGGGAAGTGTACCTTCCATTGGGGAGAGATACCACCCAAATTGTGCACCTTCCATTGGGGAGTGTAGTTGCAAAACTAGCTTGGGCTTGTCGATGCCAAGAAACTCTCTATGATGTCAGCCCCTACTTAGTAGCCCATTGACTGTCTAACCAGAACCTATAGTTATGCATTATCTATGTCTTGGTTCCAATACTATATGGCATGTGTGTTAGCCATGGATGTTTTCTTTTTGTGTGTTTGTGATTGGATCATTATCTCCATCAACATGGTGAGAGTGGACCTATACCACTGCAAGGGACCGATGTGCAGAGACGGTCTATTGTTCTAGTGTGACCATTGCTGAATGTTTTCACTTGTTACTTCGGGTTCTGGAGTATGCTTTCTTGTGATTTATGCTTTCATTGGGATGCTTGTATACCATGTTTAGATGATGTTAGTTACTATCACATTTCCTGATTATGATCTTTAGCATATGATAGATGATGTTATTTGTTTTGTAGGATATCTTATGCTTTACTATTATCATTTTAGATTTCCTTATGCTTATGTTGTAGCATGTTTTAGTAGTGATGTCCTTTTATGATAGTACCGATGATCTGGTTGGTAGCTTGGGATGTTACCTATGGGGGATGGCTAGGGTCCACAATGGCCTTATGATGTTATTATGGTTGGGAGGAACCATATGCTTAGTTTGGTTGTTTTGCATTGTGATATTGTTTCAATTATTGTGATGTTTTAAGTACATTGCGATGTTACCTTCTGTACTTTCCCTATTTACTTGTTAGATGGTTAGATGTTGTTTCCATCTTTCAATAGTGTGTTCATGTGTTTACACCTCGAAATGTAGATTTGGTTTTTTTTTCTATTATGTATTATTCTATTATGGTTGTTATTTTGATATCTTGTTAGTTCATGGTTTTGAATCTTATGCTTGTGATCCATTTGTTTTGATATTATCCCATTGTTCCCATAGCGATGCCTCCTTCACATAGACTCGGTGACCATGGTGGTACCCATAGCAATAAATGTGGAGATGAACACTAGGAAGAAGGATGTCAAGAAGGAGAGGGAGAACTGGGTAATAACACCAATTAGAATGTCATGGGGGCATTAATGCTAGTGCTCTAGGAAATTCTTGCTCAGTTGGGCCCTCATGTAGAGGAACACCAATAGGATCATAACCAAGAGGAGGGATCCCATCATTTAGAGCATAAAGAGGAGGAACATGAACATGAACATTCCTATACTCCACTAAGTGGCAGAGGGCATCGTTGGGGTGGTAGGGACTACAATAGTGAAGATTCCATCAGGTTGGATATCATGAAGTCTCTTCATCTATCTAAATTGCCATTGTATGATAGTAAGGGAGGTGGCCTCAAGGCTAAAACTTGGTTATTGGACATGGAGCACTACTTCACCATGTATCCATATGCAACCAATATGAGAGCACATTGTGCAATCATGTAGTTGAGGGAACACACATCCATATGGTGGAATATTGAGAGTTAGAAGCTCTAGATCAATGTTGCAGATCTCACATGGGAAATCTTTGAGGAGAAGTTCTGAAAGAGATTCTTATCTACTTAGTTCAAAGAAGCCCATGCTAATGAGTTCCATGAAATCCAACAAGGGAACATGACAGTGGATTAGTACAAAATCTGATTCTTTGAGCTTAGGCAGTATTCATGCTACAACCATGATGATTTACTCTTGGCTCATCATTTCATCAGAGGCCTCACGGATGCCCTCATTTGGGAAGTCTATATGCATTAGCCTAGGAAACTTGTTCTCGCTATTGAGAAGGAATGTATTGCAGAGGAAAATATGGCTAGAGGTTTTAGTATTAGATTTGATTCTTTGAACCAAAGTGCTCAGAATTCAGGGCAAGATGCACAGTACTCTTAGTCCTCAGGGAAGGGCTAGACCCGTTCATCACCCTCACAAGGTGGTAATCAACATTTTTTATCAAAAGGAAAATAGTTTAAAAATGGACAGAATGCTGGTGACCTGGGAAAGAAAGGAGATAACTAGAACCAAGGACAGAAATCTTAGCAAGATCATCCTCCTCAGAGTGATCAACAGAATTCTAGCAGGGGTAGTGCACCTTATCCTAGTGCTACCCATGGTGGTTGTGGAATAGGTTACAACTTTTTTGGAAACTATTATTCTTGTGGCCAACCTAGCCATAAATCTTTTGAGTGTTTGATCAAACCATCCATAGGACTTGGTAAGGGTGCAGCCAGATCTGACCCTACAATGGGAGATGTTGGTAGGAATCACAAAGTCTTTGCGGTGGTTGAAAACCATTAAGAAAAATATCAAGTTACAATTGTCAAGGATATAGGTACATTGCATGGTATTTTAGCTTCAATTTTGTTTGACTCTAGTGCTTCAGATTCTTTGATTTCACCATTTCTTGTTCAACGATGTGGGCTAGTTGGCAGTGCATCAGGTTGATAAGTGGCAGGTTGAGTTAGCCATTGGTTCCAAAGTGGCTATAGATTCTTTGGTCAGCTTTTGTAGTTTGAATTTGGGTACCTTCACCACCATAGTGGATCTACGTATTCTACCATTAGGATCGTATGGCATTGTGTTGGGCATGGATTGGTTAGCCACCCATCAGGTGAATATTAATTGCCATCATAAGATGATACAATGTGTTGATGACATAGGTGGGCATGTCAAACTTTTGGGAGTCCTAAGACCATTCTCACTTTGAATGATCTCAGCTAATTAGCTAAAGTGAAGTGTGCAGAAGGGTTATCAGTTGTTTCTTGTGTCTATCACTAATCTCAAGGAAGCCAAGAGCCATACGATGACACTTGATGATCACCCACTCCTTCATGAGTATGCAGATATGTTTCCTGATGAAGTTCTAGGTATGCCACTATAGTGTGACATTGATTTTCGAATTGGTCTTATACTAGGAGCAGAGCCAATTTCATGGACTTCTTACCGCATGACTACTCAAGAGTTGAGTGAGCTGAGATTAAAATTGGAGGAATTGTTGGCCAAGGGCCATATTTATCCTAGTGTATCCTCATGGGGTGCACTAGTCATCTTTGTGAAGAAGAAGGATGGTTCATTGCATTTGTGCATTGACTACCAACAGTTAAATAAGGTGATGATGAAGACCCATTATCCTTTGTCGAGGATAGATGACTTGTTGGATCAGATGAAGGGATCAACATGAGTGTTCTCGAAGATTGATATTAAGTCAAGATACCATCAAATTTGTATCCAGGAGGTTGATATTCATCAAACATCTATTTGTACATGGTATGGGCATTATGAGTTCACGGTTGTACCCTATGGGTTAACCAATGTGCCATCAATATTTATGAGTTTGATGAATGGTGTATTTTGCACTTACCTTGATCAATGTGTCATTGTATTCCTAAATGACATATTGATCTATTCAAATATTGTTGAGGAGCATGAAGTCCATTTGTGTCAGGTATTGCAGTGCTTGAGAGACCAGTAGTTGTATGGCAACTTGAGTAAATGTGGGTTCTTCCAGTTTGAGGTGAAGTATTTGGGACACATCATTACAAGTGATGGAATTGCAGTGGATCCAGAGAAGATTCATGCTGTCATGGATTGGCTGGTACCAACTAATGTCTAGAAGTTTGTAGTTTCATAGGATTGGTAGGATACTACTACTGCTTTGTGAAGGATTTCTCACAAGTGGCTCATCCGATCACTTCTCTTCAATGAAAAGAGAAGTATGTTTGGTCAGACTAGTGTGAAGAAACATTTAATGCTCTTAAGGAGTGTTTGACTAGTACACCAATCCTTGCAGTGCCTAATTTTGTAGGTGATTTCATGGTTTGCACAGATGCTTTGTTGGAAGGTGTGGGTGTGGTGTTGATGCATGATGGTCAAGTAATTGCATATGAATCTCAAAAACTCAAGAACCATGAGCTTAACTACCCCATTAATGATTTGGAACTTGTAGCTGTAGTGCATGCCCTTGTCTGTTGGAGGCATTTTCTTTTGGGACATAGGTTTGAGTTATATAGCGATCATAGAAGCTTACAATATATCTTTACTCAACCAAACTTGAATGCACGACAACATCGTTAGATGGAGTTCTTGTGTGAGTATGACTTTGATATTCATTACATTAAGGGGAAGGAGAATTCCATCATAGATGCTTTGAGTAGAAGGTGACATGAGGTATTAGTGATGTCATTGGTGTTGGATTTGCAAGGCCGTATCTTGGAGGCTTTGCCTAGTGACACTTACTATCAGGAAGTGAGGGCGGAGATCAAGTTTGGATGTACCCTTGAGGGGAGATTTTCTAGTTATGTTCTTGAGTTTGATGGACTATTGCCACACATGAGGTGTATCTATGTACCCGTGTCAGGTGATCTTCATACCTTGGTTTTGTTGGTAGCACATCGTACACCGTATTTCGCACATCCTAGTGTAAAGAAGATGCATATTGATCTCAAATAGTTGTACTTCTAGATAGGGATGAGGGGTGATGTTGTTGATTTTATTGCTAGATGTCTTGAGTGCTAGAGAGTGAAGGTAGAGGATTAGCATCTTGTGGGTCTTTTATAGTCGCATACCATTCTAGAGTGGAAGTGGGATATGATATCCATTGATCTTATCACAAGGTTGCTTATGTCTTCATAGAGACATGATTGTATCATGGTGACTATGGAAAAATTGTCCAAGGTAGCACATTTTTCACCCATGAGAGCATCCTACACTACTTCTTTTGTAGTACATGTTTTCTTGGAGGATATTTTTCATTTGCATGGGATTCCTCATTGGATTATTTTGGATCAAGATCTAATGTTTACTTCTGCACTATGGATGTCTCTCCAACATGCGTTGGGAGTGCAACTCAATTTCAGTTTGACTTATCACCCAAAAACTAATGGTCAGATTGAGAGAGTGAATCAAGTTCTTGAGGATATGCTTCACATGTATGTTATGGATAGGCAAGTGAAGTGGGAGGAATATTTGTACCTTTCTGAGTTTGCATACAACAACGGGTATCATAGTTCTCTTGGCATGTCACCTTTTTAGGCCTTGTACAGTATACCATGTTGTACCCCTTTTAGTTGGGATCTTTTAGAGGACTGAGCTCTTTTGGGTCCAGAGATTCTTTAGGATACAGAGTAGTAGGTTGTTCACATTAGGGAGCATTTGGTTACTGCTGAAGATAAGTAGAAGAAGTATGCAAGTGCCCATAGGTTGGATTGTCACTTTTCTATTGGTGATAGGGTGTTTTTGTGAGTGCATCCAAGGAAGAGCCCCATCCATTATGGGAACTACTCTAAGTTGGCACCATGTTTTGTTAGACCATTTGAGATCTTGGAGAGGATTGATCCTGTTGCTTATTGACTAGCATTTCCACCTAGCCTATTGTGCATCCACGATGTTTTTCATGTTTCTATTTTGAGGTAGTATATTCTAGATGTGACCCATGTTCTTGATTAGGATGCCTTGCAAGTAGTAGATGGGCAGCTTACTTTAGAGCCCATTCATATCCTACAACATCGAAGGATGACCTTGCGAGGTTGAGATATCGAGGAAGTAAGGGTCCAATGGGACCCAAGAAATAAGACCTCTACAACTTGGGAGGATGCTACACAATTGAGGGGATTGTACCCCTACCATTTTTCTAGCTTCTAGGAGTAAGCCTATGCTAGAGGGGGAGGATGTAGTACCTCTCAAGTTTGCAATTTGTACCTTGCCTATTTTGATTAGAGAGTTACTTGATACTCTTATTTTATGTACTTTGAGATGACTTGAGGGTCGAATGTTATACTTTGATTTAGTACCATAGATGCTTTACTGCTAGGTTGTTCAGTTTATCATATTTGCATGTTGATGCTATTTTGAGATGACAATAGATCTATGATGATATTTGATTATCTAGTATTTAGACATACTTTCTGATTATGTTATGTGATGGATTTTATGCTATGGTTATTTACTTCATTCTTGTCTCTTTATGCTTTATGTGAATGTGAGTGATGTAAATTAATTAATTAGGAATTTAATGCATTATTACTTCAGCTATGATATTATTATGCAATTGCACTTGATTGTGTGTTTTAGTGTGCAGGAATTATATCCCTGGTAGTGGCACCTGGAGTTAGTGATTCAACTATTCATATTTAACCAATGTTGTCCCTATATGGTCGATATATCCTTATTTTAATTGTTTAAATTAAAACCTTTCAGTGATTAGTAAATCTAAACTCATCTGCATTATGTGATTAGACTAGTGAATGTGTTTGTGCATTTAGAGGTTCACATTGTTGCAAAAGATGTTTAGTGATTTCTATGATTTTAATTTTTTAGGCTTTAAATCTTCTCGAATTTAATTTCTAGTAGATTTGCCTTAGGTGAATTCCCATTATGAGGAATAACCTATTTTTGTTTGGGTTGATTCAGAGTCTAGCTAGTATAACTGGCTATTTTCCCTAAATGACTATTCACTCAAAAAGTGAATAAGTATTGAAAAAGGGATTTTATTATTCACTTCTCACTTTTTGAAAATAGAAATTTGGAGAGCTTTTCTATAATCCTCTTTTGAAGGATTTTATTTTTGTTTGTTCTAGGAGCTATGAGCATGGGATTTTCATGAGACCAGTCTCGTTGGATCCAGCTCGTGGAGACCTTGCTTTGCCGTGATTTTTGACAAATATGGTGAGCATTTTTATTTTATTGTGCGGGTTTAGTTTCTACCCCTTTTGCTGTCAAATAAGGCTTTCTCATTTTATAATTTATGTTTCATTCTAGCTTCTATTTTTTGTAGTTATTTGTTAGGAGGTTGAGAACTAGTATTCCCCTCCGTTTCTATTTGCTAGTTTTGCTCAGTTGCTTCGGTATGAGAATTTTCTTTGTTTTTGGGATGGGGGTTTGGGGTTTCAAGCCATTATGCTGGCCATTTTTGCATACGGCGTTTGAACCCAAATATTATTGGGTTTTTAGGGTTTCTGTACCTAAAGGTCAAATGGGTTTTATTTTTGAAGTTTTTCTAGTTTTGGGGTTTTTACCTTATTTTGCATGCCACCCTATTTTCTGAAGTTTTCTTGGCATGAGTTTGGTTGTGGACCTAGATTATCTGTTTGGATTTCATTTGGACCTTTATTGCATCTTTTGTTGCATTGGGATGCATATCACATCTATCCTCCTGATTCTATTTTCAGTTGAGTGACTTTCTACATTGTGTTCTCATCCAACCCTTATGCTATGATCTTTGTAATGGTGGTGCACCACACACAAGTATATGCACATACATTTTTTGAATGACTTGTGAGGCCTGATCTTCTATGGTACTTTTTGGAAGTTATGATCATTGGGGTTGGGATGGGATTTTGCATGCCTATGGGCACTCATCATTGGATGAGCATGGGTAGGGTAGGGTAGCACATGGAGGGGCTTCTATCTTGCAACCTGGTGACTATTTCCCATTGGTTGGTAGAGGAAGTTTTATATAAGTGATAGCTAAATTAAAATACTAGATGGTAATAAATATAAGATAATTAAGATGTTGAGAAGTGTACCTTCCATTGGGGAGAGATACCACTCAGATTGTGCACCTTTCGTTGGGGAGTGTAGCTACCAAACTAGCTTGGGCTTGTTGATGCCAAGTGACTCTCCATAATGTCAACCCCTACTTAATAGCCCATTGAGTGTATGACTAGGACCTATAGTTATGCATTGTCTATGTCTTGGTTTTAGTCATCATATTGTTTGGCGTGTGTGTTAGCCATGGATGTTTAATTTTGTGTGTTTGTGGTTGGATCATTATCTCCATCAGCATGGTGGGAGTCGACCTATGAGTACCATGTGGTTGGGAGGCATAGCTACCCATACCACTGCTAGGGATCATTGTACATAGACAGTCTATTATTCTAGTGTGACTATTGGTGGATGTTTTCACTTGGTACTTTAGGTTCCAAAGTATGCTTTCTTGTGATTTATGCTTTCTTTGGGATGTTTGTATATCATGTTTAGATGATGCTAGTTACAATCACTTTTCCTAATTATGATATTTATCATATGATAGATGATGTTATCTGTTTTGTAGGATATCTTATGCTTTACTGTTAACATGTTAGATTTTTCTATGCTTATGTTGTAGCATGTTTTAGTAGTGACATTCTTTTATGATAGTACTAACGATCTAGTCAATAGCTTGGGATGTTATGTGCGAGGATGGCCAAGGTCCATGATGGCCTTATGATGCTATTATGGTTGGGAGGAACCACATACTTAGTTTGGTTGTTTTGTATTGCAATATTGTTTCAGTTATTGTGATGTTTTAAGTACATTGCGATGTTATTTTTTCTACTTTCCCCTTTTACTTGTTAGATGGTTAGATGTTGTTTTCATATTTTAGTACTGTGTTCATGTGTTTACACCTTAAAATGTGGATTTGGTACTCCCTGGTGTGGAGGAAATTTATTCCTTAGCTTTTTACCCTTTTTGGTTTTGGCATGTTGTTTTGGGATTTCACTTGAAATCGTGCATCCTTGTGTGAGGATGTGAGATCTTGTGTAATGTGTTGGGTTTCTTCATGTGGCTTGGCACATTCTTGTGTGGAACCCAACACTAGTGTTGGTTGCTTTGGTTGTTTGGTCAAGCACTTTCTTGCACCTCATGGTGCACATCCTCACTCGAAAGACACTTCCTTTTGGGGCATGTTGCACATCTTCACACAAAAATCTATCACTTTGTAGGCCTCACACAAAAATTAGGGGGTATCTAGGCTTGTCTTAGAAAAGTTTAGAAGTTGGTTTCGGACACCCTTTTAGGTTTTACACCTTCCTAGTTCAAAACAGATTTCCTATGGGGTTTAAAATATATCATTTAAGTTTTTAATTCCTTATACTTAAGATATATTTTAATACATGTGACGAGTCTTTTGAGATAGGTTCCAGATGTCTACAAGCTAAGATAAAGATTTTAAGAAATTTCAAGGCTTCAGGATTGCAGACTCACCCAATTTTTAGGAGTCAGCTTTTGTCTTTCAGCTTGGGTTATCTTTTATGTTTTCTTGTTAATATTTTAATCAATTGTGACACTTGGAGGTCTTTGGTGGTTGTTTTTTGTTTAGTCTTCCATTGTGATCTTCTTGATCCACGTATGATGGTTGTCTTGTGCTTTCATACTTGTTTAAAAAATATAGTTTTTTGGCTTTTATCTTTCCTTGTTCCAAGGATCTCTAGGCGAGGCATTACATGGAAAACATATCTTTGACATATTTGAATTCTCCAAGCCTTTGGGTTGGATCTTCAAGGAAGATCCAAGCCTTATGCTTGGTAAATTCTAATGCAATTAACAATGCATTCAACCAATAGAATGCACATGCAATAGTGTATGCACATTAACTAATTCAATTCTATTCATAACATGATTTCCCTATAGGTGTACATGCCATAAGGTGTATGGGCATATGCACCGAGTTGTGGTGCCAAAAAGGTGACAAGTTTTTTTTTTAAATTTATTTCTTTTCAATAGCACATACGCGCTTTTATAAAAATAATTTTTTAATATATGATGGGTTGCACACCCACAACCCATCATTTTCATAATAGGTTTTTACTATTCTTGCATAGCAACATGCACACGGTTTGAAAAATCCAACATTTTCACCATCCCTTGCTAATATGCCTCCTCACCAGCAAAATCCAAGATCACAAGCACACCCACACTGACGCTGTATGTAATCTAAACTTAACTTTGCATTGTTTGATATGTTTTTCATATTGTTTTGTAGGGTTTTTACAATTTTTATTTAGATTTATTTATTTATTTGGATTTCAATTGATTTTTTATAGGGAAATGTCCATAATCAACCAGCAAATCCACAAAACCCTCAAGAACCTCAAACCCAAAAGCCTCCTTAAGAAGAACAACAAATTCCACAACCTGAACCAATTGCAAGACCTCCACCAGGCACACAAGAAAATATAATAAATGAAATAGAGAGAGGCAAAACTGAATTAGAAGGACTCATTGCTTGGCTGAAAGAATCTAGACAAACCAATCCAATGAGGGCTCAATTGGCATCATCCCTCGAATCCATTAAGACCTAGATAGCCTTAGTTAGTGGTTAGTTAGATATTTGGCGGGTTAAGAGGGATGAACAAAAAAAATTCATGCAAATAAAATGCCATATGAAGATGTTAAAAAAAAGAAATATCAAAGGTAGAATATGTGCATTATTTAGAAAACCTGGTGAGAAAAATACTATTAGAGAGGGTACTAAATAGTTCCCCATCCATTGTTGCATACACGATGCTATTAGAAATAATTTTTGCGATAGATGGTGGATGGTTTTTGATGCTCCTCCTTGCAACAATCAAGAGGTCCCGATGTATTTTTTGAAGAAATTATATTGTGAGTTTGTCCTTGGGGAGGTCTCCAATTATTTTGATATATTAGACTCCTAGGGTAGAGGTGGGGGGTCATCATTTGAGAGGCTGAGAGCACGTTGTGACCCTAATGTAGTTAGGGCACCTGTGGTCAAGCCACAGTACGAGCATGTGACTTCTTTTAGTTGTGAAGGAACATGTAGATGCCAACGCTCTAGGGACCATTAATGCTTTGACGCAGACCCTCATCCATTCTACGAGCCCATTAGTTGTGGGGGAGCCTTTTGTGTGTCGTGGTCACATGTGCACTTCATGCAGATCCCTATGCATATTTGGCACTCATGATGGAGATGGTGCAGATGATGGGCTCATCACTGATCAGTTCCTGAATGACACATTTGGCATTGACACATAGGTAAATTACAATTATAATTTACTAATTTGATCACATTTCATATGTATAGTCAATAATTAATTAATTAGCATCTATTGACATTGTTCAAAATTTAGGGTCAGAGTGTTGTCAGGCCTAGTAGTGATCCTCCAGGCCCATTTTTTGTCCCCTCCATGAGTCCAGAGGTATGTATCAATTTAATCATTTTAATTAATACATATATTTACTAAGTAATCATATTAAGGATTGACTAAAAAATTATGCATGTGCATTAGTTCTCCATAGGACCCTCAACCTTTACTATAGACTTGGAGCATAGACAGTGTACGAGCTTCGTATAGGTACAGTTGTTTCATGTTAATTTAATTCATTTTATTATATTTATTCCATGTTTCATGTTACATATAACATGTATTGTATGACATGCAGCTCATGACGTCGGACACACCTCCTCACCTCTGACAATCTATTGATCGTGGAGCGGCCACAGCTATGGCTAGCTCATAGGCATTGACTGAGGTATGACATAATTTTCTTTGTTTTAGTTGTTGTTTATAATAGTTAGTCTCAAAATTTCTAATGTTATTTATAAGTGATTATATTTATTGAATTTTTTTAGGGTCTCATCACGCCTGATCGTCCATGAGCCTTTGAGGTGGACTTATAGAGTGACTATTTGATGGCGGTAAGAAAATAATTGATTTTGTGTGTACATATATTTGATTTCAACATATAATAAGTATTGATTCATATCTACTTTGTTTGTATGAGCTCGACTTGGAGAAGAGCCTCAACAAAAGGATGAGTGAGCATGTCAAGAGGACCCCGTCATCTCCACCATCTCCCTCCACACGATGACAGAAGACGTCAAGAGATTTGTTTCCTTCCCCTCGTGGGAAGGAAAAGATATAGTTGATCTAGACATGTATATATATAGGCATCAGTGGACATATTCGATACACATTTGATGTATATGACATTTTATATTTGATGTATGACATTATTCAACTTATGACATTATTGGTTAATATATGATATGTTTGTTCATATACGAAATTATTGGTTATCATAATATATTATGTGTTTATTAATGTACATGACATTATTGGTTATCATTTTATATTATATGTTTGTTCATGTATGACATTAAATTAGATATGTTCATGTATGACATTAAATTAGATATGTGCATGTATGACATTAAATTAGATATGTTTATGTATGACATTAAACCCAATACCTAATCTGTTCAAAACTTTGATAGAATATTGATTAACAATAAAATTTATCATTGTTTAAGCATAAGTTAATCATTTGCAATATGTCACCATCATATGATTGATGATCTTGTTCATGTTTAAATTTTTCCTTCTCTATCATTTGTTTATCAAGTTTAATTCAATACCTAATTAGTTTGAATTTTTGATACAATATTGATTAGCAATAAACTTTATCAGTCAAGATCGATTAGGACCTCCTGGCAATAAACTTTATCAAGCAATATTCGTGGACCTCCTGGCAATTGCTCACCTAAATGAGAACCTTGAGATTTATTAGGAACTCCATGAAAGAAATCAATAACTTGAGAAGCTCTCCATTTTTTAAGCTTCGATACATAACCACCATTCTTTATCATCAATTAAAAAATGTCAGAGATAGTAGAGAAAAGATGGATTATTTGCAAAAAAAGTCATTTTAAAAATCATAAATGTAAAATAATCACTAATAGTTTTATGTGTTTTCATACATTAATGATTGTAACATTATCACCAATTGATTGGAATTTGTTGTTATTATTCTATAGTAACTAGAGTAAGGTAAAAATAAAAGTTTAATAAATAGTTGTGATGTATAGGAAAGAGAGATATCTCACATGAGAGGGGGATGAATCTAAGATGACACATAAGATACTTGTAAGAGGGAGCTATACTTGTTAATGAATTTACAATGCATGCTATGGAAAATCATAGAGCATCTTTAAAAGGAAATTAAAGAGTATGACAAGTGGAAGGAACATGTTGTTTTGTAGACTCGTATTCAAATTTGGGTGTCAATTTTCTAATGAAGGATTCAAGCACTGCAATTTGGTAGTTTTGGCTCATCCTTGTATCTCACTCTCTCTTATCCCCCCCCCCCCCCCCCATTTATATTTCTATTTTTTCCATATCTATGTAGCCATCTATCCTCTTTATCTCCCCCTCACTAATGTAGAGATGTTGAGCAAGAAGTGAGGTTTAAGCACTTTCTTCTTCCTAATCTACCAAACTAAACTTGTGGCCTTCCTAATATCTCACTCCTTTAGGATATCATTTTTCTGACCTATCCAAAGTGATAGGGTCATTTGTGAACTCCTCCAAGGTGAGTACTTCTCCAATCAAGATCTTGCACCTTTTTGTTTTAGAGACACTAGCCCTATTCCAAGCCAATAATTGTAACTCTTCACCAATGGCTTCACCAACCCCAAGTTTCTATTGGGACACCTTCCTTATGTTGAACTGATTGAGAATCAACTCTTGGTTTAACCCTCCAATTGTCATACAGTACAAAATGTTGACTATCATATAATTCATTGTAGGTCTCCTACTCTAATTTTTTGGACTTAAATTCCTCTTAGGTTGAAATCTAACTATTCTATGGGTAGATTCAAACACCCTTTTGGAATTTATTTAAGACTCCAAAGCCTAGATTCCCAATTCCATTCTTGTAGCACCTAACCTATGTAAAGTACATAGACCTAATAAGGTCACACTAGGTTTGGTTTTCAAAGTAATTACTAGATGATTGGTGCATGGCCTTAGACCTCCTCTACTAACCAAAAATAACTCAAATCCACCACTAAACTACCCATCAATTCAATTCAACATTTTTAAATCTTTTTGGAATCAATCCTACCTGAATACACTAAGCTATTCAACTTAGGGATTAATGCAAACATGGTTTTTCCATCGAGACACTTCCTGAGCTCTAGGAATCTATAATTATACCTTCCTTACTTGAATTTTCTAGAATCTTAGAGAATTCCACTGGTTCAAATACAATTTAGGGCTTCATTTGTGGAATAAGCTCTTAACAAGCCTTTTCCTAGATTGTTTCTAGAAAACTTGCCTTAAACACTTTAAATCAAAACTAAACTATCTCAAACCAATTTAAAATATCACAATAACACAACTTAGGATCTTTAGAAAATCAACTTAGTTTATAAGAATCACCATAGATACGATTGCACAACTAAAACCATACTCCCTAAGACACTTCTCTAACATGTACCATGCTTACTAACCTTGTAATGAGCATTTAATCTGAAGAATTGGTGGCCACCAAGCAAGAACGTTGTGAAAACAAGGGTTAAAGTTCAGGGGACAGACCTATAGTAGGATATTTATCTTAATAAGGATAGTGTTTGAGTTTGGGAACATGCTTGTGATGAAAAAAAATTGATGTTTGCATCTTTAATTGGTCAGAAAAGTTTTGGCACATGTGGGATTGACCAAGCCCTAGGAACAAGGGTTCTAAAAGGGTGAATTGGGGCTTCTAGGGTTAGGGAACTCTTAGATTGAAATTGAGTGTGGAATCTCCTAATTAAAGAAATTTTAAGAGACTGTACAAAATTTGGAAACCAGATCTTAAGTCTTCCTATTAATTGCTTTGTAATTGCGTCATTCTTACATTGTTGGAAACAGGGGCAACGTGAAGGATCTCTAATATTTTACAAAGGAAGGGTATCTAAGTTTTATATAAGTTTTGTGCAAGGATAAAGGGTATCCAAAACATTCATTTCTTCAAGGAGTCTTTTGGGAAAAATAAAAGTTATTGATCAATTTTTCTTGTTGTTGTCACTGAATTGGAAAAACTTGCATTGACAACATTTGGGTACATTGAGCATTTTGGCTTAGAAGGTATTGGAACTGGAAGGTATTGATTGGAACATGTTAGATATGCCAAAACAAACCTATTTAATATGTTACTGATATTTATAACATTGAAATAAATTTATTGCTTGTCAATGACTATTTTAGCAATTACCTAGTTTGATCTCATCAATCATAACTTACTCAATTATTCATATTAAGAGGTACTATCATAAAAATAGCATCATTATACATAGCATAATCAAACTATAGGATTGAAACTCCTACAACATTCTACAATGCATACTTTATTCAATCAATATCTAGTAACATGCTAAAAACACTAAGTAAAATATTGAATGTTAATGACAACCAAAGAATGGATTGACATATTATCAAATCTATACCAATATTCATCAATAAATCAAGTAGTAGTGTCGCATAATTTATGCCTACAATCTCCCCCTTTCACATTAATATCAACACTCATCTTAAAACATACATTAATGGCAACAATTGCATATCATAACACTACAACATGACAATACACACATATCCTCTTGACTTATTCATGGATGAGCACACTCATATTTTTCAATACTTACCAATATTTATCATCTTCAAATTATGATGAAACACAATAATTTTTCCACTTTTTTCTATTATATATTCCCGCTTATGAAAATACTCATAGAACTAGATTGCAACACTTCTCTACTTCATGTCTCTGCTTGACTCATATCTTAACTATAACACTTCTCTCCCTGAGTAGCATTCGCCAATAGTTCATTTCTCCCCCTTTGACTCATATCTTCTATTTTTACATCACTACCTTTGATAGAAGTCCATTCAATATTTTATCTTCATCTCCATATAAATAATCTCCCTATAACCAATCTCCCCCACTTTGACAAAAATTCCAAAGGTAACAAATCATTCATAATATATGCCCCTTTACTTTTTATTATTCTTGATTATAACTTTTGTTCTCTTTATTTATCTTGGCACTACAAAATCACACTAAGAATTCTCCCATAGTCATGCTAAGAATTCTCTCTAAGTCATGCTAAGACTTCTCCCTCAATGGATTATACCACTACATCAATTCATACATGTGCTATTCTTTGTAAGTACATATGAAGTGATACAATCAACATATTCCTTTAGTTAACTTTAGATAGGAGAATGGCCCCAAATCTACCTTTGATATCAACATACCAGATCTTAAGTCTTCCTATCAGTTGCTTTGTAATTGCACCATTCTTACATTGTTGGAAATAGGGGTAGCGTGAAGGATCTCTGATATTTTCCAAAGTAAGGGTATCTAATTTTTATATACGTTTTGTGTGAGGATAAAGGGTATCCAAAAAATCCATTTCTTCAAAGAGACTTTTTGGAAAAATAAAATTTATTGATCAATTTGTCTTGCTGCTTTCACAAAATTGGAAAAACTTGCATTGACAACATTTTGGTACATTGAGCATTTTGGCTTAGAAGGTATTGAAACTGAAAGGTATTGATTGGAACAAGTTATATATTCCAAAATAAACCTATTGATGCCTCAAAACCTCCTAGAGTTGACTATTTGTAGATTTTTCCCATCAAGACCTAGAAGGGTCTCTTGGAACACTTCTACACTTTTGCTCATTTTGGGTTGTCTAAAGGGCTCATCATACTTTTGTCTGCATTAGAAGGGGATGGGATGAGGTTTGGTATAGGGTTTACTCTGCTACTCAGAGCTAACAAAGCAGACAATTTGATCCCATGATGAAAGGTGAGAGAGATTTGGCAGTTGGCAACTTTCTACTAGCCAACACTGCAAGTTTCAGAGTCACTTGAGATGGCATCGTAAAATGAAAATGAAGTGTGATCTCTCAAAAGAGAGAGGTTATTGTACATCTCTACAACATGGTCCTGTAGGAACTAGAAGTGCATCCATAGCTCACACGAGCTCCAAGATATGCCCCATCAAAGATCACAGCCCTATGGCATTTAGTGACCCTGAGGGACATTTCTGTTTGGTGTGCCTGATAATGTTCGAGCACTGAAGGGGATAGGGTTTACCTAGCCACCCGGAGCTAACAGAGCAGACAATTTGATCCCATGATGAAAGGTGAGAGAGATTTAGCAGTTGGCAATTTTGTACTGGCCAACACTACAAGTTTCAACATCACTCGAGATGGCATTGTAAAAAAAAAATGGAGTGTGATCTCAAAAAAGCGAGAGAGGTTATTGTAGGTCTCCACAACACACTCTTATAGGAACTAGAATCACATCCATACCTCACACGAGCTTCGAGATATGCCCCATCAAAGATTGTAGCTCTATGGCATTTAGTGACCCTTAGGGACATTCTGGTTCGGCGTGCCCAAGAACGTTTGAGCTCCAAAGGGAATAGGATGAGGTTGGGGATAGGGTTTACCTGGACACCCAGAGCTAATAGAGTAGACAGTTCGATGCCACAATGAAAGTTGAGAGAGATTTGTCAATTGGCAACTTTGTACTGGCCAACACTGCAAATTTTAGCATCACTTGAGATGGCATCATAAAATGAAAACAGAGTGTGATCTCCAAAAAGTGAGAGAGGTTATTGTAGGTCTCCACAACACGATCATGTAGGAACTAGAATCGCATCCATACCTTGCATGAGCTCTGAAATATGCCCTGTCAAAGATCGCAGCCCTATGGCATTTAGTGACCCTTAAGGACATTCCAGTTCGGCGTGCCCGAGAATGTTTGAGCGCTAAAGAGGATAGGATGAGGTTGGGGATAGGGTTTACCCTACTACCTAGACCTAACAGAGCAGACAGTTCGATCCCATGATGAAAGGTGAGAGAGATTTGACAGTTGGCAACTTTGTACTAGCCAACACTGCAAGTTTTAGCATCACCCGAGATGGCGTCGTAAAATGAAAATGGAGCGTGATCTCCAAAAAGTGAGAGAGGCTATTGTAGGTCTCTTCAACATGGTCCTATAGGAACTAGAATCACATCCATACCTCACATGAGTTCTGAGATATGCCCCATAAAAGATCGCAACCCTGTGGCATTTAGTGACCCTTAGGGATGTTCTGGTTTGGCATGCTCGAAAATGTTTGAGCACTGAAGGGGATAGGATGATGTTGGGGATAGGGTTTACCCAGCCACCTAGAGCTAACAGAGTAGACAGTTCAATCCCATGATGAAAAGTGAGAGAGATTTGGCAGTTGGCAACTTTGTATTGGCCAACACTGCAAGTTTTACCATCACCCGAGATGGCATTGTAAAATAGAAACAGAGTGTGATCTCCAAAAAGAGAGAGATTTTATTGTAGGTCTCTGCAACATGGTCCTGTAGGAACTAGAATCACATCCATACCTCGCACGAGCTTCAAGATATGCCTCGTCAAAGATCACAACCCTATGGAATTTAGTGACCCTTAGGGACATTCCGGTTCGGCGTGCCTGAGAACGTTCAAGCGCTGAAGGGGATAGGACAAGGTTGGGGATAGGATTTACCCAGCCACCCAGAGCTAATGTAGCAAACAGTTCAATCCCATGACCCTTTTTCCACTAAGTTGCAAATTTGATCAACTTTTACAACTTTCAACAATGCAACTTTGCACAAAAAGTGTAATTTTTACATTTTTCACTTGATTCCAATTCTATGACTTAGAAAAGGTTTGGCAACAATAAAACCTCAAAGGAATATAAGAATGTAGACAGTTTTATGGTTATTTCCCAAAAGTTGCTAAATTGTTACAAAAGTTGCTAATGCAACTTTGCAATTTTTGCACTTTTTGGAATTTCAACTAACCACCAATCTAAATGAATCCTAATCATTCCAAGTGATTATTATAGGACTTAAAACCACTAAACCAACCTAAAAAAGTGCAAAAAGTTGCTAAAGAGCAATTTTTGCAAATAATAGTTGTCAAACTGAAAATGAGGTTGCATGGTGTTCCAACCATCCAAATGTAAGTTATAACTATTTGAAGGCATGTACTTAAGATCCCCACCCATGGGAAAGGTCATTGTACGGATGGTGGACAAGCATTGGTGAATAAAAAACTTAGATTTTATGCCTTTTTTACTATTTTTTCAATTATGTATGGCTTGTACAGATTGATGGTGGTACAAGTCTTATATGGTTGGATAGAGGGTTGAGTTAGGATTCCAATTCAATTGGTTTGAGGTCTTTATCTTGTATACAGAAAAAGTTATATCAATTTTAGTGTAGGTAGGTCAGATTTACTCCAAATTTGAGAGTTTTAGCAAGATGGAATCCTAACTTGCAAACCCACTATGGGATTTCAATGCCACTTTGTGGAATACAAGTTAGGAGAGGGTTCTTTGAGATGGCAAAGATTTAGGGCTGTAGGAGCATGGCATCTATTTTTACCAGCAAGCCCTAGACTGAACATAATCTTATGTATAGCCTATATTTGAAGGAAAAAGAAGGATCAGGCTCCCAAACTAAATAATCTTACCCAAGTGAAGGGTGTAGAAGGAAAATTTTGATATATAGTAGAGATCCAAGGGGTTGAGCCAAGTTTGTGAACCCATTTGTTTATGTTTTCCTTGTAACCCAACCTAAACTGGCCATTTAGGACTGTGACACAAAGTGGGCATAACTTGATGCTGGAGCCGAGTTGGTGGTTAATATTTTAGAATCTCTTACGGGATGTTGAAGAGTGTTTAAAAATGAAAAAATAGTGGGGGGTCCTTTGTATGGTTTGGGAGTTTGACCGTTAAAACTAGAAATTATCCTAGTAGGAAGTGCTAGTAACAATTTTGAAATTTGATTGTTGAGTGTTGAGAAACCTCAAGTTTGGAATTTTTCTTGTTGGTTTGAGTTTATAATAACCATTTCCATCTGAAAAGTCAAGTGTTGAAACCATTTAAGAATTATTTTCCTTTGTAGGCCTATTGGTGGCAGGGAGTTCCTAAGTGTTGATCCAAGTTGTTTGAGTACCCTAAGTTTGAGGGTTGGGCTTGTGAAGTGGAGTCCACTTGTAGGGTAGAGTCTCCCTATATTAGAAGTCCATTGGATCCTTAGTCCTTGGTGTCTTCAGTGAATGTATCTTCATAGAATGACCTTGGTGCCCCTACACCATTAAGCGATGTGATGAACATGAGTAAAATTATGAGATTTGTGCCTACATGTTACAATGAAAAAGTTGTATCTATTTTGAAATTAAGAACTATAAAACAAGTTTCAAGAGAAGCTTAGGCTAGAAGACTTTTTTTCAATGAGATGACTACTCTTGGTAATAAGCTACCAAATATTGAAACTACACTCAAATCCAATATTTATAAGGATAAGGAAGAACTTTTGAAAGATAGTAGCTATGCTAAGTGTAAGAATTTTCTCAAGGAAAAAAATGAAAATGACAAGATCTAGTAGCTCAATCGATAACACAAATTTTCCAATTGTTGGCCAACACTGGTGCAAGAGCACCAAGGTCACATGTAGGAGGCAAGATGAGCAATCCTTAGGTGGATTGGAAGAAAAATGGCCTTATAAGGTCATTAAAACTTGTAATGAGTTTAATCATGGACATGTGATCTTGTTTTGATCATAGATTGATCATATTGTAATCAAAGCTTTAATGTAAGCCTTAATGGCATTATTGAGCCTACAAGGAGCTAGGGGTCACTAGGAATGGATTTGGATTGATCCTAGGTTAGGGGTGGATAGAAAAGACCTATAAAGGTCTTGAATAATGTAATCAGGCTATCAAAGCCTCTAAAATATGTAAAAGGCACTAAAAGTGCAATATTTTGTAAAATTGCCAACATTGGCAATATAAGCCAAAATGGGCTTAATCGAGTCATGTAAGGGGTCCAAAGGGTAGATATGATTTTTGTTTTATTTTTTTTGTTTAATAAGGTCTCCAATGACCATATTAATGTAATGGGATAGTCATGTAGCAAGGAATATCAAAAACTTATCAATTGACAACTAAAAGTGTCAATTTGACAACAAAATAAGGTGATTAATGCACAAGGGTGGTTAGATGGGTATTTAGGGAGGTTCCATTTGGTTTTGAGAGTCTAAATGAGTTTAAAACCTCATTCTCACATGTGGGAGACAAGTTTGGATGGTCAAAATTGATTGATAATGTAAGAGTTTTGAAGTTTGAGCAATGAATGCATAGTTTTCCCTAAAATTTGAGTGCATTAAAAGGGGTATGTGATTGCTCCCAAGGTGGATTTAGTGTTTTCTCCAAACAAGAGTTGAATTTTATGTTGGAACTCATCTAATATAACCAAATTGAAGGTGTTTGAACCATTTTGGGGTTCTAGAGACCTTGCAAAGTAAGAGTTCTAGAAAACCCTAGGGTAAAGGGGCTAGAAAGGAGGGTTTTGTAAAAACCATTGTAAAGTTGATCACGAGACCAAAAAAATAGAAGAATCCTTGTATTTTAGTCATTTCTTAAGACTTTTTTGGGTCATGGGAGTTCCAAAAGTCAAGAGATTGTGAGTTTCTTTGTAAATGGCCTCAAACTAGGCCTAGTTGGTAGACTGAAATAGCTAGTTTTGAATGATATTTTACAAAAAAAGTGTAGTTGGTTTTGGAGTATATTTTAGAGTGAGTAAAAGGGTATTTTAATCACCCAATATTTTAGGAAGTTCTTTGGAAAATTTAGGAGAAAACAAAAAATTAGTGACTAGCAAGGGCTAGTTGGAACAAGCCTAGAAGATGCAAAATTGAGAAAGTGTAAGAGATGAGTTGGTGAGAGTGTGCAAGGAGTTGGAACATGTTATATGGGATTTTTTGAGATGATCCAAGGTTTTGGGGCCATGGTATGAAGCCAAGGACGAGTTTTGGTATGTTGGAGGCACTAGGTTACACTAGGTGTATGGTGAACAATGTGAGTGTTTAGAAGAAAAACTGAAGATTTGGGTTATAACCTCTTAGACATGGTTGTAGGAAGATATTACCAAGTTAGAGACCTCCTCTTGAACCTTAGTAGAGTCTAATTCCTTGGGTAGATTCCAAGAATACAAGAGAATCTCAGAGTTGAGTTGTGGTTCCTAGGGGAATATAGGAGGGCTTTGCATCAAACACACACACTTGTTGTATAGCCACAGATATTGGGATCATTCATGAACTTGAACAACTAACACCATGTTAGAAATAGTTTTTTGAAAAAGGACTACAAAATAGAGGGAAATGGCCATCAAATATGCATGATTTAAATAGCAACATTAAATAGCCCTTTACTTCATAAATCACTTCAACTCAATCATTACATTGTACAGACAACCTCATCATATGTCACTTGAACAAACCTATCATGTAAAAAATGAGGGAAAAATCCACAAAATTAAATCTTAAAATGTTAAAATAGTAAAAACCTCATGGAACACACATGGGATGAATATACATAATCAAGTATTAATTCTTTCCAACATTCCAACTTTATGATAATAATGAGTCAAAGTCCAACAAATTGGAATACAATGATTGCAAGTATTCTTGGGTATCTATTACAAGAAACCATGGTTTCAAAGAAAATTAAGAGTAAATTAGTCTTGTAGCTAGGAAAATGAGCTCAATAAACACTTTTGAGATGGTCATCTCATGATGATCATGGATAAATCATTCAAAGCATACGTTGAACCTATCCAATATATACCTGCATCACTTAAATCACATTAAATGCTGAAACAAAATCAAAAAATATAGTAAAAGTTGTTAATATAAGAACCATTTTATGGAAGACTAAATTGATTGTCTATATACTTTTAATTCTTGTCAAATCTATCAATATACATTTTGTATCCTAAAATATCAGAAGTTTGATTTCTTTTTAGTAGACCTAAATAGTCTTTTAGTTCTCTCAACCTATACATTGGCTGATCAACATTATCCTTAGAGAGAACTATATCTGTAACTATCCCATTATCATTAGATCGAGACCTATTTTCCTTCTTACATTTTGATGATTGTGATCCTCTGCAATTCCAGGCATAAGATGATTAACATACAATGATACTTGAACAAAGAACACTAATAAATATCGAGGATGTGAATTGATAATACCATTTTGCAGATGATTTTGGCATCTCACCCTTTATCACTTATGCTTTGACTTTATTAGCCCTCTTCTTTGGTGACCTGCAAATGAAGAATTAGTATAGTAAAAAATCTAAGATAAGATTAATCCACTAAAGTTAGAGAATGACAAAAATTGAATTTGGTTTTTCATTAAGAATTATCCATTTGTAGAAATCCTTGCTTTCTAAGTTATATGATAACCCTTTCTTGATGAGTATTCAAAACTGCTCCCATTATATCCTTGCTTTTGCCAGTTTGAAGTTTTAGGTTACATGCACACAATCATGACTTTACATCACAAAGCATTCACATTCTAACAATTTTCATGTTCTTTCATTACATTTTGATCCAAACAACAAATTCTAAACTTTCACTTATTCAAATGACTAATCTAAAAATGGGTCCTATTAAAGAATCTAATATAAATTCAAATAATGTATCTTGATTCTAAACAAATCAAAACATAAAATCTATGATTTAAACTAAATCTCATCACTTACACATCATAACAATACGGTCCACCCTAGTCATGTGGATCGTCTTGGGGAAGAGGTTGTAACATTGTATTTGGATCCAATTGATCACTATTTCTCTCTCTTCCTCTCTCCTTATTCAATCTAATGAGCCAATTGGATTTGCTCAACATTTTAATGTCTCAAGTATTGCCTCATGGTCTGACTCGCAAACTTTCCAAATAATATTATTATGTGGTTTTCCACCATATTTTATCAAGTGGACATCTGATGCGACAACAAGGTTTGAATAATGAAGAATCTTCCTCTCTGTTTGCCAATCCTCTAATAACCACAAGTTAGGGTTCTTCATAGAATATCATCTAAGCCATGTGCCTATTACAACCACCGTACCAACATGGTACTCTAAACCTTCACCATCTATAACCAAGTGATCCAATTTTTGTTTGGCTTCAACATAATGACACAAATAATAATGTCCCTTCTTCATTGTCTTCAGATGCAATAACATCAAAAACATGGCTTGCAGTGACAAATGTACAAATTGCAATCATTAATTCAAAAAATAATTGGGTAAAAGTTATAAAGTTACATATTGAAATTAAAAAGATACATAAATATATATATTACCAGGTTGCACTAGATCTGAAAAGGGGTCAAAGTCAATAGACGAATCCATCTCTACCATTTCCAGTGCTTGTGGGGGATGATAGGTGTTAGTTGGGTCCAAAACCCGTATATCCCATTTGTCCACCCATTCAGTTGACTCACAGTCATCCCAATTTTCCTTTGCACATGATGGACAATAGCATGCCATTTTTCATGTGTGGATACTCCATGAACCTACATTAGAGCTTCTAAAAGAGTGTAACTCACTAGATTCTATTAGTGCGCAATAATCCTAATATGGTGAAATGTTAGTATTATCTATCAACCAAAAAAATCTATGAACCATAGACTCACCTTCCTTACTTGGACCCATTGTAGCGTTACACCATTGGACGATGGATTTTGCATCTATCAATATTGCTCCATCTTTGTACTTTAGTTCTTCATGAGCCAAGGCTCTTTTAATGCATGTGCTTGCACCATCGTGCTCTCCCTTACCATGACCATCCTCTATGAAATTCCACATATATTGAATTCTACACAACCTGTGCATATTTCTCAACCAATAGAATATCCGTGCATTCTTGAATTCAGATGTACAATTGTCTGACCAAATAATGTGCTGACGATATGTTATGCCCCTGTTAGCCGAATCTCCATAAAATAGTTGAAAACAATTATTTATGAACTCTGTAGAATGTGTTTGATCATCGCTGATGTAAAAATGGCACTCCCTCAAAATCTTCCTGTCATCCTTTGTACTTGTAGTTGAATGCACGAATGTTATGTGAACAAATATGGAAACCTGTTGAGAAGTATAATACTTTGCTTGCACCTCATTTTGTGGTTGTAGTGTGTAGTTCTCTATGAAATCTACAACCAAAACAATGGTATCCAGTGGAAACGTATCCTTGCACAACTTGAATTGCAAATCCAACCATCATGCTCTATGGGTATGCCTTGCATGCTCGTAAATAATCTTTTCACAAAAAATCTTCATGAACTCATACACTAGAATCTTTTCAATGACTAAATCACATCTTTTACCATGTTTCCCATCTTTTAGAGCATATGTCACTGTCTTAAATTTTTTGTAATCTACTATTTCATTTCCAATTGCATGTGTACTATCCATATGTTGACAAGTTGATAAAAGTTGCAAAGAACCACAAAATAAGCATGTACCATACAAGCATGATGTCTTGTAAAATTCTTGGCCATTCCCTATTTCACATAAAATGTTGGATATAAATTCCCTTGAAGATCTTGGTGGCTCATTTATGTCACAATCTTACAAAACAAACTGAGAATGCAAAACTACGCATATATACCTAAAAACATCAAAATGGTTAAAAAATTCAATATGTATCCTACAAAAACAAGTTTTTCATGTGTGATTTATCTTTACATAAAAAGGTTTACCCATCTCAAAAGATCTTTGACTTATTCGAATTTGAGGATACATACCAATAAATTTTGCAAAAAATTGTGTCTGAGTTGAGTCCAAAAAATGTTTTGCATGTGGGTCGCGATTTTGGCTACCAATCCTCCTTCTTACAACATCTCTTTGATTAGGGGAAACATGTGTGTTATTTTTCCAAAAATCTTCGATCAATGATTTCAAAGCTTCACTAATTTCTTTATCCTTTCGCTGTAGTCTACCGCTAAATGTCCATAACTCATTTTTTGTTGGATCTTCCAATCTCTCATGCCTTAGCATGGCTCTCCTTAGAGTACCTCTACCAATTTTTAATATTTTTCTTGTCTTTTTCATGAGTCAATCTTTCTTCATTTGGCTACTTACTATTGTCAATGTAAGTACTCATCTTGTGATATTATTATCTTTGGTGCGTGATTTAGAACCCACTTTGTCATAAGCACTCATTAGATTCTTTACAATATTTTTTCATTTGAATCATCCATCGTTCTTAGCCTAAGAATATTCATGATAGGCCTAAATTTCAAATTCCTCATTATTTCAACAAATAATTGGCATTAACCTATAATATTTAATTCTTCAAAAAAAACTCCACATATGATTAACTTTTCTTTGACAAGTACGCTTGCTAATCTTGTTAGGCATTGATTTCAAAATGTTAGTATCAATATCAATCAAATATTTTGGTCTTCTAAAACAAATTTTAGAAGGTGTTATAATCTCTTCCATTCTCTCAATATTTTGAACATCAACATAAGGTCAAGTGTATTACATACCTTGAACCAAAGATGATGTGCCTTGACAATAAAATGCAAAAGATGGAATATCACCTACTTGATGTGTTGATGTTGTGCCTTCAACATGACATGATGGAGTGTGTATATCATTGGATCTACAAATTAGTGCCTCTTCAACATGAGAGGATGATATGACTTCAACATTGGAAGATGGTGTAGTGGACAATATAACTCCAACATTGGAAGATGGTGTAGCAGACGATATGACTCTAACATTGGAAGATGGTGTAGCAGACAATATGACTCCAACATTGGAAGATGGTGTAGTGGACGATATGACTCCAACATTGGAAGATGGTGTAGCTTCACAATTCAATTGTCTTCTTGAGTGTAACAATCTCATTCGCTTTCTTTGTCTTTCCAATTCTTCCTCTTTGTTTCTTTGTACCAGTGGTTCTTGATCCTTTTCGAAAGTCAATTCTTCATTATTGCTTTGAAATTTTCTTTGCTAACGTAGTAATTTCATTTTATCTCTTTTAATTGCCAAATCTCTCTCCCTATCTTGATTTGTTTAAGTTTTTGGTTTCTTCCTTGGCATGATGATGATTTCTACATGTCAAATTATTCAAACTTCTGAATTACTTAAAATGTGTAAATTACAAATTATTCAAATACATATAAAAATTATAATTATTTGAATGAATGTACAATATATATCAAATGACTTGTCAAATTTCCAACCATTTCGAAATAATATTCCATTCAAACATACAAATTTCAATGAATTCACTATATATTAAACAACATGTCAAAGTATAATCAAATTTGATTATATATATCAATAAACAATATATAAAATATATTGCACTAACCTTTTCTATACAAGGAATATTCTAAAAGTCTTCAAATCACGTATCCAATGATTGAATTTGGTGTTTACTAGCTTCCAAAACTGTTGAAATAGTGTTTACTATGTTGAAACCCATGATTTCCGTTGGAATAACAGAGTGCATAACAAACCAAAAGTAGAGAATGGATGAAATGGGCCCCAAAGTTTCTTTTTGATTGTTTTTAGGTGATTTCACATAGTGCGTATGCACTATAAAGCATGTACACACTATAGTGCATACACACTATGTGAAAACCATCACTTTCCATCCTCCCTACTCTCTATCCTCCCTACTCTCTCTCCCATCCCCTACCCTCTCTCTCTTCCTACTCTGTCTCCCCTCTCCCATCCCTTACACTCTCTCTCTCCCCTCTCCCATCCTTTACTCTCTCTCTTGCTCTCCCTCTCCCACCGCCTACTCTCTCTACCTCTCTCATCCTCTCTCCTCTCCCATCCCCTAATCTTTAGATCTCTCACACACACTCTTATCCCCCTATCTCTCTCCCTCTCCCTCTCCCACTCCCTCTCCTACTGCCTACTCTCTCTCTCTCTCTCTCTCTCTCTCTCTCTCTCTCTCTCTCTCTCTCTCTCTCCCTCTCTACTCTCTCTCTCTCCCATCCCTTACTCTCACTCTCTCTCTCTCCCATCGCTTACTCTCACTCTCTCTCTCCCACCCCCTACTCTCTCCCTCACACTCTCCCATCCCCTAATCTCTCTCTCTCTCTCCCATCCTGTACGAACTCTCTTTGCCACCACCTACTCAATCTCACACTCTCTCCCATTCCCTACTCTGTCTCTCTTACACACACACACACACACTCCCATCCCCCCCCTCTCTCTCTCCCTCTCCCACTGCCTACTTTCTCTCCCCCATCCCCTACTATCTCTCTCCTCTCCCACCCCCTACTCTCTCACACCTTCACACTCTCTCCCATCCCCTACTTTGTCTCTCTTACATACATTCCCATTCCCCCTCTCTCTCTCTCCCTCTCCCACTCCCTCTCCCAATGCCTACTTTCTCTCCCCCATCATTGTACTCTCTCTCTCTCTCTCTGCCACCCCCTACTCTCTCTCACAATCTCACACTCTCTCCCATCCCCTACTCTCTCTCTTTCATAGACACACACACTCTTATCCCCCCACTCTCTTCTATCCCATCCCCTACTCTCTACATCTGTCACACACACTCCCATCCCCCTATCTCTCTCCCTCTCCCTCTCCCACTCCCTCTCCTACTGCCTACTATCTCTCTCTCTCTCTCGTTCTCTCTCTCCCTCTCTACTCTCTCTCTCTCTCTCTCCCATCCCTTACTCTCACTCTCTCTCTCACATCCTCTACTCTCTCTCACACTCTCCCATCCCCTAATCTCTCTCTCTCTCTCTCCCATCCCATATGAGCTCTCTCTGCGACCACCTACTCACTCTCACACTCTCTCCCATACCCTACTCTATCTCTCTTACACACACACACACACACACACACTCCCATCCCTCCTCTCTCTCTCTCCCTCTCCCACCACTTACTTTCTCTCCCCTATCTCCTACTCTCTCACGCTCTCACACTCTCTCCCATCCCCTACTTTGTCTCTCTTACACACATTCCCATTCCCCCCTCTCTCTATCTCCCTCTCCCACTCCCTCTCCCACTGCCTACTTTCTCTCCCCCATCACTGTACTCTCTCTCTCTGCCACTCCCTACTCTCTCTCACACTCTCACACTCTCTCCCATCCCCTACTCTCTCTCTTTCACAGACACACACACTCTTATCCCCCCACTCTCTTCTCTCCCATCCCCTACTCTCTACATCTGTCACACACACTCCCATCCCCCCTATCTCTCTCCCTCTCCCTCTCCCACTCCCTCTCCTACTGCGTACTATCTCTCTCTCCCTCTCTACTCTCTCTCTCTCTCCCATCCTGTACAAGCTCTCTCTGCCACCACCTACTCACTCTCACACTCTCTCCCATCCCCTACTCTATCTCTCGTACACACACACACACACACACAAACACACACTCCCATCCCCCCTCTCTCTCTCCCTCTCCCACTCCCTCTCCCACCACCTACTTTCTCTCCCCCATCCCCTACTCTCTCTCTCTCCTCTCCTATCCCCTACTCTCTCACTCTCTCACACTCTCTCCCATCCCCTACTTACACACACACTCCCATCCCCCCTCTCTCTCCCTCTCCCACTACCTACTTTCTCTCCCCTAGCACTGTAATCTCTCTCTCTCTCTCTCTCTCTCTCTCTCTGCCACCCCCTACTCTCTCTCACACTCTCACACTCTCTCCCATCCCCTACTCTCTCTCTTTCATAGACACACACACTCTTATCCCCCCACTCTTCTTCTCTCCCATCCCCTACTCTCTACATCTGTCACACACACTCCAATCCCCCCTATCTCTCTCCCTCTCCCTCTCCCACTCCCTCTCCTACCACCTACTATATCTCTCTCTCAAGTTCTCTCTCCCTCTATAATCTCTCTCTCTCTCCCATCCCTTACTCTCACTCTCTCCCCCATCCCCTACTCTCTCACACACTCTCCCATCCCCTAATCTCACACACACACACACACACTCTCTCTCTCTCTCCCATCTCATACGAGCTCTCTCTGCCACCACCTAGTCTCTCTCACACTCTCTCCCATCCCCTACTCTGTCTCTCTTACACACTCACTCCCATCCCCCTCTCTCTCTCCTCTCCCATCCCCTACTCTCTAGATTTGACACACACACTCCCATCCCCCCTCTCTCTCCCTCTCCCACTCCCTCTTGCATTGCCTACTATCTCTCTCTCTCTCAAGTACTCTCTCCCTCTCTACTTTCTCTCTCCCATCCCCTACTCTCTCTCTCTCTCTCTCTCTTGCCCCCATCCCGTACGAGCTCTCTCTGCCACTTCCTACTCTCTCTCAAACTCTCACACTCTCTCCCATCCCCTACTTTATCTCTCTTATAAATAAATACACATTCCCATTCCCTCCCTCTCTCTCTCTCACAGTCCCTCTCCCACTGCCTACTCTCTCCCATCCCCTACTGTATCTCTCTTACACACTTCCATTCCACCTCTCTCTCCCTCCCACTCCCTCTACCACCGCCTACTATCTCTCTCTCTCTCTCACTCTCTCCCTCTCTCTCCCATCCCTCTACCATTTCTTATTCTCTTTATCTCTCTCTACCCTCTCTCATTCCCTACTCTCTCTCTTTCACACACACACACACACACCCATCCCCCCTCTCTCCTCTCCCATCCCCTACTTTTTCTGTCACTCACTCTCCCTCTCCCACCGCCTACTCTCTCTCTCTCTCTCTCTCTCTCACTCTCACTTTCTCTCACTCTCTCTCTCCCTCTCTCTCCCTTCCTCTCTACTCTCTCTCTCTCTCTGCTACCCCCTACTCTCTCTTACATTTTCACACTCGCTCCTATCCCCTACTCTCTCTCTCTCTCTCTCTCTCTCTCTCACACACACACACACACACACACACACACATTTCTATCCCCACTCTCTCTCCCTCTCCCACTCCCTCTCCCATTGCCTACTCTCTCTTCCATCCCCTACTCTCTCTCAAGCTACTCTGTCTTCCCTCTCTCCCATTCCATACTCTCTCTCTTTCACACACATGCACTCCCATCCTCCTCTCTCTCACTCTTCCTCTCCCACTCCACCACCTACTCTCTCTCTCCCCCATTCTCTACTCTTAATCTCTTTCCCAACTTGTACTCTCTCTCACACTTCCTCTCTCTCGCATCCTGTACTCTCTCTGCCACCCCTACTCTTTCTCACTTTCTCTCTCCCATCCTGTACTCTCTCCCCTCTCCCATCCCCTACTTTCTCTCTATCTCTTTGTCTCTCTCTCACACACACATAGCCATTCCCCCCCCCCACCTAGCTCTCTTTTGGCCTTGGTTTGCAATTTAGGCCTCAATAGTGTGCGCGCACTATAGCGCACACACGCTACTAAGAATTCAATGCTTTCAATAGTGTGTGTGCGCTAGAGGGCACACACGCTATTGAAAGATTTGCATTAAACCCAAGCCTAAGGGTTGGTTTTTCCTTGGAGATCCAACCCAAAGGTTTGGAGTTTATTAATAGGTCTGAGACGTGTTTTCCATCAAACATACCAAAAATGATTGATTTTTCTTGTGTGCTCCCCTTCAAGATTCCTCATGGTTAGGTATCGATAAGATCGGGTTACATAGCATTATAGGTCTCTGTGTTAGCTATCTAACCATATAATTTATTTTTAATTTGAACTATTTCAAGCCTTTCATCTATAATTTCTTTTGAATGTATGTTTATTTTTTGTCAAAAACCACCATGTACTAATTGGGCTAATAGATTTTAGCTCGTTCATCGAATTTTGCAACAACTTAGTTTTTTAGAAACTAGACTCCATTCTACACACTTTGAAAAAATAAAGTTTTGATTTTAGATTAGTTTTCAATTATTTCTAGGGGGAGCACACAGATATTTCACGTTTTTGGGATGTGTCTAGTTAAAAAATTTATTTAAAAAAATATACATTATAAAATTACCCAAAAAATCTGGGATAAACTACATAGTGTTAAGTAACTTTTGACCGGAGCGATTAAAAAATTTCAAAAAAAAAAATTAAAATTTTAGGGGGGCCACACTTTGTACTGTGTTATGTTTTTTTGGAATAAACAGTACCACTTTTTGTGGCCCCCTTTTTTGAGGACCTAAAACTAAACCATTTTGAAAAAAAATTAGTAGTTTAGAAACTAGATTCAAAGGACTACGACTTTTGTTTTTGTCATATCTTAAAATTTTGAGCGTAACTATCTTCAAATTCTTGTTGAAGTTCAAAATTTGCAAATTTCAGGAAAAAGGTGTCCACTTATACCCCCCTTTTGGCACCACAACTTGGTGCACTTACCTGTACACACTATTGAACATTAAAGAAAGACTTGAGGGGTGGACACATATAAGGTGGTTAGAGAGAGAGAGAGAGAGAGAGAGAGAGAGAGAGTAGGGGGAGAGAGGGTGAGTCCAGGTGCGCATTAGAGAGAGAGGGTAGAGTTAGAAGAATAGAGGGAGAGAGAGGAAAATAATGAGATAGGTAGAGTATGTTAGATATAAAAAATCATTTCATTTCCATATAAGGGAGTTGTATCTTTCAAAATTTAGAGAGAAACTATCACAATTTGCTTAACTGTTGATTGATAGATATGGTTTCTAGGGGAAAAGAGTCAAGAATTTTATCAAATCTCAATCCATTAGCCAAGAATAAGGTAGTTCCGTGCACAAAGATTACTACAAACTAGTGAATGAACATACATCTAACCGTGAATCAAATTCTACCATGTAATTGATTAACAAGTTTAATAAGTCTATTATAGAAGCTCATTCTACCTTGACCCTCTTAAAAATGTTACCATCCCTAGTACAAAGCAACAAAAGTACTATTAAATACAAATTTTCAATTTTGATTGTAAGAGAGAAAATCAATCAAATATATTAGTTAAGTTTTATTTGATAATGTGTGTGTCTTCTTAAGTGGTGTTGCATGAAATCAACCAGTTCCAAGTTGAACAAGATTTGAATAATATTCAGGTTATAAAAATTAATGCTACATGACTTTAAAAGTTGAATTAACTCAAGTTTATTCATTCTTTATCTTAAAGATTTTAATATATGAGAATGCTACAAGCATATCTATTGATGATAACACTTTGGAATGCACTATGAATAAAGTATCCAAATAATATAGAAATACTAAATGCTATGTAATATCCACAATTAGCTTACAGACCTTGAGCATAGAAATAAACCATAGATTCATCATAGATAGGGTTTAAAGCTATTATAGATGCATCATCATAGACATTCTCATAAATAGGTAGATTTTGGATATTTGAACATTATGATTCTTACACATGTAAATTATCTTTTTCCCTCAATGTAACTAACTATTTGTAGAATGTTATAACATTTTTAAGGAGTAATTAAACATGTTGTGCATCACGCAACAATCCCCATCACAAAAAAAAAGTTCCTCATAATTTTTAATTTCTCAAGTTATGATTTTTCTCCCGATTTGATTTGTTGATTTCTCAAGTTATGATTTTTCTCCCGATTTGATTTGTTGAGTTTAGTATTCAAAAAGTAGTTTTAGATTAACAAATTTTCGGAGTTGGATAATGAATGTCGTCCATCCAAATGGAAACATAAATGCCATTTATATAATTAGCTGCTGCATGTGGGATAAATGAATACCTCTTCTGCCCCTGCTCAAAGTGTCGCCACGCTCTCTCTAATGTTTTTTATGGCATTTCTTGAACCAGGCATCTCCACCCATATTTAGGAACAACAATTATTCATCCGTCTGAAGTCGTCGTCCCGTCCTACTCCCCGAGAATGGTATTCAACGTCCCACTCGAAAATGCATTCAGTCTTCTTCAAACGCATACCCTGCTCGCAGCCACCAAGCTCCAATTATCCGTGTCGATCATCATTGAAAATGTGATGCATTTAAGGATATAAATTAATAAGACAATTGCGTAGTTGGGTTCGGGATTGCTTCCATTCGCGCACATTGGATGCTGACCTTTCAGGCTTTTTCTTTTTCCACAAGATCAACTCCAGACAAATACTGCTAAAATAGATGACAGTAGAAAGGGAGGTTTTAAATTTTAAACATCCTCCCGAGTCCCGCCGAACACAATTTCCAAAATATTTGAATAAAATCCCTCCCAAATACTTTTTCCAAATCCGTAGAATGATGCATTACATGAGGTCTTAGAAATAAATTTGTAAATGACAATATGGAGAGAATAGCATCAAAACCAACCTTATTTTTGGAGAAGCGCTCATAAAATCTCCCAAACAACTTTCAGTGGTCAACAAAATCTTTTCAATTTTGATATGTCGTATAGTTATCTATGTTATGCTAAAACCGACTGCACTCAAGCTATGCTGGGATTGTAAAATTTCTGCCATAGATCTACATAGAAATTGAAACATACGTCAAATAAAAAATCAGAGTAATTATAATATCACTATTGAATATATGAATATTACAATGTTTTTATATTTAAGGAAACAACCAAATGAAAACATGAATTATCGTACAAAATAAATGAATACTCTTAATTATGACAAAAGAAAATAGATCTAATAGTGTAGTTTACGGTGAAAGGAGAGCTGGAAACAAAGAGAATTGATGCGATAAAATATGGATCTAAAATTGAGATGACTTCAGACATATTACATTCCCATATTTATAAGAGATACATGTTGTAACTTTTTATTCTCCTTGGTTAAGGGGAGTGTTAGTGTTGCACGATAATTCCAACATATTGTGCACCTAATTTTGACAAAATAACAAGGGTTAATTTTCTTTTTTCATTGGATTTGTCAATAACACATCCTTTCAATTGAAGAAATAAAGCTTTGAACTTTGTGAAGAAATCTATTATCAAAACTCCTTGTATCTAATGAGATGATTTCATTTTCAAGGATGCTACCCTACGTCTCATCTTACTTCCCAAAAAGAGCTCTCAGCATAGTCCAAACTTGATTTAGAATTGTGCATGCTTAAACATGAAACACCAATTCTAGAGAGATGGATAAGCATAATAGATCATTAGTTTCATCTATGCGGTTGGAGTATTTATACTTTTCAACAGTTGAATTGGGTTCAACCTCTACAGCCATGACTATTTGATACAAGCCTAGAAATAGTTGTATGGAGTAAGAAAAGAAAAGGCTAGAAATTCCATTCTGTCCAACAAATCTAATCTTCAATACTTGCAACCAAGAAATAATGCTCTCTTTCCTAGCAACAAGGCTCTGATACTATGTAAAATATTTTCCATAGATCTAGATAGAAATAGAAACATACTTGCAAGAAAAAAATAGAGCAATAATAAAAGAAAATAAAGCTTTCAAAAATATCATTGTATTGACCATTGAATATATGAATATTATGATGTTTTTATATCCAAGAAAGCAACCGAACGAAAACATCAATTGTCACAGACTGAATGAATGCCCTTAAATGGATCTAACAATGCAGTTTATAGTGAAAGGCATTCTGGAAATAAAAAGAATCGCTGCCATAAAATATGGATCTAAAATTGAGATGACTTTAGATACCTAGGGCATAATAACTAGAGCTAATTGGTGACGCACAATGAATTGGAATTAATGTGCAACACTAACTTGGATAAAATCTTAGGCATTTAAAGTTATATTATGTAGTCTAAGGAAAAATTAGAATATTCATTGCTTGATGCCTAAAAATCAAATTTTGATTCGTATTCGGTATTGAGATCTCTGAAGAAAATATCAGTCGCAAGTTTGGTTGGCTTTGTAACCTAACAAAGTTTGTTACATAGATATTTTATGATTTACATGAAGAAGTCATGGCAACTAGTGCTCTCTCAAGAGGGCAAGTACTCATGAAGGATCATAAACAATTTGAGGTTGTTTCTTTCAATTGATAAGGCTTTGATGTCTTAAAAAAATGGTCCTCCTTTTGTATGTGACCAATTTAGTCATTCAAAAATAAATGAATTTCATATGTATTTATTTACATAGGTAATGGATATCATCTCAAAACATCTTTTTCCCTTTTCCAAACTTCAATGGTTATTAGTATAGATTTTGTCAATTAAAGTTGTTAGTAGTGATTAAGAATACTGATGCTCAAAAAGGTTGTATTTGAAGATAATAAAAATATGTTAGGTGGGTGGAGAAAACTACCAATCTGATAATTGTTTGATATCCATTTTATTCTTGTAGCTACATTCTTCAATTGATTGAACTCTTTTCACAAGAAAATTTAGAGTGAGAGTATCTACCATTGGACCCTCAAGAACTTTGTATTTAACAATTTCAATAGAGTGCTACATTATACAAGTTATGCTTACAAAAATTATGCATGGGGATATGCATATTAGATCTTTATTTAATCTTGTTAACTTTTTTATTTAACAAGAGCTTTGGTAGAGCTAGAATCCCTGTCTATTGTTAAAAAAAAAAAACACTTAAATGATAATTAAAATCAATTGAACAAACAAAAAAATTCTTAGTTAATTGAGAAAATCTATATGTATAATAATTAATTTATTATTAATCAAACTAAAGAAATGTTTTAATTGTGTCTATTTTAAAAGTTAGAATAAATAATATTTATTTTAAATAATATATTGAATAAATAAATTTGCATGATATGACTAGTAATTAAAGAAATAAAAATAATAATGTGTATGAATTTTGATTTTTCCTCTTAACATATATTATAAACAAAACATCAAATGAATCTTATGCTTATAATAATTTAATGGAAAAAATAAATTTGTATCTGTATTTAATAATTATAACATAGTTAATATAAACATAAAAAAATATGATGTATTGAATTTAATCTTTTTCGAAGATGTAATCAATTTAAAATATTTTGTGGGTATGAATTTTATTTCGAGCACATTAAACTTGTGACTTTTTTAAACAATCAAATTCAACATCAAAATATAGAATCAACTTATATTAAAAAATATTTAAAATTTTAACAAAATGTTATGAGAAGGGAAGATACTAAAAATAACAACATGAAAGTTTATAACTTCCACACCAAGTTATCACATGTTTAACTTTTTTCATTGAAATCAAAGTAATCATGTTCTTATTTAAAACCAAATAATTTTTTGTTATACAAATATTAAATGGAGAATTTACTATTAGAACATATTAATATTTAAATTATTATTCAGAAGTTGTTATATCAATTGCATGCTTATAAGAATCGACATTATAACATAAAGAGCGAGTTTTTGAGAAATAATTTTGATAATACGACAAAATATTTTTAATGTGGAGATATTTTAAGTATGATTGTTGTTATTATTTATATTAATCCAATCCTTTACACATCTAGAAGTTTTTGTGAAAGAATAGAAATTGAATTGAAGTTTCGCAATGTTTATGCCTATTAGAGCAGGTATTTTTTTCACCTAAGTTTTAACTACAAACCAATAAAAAAATTTAACATATCATGATTGATTTTTTATTTTTAAATTGTAACCTATGAAAATTTTTATTGCTACATTTATTTTTTGTACCAATAATATTAGCAATTTGATTAACCAACTTCATTGAACTATTCATGTTCTCATTCATAGTGTTAAGAATCATAATGATATAAAATAGTTTGGAAGGTTCCTCTGTCCCTCGTAATTTATAACTTGTACTAGGAATGATTTTGTTTGTACTATGTTCAATTTTCACTTTCACTTTTACTTTGGATGCTCATAAAAAAATTGTAAATAATAGTCAATGTAATTAAAAGCCAAATTTTGTAACATATCTCTGAAAAATTCTAAATAAATGACAAAAGCATAATTTTTAACAAGTTTTTAGTGATTTTTATATATTCTAAGAATTTTTATGTTGTGAGAATGAAGGACTAAAGCTTTAGGTGACGCATATGTCATGGGCTACTCTAAATCTTCTTCTTCATTTATTTTAGGCATTTAGAGGCGGTCGACTAAATCTTTGTATTAGATGCCACATAATGCCTCAAAATTTATGAAACATAGCACAAGCATGAGATCCTACAAGGGCATTTTTGTGCCTTTCACATGTATCATAAACCTTAGCTATGAAAAAAATGGAGGCTTTAAATTATAGTTCACTAGAGGTAGATTTGGAGTGCATGGGAGTCCCTTTGTTTTCACAACCTCTAATTGTGAAAAGATATCAATCAAATAAATAAGGAAATGGTTCAATTTTTTCTTTAGGCATCCTACTAAAGAGGAATTTCATTTTATCTTCCCCAAAAATAGTAATAAAAACTTCTTCTCCTTGCCTATCAATAGAAGAGAATCAAACTATAAAAAAGTTCACAGTAGTAGGTAGCTTCATAACCGTGATAGGTAGAGAAAGAGATGGACAAAAGAGTTGAGGCAACTATTTTAAGCTATTTTGCAAGAGAAAGGAAAATAGAAGACAGGGGGAAAGATGCATGTCAGAATCTTCTACCATGCCCTATAAAATAGATGAAATAATACAAAGTATTGAGAAGAGCCTTGCATGACTCCTTTGCAAAACCCACTTTCTCAAAGTGTCATCATGACAATACTTGATCTAGATATTTCAACAACTCCTCCAAATATTTGCAGACAAGGGTAATTATGTGTTCTTCACTGCCTCAATGGTGCCCTCAAAGAAATTAAAAGTTTTACTTGCGAATATTTCTCTGCAGAAGTTTCATCAAAGGGTTAAAGTCGAGAAGCTCATGCAAATATCACTGCAACTCTTGTCTAGGATCCTACAACCATTGCAACTCATTTTTCAATCGAACAATAAGAGGATTAAGAGGAGGATTGAAATTGTTGGAAAATACTAGAATTTGGAGGAACATTATATAGATTTTTTTTTGTAGTTTTTTGTTTCAAAAAAAGAAATTTACTCTTAGCACAAATGACATCAGCTAATAAGAATTTAGAAACTACTAGGAAAAATTGATTTAAAAATAAAAATAAAAATAAAACATTAGAAGTAACATTCAAAAATTGAAAAAATTAATAGGTAGGGGGTCCAATGAAAACATTAGTCCCTTTCCTATATATAGGTAGAGACTAATAAACTATATTTTTTATACAAAATGCAAATTTTGTAATGTTTAAGCCATAAAGGTTTTTTTGGTTCAAATTATACAAAAGAGTTTGCTTGAATGATCTTTAGTGTGAGAAATATACATAAGCTATCTTTTTCTTCCTTGATTTTAACTTAGGATTTTTTAACTCATACAATTTGTGTGTACTTTTTATTAAGGAGAGAGTATTATTTTCTAATCCTTTAAATGGGATCCTAAATGTATGGTTTGTGTTCATTTCTTATCAAGGAGATTTTTTTTTTCAAATTTTTTAGATAGAATCCTAAATGTATGGTCATGTGTGAAGGTTTGCACCTAGTCTTACATCAACTAACACAAGGAGGTACATTTCACTTCACATCATACAATATGAATTTTTTTTCACAAAATCATCAATTTCTCATAAACAATGAATATTATAAAAGTTTATGTATATAGAAAATTTGATCAACCTCCAATCTTACTTCCTATATACATTTTTCAATCAATTCTCGCAAGGATTTTTTTGTCATATAAAAAAATAGTTTTTTATTTAATTTTTTACCAAAATTTAATGTGTTTCAAACCTTTGAAGTTTGGTTGCCTCGCTTCCCCTATTCGTTCACCAACTAATGTGTGTGCTAGACCACCTTTCGTGCTAGACCAAATAGTGTTGAGAATTAAACTCTTGGCTTGTGGATTTGACTTTAAGTGACTTACAATTGATCCTAAATCTCAAATTTTGAAATTGAATTTAAAAAACATAGTGAAACAATTGTCCAAATGCTTACACCAAGGTTTATCCTATATTTTGACTTGACCAGCATTTTAATGACCAATAATAATTGTGTATAAGTTACAACAACTTTCACATGTTCCTTGGAGCACAAATCTTAATATCCATCCTAAAAGCCATATCATAAAAAGACTTTCTTATAACTCCAAATAATGCTCAACAAAATTCAATGAATAAAAAGTCAAGGCTAGGCTCTTCAAATGAGTACAAATATAATATGAGAATAATAGCACACATGATTTTTTTCCCCCAAAGAATCCATATGAAATGAAAATGAATAAAATATGTAGAACAACATGCATATGACTTTCCAATCCATATGAATAAAATATGTAGAACAACCAACTTCATGAATGTAATATCATAACACCAATGCATGAGAAATGCAACAAATGATACAAGTATAGCAATCTCTCTCAATTGGAATATATCAAGGAGTATGGATTGAACATGAAACTTAAAAAGACAACAAATCACCAAGCATCATGAAATCACTCAATCGACCTAAAATTGGGAGTACATGAATCCTAATGATGGTAACATAAAAACATTGTCAGATTGGAAACCTAACATACATTCCAAATCCACAACTAAAACAATTTCTAAGAAATACCCAAGAAAATTGCATTACAGGCAAAACGAGGTGATGTAAAAATTGCTCAAAAATCAACATTGCCAAAAATTGACAAAATTAAAACCTATTATCCAAATGGTTTCCAAACACCCAAAAATCAAATCAAAATTAAATTTCAAGATCACATGCAAAAATGACCAACATAACGATTCAAAAACTCTAAATCTCAAAGTTGAAAACCCCAATTTCCTCATGCATGTCGAACCAGGCCAAATAAAAATATGAAAATGGAGGGAAAAACTAGTTCTCAACCTCCAACTATAAAGAAATAAAAATGAAAACTAAAACAAGCCAAAACTATTAAAACAAAAGGCCCTACATCACAGCCAAATGGGCTAAAATAGAAATTGGTGCCACAAAATAATGGGGATGCCAATGGAGATGAAACACTCAGAAAATAGGAGTTTCTTGCTCCAAATCCAATGAGCCTACTATCGCATTGATCCCATGAGTGTAGCTCTCACAATGAAAAATTCTTTAAGATGCTCACAATGGGGTTTGGAAGATTTCAAAATCTTGAATTTCAAAAGTGAAAAGTCAGAATAAACTCACTTTTAGGCCAATATATGCACTTTTACAAAGTGACATATAAATTAGATTGTTTAAAGTAAATAATCTAATTGGCTCCCTTAATCCTAATAAAATCATGCAATTTAAATTAAATTGAAATTCAAGTATGAAAAATTAGACGTTAAATTAAAATAAATTAAATCAATTATAAAATTCCCATCAATCTATTAAATCATAATATTTTAATAACTTTGGCAACCACTGCGGATTCCTAAATGCACAGGCACGTTCATGAGTCTAATCAATAATGCATAATGAATCTAAATTTTACCAATTAAGTGGAGGGTTTATTATTTTAATTAATAGGATATGTCGCCCATACAAGGATGCCATTAGCTGAGTATGAATAATCAAATTACTAACTCTACTATATGTGCCATTGCCAGGGATATAAGTTCTACACGCTAAACAACCTAATCAAGTGTAGATGCATGATAATTATATAGCCAAAACAACAGTATGTGAAATTGCATAAATAATCATTTAATTAATTTCATTAAAATAATCTATTTAAATCATTTATTTGAACCATAATAAAAGTTTACTACAAGAATGATATAAATCTCATAGCATAAGCACATCACAATAAATCTAACAATATCCATTGATAATCCTGAACCATAATCTCATCAATTAGGAAAAAGTATAAACCACTAGCTAATGCAACAATAGAATTCAATCACCCTAAGGGTGTAGACCACTGACGGGTCCCAATCATGATCACTTATGAAGAAATATTATCAAGGCTACATCCATTAGGATGAATTACAAAAATCAAAGGGGAGAGGCACTACAATCCATCAAACACATTATCATATACAATATCTAGAAACTCATCCAACAAATTTACAACTTTTGTAGGTACCTTTTCTACTTCTTCTTTACCATCTTTTAGAATTATAGAAAAACACATATTATGGGCCTCATACCTTATAGGAACTTTCTTTCGTCAACATAATTTATCCTAACATTACTATGTAACTTTTCTTCTTTATCCTTCAATGGCTTTAACTTATGTCACAATTCATCCTTTATCAAGGAATAGGTTTTCACATGACCATCATGTACAACATGCATTTCAAATTGCCACAACCTACCCAAAAACATATGACATGTTTCCATGGGTATGATATCACATAGTAACTCATCATGGTAGCTTCCAATCTTGAATTCCACTAGGTACTTATCTTTGACCATGACCTTGTGGTCATCCTACACTTAGGTAATACAATATAGGTGTGGGTGTTTCTACCTCTTGAACTTTAACCTTTTGACCATCTCCTTTGACACCAAATTTTTAGTAGTTCCACCATCGATAATTAGATCAGAACACTTATCCTCACATTTGCACTTGGTGCAAAAAAAGCACCTTCTTTGATCAGGTTCATTCTCACCACTCAAAAGGACTCTTTTGTTAACTAGGACTTCTCCTCTTTCAACATCTTTAGAATGTGATGATTTGGCATCTTCCTCCACATTTGCCACTTCGGTCTAACCTTTATTTCTCCTATCTATCATTCCTTGGCATTGAGGACATTCAAATTCTCTATGACATTCTCTATAGTGAAAATATGTTCCACAAAACCTCATCTTCTAGATTTGTTGTCCCCTTCTTTTTCCTCCTTGATCCCTATTATTCTGATCATAGAAATAATTGAAATTATTTCCCCTTTAGTTTTTATTGCTACTGATGGCCTCATCCTTTTTCTTTTGATCTTCATTTTGTATTCCATAGGACCATCCACCAGATCTTCCACCATGACCTCTTTTTCTTTGCCTACTCTCAAATTTCTTATTCAACTTTTCCTCTAATCTTAGGGAAAACTAGTATGCCTCTTCAAGAATATTCATTCAATCCATACTTAACTCCTCTTGAATACTTTGCCTCAACCCATTAAGGTAATAGGAAACTTTCTTCTTATCAGCTTCCACATGGCCTATTCTAATGATGAATAATTAGAAATCCTCTATATATATTTTAACAAATCTTTCCACTTGCTTCAATCCTTACATTTCCTTCAATTGATCAAGCTCATAACCAGTGGGAATGAATTGTCACTTTGATTTATCCATCATTTGATCCCATCTTGCAATTTTCTTGTGTCCTCTTCCATTTTTCTCCAATTGGACATTGTGCCACCAAATATTTGCATGACCCTTCAACCTAGCCTTCGCAAACTTGACCCTATTAGGATCGTCAATATCTTCATGTACAAAAAATGCTCTTCTAATTCATTGATCCATTTGGTCACTTGCTCTAGGTTAAAATTTCTTTAAAATGTGGGAATGTCAATTTTAGGTCTCTTCTCAAGCTTGGAAATGGCCTTGAAAAAGATTTCTTCCTCTTGGTTTAGAACTTTGTCTTCTCCTTCCTGCTCAACATTTGCTTCTTCATTTTCATCTCTTACAAAAAAATTCATCGCTTAGTGATTCTATTCTTGCAATGCTTGCATTTTCCTCTAGAGGGTTTTAATCTCTAGTGTCACAACTCTGACTCTTCCACCACATTCCCTTCATGGAGGAATTTTCATGCTTGTCATTGAAACCCCAAATTACAATCCTAGTGCAAACTACCTCACAATCAATTATCTGTCTACACATTCATCTCAAACCATGGTGTTAGGATTAACCACAAACGGAAATAACAAAAGAGAACACAAGACATAGATTTAACATGGTTCACCCAATCCTTGGGCTACGTCAACCAATAGTGAGTCCAATATTCTTATTATCTAGTGATTACAACCTAATTACAATCCACAGTCCCTTACATCTCAATACCACCATAAGAAGCTACAATCTCATCATACATTATGAAAACCCTAACCTTAAGAAATTTTATGCAATCTATTTTTGCTTACAAAATTAGGGCTAGAATAATTCATCCAATAGACAAATAACACCCAATGCCTTTTACAATAATAAAGTCATTTGAGCTTTTGTGGGCACTACTCCCAAAAACCCCTACGAGGGCATTGCCTCTTGATCTCACCTTCTACTATGATGGGGAGTGCACTTGGAGAGGTGCCCCCAAACCCCTCTAATAAAATCTAGGGGAAATCATGCTAAATAAAGTGGGGAAAAATTAAGCTCCGAGACTGATTAGGCTTCACATCACAACACATGGTTTTGGTGCAAATTGCCTCATAGTAGGTGGTCTACCTACACACTCAGGAAATCCTTCTCTAATATGACTTGATGAAGAGTGTTCCCCTTAATACCATAAACATATAATAGAAATAGAGAAACAACAATTTGTGAGGATAAAATGCAGGCTTTTTATCATCTCCAAGAGTCTAGAATTATAGGTTTTAGAAATACAATATGCAAAGCCAAATGGGCACCTTCCTTACAATATTTATCAAGACAGAGTTGAGAACAGCCACCCAAAACTACCCTAAATAAACTACAAGCCTTCCTTATATAACCAAATTTCCACCAATCAAAAAGGTTATAGAAATTTAACCCTATATCTTAAGGCTAACCAACCCTATAATTATATTATTTCATTACATGGAATCAACTCAAATTAATTACAAATTTTATTTTTAAGATTTTCAGGTAGCCAAACTCTAGGAGACCCTAACTTAAAAACTATTGACTAAATTGACTATTATAATCCCTTTTGAGAAAAAACAACTCATGTTCTACAATGGTTGATCATGCAAGCATCTATTAGTCAAACTTTGACCTTGTTTTAAAGCATTGAGGGCCTTCAAACCTAAGCACAAAGTTTTTATACTAAAAATTCATATCAAAAGTATGCAATAGCTTTACCAATACATAAGATATGACAATGAAACTCATCTAATAGGGTGATATATCTAAGATTAACCTCCACTTGTGAAATTAGAAAATTCTAAGATCATATGAACATCTTACTAAAAATAGTAAGATCAATTAATAACTCTACACCGAAACAAACCTTATTCAAAAGATAGAAATAGAAATATTTTGGATTATGCAAGATTTCCATTACACCCAAAATGCTCCTACATCAATAATATCTAATTAAATGTGTCATTTGTCAATACACTTGTGAACTATCACTATTAAGAAGGGTGGTGATTTTTTTGGCATCATTTCTATGGTGAGTTGAGGGAGGAGTCTATGATTTTAAGACCACTTGAGGGTCCTCAGACTAGACTCATTGTTTGTTAAAAAGGAAAATCATACATTGTCAAAAGATAGGAGAACAACATATGGTAAATTGATTCCTCATGATTTTTACAAAGCATGCAATGATTAACCAATAATATGTCTTTCTTTCGTAGATAATCCAATGTGAGGATTTTCTTGTGACATACCATCTACTAGGTAAACTTAACCATAGGCAAAAATTTAAGTTACCACACCTTGGTCCACTCAAAATTTTGTTTTTAGGTGGGAGAAAGAAGGGAAAAACCTAATTGAATAGTTCCCTGAAGGATTTTTATTTCAAATTAAGGCATCTTGTTAATCCACCCTATAGAATATCATGGAGTTAAGAGTCTTAAGAAACTAGGCAAAAATACCATGTAACAAGAAATCAAACCACTCAAGATCAATCTTCCACTCGAGGGGAGAAACTTTCATATCCCAATAAACATTCACCTTCTCTCCTAGATGCTCCATAAGAATGTCTTAAAGGGTAGGAAAAAGAGGGTGAAATTCTAGTGACAGTTGACTAATCCAAGGGTCCCTAAAAAATTCAATCATCTACCCATTTCTTATTTGCCATAGGTAACATTGGAGTAACATTGGGATGGTCTTGGCTATGTTATTCCAATTATTAGAACTCACAAAAATGGAGCTAGCCATGAAACTATGACCAACTCTATTCTACATGTATTTAGCTCTCATGGTTCTCCTCAATCTGCAACCAAATTCATGAGATTCTAGTTGACCTTGGATTGAAACACAAATATTTGAAAGTTGTCCATGGATTGAATTACATCGTCACTTGATCCTATCAAATCTTATTATTTGTAAACCAAGCCAAAGGAGGGATAACACCAAAAAAAAATCATGTATCAACTTGATAACTCCTTGCATTTATACAAGTCTATTTTTTTCAAGCTAAAGAATTATGTGAATTATAATTCAATGATGCTATATAAGATTCCTAAAGATTTTTTTAAAAAAAATGTTCATTTCATAGAAACAATGTTATATCTAGCAAGCTAACACTAATAACAAGACCCCTTAACTACATACCCCAAAACTAGAAAGGGGAAAGGAAAATGAGCCCATTAATAGCATGTTAAGGCTTCTCTAGGATTGAGAAGATTTAGTTACCATTGGCTATGAAATTCAAAATATTATAATGGTATTTTTTTTAAGCTTCATATTGGTTTACTTTAACTGTTTGTTGTCTATGTGAGAATAAATAAAGTTTTTTATTGGCTAGCCCAAATAGACCATGTTGGAAAACCAAAATGCACTACACCATGTGTAAATACCACAATTAATATTTCAACAAAAGCCTCTAGAAAATCATCAACTCTCTCTAATGCACTAAACCATGTGAAAATACCTCTCTCTAATGCACTAAACCATGTAAAAATACCACACTCAATATTTCAGTAAAAGCCCCCCTCACCCCCCCCCCCCCTCTCTCTCTCTCAGCAAAAGCCCCCCTCACCCGCTCTCTCTCTCTCTCTCTCTCTCTCTCTCTCTCTCTCGTTATGTAAAAATCATACAAGTTATACAAAAGTAAGGCAAAAAACAAGGTCCTACTTCTATTTTACATGATTTTTTACAATAATAATAGTTGAAAGTTTACATTTTTATTGTTAATTTTGCTTTGAGATGATGATTTGATATGTTATCTCTCACCCCTTACCATTTTAAGGCCAACCCTAGTGCCCTACTATTGAAAACGCCTACCAACGGGTGGTGCAAAGGGAATGAATTTATCATCACATCATTGCATTTGAAAGGATTGTCTAACATCATTACATGTGTGAGTGTTGTCTAAGAATCTCATGCAATATCATCTACAACACTCACAACAAATTAGGTAATATTGCATGATTTCTTAGAATGGTTATCCAAATTATTTAAAAAACGAAAAGGGTGTTTGATTAAGGTGAAATCACTTGGAGAGAAATCCCAACTTTTTCTAGATATTAAAGATGTTCAAAATAAAAAATAAATGTATGAGACACATATGATCATAAAATCAAGACCACATAATGAAATGATGATTAACTTCATTAATTGATATTCTAATATGTAAATGCTAATAACATTTTTTTAATTAAAAAATTAAATCAAAACAAACAACAAATTATTTTATAATTTATAAAAACTTCATAGTGACAAAATTTGAACATATAAACATACTAAAATTATGCCTATGTTAATGACTACTAATAAATTAGTTAAGAAAAAACTATGATACCCCATAAGAAGAGACATTTGGAAAAAAAAATGCCCCTAGTCTGGTTGAAATCTAACAAAAAGATCAATGATTCAAATGGTAAAACATGGCTTCTTAAAAGATCCAATCACCGACACAGGACTGCTGCAAAAGCGTTATCGCCATGAAATCGAGGAGCATGGCTGCAGAAACTGTGAATGAAGTCGATATGTCAAAATGCAAGGAAAGCGATGGAAAATGTTTCATCATTAAAATGTATTTGGATAAAATATTAAAAAATCATCATTGACCATATAAAGCCGGGATCATCTCAGAAGCCTTTCACTAGAATAAAGCGAGTTGTTTTGAAAGCACCACTTGGCCGGCCATTTTGCCTGACCAGGCAACTGGTGGAGAGGAAGTAGAATAAATTATCTCAACACCACGTCTAGCCCTTAAATAGCATCTGACTTGTCCATCTTCCGAAAAACAAATTATATTTTTAAAAACCACTTAAAAATTGCTTTCTCACCAGATCAACACAAAGTATTCCAAGAATTTTGTTTAGTGGATACAGGTTTAATTGTGTCGGCCATACAGACTTCAAGCTAAAAACCAACCAAACAAAGGACTGGCATAGTCTTTGCAATCTGCATGAAAAAGATGAGTTGGAAGTCACACGGACTGTTCGGGTTGGACTAGTAGTTGGCCGAAGTTTCTTACTAATACAGCCAAAGATCCCATGATAAATTTTGTGTAACTACAAATCTGATTGGCCTGGGAGTTACCAATCCGGCAGTACCTGAGAATGAAGAGGCGTGTGGGTGTGGGAATGGATTTGTCAGCAAGTAGTGAGTATGTTATGCCCTCAATTGAGCTCTCAGCAAATTTGCCAGACATGGAGATAAATAGTAAGACAGTGATCTTGATCATGGATGGAGGAAGGGGCTCCCCGTGTTCCTCTACATGAGGAGATTCGTAATCCAAGCACAAATTTCAGTCGCAGGGATGTTAACAGCCCCAACTCCGTCCCTATGTTGAAATGCTCTGTTCAGCATGATTTCCCTTCCATTCTGGCGAGCGTGACTCCGATACAGGCGTCCACAAAGTCCTCGTCGATGAAATCACAGGAGAAGACCTGAAGCCTGTCGCCGTAGCCTCTGCGGAAAGCCTGGGAGATGAAGAGGCGGGCGTACCCTCTGATCCGATCTGTGACGGGCTTCACACACCACACCAGACTCCCCGCCTGCGGAGTCACCGTGTTCTCCACCCTGTACAAATAGTACCTCCATTCCACCGGCACCTGAGCCGCCAAGTACTCCATATTGCTCTCGAATTTGGTCGCCGGAAGATCCGTGTCGATCCAATCATCCGTCAGAAATCCGGAGCTTCACAAGGGGGAAACGGCAGGGGAGCAACTGGAGGACGAGGGTTTCCACACGCAGATCACTCTTTTCGGCATCAATTCCCCCAATGTTTTGTCGAAAACGCTCATTCCGGGAGCGATGAGATGATCTCCGAGCTGCCGGATCAGCCACTCCTCGATCCCGGGCGGGTCTCTGTGGCGATACTCTGTTCGAATCTGGAGAATGAGGAATTCCATGCGGGTCTCGGAGAGAAATTGCAGGAGCTGCCGGATGACGGTGAGGAGAGGGTAGCCCTGGATGAGGCCGTGGCAGACGTGCATGGCGTGGTCGACTCTGATGTCGAACACTCTGGCGCCTCGGCAGAGTTGGTGATAGACAGAGCAAGTCTGGCACTGCACGAGGGGGCGGATGAGGAGGGGAAGCCCCATGCCGTCGGTGGCGGAGTCGTGGGTGCCCGGCCACATTATCTGCCTCACCTTTGCGCTGCCGAGATTCGAAGTGAGCATCCATTGCTTGTGATCGCTGGCGTGGAAACCTGAGCCGGGGAATTCGATGCCCTGCTTCCGCTGCAGCTCTTTCAACTTCCTCCCTTCAATGGCCACCTTCTTCTGGTGAGATATCCGCCCTCCCATGCTCCCTCTCTTTCCTTCTCCTCGGCAGCTCCGCCGCGGAACCAGTCATGCGAGATGAATGCCCCGCACTCGCCTGCTACGCTCCATTTATTGTTTATATGTTTAATGTTTCGTTTTCGGGCTTCTATTAAAAAATATATTAGTCATTTTTTATTTCGTGTGGATTGTCGTCACGCCATGGAAGAGATCGACGACTACGCAATTTTGTTTGGTTTATTGTGCTTAAAATGAATTATTTAGTTTGTAATTTAGGGGGTGCATTGTGCCCGTGGCTATACAGCCACGAAAATGCACTCCCTTTACATTGTTTTTTCTAACTTCTCAAAAAAAATTCTAAGTCTTCTCCTTCGTAAGGAAGTGCATTTTCGTGGCTGTATAGACGTTGCCGTGCATTGTTCGCTCTGTTTATCCCCCTATCAACGGGAAATGGTTTTCATGTCACGGTCATTTCTTTCTAGGTTTGTTTTAAAATAATCGAAGGAATTGTTTATACAAGTGTAGCTTAACAACCCCTTCTCACGTCAAATTGTAGTAAAAGTTTTAAGTTTTTGGTTTTGAGTCTTAGTGATTAAAATTGTTATTATATTTGCATGCACTCACCTTCCTCTTCTTTGGCCTCACACCAACATTAAGAGTAGAGCTTCTACTAGTCCATTCATGCTACTGGCATGTGTATCTAAAGAGGAGCAGCTGAAGACCATACTAAGAGTGGTTGCAGTTCCTCCAAATCTCCGCTAATCAAGTGTCGTGGTCGGTGCCCCATATGCAAGCCCACCCCCAACTTAGCTCACTGCACAACATCCTTGAAACCCACACTCCACTTGGGTAGCACACATTCTCTTCTAACCACCATACTCGCCTCCATCTTAGACTCTACTACCATTAGGCCTAAAGCCAAAAACAGAAAGGGATATTAAAATTGGAGTGTGGCCTCCATTCATGGATCAAATATTCTTCCCCAAAAATGAGTTTAACTGCCTCCCAAAAAAGATCTTCATCAATCTTGAACACATTACACATCCTTTTCACTGAAATCCCACCTTCAAAAGATGAGATTTGGCTTGTGGTTTTCATTGAGAAATTTGCCTCCATTGAAATGGACAAACACTTCAAGCACACCTTTGCTCATAAAAAGTTGAGAATGCTAGGGAAAAAGGAAAAGTGGGGCATTTTTAAAACCACGAGGAAGCCTTCAGAAACATCAAATTCCAAAATTTAGTTCATCATCACTTCACTTCACACCCAAATCTTTGTATGTATCCAAATTGTGGTAGTCTGTCATCCCACCTCAATTTCAATAAGGGGGAATCCCGAAAACATCATCCATTGTCTATGATTGTATAAGAGGTTCAACGTCCTCACTTGAAAATTATTACCCATGTACTAATCCTCGAGTCACATGGCAGGGGTACAATCCACCACAAAGCCCCATTACTTCAAATAATTTATAGCCATTTTACAAATCAAGTTCGTATGATAAGATATTCTTGAAATCTTCAATTAATTCAAAATTCTCTTCTAATGAGCTCGCCACCCCAACATTGGAAAACTTATATGCTATATTGTTATCCTTTCTTGGCACATGGGAGACTTTGAATTCATCTACTTCGTTGAGAAAGGTTATGATTTGGTTGACATATTTATCTAGTTACCATATCTCCAAATTGTCTTTTGTGATGTTGTTAACTAAAATTTGAGAATCCTCTGCTAGATGCAATCTCTAGACACCAAGCCTTACCCCCTACAACATTGCTTTGACAACAACTAGGCACTAAGCTTGGTTATTCGTACCATTCATCACCCATTTTGCACATATTGCCAAGATACTTCCATCATTAGATCTAGCCACCACACCAATTCTTGAGGCGCTCGAGTTTCCCTTGGAAGCCCCCATTGAATTTTTTTTTAATCCACCTAGGCTCAAGTGGGGTCCACTTCATAATAGGTTGATTAGAAAGAGAAACAACTCTCAAAGACCCATGAACAAGTCTTGAAAGTTTTAATTTTTTATTACTAGTATATATATTGATACTTTAATTAAACATTGTTTAAATTTTAGTAAATTAACTTTGTTAATAAGATTTGTCTTTTTGTAATAATGACCAAGTTTTCAAAGATTCTGTTAGATATTTTCAAGAAGAATATAATATTTTAAAATTAGATTAAGTATCTTTTAAAAGTATTTAGTATTTGCTAAAATGTTATGACTATATTATAGTTGAAAAGTTTTAATATTTTATTAGATAATATACTAATATTTTAATTACACATTTTTAAAATTTTAATGATTAACTTTGTTATTGGGATTTGACTTTTTCTAATTTAATGAATAATTTTTCTAAAAGTACTAAAGATTATTTGAGATTTAAATACACACACACACATTAATTATTTCTAAAGTATACAATATTGTTAGATCTTAAATGTATAAACTTCATTTATATTTTTAACTATATTATTATTTCATAGTAGGTATGGTAAGACCGAGATTGAACTTTAAATCAAGGAGTAGCGAAGACAATACCAAAGAGAGTACAATAGACATCAATGAGAAAAAATAACGAAAAGTCAAAGATAAAAACAAAGAACAAGATGTAATGAAGTTGATAGACAAAGACCTGACAAAAGTAACAGTGCAAGAATTGGAAATTTAAAATAAAGATAAAACAAATGTAGAAAGAAATGATTGCCAATGAACTTCTCAACAACTCCCTCCTCTTTAGAGTGATGAAAGACATGTGAAGGGGAACAAGGAGACCCCCAATCAAGTGAGAGATGTAACCATCCACCTAATACAAATATTCAGTTAAATGGTGAAAATGAAAACTCAACATCCATAAAACCTATGGAAGAAACACCACATCATGGGAGTCAATTAAAAATGAATATATCTATGTTGAAGGTACTATAGAAAATATGCCAAACCCAGATGGTCTTCTTTAGTCTAATTTTAGGAGATTCTAAATGTGGTATAGACTTCAATTAGATCACTTGAAGACTCCACATGTGTGTTGTGTTTGTCAAGAATCCCATCTTGTAGTTCATATCAATAATCAAAATCATATCATATTGTGATATCCATGTTTTCATTAATTTAAATAAAAATAGGTTATGGACGTTCATACATACTATTATATACTAAGTAACAAGTACTATTCCAAATGCTCAATGCAACATGACTACCTCATTATTTACATTTCTTATGGTTGTTTACATGATGCTGTTGACATTTTGTCATAATAAGTCCACATTCATATCTTATTTTAAGTGTTTTCACTACTTGTGTTCTATTATGTAGTTTTTTGCTCAATAAAATGAACATGTCATATATTTTTTATTAATTTTGAATTTGAAACTATATTTTTAACCCATTCAAAGTGTACGTACTAGGGGAAAAAGAACAGGGAAGAGAACCCCTAGTGTGGCATGAGATGTTATGTCTTATTTATTATATATTATACAAACCCTTTGTTGATTTGGGATTTAAGAAGGCATATCTTCTCATTATATATTAAAGATTCCTCTTACAAAAGGATACATAGAAATAAAATAGAATTTACATAACCCTCTTTATGTTGAGAGGTTTTAGAAGGCATACCTTCTTTATATTTATAATTACAACACATAATTTATCATTGTTCACCTTTCTTTTAGGATTTGTAAGCCTTTCTCTTATTGACCCAACATCATTTGATGCCCTGTAATCACATCAACTTTGTCCACTAAGATCTTTTCTTAGGAACTTAATAGTGATAATATTTTATGATAGTCCCTATATTAGTTGTATATCTTTTCTCCATATATGTTCATTAAATATTTCCTAAAAGAAACTAGAACTAATGTCATTATCTTATTATCTCAGTTGATACTATTTACCTTCCATAGGTATTACCCATGAAATTGGTTAAAACTAGCATCCTGGTTAAGAAAACTTCTTAATATAGAGTATGAATTAGAGGTGGTAGTCTTTCCTTTTCTTAATACCCAATTTGGACCAAGATATCTTCCACAACTTGTATATGTTTGCTTGACTTTCCCATAAATCCTCCAAGGTAGAAATATGGTGGTAAGATGATCCTAGCTAAAGTCATCCTTCACAAAATGTCTTACATCAAACTCTCCCTTATAACATCACATGTTTCTATTATGCATTTTCCTTCTTCTTTGGTAATGTTGATAGCATCTTAAGAAGATTAGCATGTGCATACCCCAAATAAAATGGGGAAATAAATAACCATCTTCTTTCTTTTCGCACGCCTCTTATTCATTTCAAAAATTTGTCTACATAGTTCAACCATAATAATGTTATCATTTGCATAACATGTAACTTCCACAAAAAATCATCAAACACTATGATCCTAATATAGCTAAAGGAAGGAATAGCTACTATAATCCTAAATCAATGTGGGCACTTCAAGGGAAATTTCCTCTCTAGGCATCCCTAAAACTCATGGACCAACTTCATAGTAAATATGTTGTTTACTCTATAAAAATCAGTATAACTATCATGCAATTTCAAATTGGGACATAAGTCGTAGATCTGAATATTTTCTTTGAATTCTTGAACATTGAGTGACAATTAGGGCTTATACCCAATATGAAGAAACATCAAACAAGTTATTTAAAATATATGAGTTGATAAGTGTGTGTAAAATGTGGTCTTGTATCTGTAAACAAAACACTTCAATGAATCATTATATGTTAGATAAATTAGATAAAGTAATTATAAGGATAAGACATGATTAGTCCAACAAAGTGACTCATTTTCTACTATCTAACGTGAGTTTGAATGCTCTTAGAATCAAAAGTCCTTAGTAACTATAGATACCATTAAAATGAAGGATTTTTGTGTGCCAACTAAGTTTTTTTTTTTTGTCTTTTTGAAATGTAATAAGATAAAATGAATCTAGCTGAGTGATCTAAGAAAAAAATGTTAAACCTAGAAAATAGGAAAACAATACAAATTGATGCACGATAACTCCAAGGTAATTCTAGTGGTGTGTCTTTACTCTCCAATTGTACATACCAAATAGAGGTGCGAGTCTTCCTTTTATAGAAATACTAGGGTTGAAGCAGAGTTGAATTAGAACTGATTTACCAAATTAATTTAGACTGAGTTCAGGATAAGTCATAATAGAGTTAACAAATCAATTATGAGAGTTAACAGAGAAATCATATCTGAGAAGCTCAGTTAACAACCTTATCTCCTTTTCATGATTATGAGTGATTTAAGGAGTTGTCCAATCCATCTAATTAGAAAGCTTAGCTAACAAATCAATCTCATTTTTTGATTTTGAGGTAATTGATTTGTCACCTTTTTTGATTGATTGATTTCTTTAAATTGATCATTTTTCATCAATTTTAGGATTTTGTAGAAGTTTTGAGAAAATAGTTGAATATTTATCCCAAATAATTAAATTTTTGTAATTTATGAATATTAAATGCAATAATTGATAATTTTGAGATATTTAATTTAATTTAATCAAATTAATTCCCCTTTCATGTATAATTGGCGAATGGGTTTAATTTGATTAATGTGCTAGGACATTTAATTAAGTTAATTGATTTAGGATGATTTAATTACCAATTAATGTCAATATTTAAGAATTAATATATTTTTAAGATTATTGCAAGTTAAGGATTTTATGCAATTTGATATTCAGATCAGAGTAAGTGATAGAAATAGAGGTGCCTTTTGGTTAGGACTTTAGTGATTTTGGATTGATATTTGAGATTAGGGGCATTTATCTTGAAAGACCAATTTTAGGTGATTACAATTAGTTTATGTATGTGATCACTAATTAATTATGCCTAATCTGAGTATCCTAATTTGGTACAAATCATATTAACAAAGAAAAAGATCCATTCACCAAGGTAGATAGTTGTACTATCTTAAAAATAAAGCACTTCAATTTAATGATGGTTTAACACCTATTTAATGCAGTATCATCATTAATTTGCTTCTCTCTCCCTTTCTTCTCATTTGTTCTTGTTTCTCTTAGGAAAAATTAGAGTAGGACCTAATAGATCCTCCTTGGCTATCCTATTTCATGATGTAAATATTGAGGTAGGATATAACCACTTAGGTCCTCCCATTTTTTCATCCAATAACTTAGAATCTATTTTCTACATTGTAATAGAGTTTTCTCAAATTGTATACATGATTTTTGGGATCTGTGACCTATTTTGGGATCTTGAGGGAATGCCTAGGGTCTTAGGTCCTAGTTTGCAAGGATGTAGTTCATCCCTACTCAATCAGGGATGTAGTACATCCCTGTTTGGCCAATCAAGGATGCAATGCATCCCTATTAAGACCCCATTTTGGGTCCACTTCTTAGGTTTCATGTTTGGATTGATCCAAAATGTTGGTTGCAAGCTACAGTCAGCCTAAGTGAGAAAGTTAATTTTTAGCCCTTTATATGCCCATCCATTTGCCTCATTTTATATCCATAACTCATATGCTCAAGTGATCAAGTATCCACAAGCACTCAAGCAATCAAGTTCTCAAGAATTTAAATTTGTAAGCATTCAAGGCATTCAAGGAATTCTTCCATTGAAGATCAAGGATTCAAACATTCAAGCAATTAAAGAAGTTTATTTAGAATTCAAGATCTCCCTTAATATATTCAAGATCCTTTGTTGCATCTTCTACATCTATTCATCCTTATTTCTCTTGATCTTTGATTGGTAAAGCGAGTTCATTGCAATCAATTTGAGAGTTCGTACTACTGCAAGGTGAATTTGTACATTTACTTTACATTTTAATTATTTCAATTTGAAGATTAATTCATAGTTGGGGTGTGATCGAGGTAACCCCCCCCCCCCCCCCCCCCCCAAATTAAAAAAAAATCCCCTTTATTTTGTAGGTTTCAGATCTCGAAAGGAAGAACATGTTGCTGATTCAGATACCTTTTTCATCAATCTTTGAAGATTTGAAAATTGTTTCATATTTAGAGACCATTGATTAGCGATTTATTACATCATTGATGCCTAAAGTTGTCCCTCCTAAGAAAAGTTGACTCTACCAAACATGCAAACAATTTTTGGATTTCATAAATCTCGTAGTTTTAGGTTTGGGGCTCTGATTATTCATCAACTAGGGTTTTGCAGACATCAAAAAATAAGATCAAAAGTTCTTCATTCTTAAGGTGAATCTTCCACTTACCTTCTTCATTTTAACACATCTACTTCCTAATTCTAGTATTTTAATTTCATTTCACATATATTTCTACATTAAAGGATATAAGGATCTTGCACTCTTTCTCTACTTCTATCCTATTAGATATTTGCTTGCATTGATGCCCCTTCACCACTTGGTTGGAACTAATCTTTCTAGATCTAATTACTTTACAATTGACATTGAAAGGATCGATAATGGTAGGATTCAAAAAGAAATTAATGATTGTTTCTCACGTGTTGAATTTTCTTGATGCCATAGCTTTTCTTTGTTTTCACTAGTTCAATATTTTGAAAATGATCAAAAAATTCCACTCAAATGCCGTATTAAATCTCCCTATTGCATTTACCAGCACCATTTATACATGGAATTTCATGAAATGAATGCTCAATGTCACACCTTATAGTTTTTGGGAAACACCATCTTTTCAAATTTTGAAATAAGTTTTCCTTTTTGTAATGTTGGGTTTGGGCACCAGAAGAGGAATTCTCCCCTACCCCTAAGACATCTTTCTTATATCTTTTCTCAATAGTTACATTCCTAGTATTAGTTTTCAAAGGTTATTTTTGAACTAAGGTTTACTGCCACCTTGTGTTCCTTGTAAGCATGACATTCTTCATGATTTAAAATAATGACCATTCATATCTACTTTCACTTTTCCAGAATGATCTTTAGCCTCCAATGACTCTTCCAAAACTAAAATTTGTCTTTACCTTTTGCTTCCAAAACTTAAGAAATCCTTCTCTACTTTATGTTGATTTATTTCCACATCTTGTTCATATTCTAATGAGATTTTTGGAACCAAATTTATATCATTCCTTTCTTTGTAAATAACATAGTATCTAAAGCTTGTATCTTTCTTTTGTATTTGAGAGTCCCATTTCACTTGTTAGATTTCAATGAGTGTTCTATAACTAAACTTTATTTCCACCTTGTTGGAAGTCATGTGACTTCAAATATTTTTACAAAAAGATCTTTCCTTCCTCCACTTATTGGTTGTACTTTTTGTGTCTAGTGTTGGCCTCACTTCTGACACTGATTGCAAACTCAATTTCTTAACCTTAAAGTATAAGAACAATACTACCTTGATAAAATTTCTAGAGAACTCATAAGCATTCTATCATAACCTATTTTTTTTACAACCTAAACAAAATGGTGAACTCATGCCATGCATATTAACTAATTAAATGGATATCCTTGTACCTTTATTAATGACATAATTAGTAAGAAATAACTATCACTTCATTTTTGAGAAAAGAATGAAATGGTTTTAACGCAAAATTTGGGTCAATTACAAATTTGGTAGGATTTTCTTTCGTTAAGTTGACAGTTATGAATCTTGAGGAGAGATGGGGATACTACCACCTCAAAGGAAAGAATTGGTTATGAGTATTCTTGGAAAGAAGCTTAGATAGAAACATGAAATGGTATAAGGAACAAATAACCTAGCAAGAGTATTAAGGAAAGAAAGACATGAGCAAGAGCTACCTTGACTTGAGAAAACACACCAGTCAATCAAGGAAATGGCACTGGGAAAGGGAGGTAGAGGGATTATTGGAGGATGGGAGCTATGACTGGAAGAGAATTAGCATCCATCAAAATATCTAGGTTCTTCTTTGTTTGAAAAGATTTGGATGACATTCTGAGTTTCATAGGAAAAGAATGAATATTGAGGCTCTTTTGATTATTGTTTGTAGTTGTGGTCAAAATATTGTAAATTTCTTTGTGTATCCATTCATTAGATTGATTAGTCAAGATTAATTTGGATAAAAGAATGTTGTAAGCATGGTCATTGTAGTTGATAAAAAAAGAATTGTAGATTTTGTTTTTTGTATGAATAGATTTCTTGATCCCTATGGTTAACCCTAGACATAGGCTAATGTGTAACTTCATTTAGCTTAGTAAGAAAATATTGGTGTTATGTCCCAATAAATCTACTTTAAAAGCATATGAAACTGATTGGTCTGAATAAAGAGTCAGCAATATCCAAACTTGGTGAAGAACCGTGCTTGTAGCATCGAATGTGTACTTCTTTCTTTAGTCTTGAAATTCTTCTATTTGTGCATGGTGCCTATACGATGATCGTTACACCCTCATTACTCACATTTTGTTTGGTGAGTATGGAAACATGTCATGATTGGTGAAACATTTCAGTGACTATGTTTTCTAATTCTGTCAGTATGCTTGTGTAGTCAATTCTAACGGTTAACTTTGAGTAAGACACAATACTAATTCACCATAACAATATTGGATTGTTGTTCGGTTACTTTGCCTGCACAACCCAATATCATTCTAGACCTTACTGGCATTCTTGGGTTTTGGATAAAAAATGTGTCAATAGGTTGATTGATGATCTTGTTGTGATGTGTCTAAATCAAATTCTCATTGTCAATCGATTCCACCTGATACTATAGGTGTGTTTAGACATTTTCTCATTCTTTTATCTTAAAATAATGCTACAGATTGCAACAACCATTGAATGTAGGAATGGTGCCACTTAAGAAAGTTTAAGATTGGTTATATCATTTGATTCCACACTTGTAAAATATTATCAGTTAATGAAAAGACTGGGCATCTATTCATTATAATTAGGATAACTTCATGCCAACCAATGACCAATAAAAAGTGATTTATGCACTACAAAGAAATTGATGCTTAATTTCCATGCTTGAATACAATTAGGAGAGTAAAATATAAATATTTCTTAGGAAGGGTGATCTATACTCATTTTGGAAATTTCGTTAACTCACAGGCCAATATTAGAGAACATCCATTGATATGACACCTAGTTTAAACGTAGAATGTTGTTTTTGATCTACGTTGTTATGGTTGCAGCAATTATTAAGAGGTTAAGTTGCATATTGACCTATTTTAAATTTGAACTCTTAGATTTTTACATTGCAACCACAACACATGTGAAGATTCAATACCAAACTAAGACTTATATTTATGTGCTATAAGTTGAGAACATGTTATTCCAATGAAATAACAAAGTATAGAAGAATTGAATGTATGGCATGTTGTTAGTTTCTAACTGGCAGCTAATTGTGAATAACCTTATAACACTCTTAGTGTGCTCATATACTTATGTGTAATATGGAGTTTTCACCAGAACATAATTTTTTAGGCTATTGGTATGTAATTCGTTATGAGAAACTTTAGTTATGAATGTGGTTTTAAAATTCTTTTACAAAGTTATTAGTATGTGTTGAGCACACTCTATGAGTGTTGATTCCTTAAATTATGATGCATTTTATGATACAAATGATAGTTGTATCATGCTTTCTTGGTAGTTTATATAGGACCATGATAAACTTAACCTTCATTATTACAAAATGATATGTACACTTGAGAAACAAATACTCTCTTTGGAATCATACTTGAAATACTTAGACATACATTGGAAATCCATGGTTCATTGTGATCTAAAATGAATGCATTAAGGCAATTTCAACAGTTTATGGTTTCTCTTGCCCAAATCCTTGATTGTGCAAAGATGAAAATTGTATAAATTCTAAACCTAAGCTACTCCTTGAGTTAAGGTGAATCATTATATGTTTTTGTATTAAATGTGTCTTAGTTATGTCTATGTGAGGATAACACATTGAAATTTGTTAAACATATGAGATTATTATATTGTATATATGGTTCAACTGAATGTAGTTCATTGCATTCATTGTGTTAATATGGAAATATGACATGATTGTATGCTGTCTTGAGTAGCATTGTCTTATTCCTTTATGGGATGGGTGAAATGTGGCATAAGGGAGGGTGGGGATGGATACATTATGATTTTGCTTCTCTCAACCTATTAGATTTTGAAGAGTAGGATTCATTACATTTTGTCTCTCTTTTCAATAATGTTGACGAATTTAGTGCTTGGTCAAACCATTTATCTATTGCATTTAAGTATGTTGCTTCTGACATGAAGCATATGTGTGTGACTATGCTTATTTTTATCTTTCATATGAGTAGATATGCTTTAATTAAAATAAATGTACATGTGGGTAGATATGTTACAATTTTTCTTTCTATATATGAGTAGATGTGTAGTATTATTTTATTTTCCTTTGCTAGATTTCATGATTAGGCTACTAGGAACATGGTTGTATGTAGTGTGTTTCATGACTGCACTAGATTCATTTGATCCATCTTGTTTCAGGAAGCTAGGCTTCTTGTGCTAGGGTCAGGGCGTTCTTCATGTCAGGAAGAACCCTGGGGGAGTAAACACTTCGTGGTTGGTGTAGTAAAAGTGCCTGCATGACACTCTTGACTTAAATAGTAGATGGATGACGTCCGATGGCTTTGGAGACTGGGTCACAAAGATGGACACATGCCAAGAATTTATGTATATCTCTCCTTATCAGATTGTACAATCATTGTTGGATGATCATTCTGGTGTAATTATGTAAATGGATAATGTATCTTAATGATCTCATTTTAGTTGATAAATGAACATTTTGATAGATGTATGTCAAGTAGATCAACATCTTAGATAATGCAGTTATATATTTTCTTATGATTAACAAATTTGTTTATCTTGATTATGGTTAATGCCAATGTGTTGAGATAATGGGTGTTGCACACATTGCATAATATTGTTATTTTATTATTTTATTGTTTTATGTAATGTTGTGCCTAGATGGACGTGCAACATGTAAAGATTTTTATGGAATATTCTTGATTAGTTGTATTGTAACATTGTGAAAATATTTTATGTAATTATTTAATATTGGGGAAAAGAATTAAATGCCCAATATTAAATGTGGGGTTAGTGGGTTAGGTAGCACATGGTTTTAGCACATGGTTTATGTAATACCACTTAGTGGTTTTGTGGGACTTGCTACTATATAAGCAGCCACAAGGGTAGTTGTTGTAGAGAGAGAGAGAGAGAGAGAGAGAGAGAGAGTGACAAGGAGAAGACAAAAGGCAAGAGTTGAGCGGGACAAGGCTTGACAGGTTAGCCAAGGGAGCATTTGTGAAGGTTGGAAGCATGGCATGGGATGTGTGGATTCATGCTTGTTCACATAGTTTGCTCGATTGTGGCTATGGCCATGAAGGCTTTCATGGTTATATGGCAATGGTATTTTTTGCTGAATAATACATGGTGATGGATGCTTTTTGAGGCTGGGTTTTTTCCCTCAATGAGGGTTTTCCAGGGTATATCTTGTGTCACAATGTTGTGGGTATGTTGTCTATTCTCTTGCATGCGGATTTTAATTTCGTCTTTATTTCAGATCTATTATGGGTTATGTGGAAACAGTTATATTCTTTGTTGCCAAGTTTCCTTACAAGTGGTATCAGAGCTATGGTTTTATTATTGTAACCCTAGATTGAATCCATGGGAATGCATGAGAGGATAAAAGAAAGGGCAAGAAATATGAATGATTTATTGCAGATCTGAGGGTTTTGGATTTGCTGTTATGATGGGATGTTAAAAGATTTGGGCATGTGAAATTGTTGGACAAAAAGATTTTTTTCGGATGTTTCATTTAAATGAGGGTTTTGGGGGGGTAGCTTGCAGAAATGACCTCCTAGGTAAAAACAGACCTCACCATTGGATCCGGGTCGACATTTCCATAAATTTTGATATATAATATGCCCTAGTTTGGCCATGTTCAGAAGAAATGAAAGAGTTTTTTGGTTTCAGCCCATGATGGCCGTCAAATTTAATCTTGTCAGAATTTTTGTCACTGAAAAAATAAAAAATGAAAAATCGTACTGAAAATGGTAAAAAGACTGTCTTAGTAAAATAGCCATAACTTTCTCTCAGAATATCAGATTTCAGAGTTCTTACAGGCGTTGGAAAGCTAATTCAGAGCACTACAAGATGGTGTAGGTTTGGTTCTATGATTTTGATATTTTGTCAGGTTTTGAGAGACCTAAAGTTAGATGTTGTTTATTTTGAGCACGGATTAGGGCATAACTTGGGCACATGGAGTCGGATTTTAGACTTCGAGTAGTCAACAAAAAGCTCTTGGAGAGCTCTACACATTGATTCAGATTTGGTGCAGGTTTGGCATGATTTATTTATTGATATATTGATCTGAACAGTTTATAGGTATATTTTGACTATGGTAACATTGTGAGTTTATGGCATTGGAGATTTAAGATTTGATGTCATTATATACTCAGTTCATATTTCAGATTGGTCTCATGATGATATGGTTATCAGTGTTTGATTTGGATATGCATGATGACTTGTTGGGTCTACAAGTTGTGCAGTGTTGTAAGTGGTCTATACTTACAGGTTGCATTTATAGCTTGGTTATGGGTTGTCTTTGCCCATTGATCTTTCATTATTGATGCATATTCAGATTGGTGGCTTGGATTTGGGTTTTCTATGCCCTAAGTCACATGATTCTATCTTCATGTAGAAGGGATGAGATGTTGTTACCAGGTACAGTCATGGCAGAGGATTGTGGTTGACTATGCTGACAGGTTGGACACTTTGAGAGCCAAATGCTCAGTTCATGGATGTGATCATGGTGTCATGAATTTTGGCATGACATGATTGGTTATACAGGTATATCCTTGATGTTCATTAGCTTAGATTTTTGATATAGTTATGGTGGTATATCTTCTTGGTTGAGGATCATGGTTATTTGGTTTCTTTTGAGGAGCTCATGATGTGCACTTTGAGTTCTTTGATGGTTTGATGCCTTGGTTGATTCTCATGGTTAGAGGATGGGTTTCCATCATTATGTCATGAATAGCTTGGATACACAGTTTAGTGGGAGCTTGTGACAGTGATGGGGTGACAGTGCAGGATTAATTCCTGGTTTGGTTTGGATCTTCATGTAGGAGATAGATTTTATGATGCCATATGTGACTTGGTACCACGGTTGAATGGGAGTTTTGTTGGCATTGATATATTTATTGAGTGTTTGCAGATGTTGAAGGTTTGTCTTAGATCTTGTTGCTGCAAAAGTGTCTTTGACATTTGCATGGTGCACTTGTTATCTTCATGATGTTTGAAGATGGTTAGATCTTGAGGACTTATGGAGTTCTTGGTTATCTTCATGGTGTATGGAGATGGTTCTTCCTGGTATGTGGAGATGTTTTTCTTCATGGTGTGTGGAGATAGTTGCATCTCGAGGACTCACAGGGTTCTTGGTAAAGGTGTGGTTTATGCTTCTATTTGGCATGTTATCCTTGGTGTGAGGATGGTTTCATTATTATGTCATGGTATACTCTTGATACGCGTTTAGAGTTGTGACATGTTATAGTATGTTTAGATAGAGCATGTTATCTCTTTGGTTGAGATGGTTAGATCATGTTGTCATGTTTATGTTCCTGAGGCCATGGTTGGAACTTTGACATTGATCTTAGTTTAGTTTCTTGGTATTGAGTACACTAATCATAAGCTGGATACTTCATGATATTGCTATGTTACATTTGGAGTTGGCATGGATTGATTGGTTACAGGTGCTCATGGATACTTAGAGACGGTGGTGACACTGATTTCTCTTGGATTAGAGAAGTATTTGTTGGGATGGTTGATGGTTTCAGCAGGAAGTCTGAGGGGCAGTCACCTGATATGGACTTGAGAGGAGATTGTTCTTAGATGAGTCTTGGTTGGAGACTTGGGTATCTTGATGATCATTCTCATTCCCCACTCTTGGTCTACTCGGAGGTTTGCTACTTGAAAGGTATAGCCCATTGTTTCTCTCAGTTGCATTATATTTATGCTTGTCTTTCATGGATATGGATCTTGAGCTATGGTACATGAGTTAGTTCTGGAGGGTTCATTTGAGAGATGGTTTAGCATTGGTTATCTCCATGTGCATATGTTGTTATGCTGGTTGAGTTTGGGAGATGGTTTTATATTGGGCATATTCCTTGGATTAGGAATGGTTATTCCTTGGTTTAGGAATGGTTTTATTGAGTTTGATCTTCTTGTGAGAGGCTTATATCCATGATGAGTTATATGGTATGGTTTGGGTGTTGTTGAGGCTTCTTGTTGGGGTTTTATGGAGGAGATCATACTTGCACAGTTTACATCTAGAGGTGTGTGTAGAAGGACATGATACAGGTTATGATTTGCATGGTTTCTCTGGTCTTGGTTATCTTCTTGGATGTTCATTTTTGCTTACATTGGATTTGAGATTGGTTAGAGATTGTGATCACTAGTTTGTGCTCATGTATGTCATGTGAGAGATGACATGGTTATTCCTTTATCTCTTTCCTCTGTTGGTTGTGGAGAACTTAGGAGAGCATTGGAGACTTTTTATGAGAGTTAGTCTTGCAGGATATTGGTTTATGTATTGTGGATGTCCTTGATACTACATGGAATCACTTCTTTGAGATGTGTTGAGTGGATTGGTTATAGATTTGACATTATCTTTTGCAGTGGGAGCTTCTTGGTATATATGTGGCAGGTATTGCTCTTGAGGCTTGTGATTGCAGGTTATAGATTGGATATGTTGGTGATATAAGATTCACTTGTTATACCTTTGAGGTATGGATAGTTGGATGGGTTTGGCACTTGCTATGGGTGCTATTTCAGCTATGGATATTTTGACAACTACAAATAAATGTGATTACCTTTGGATCAGGTTATTTGTGCTTGGAATTTCAGTTGGTACAGGATTTTATGATCTTCTAATGCGACAGGTTGGGTGGTTTTCTCTTTGGATGGCTTTTATGTATGTCCAGTGACAGTGGCATAATAGGAGGTGAGATCATTCATGTTCGAGATGCTGGATACTTTGATTTTGTTGCGGGTACCAGGATGGAGCACTTGGTGTATTTTGATCCATGGTGGTGGATGTGCTAGGAGGGATTGTTCCCTTGTTCATTTATGTGGCTACAGATTGACCCTATGCAATGTATACAACAAGTGGGAGATTGTTGAGATAATGGGTGTTGCACACATTGCATAATATTGTTATTTTATTATTTTATTGTTTTATGTAATGTTGTGCCTAGATGGACGTGCAACATGTAAAGATTTTTATGGAATATTCTTGATTAGTTGTATTGTAACATTGTGAAAATATTTTATGTAATTATTTAATATTGGGGAAAAGAATTAAATGCCCAATATTAAATGTGGGGTTAGTGGGTTAGGTAGCACATGGTTTTAGCACATGGTTTATGTAATACCACTTAGTGGTTTTGTGGGACTTGCTACTAAATAAGCAGCCACAAGGGTAGTTGTTGTAGAGAGAGAGAGAGAGAGAGAGAGAGAGAGAGAGAGAGAGAGAGAGAGAGAGAGTGACAAGGAGAAGACAAAAGGCAAGAGTCGAGCGGGACAAGGCTTGACAGGTTAGCCAAGGGAGCATTTGTGAAGGTTGGAAGCATGGCATGGGATGTGTGGATTCATGCTTGTTCACATAGTTTGCTCGATTGTGGCTATGGCCATGAAGGCTTTCATGGTTATATGGCAATGGTATTTTTTGCTGAATAATACATGGTGATGGATGCTTTTGGAGGCTGGGTTTTTTCCCTCAATGAGGGTTTTCCAGGGTATATCTTGTGTCACAATGTTGTGGGTATGTTGTCTATTATCTTGCATGTGAATTTTAATTTCGTCTTTATTTCAAATCTATTATGGGTTATGTGGAAACAGTTATATTCTTTGTTGCCAAGTTTCCTTACACAATGGAATTTGACTTTTCAACTAGGGTTTTCTTATCTCTTCCACTTTTCTAGCATTTGTATGATGTGGCATATGCTGACTAGGATATGGTTCTTATACATTTTCACAAGAAAACATAAGAATGGGTAAATTTGGGAGAAGAGGAGGAAAAGGAAAGGTTCCATCTATTGTATTAGACTATGAGGGTCATTTCATAACTATGCCTAGTTTTTGGTCAATTAAAAATTACATGTCAGTGACTTGGAATCTAAGGATGAAAGATCTAGGCTCTAACCATTTTTACTCGAGGATGAAAATCATGGGGAAACACTTATCCATGTAGGTTTGACTATTTAGCTTAAAGTTATTATTGTTTTTGTTATTATTATTAAAACAAGCAAAACAATGACATTGTCTCTTACAAAACCAAAGCTTGAGGTTATAAAATAAAATAAAATTGTTGATTAATTCATTTATATGATATAATAAAAAGCTTTACACTAAATTGATTTCATAATTGTTTAGAAAATAATAAAAATCATACTTGAAACAATATTTCTCATTTGATACATGACACACAAGAGATAGTTAGCAATTTATTTTATTAGTTTTTGTCTTATTAACGTTGTCATCTTTTGTGTCACTCAAATTGTACCTTGTTAAAATAGATGTCTTGATTGATATTATGTTTTGAGAAATTATATGTATGGATTGATGATTCCTTGAACATGTAGATATTAGATACATGATTTTTTTAATAATAACTAGTATTAGAATTGATTATTTTATAGATATATTGTTAAAGATTTTAATTTTAAGTACATTTATCTAATGTAAGGTTTTTAAATATAGGGTGTATGCAGGATCATGGTGTGCCAAAAAGTGGTGATGTGAAAAAATAGAGTTTGAAACATCTAAAAGTGTTTCAAAATCCACTCTGACTTTTTTTCACCCATCTTGATACAGAACCTAGAAAGTAAGGCCCAACCCTTATTAGGTATCCAATTTCATATCAAATACCTGATCACTGTCAGTGTTATTTAAAAAAAAAAAACTTGCGGGTGGTGTTTTCATAGTCATATATCGTGTTTGTTGCACAAATATCCATTTTTCAATCGAATACACGATACAAGGTTAGTTTTTTTTTGTTTTAAATCAATTTTAGTATAAATTTAATAAATTTTATTATAAATTTGTTAGTTTTAGTTGAATTTGTTAGAATATAGGGTTTTTTGATAGAAATTGCTAAAATTTAGGTTTCTTTTAATATAAATTATGTTTTGCAAATTAATAGGAATGACTGATCAAAATGATGACACTGAGGCAAGGAATACTGTTCCTTGTAACCCACCACCAAACGATCCAATGCCCCCACAAAATTGTCCACCAAATGATCCTTTACGCCCTCAAAAACCTCTTCAAATCAAGGATTTGATAATTGAAAATCTCACCAAATTGAGGGCTTTGCAAACAACATATAATAATGTACCCACATTGGCTCCTATGTTATCCATGTTAAACACCATAGTGGATAACATTGAAACCCTTAACAATGAACAAAATTTCCAACTATGATGAGGTTGCGGCCCTCAATATAACCAAAGATGATTTGGCTAGCCTTTTTGTGAACCCAAAAACCAGTTTACTAGTCGATCGCAAAAAAACCCAAACTATCAATTAAATGGTGCACAAATGATGCCATACATGCAAACTTTTGGGATCATTGGTGGATGGTTTTTGATATCCTTCCACATAGAAATTTAGAGGTTCCATTTTATTTCCTTAGAAAATTGTATGCAGAATTCATGTTGGGCCTCAAGGTGAACTATTGGAGCATGAAGCCCAACATGGGTGTAGGAGGAGGAGCTCCTCAGAATAGACCCTCTTCCTAGCAGAAGAAAGATGGCACTTTTGTCCCCCTACTAATGTCTCCCCCCCTCCTCAAGTGCAACATCTTGATATTATCCCAGAGGCTAGCTCTCAGACCATCAGAGCCATTCATAGACCGTGTAGCTTGTTGATTTCTCATACTAGGTTAGTCCTGCCTCTCTATGTTGATGATGTTGGCACTAGTTCATCATCGACTAGCTCATCACACGCTTGTGTGCCTCACACTTGCATTATGTGAAAGAATATTTTATTGGGTCCCATAGGTGATCTTCTTAAGTATCATTTTGTATTAGACAAGGATACACCAGATGCACATGCAAAGGCTACAAACCCTGATGTGAGAGAGGAGGGGAATGCAGAGGCATGGACTCCTTCCGTATTGGTACGTGTATACATTTTTTTGTTATGACATATGTGATTTAAAGTTAATTTTTATAATAGAGTAATTTTAATTTTTAAGCCATACTAACTTATACATGTATGTGATCTTTATTCATGTTTAGTTGATGACGGAGGAGGAGCTGAGACAGGTTGATGATGCCATGCTCTCGGCTATTTCATTTGGCCTTGAGACATCTATGGTACATTATGTTGTGTTCACATTATTTTTTCTATTTGATATTGTAACATATATGGTTTCTAATCTTTCTTTTATCTTGTAGGTACCACCTATCCCTAGGGGACAAAGTGTGGGGGATGAGCTAGCACCATTGACAAAGGAAAGGTAATTAGGTGCTTTCTATTTGATTAAATATCAATGCATTATTGTAAAATGTTTGTGGTAATGAAATTTAATTGTATTTTTTATTTTATATAGGGCATGGCTACTGGCAATGAGCCTATATAGATTTTGCATCATAGATGCTCAGACATTTCCATTCACACCGAGAGCCCCATTGTATGTATAAGTATCATTTATTTTTTATTTATCTTATCTTCATAAATAAATCCAAAATTGATTTGCATGATATTAACAACTACTATTTTTTATCTCATAGGAAACTCCTAGTGCACATGAGGTTCGATGAGAGAGTTTTGTATCTTTGATGATGCATCCATTATATCTTGAGGAAGAGCCTGCACTAGTAAGTTGTAGTTTGAATTCTTGATTAAATATGTTATAAATTTAGCATGCTTTGAATTATAATGTTATAGTTTAAGTTGTAGATTCATTTGACAAACATATTTGAACATACACAGGCCAAAATTAGTGAGGTACAAGCATTGCCGAGGGCATATGAGAGGACTCCTGACCAGTGTAGGAGGTCAATGAGAGAGGTATTTATTATGAAAGTTTAATAGTATAAATATTCATTAAAAAGAAGATCATTATGCATTTGAGTAATTCAATGTTAGATATAAATAATCATATAAATTTAGTAGTCTAACTTTGGGTTTTTCTTTTTTGTTGGAGGAGGCATCTGATCCACCTAGTGTAGTGAAGAGGCTACATTTTGATCATCCACTAGCACCCTAGGATAGTATAGTTGTCATAGGATGCATCATGAGACATTTTGAGATGGCGTATGCCACCTTGTTTATAGAAAAATTGATATTATACACATTCCTATGGCATGATCAACCACATTTTGTATATGGATCTATGTATTTTGATATATATTTGTCTACTTTCTCTATGGATACATGATCTTTGATATATATTTGTGTAATTTGTCTATGGATACATATATTTTCATATATATATTTTTGTCATTTATGTGCACAATGATATACATATTCATTTAGTATCATTCTATCATTTCACACCTTATATAGGTGTTTCCAACCTTGTATGGTCATGTTCAAACCCCTAATTGACTCTTTGCACTCATTTTCACTTTGTAAGAAAAAGTTGCAAAATTGCAATTTTGCAACATTTGCAATTTTGAGCAATTTTTGTTATAACTTTAAATTCTTAATTAGAAAATTTCACCAAACTTGGTAAGGGGTTATTGATAGCCCTCATGAGCTTTGAGTTATGACCTTCGGAAGATTGACCTCGAAACATACTTAAACCACCTTGGAGTCTCCTCAGTACGGGGTGGCCGTAGACAATGGATGGTCTCCAAAGCTAGAATAAGGGTGTCACTAGGGTTCACCCACCCATCCAGAGCTAATGGCACTAATGATTCAATGCCAATATCAACAGTTTCAAAGTTACGCTCTGGTGTACCCATGAACTGAGGTACATTATGAGCTTTGGCATTGAGCGAGATCGCTGTACCGAATTCAAAAGGAATGTAATCTCTTGAAAATGAGATAGGTTATTTTAGGCCTCGACAACACCATCTTGTAGAATTCATAATTTCATTGATAGCCCTCACGAGCTCTGAGTTATGACCCTCAGAAGATCAACCTCAAAATGCACTTAGAGCACCTTGGAAACTACTTGGTATGGGGTGGCCGCGGATGATGGATGGTCTCTATGGCTGGAACAAGGGCGTCACTAGGATTCACCCACCCATTCAAAGATGATGGAACTGATGATTCAATGCCAAGATCAACAGTTTCAAAGTTACGCTATGGTGCACCTATGAACTAAGGCACATTGCGAGTTTTGGCATCGAGAGAGATCGTTGTGCTAAATCCAAAAGGAATGTGATCTCTTGAAAATGAGATAGAATATTTTAGGCCTTGGCATCACCATCCTGTAGAATTTGACATTTCATTGATAGCCCTCACGAGCTTTGAGTTATGACCCTTAGAAGATCGACCTCAAAATGCACTTAGAGCACCTTGGAGACTACTCGGTATGGGATGGCCGTAGATGATGGATGGTCTTTGTGGATGGAACAAGGGTGTCACTAGGGTTCACTCACCCATCCAAAGCTAATGGCACTGATGATTCAATACCAAGATCAACAGTTTCAAAGTTACATTATGGTGCACCTATGAACTAAGGTACAGTGCAAGTTTTGGCATTGAGCGAGATTATTGTGCCAAATCCAAAAGGAATGTGATCTCTCAAAAATGAGATAGTTTATTATAGGATTCAACATCATTGTCTTGTAGAATTTGATGTTTCATTGATAGCCCTCACAAGCTCCGAGTTACAACCCTCGGAAGATCGACCTCAAAATGCACTTAGAGCACCTTGGAGACTACTCAGTATGGGGTGGCCATGGACGATGGAGGGTCTCTGTGGCTGGAACAAGGGTGTCACTAGGGTTCACATGCCCATCTAGAGCTAATGGCACTAATGATTTGATGCCATCATCAGCGGTTTCAAAGTTACACTGTAAAATTGATCCTCTATTTTAATGCCATGTTGTTCAATTATTTGAATCACATAATAATTAGATTTAAATTAATATTTGGCTTGAGTTTAGGGGGACTTAAGAACCTATGATTTCTAATTTAGAGATCTTTGGATGTTCATTTATCAAGCAAACACATTTGTAGTAGGTTGTCGTATGCATGGAAGCACAAGTATTGTGCTAAATGGCTAGTCTTACATTTGATTAGCCCTTATAGAGCTCAACTTCACATGTTTAGACATAAAGATCCCAAAGAAAGAGCCCTAATTTTTCCTCATAGACAGTCTCAAATAGATTTTATCTAACGAATCAAAGATTGTAAGATGTGCATGAATGGAACTTGTTAAGTATGCTTTAAAAAATTTCAAGGAATTGCATTCTTAGATATGAAGCATCACTTTGAATATACAAATTGGGTTCTAATAGGCTTTGAGAGTTTCACAAGGAATTAATGAATGATGAATTATCTCTAATCTTTTGAAAGTTTCATGGGTTAAGTTTTTCAAAAGGTGGAGAATTCGGTTTTTGAATAAGAGGTCATAAGTTCAAATTTAATAAAATTATTGTAGATTATAAAAGTTTTATTCCTTTCTCTCTATATGAAAATAAAAAGAGGTGTGTCAAATGTTGAAAATGACAACAACAAAATAAGAAAATAATAAATAAAATTTACTTATTTTATTTAGTTTTTCTTATTTTAATATAATATTAGTTCAATATAATGACTTTGATTTAAATGTTAATTTTTTTTTAAAAATAAAATAATTAATAGATAAACTAGGATATATATGGACAATAATACTTTGAGTTTATACATGTGTTTGAATAAGTTTATGTGATTGTTGTCACACAATTAGAGCCTATATAATATATAGAACCCAAAATTTGACTTGAACTATAACAACCAACTTTAATAAAGTGTAACAAAACCACCCTAGCATTCCCAAGATATAGAAAAACATTATCCAAATCAACTATTTCTTCCACCCATCGCTCTTCTTGCACCACAAGTCTTTCTTTATAATAACCTAGAGATGAAAACCTCACACCATAGAAGAAATGAAATGCATTGAAAAGGCTTGTAGTAAAAGGCTTACACAATATTAGCATCATAAAATCGCTTCTTGTTTCAATGTCTCATTGCAAATGAGTATTCAAACTTATTGACACCTTCCCCAAATTGTTTTTTAAGGAATCAAGTATACATATTCTTAGCTCAAATTTTCTCCCTCAATAGTTATCTATATTAATTCTAATTGTTCATCTATATTTTCTAGATTTTTCTTTTTTGATTAGTTTGATAAAAATGGTTTTAATAATCATAATGTTAGCTCTATGTCAAATAAGAAAAAAGCCAAACTTGTAATAAGATATCCACAAGAAATTATCTTTCATTGTCTCCTTGCTTCAATACTCATATAGCTATAAATGCTCTTAAAATTGTCCTTATAGCCTTGTATCACATGCAAATATGATTTGCAAGAACTTGTTCAATATCTTTCTCTAAGGATCTACATCTACTATTTATTTCATTTTTATATCACCCTCTTATAATTCCTTACAAAGAATCTACCAAAATACAAATTAGGATATGTAATTAATTTAACCTATCTTTTTTCATTATTACAACAACTATATAAAAAGACTTCACATTTTGCATCATAATACATCATAAATCTTAGGAATTCTCCCCAACACCCCCACAACCCCACCACTCTTCATGATGTACCTACATTCCACTATCATAAAAAATATTAGTAACTTATTGTATTAAACAAGATAATCATCAGTTCACTGAATCATTATGAAGAAAATAACATAAGAAGTAAATATACCTAGTTGAGTATTCTAGTAGGGTCTTCTCTCTACTTTAGGGTCTCCAATAGGGCTTCATGATCAGCATTAGTAATAGTAAAAAGTCCTTTTACTTTTGGTCTTCCTTGATGCTTCAAAAACTTTAAATTTGTTGCTATAATAAGATGCAAATAAATGAGAATTATTTTGTGCTTCTAATAGTCTTCGAATGTAGGAATTCCATTCCTTCTAAGCATGTATGTCTGTAGCTATGTTCTAGTGACAACCACTAAACCAGTAGGATATGTTAATCCATCATCATCTATGATTGGTTGTGCAAGCTTTTTTTTACCTCTTACACAATGTGCTAACCAATAATCAAATTTTTCATCATTCCTCTATGGTGCAACCAATGCAAAGACATGTCTTGGCTAAAGAAGATTTGATAGATGGTTATGCTCAAGTGAACTTTCCATATCATCATTTTTGATAGAGGGTATGATAGACAATGGAGTAAGATAATGTGGAGCCCATGTGTCCACCCACTCACTCAACTCACAGTGATCCCAATCATAGTGAAAACAACTAGGACAAAAGCAAGCTAGTTGTCATGTCCAAATGGTCCATGTACTAGAATCAGAGCTTTAGAATGAATGCATTTTTGATGAGTCTCTCACCGTAGCACAATTTGATCTATCACCTATGGACACTTCCTCAACCAACCAAAAGAACCTATGTACCACTGAATCAAGAGTCCCCCCCTGTGATAATGCTAAACTACACCAATCAACAATGCTACAAGCATCAATTGCTCCTTAACTAGAGCTTTCTTCACACATGCCCTTGCTCCATCATGTTCCCCTTTCCCATGGCCAGACTCAAGAAAACTCCAAATATGAGGCACCCCCCTCTCTGCGTGCATGCTACACAACCAATAAAACATGTGAGCATTCTTGAATTGACCTATACAATTATCTAACCAAATGATATGTCTATGCATAGCAATTGCATGCTCCTATAAGAAATTATCAAAATATTTCTTGAAACAATGTTGCACAAGCTTATCAAGGTGAGATCTATCATCACTCATATAAAAATGATACTCTGTAATAATCTTCTGATTATCTTCCACACTATTAGGGGCATGTCTATATGTTATGTGGACAAAAATAGCAATATGAATGGAGTTGTAAAACTAAGATTGTGTCTCATTTTGAGGTTGCAATGTGTAGTTCTTAGCAAAGTCAATAACTGATATAATAGTGCCAATGGGAAAAGTCTCCTTACACATTCTAAATTGTTGATCCAACCATTGAGACCTATGACTATGTCTTGCATACTTGTAGAAAAGATTTTCCTTGGAATCTAAAATAAAACTAGCCACACTGGTTTCTTTTGCAACCAATTCACATCTAGAGCCCTCAACCCCACTCTTCAATGTGTATTTCACTGTTTCATATAGCTTTATTTTTACTATTGTCTTTCCAAGATCTTGTTCACACCCCTCATGGAAACATGTGTCAAACTTAAATAAGCCACCACATTCTAAACACTTCTCATTTAAGCAAGCATTTCTATAAAAGAAACAACCATCAACTCTACGACATAAAAATTGATCTAGCAAGTCTCTTGATGATTTTGGAAGCCCACTAGCACCACAATTCTCCAACATTTCTTTACTATACAAAATAGAATAGATGGAGTATAATAGTTCATGGTACATAACAAAATTGACATGATATTTGCAACAACATGTATTTCAAATTTTAAGTGGCACACAATAAAATGGCTTCAAAGATTCAAAAGCCCTTTGTGATATATGAAGACTTGGATGACCCTCTCTAAATTGTTTGAACAACATAATTTGACTTACCTCTAAATAGTGTTTAGGATGTGGCATGTGGTCTCTGATGCCAATTTTAAACTTTAACACGTCTTTAGCATTGGGTGATACTCATGAGCTAGAGTGCCAAAATTGTGTAATTTCTTCCTTCACATCATCAGATAGCTTCTTATCAAAATGTGGAAGTCTCCCACCGAAAGCCCATGTTTCATTTTGAAGAGGATCATCAATTCTTTCTCGTCTACTAAGTGTTCTTCTCAAAGTAGTACGATTTAGGTTCAAGTCAATACAAGTTTGTCTCATATATCTAACCTTTCTCAAATGATGACTTACCAAAGAGGTTGTAATAACCCTTCGAGTAGCTCTCTTATCCTTCTCCTTGCTATTTTTTCCAATACTATTGAGAGCACTAAAAAGATTCTTCACAATAATGACATTTCTTTCCAATTTTTTATCGACACAAATCTTCAATTTGGAAAGCATAGGTCTCATCTTTTGCATCTTTAATAAGTGCATAAAAAGATGGCATTGCTCCACCACTGTCTTGTTGTTGAAAAAAATCTTATATAGTCTTGAAACCCATAACTGAATGGTTCTTTCTGATTTTTTCCCTTTCAAATTGGTAATAATTGTTTCATCAATTTCAATTATCCATTTTGGTGTTCTAGAACCTTCATGTCGATTATAATTAGGAGATATGTAAGGTTCCTGTGCATTGTCATGTTTGGCATGGTCAATCATGCAATTTACATAATGACCTAGTAGCATTTCATCCTCCAAATTTTTATTCTCTAAATTTTCAATCCCAACATTATCATTTTCAATTGGTACATTTTCATTCCCCAACTCCACATATTCATTATTTGACTCTATTATTTCACCTTTGACTAATTCATCGTCAACTTGACTCACATTTAACATACCTTGTCTTCTCCTTCAGTGATTTACTTTTTAATTTTCCCTATACGTAGCAATGTCTTCATTGGATACCTTCCTTTTGTGTTTAGCCTTTTGACGACTGTTGCTCCCCATTTAGATGACAATATCATACACCTAATGATATATTATCAAACTTTTTCCAATTGTTTGGGCCCCAAAATGTGGCTTTTCTCAAAACTCGTGAAGATGGCCCACAAAAAGCGATGTTGTTGGGTTTGTAGTCACAGAGAATATTTTGGGGAAATCATGCCAGTAAAATCGGGTATCTGATCTAAGATCGGATACCCGATAATAAATTGGATATTCAATTTCAAATTGGATATCTGATATTGAGGCCAAAATTTTGGAGGAAAATAATAATTAAGATTACGATTATAATGTATAATGAGTTATCTATAACGAGTTATGAGTATATTAAATTATATTATTATTAAATATAATAATATATGTTATTATTATTATAATCTATAAATATATAATATATATTAATACATATATGAACTTTTTAGATTATATTATTATTATTTTTACTATTATTATTAAATATAATAATGTAATATATGTTATTATTATTATAATAATCTATAAATATAATATATATTAATATATATATATATATATGATTATTATATTATATTATTATTATTTTTACTATATTATTATTAAATATAATAACATAATATATTTTATATGTTATTAATATATATATATATATATATATATATATTATTATTATAACATATAATATTATTGTGCAAAAACTTCTGGACCAAAGTTGGTAATATGGTGCAAGATTGTGACATTAAGAAAGGTATAATCATGGGAGACTTTAACACACTGCTAGAAGATAAAGAGAAAAAGGGAGGTATGCCCCCGGATTGGGAAAGTAAACAGGATCTTTCTAACTTCATAAATAATCTGGCCCTTATGGACGTAGAGCTTAAGGGCGGATCCTTTACCTGGTCAAACAAGAGAAAAGGCCATGATTGCATTCAGGTTAGGTTGGATAGAGCTCTTATATCTTCGGACTGGCTTCAATCCTTCAGCTGCAGACTATCTCTGCTTCCCAGAATTGGTTCAGACCACTCTTCCATTTCTCTTTTAGTTTCCCCTCTAGTACACAGGAGATACCATCCTTTCAGGTTTGAGAAAATGTGGACCTCTCACCCTGACCTCCTGGATAATATCAAGAAATGGTGGGGGATAGAGGTGGAGGGCTCAGCCATGTTCATAGTCACCAGAAAACTTAGCAATGTGAAGAGGATGATTAAAATTTGGAACAAGTCTGATTTTGGTCATATCTTCCATGAAAAGAAAGAGTTATTTGATAATCTAACTATTATCCAAGATTGCATTCAGAAGGAAGGTTACACTGAGACCAACAGGGTTTTGGAGCTCAAGACCCTGTCTGAAATTCATAACATTATTAATAAGGAAGAAAAATTTTGGAGGCAAAGATCGAGGATCACCTGGCTAAAGGAAGGAGATCGGAACACTATGTTTTTTCACCTAACCACCCTCAAGCACCGTGCTAGTAACAGGATCTATGGTATCAGAAAGGGGCAGGAGCTGTTAACTGAAGAATCTGCCATCTCGGCAGAAGCTGTTTCCTTTTTCTCTAGCCTTCTCTCTGAGGACCCAATGCTTTCCAATTTGGACCAGGAGGATTTGTTACACTGTATCCCTAAGCTCATTCAACCTATCCATAATAAACAGCTCTGTGCTATTCCTAATGCTTCGGAAGTTAGAGAGGCTCTCTTTTCTCTGCCTGCTGAGAAGGCTCCAGGCCCGGATGGTTTTCCCACTTTTTTCTTCCAAAGGTTCTGGCCAGTGATCATGGGAGAGGTTGTTCAGGCTGTCCAGGAATTCTTTGGAGCCAAATCTATTCTCAAGGAGCTAAACTCGACTTTTGTGGTTCTCATTCCTAAATCCCCTGGGGCGGACTCATTGGACAACTTTAGACCTATTAGTCTGTGCAACTCACTCTACAAGATCATCTCTAAAGTTCTCACTTTAAGAATGCTCAAGATCTTGCCCATGATAATCTCGCAGCATCAATCGGGTTTTGTTCTAGGGAGACAAATTTTGGATTCTGTCCAGATGGTGCACGAAGTCATCCACTCTCTTGAGGCATCCAAACGGGAAGGTATGTTTCTCAAACTGGATCTTTCTAAAGCTTATGACAGGGTGGACTGGTCTCTCCTTGGGAAGGTCCTCTCGACTTTTGGCTTTGATAGTAAAGTTTGCAAAATTATCTCTCAATTGGTGTCCACCTCCTCCTTGGCTATTCTGGTTAATGGAGTCCCTTCTAATTTTTTCAAACCTTCCAGAGGCCTCAGACAAGGAGACCCCCTTTCGCCCATTTTGTTCATCATTTTAGCTGAATGCTTAGGAAGGATTATAGACTGTAGAAAGCGTGAGGCTTGCATCAAAGGGATCCTTCCCTCCTCTAATTGCATTCCCTTCACTCATCAGCAATTTGTTGACGATACTATCTTGGGGGGGGAAGCTTCTGTCAAAGAGGCCAGAGCCCTGAAGAAGATTCTTGATACTTACTCCAGTGGGACGGGTCAGCTGATTAATTGGAACAAAAGCTCACTCTTTTTCATCAACACCTCTGAGGTTAGACAAAGAAAAATCGCCAGGATTCTGGGTTGTGGGGTAGGCTCTTTCCCCTCTACCTATCTTGGTCTCCCTTTGGGATCCTCACCCCCGGAGTCTTTTTGGAATGGTATTTTGGACAGATTCAACAGGAAGCTGGCTGGTTGGAAAGGGGTCTCTCTTAGTCAAGCGGGGAAATGCCTCTTAGTCAAATCTTCTCTTCAAAATCTGCCAATCTACGCCCTGAGTCTCTTTGGAATTCCGGGGAAAATAGCTGAAAGAATGGAGAAAATCCAGAGAGACTTCCTTTGGAATGGTAATGAAGGGAAGAAAAGATACCCTCTTGTTTCTTGGGAGAAGGTTTGCCTCCCTAAGAGGTACGGAGGTCTGGGCATTAGAAAGATCACCCACCTCAATAAGGCTCTCCTAGCTAAACAAATATGGCGGATCTTCAGTAGCACCGGTGAATGGAGGGACACCCTGGTAAACAAGTACCTTAGAAGACCCACTCTTCTTTTCACCCTTTTTAATGAAGATATCCCAAAAGGATCGAACATTTGGAATGGGATCATGAAAGCCAGGGACCTGGCTAAGGCCAGGATATCATGGAAATTGGGAAATGGGAAGGACATCCAGTTCTGGTCGGATAGATGGCTTTCCCAAGATCCACTTATCAATAACCCTATTTTTGAGAGATGGATGCAAGCTTGTACTGATCAAATTGGGTCCAAAGTTTGTGATTATTGGAATGGCCAGGAATGGAGTGACCTATCCCTCATCTCTGAGGACTTGACTCCTATAATGCTTATGCTCAATTCCATGATTCCTATCAATTTGGGGGATGAGCTGGTCTGGAGGGATAATCCCAATGGAAGATACTCTGTTGCCTCAGGCTATAATTCCCTTTGGAGCTTAAAAGAGAAGGCCCCTTGGGCGGAGGCTTGGATTCTGGGTCTCACTCCAAAGATCAACATTTTTTACTGGCTGGCTCTTTAGAACAAAATCCTTACTCATGACAATCTCATGAAGCGAGGACATGTTATGCCCAGTAGATGTCCCTTGTGTAACAATCAGGCTAAGATCGGAAATCACATTTTCATCTTATGTGACTATGCCAGGGAGGTGTGGAATGTCATCACACATGATAATGAAACCCTCTGGTGCAAACCGGATAATCTCATGGATTTTTTCCATCAGTGGAAAGGTCTTTGTAAGATTGCTGGTCGGCAGGATCACTCGGACTGGATTTTACCCCATTTTTGCTGGGGAATTTGGAAGGAAAGGAATAATAGAATATTTAGAGACAGAGAGGAGCCGGCTATAATCCTTGGCAGGAAGGTCTCGACGAATATAAAGGAAAATCTCCAAGTGCTGAAGGAGGAAGAAGAAGAAGAAGGGGACAGAAAGATAGCTAAAGAAAAAGACAGGAACCTCAAAAGGCAGGATGCTAGCTGGCTTCTCCCCCCAGATGGTTGGTCAAAAGCCAACTTTGATGGGGCTTCTAAGGGTAACCCAGGCCCTTCAGGTTGTGGTGGAATCATAAGAAATAGCTATGGGGAGGGAATAGCTGCCTTTGCTTCCCCGCTGGGAATCCAGACTATTCATCTGGCTGAAGCAAGAGCTGCGAGTAAGGTGGTCAAGTTGGCTTTTGAAGCCGGGATTACTAAACTCTGGCTTGAGGGGGACTCCAAAAACATTATTAATACCATTAATGGTATTTCCCCTCCCTCGTGGATGATTTCGAACATAATTGCCGAGACTTGCGCCACTCTCACAAAGTTCGATAAGGTCCACGTCACTCATGTTTATAGAGAGGCAAACCCAGTCGCTGATTGGTTTGCTAATAAAGGGGTTAATGCCACCAATAATCTGACCTGGCATACCGAAAAAGATTTTCTGGCGGAGGCAAAGTTGCTTATCGACCAAGATAAAATCTTGGGAAGGACGGCTCAAATCCAATGCAATTATGGATAATAAAGATTGCTTAATAAATGGTAAGTGCCATTATTGGCATCGTGATTTTCACCAGCAATGTGAGAACGACCACTATGGGAATCTACAGAGAGGCGATGAACCCCCAACTCCTGGTGGACGACCTCAAGAAGCCTAGACTCAATGAGCTAATTAACCCGGCTATGGTGGCTATTTCTGATAATGCAAGAGAAACGAGCATGAATCTGTTGATCAATGCCCGCAATAGCATGATCGACAACTTCAGATCAATTAAATGGCTTTTCCATGAGCTCGAGGATGTCAGAGATAGGGTTTCCCAAATGGAAAAAATCAAGAGCAAGACAGGTGTAGAAAGCCAAGGCGACCGGAATAGCTGGGAGACTCTGATGGAGAGGAGAGTAAAAAATATTGAGAACTACAATCACAACCTGGCAAGTCAAATGATCTCCCTCCTCGCTTCGATCAACGACAACATCCTCTCTCTCTTGGAAAATCTCAAAGACAGGAACCAGATGGAGGAAGATGATAAACAGAACAGAGACAAAGATAGGCTGGATGTGGATAAAGCCAAGGATAGCACTATGGAGCAGGATTTGACGAACGCCTAGGATCATAAGGCAGAAGAGCAACAAGAGTGCGCCAAAGCTGCCCAGACCATGCTTGAGATGGAGAAGTAGTTTGCTAGATTGGGTCTTTGTCCTTTGGTTTTTGTTTCTCCTGGCTTTGGCTTTTTGTCTGGTCTCTATTTTTCTGGTTGGTTCTCTGGCCTTTTAGTGGGTAGTTGTTTCGGGCTGGGCCTTTGGGCTTTTTTTCAGCCGTAAGGCTTATGTTTTGGCTGGGCATTTTTTCGCTTATTTTCAGCCTTTCTTGTTGTTAAACTTATGGGTTTTAGGACCCCTTAAAACCTGTTTACCTTATCAAAAACATATAATATTATTGTTATTATTATTATTGTTATTATGACCTATGATCCATTTGGTTGGTTCTAAAATGCGTCGAGAGGGGTCATAGGTTAACCTATGACCTCGATCGATGCATTTCATGACAATGTATGTCCACATTTGGTTGGTTATAATGCATCAAGAGGCACCTTAGGTTAACCTATGACCCCTCTTGATGCATTGGAACCAACCAAATGTGTCCCTAGGGACATAGGTTGTCATGAAATGCATCGATCAGGGTCATAGGTTAACTTATGACCCCTCTTGACGCATTTCATGACAACGTATGTCCCTAGAGGCCCTAGGACCCCTAAGGATGCATGTGATTGGTTCTAATGCATCGAGAGGCATCATAGGTTAACCTATGACCCCTCTCGACACATTTCATGACAACGTATGTCCCTAGGGGTCCTAGGGCCCCTAGGGATGCATTTAGTTGGTTCCAATGCATCAAGAGGGATCATAGGTTAACCTATGACCCTGATCGATGCATTTCATGAAAATGTATGTCCCTAAGGGCCCTAGGACCCCTAAGGATGCATTTGGTTGGTTATAATGCATTGAGAGGGGTCATAGGTTAACCTATGACCCCTCTTGATGCATTTCATGACAACGTATGTCCCTAGGGGCCCTAGGACTGCTAAGGACACATGTGGTTGGTTCTAATGCATCGAGAGGCATCATAGGTTAACCTATGATCCCTCTTGATGCAATTCATGACAACCTATGTCCCTAGGGGCCCTAGGACCCCTAGGGATGTATGTGGTTGGTTATAATGCATTGAGAGGGGTCATAACTTAACCTATGACCCCTATCAACACATTTCATGACAAACTATGTCCCTAGGGGTCCTAGGGCCACTAGGGACACATTTGGTTGGTTCTAATGCATCAGGAGGGTTCATATGTTAACCTATAAATGTTGTCAATGTATATATTTCAACAAGCTTAAGCTATGTTATAAATCTTATTATATGACAACCTAGGGACATAGGTTGTCATGAAATGCATTGGTAGGGGTCATAGGTTAACCTATGACCCCTCTCGATGCATTATAACCAACCACATGTGTCCCTAGGGGTCCTAGGTCCCCTAGGGACATAGGTTGTCATGAATTGCGTCGAGAGGGGTCATAGGTTAACCTATGATGCCTCTTGACACATTAGAACCAACTAAATGTGTCCCTAGGGTTCCTAGTGCCCCTAGGGACATACGTTGTCATGAAATTCATTGAGAGGGGTCATAGGTTAACCTATGACCCCTCTCGATGCATTATAACCAACCAAATGCATTCCTAGGGGTCCTAGAGCCCTTATGGACCTATGTTATCATGAAATGCATTGGGGCCCTAGGACCCCTAGGGACCCATTAGGAATGCGTCAAAAGGGGTCACTAGGGGCCTTAGGGACATGTGTTGTCATGAAATGCATCAAAAGGGGTCATAGGTCACTACTACATTTAACCTCATTTTTTGACCAAAATTTTCGACCATCAACTAAATAAATTTAGGGTGGTTGAAATGTAAAGACAAAAATTTCTTTTTTTTACATATAAGATCCGTGTTGGTCAAAATTTTGACCAACACAGGGCTTATACATCCACAAAGGAAGAAAACATTTGTTGTTTTAGGTCTTTCCCACGCCTGGTTTCATTTTAGGTTTTCTCTACATTTTTGCATGGATTTTGTAGAGGGTAGGGCTGATCTTCAAAGCAAATCTGCCCCCTACTATGGCTACAAGAAAATGTAAGCTGGTCTTGAAAGTGAATCTGCACTCTGCACCTTGGTTGAGCTTCTTCTAGAAAATGTGGGCTCTCTTTCCTATCTACTCAATCCTCATCGTGAAGTTTATGGCGTTTGAGGAGGGTTAGTGCACTATTTTCCAGGTATTTCATTATCTTCATATTCATAGTTAGAATATAAAATATATAGTTGCACATTCTTTCCCTTTCTATAGAATTGCACTTAATTGGAGATTTAATTGCAGTGTTTTTTTGAGATCAAGTGTTTAAGTCGATTGTATCTTAAAAATATGAGAGATTTTTTAAATAGTTCGTAACAATTTGTTCATATTATTTCTTTAATATATCATAGAATATAATATATCTTACACAATTGAATTCTGAAGTGTATGATTATTACAATTAGATCTCTCTAGTGAACCGTCATTAGAAAAAGGATGTTTTGAATATTTATTTTATTAACCATGGATTAAGTAACTACATGCTCGAACGTAATCAATCTGCCTAATTGTTTTCAAAAGAATCTTGCAATTAGTTCCATCTTTTCTTGTTAAGATCCAAAATTTGCTGCAGTAATCTCCTAAATTAGAAATAGAATTCAAGTCTATTAAGGCATTAGCTATTAATTGGAAAGGTTTTGAATAACTAAAAGTTCACCTGAAGATCACAGCAAAAAACTTGGGAAAATTCTTTGTTGAGATGTAGGTTAGAGAAAGATGTGCACTTGAATTACTTCTGGACAAGATGCATAAAGCTTATTTGTGTAAGGAGTCAATACATCTCTGTGATTGATATTTGATTTCTTGATTCCATTGCATCTTAAACAAGGATGATTATAAGGGATTATGATGGTCCAGGTGACTCTTTTTGCTGTCCATTGTGGTGGGTGTTTCTACTACCTTTTAGCACAGCAGTATCTTGAACCCAAAAGCACTTGGATTGGTAATACATACCCAAACTTCAAGAAGGAAAGCCTCTGGACTGCATATGTCTCCTCCATGTATTGGTCTATAACAACCTTAAGCACTGTTGGGTATGGAGATCTCCGTGGTAAGAACACTGGAGAAATGGTTTTCACTATAGCATACATGCTCTTCAATCTTGGGTTACAAGCCTACTTGATAGGCAATATGACCAATCTTGGTGTCCATGGCACTAGAAGAACATTTAACTTTGTAAGTATATGTAGTAATAGTATTAATTAGGATTCATATTAATAATCTAGTATATTGGTTTTCTATGTAATTGCTGATGGAGTGCTATGTTAGATGGGGTATAGAGAGATGCAGTGAATGTTGCCTCAGATATTTGTGATAGAAACAGACTACCACATACACTAAAAGAAAAAATTCTTGGACATACGAGGCTCAAGTTCAAAACAGAAGCTTTGCAATAGAAAACTATAGTAGGCCTTCCCAAGGAAATTCAGTTTGCCATAGCTCAACATTTTTTTTACTCAAAAATGCAAAAAGTCTATATCTTTCATGGAGTTTCATATGATTTCATTACTCAGATGGTAAATTAATCATGTTTTGCTAAAAATTTGTTAGTGTGGGTTTAGAGATTTCCACAATCTATGTTTATATCATTTAATTGTTTTAGAATTTAGTTTGTGTAATTTTTTATATCAACATTTCATATTACATTCTATGATCTATTAATCAGAATGTTAAGAGAATGAAAGTATATGTAAGATTATAGGATTGTAAGGTTTACAAATAACAATCATTTTCTTTGCCTCATAAATGGATTAATGATTACCTCTTATACCAAATTAATTTGAATTGTTCTCTATAGGGGAATAGATCTAATAGCCATCCAGGTTAATTTTGAGCACTTAGATCTCCTAAGATGTAAGTTGAATTGTGCCGATTTTTCCAATGTAGCTTTCTAGGTGATTCAAGAGTTTAAAGCTAAGGTTTTGTGTTTGGAATCTCTTAGATGCAATGGAGTGTGAAGTCATTGAAAAGTGTCATTTTAAAACACTCGTCCATATTCCAATAGCCCCTCACCAAAAAAATAGTACTTTTGGCACAACTAGACCAATCAGCAACCAAGAAAGATAAAAAATGATCAACTATTAGTGCGTGTATGATCGACTATTAGTACATGTATTATCAAATTAATATATATGTTATCATTTTTTGGAACTATTTAAAAGTGACAATTAGGAAGTATCTATCACAAAACCCTCCTCCATGGTGGCTACTAGATCTCTTCCCCTATTTTGTTTCTGAGATTTGAAATGAATTTTATATCGTTACTATTCTCAATTTCTTGTATCTTTTTCACTTGTGGGTATTTGCGTACTAGTCATATTGAAGTTATGTAAAGTTGTAAGCATTTATCTCTATGTGCATTCCTCTTTACAGGTGACAGAGATGGTGGTAGAGTACGGTCCTCCTAGAGAAGATGTAATTCTCCAAAATGACATCCCATCTGAGCTATATATAGTTGTTTCTAGAGCAGCTGTAAGTTACATTCTCGCAATCTTGCATTCCTTTTCCATATCTATCATGATTCTTGCTTTGAGACTATTTGGTAAGCATCTGAATTCTAAACTAGGACATATATTGCATTGTAGGATTTAATTTTAATGGAGGATGGTCCAACTCCAAAAAAGGCAAGTTTTAAACTAGGTCACAAATAAGAATTTAGTGGATATTTGTATGAATGTCCATTGTCTTCTAAGATCTTGAGTGTAGGTTCTAGAGTTTTCCTCAAAGTAATTGAACCCAAAATTAGAAGAGGGTTACACATTTGTTCTAGTATTTGTGGTAAAACTTGTAAGCTCTTTTCAATGAGAACAAGGTTTTAATGAAATCTTCTTTCATTTGATTATCTAGTGTCATTTCTTATATGAGTTAATGCACTTTATTGGCTCCAGGTTCTTCAATCGGTTGAATAAGGAGATATAGTTTGAGAGATCAAAATTCTATTCAATATTCCATAGCCATTTACAGTCAGAACAAGAAAGCTTTCTCAACTTCTAAGACTTAATAAGAATGTTTTGATCAATCTGATACATTTAAATATTTCAGATGGAAGGATTATTATCAACAACATTTTTGAGGTCTCCAAACATCTAAGGCTCTGGCACATATGGTTTTTTCCTTTTTTGCAATTTAGTTTATTCAATGAAAACATTTTTTTAAAACATGAAGCTGCATTCTTTAGGCATATTGAGGGAAGCAATAACAAACCCTCTCTTACAAGATGGTGAATATATTTTTTACATTCTCTCATTTTCAACAGCATCTAAAGTAGCTTAAAGGAACAAATTTAGAGCATTTGCCATCCGAAATATAGGTTGCTTATATAGAAAGTGATGCACAGTCTCCATTTCCAATAGGCCTTCACTATACAGCTTCGAAAGGGAATGCTCAATTTATGGAAGAACTTCTAAAAAGAGGATCCAAATCTAAAGATGAAGATTATAATGGCTTCGCTTCTCTGGTTAGTCAAATTATTTATTACTCTTATTATCAATGGGCCAATGTTTTTGATCTTATGAATTGATATTTTGGAAAAGACCATATTAACAGGTTGAATCCCCTCGTAAAAGCTTTCTTCCTATAAAATTCTTATTAAGGAACATAGTAGCCTTAGAGTACAAAACCTAAACTAAATTCCATAAAGTATGATAGTCCCCCTGATCAGTAGCCATACTAATCATTTGCATTGTAACTAATTCGTTCCAAACTAAGCATATTGAAAAACTGGATGATTTTTACCATTCATTGTTTGGCATGTTTGAACGGGAGATGAGCATGAATTCTGCAATAAGGGATCTGAAAAATAATTCAATCTCCAACTCTTTTCATCCTCAATCAGTTGTAAGTCCACCCAAAAGAGTAACAATACACTTATCTCATCCAAGCACTTAGAAATTAGATATATTACGTGGAAAATTGATTGTTTTGCCTTCATCACTGGAGCAACTATTGCAAATAGCAGGTAGATTCTAGAAATTTGGCATTATATTTTGATTGCTTAGATGTGTTCATTTAATTTTGAGAAAATTCAAAATTCTTTTTCAAAATATTATCTTTTCAACAATATGTCTTGTGTACTTGATAGCAAGACAAACATTCATATGCAGAGCAACCATTGTACTGAACCCAGATGGTGCAGAGATCGATGATATCAATGTAATTTGGGACAATGAGCCTTTATATCTTTGTTAATTAAATTTTATAAGACACATTTCAATTAGCAGGATTAAAAAGATCAGATAATCATCTTGTTCTGACCTTATAGAAAAGATCAGGAGTTGATATGCAATTACCAAAATATAAAAGGATTATAATGTATATACTATACTACCTTATGGGTTTGCCAAAACTGTAATGTTCACCTTTCTAATTTGATGTTACTATACAAAAACAAAGATTTACAATGCAGGAGAACTTTAAATAGATCTATTAGAAAAAACTTACAATATTGCACTTTTAGTGCCTTTTACATCCTCTAGTGCCTTTTTCGTAGAATTATCAAATTTTACGTGCAAGCTGATATTATATGTGTTGTTTCTTTTCAATTAGGTTGGCATGTGCTCAAACCAATAATGGTTGTGGCAGCATTTAAATCAACTTCTAAAAGATCCTTGACTAGTTCACAAGACATGAGTGCAGCCGCAATAGATAAAGGAAAATCAAATTCCCCTCAAAATGGAGCCCACAAGAGATCAAGGAAACTAGGCCATGCGACATTTTATGCAAACTAGTCTATGGGTAAACTTCTTGTAATTTCTTATAGTACAAATTTTTTATTTAACATTCACATTGATCAACACTAACAACATATGATAAAGGTGATGCTTTTAATATGGATGATATAGTAATCAAAGGTGATTGAATGGTAGTTGCCTTGTGTTTAAAAAACTAGCAATATTCGAATTGGAAAATCAGGAGCATTGTGGAGGAGGGTTGGTCATATTGGATATGATTTTGAAATTTACCATACAACATTGTTTAAAATGGATACCAAAATCTCTGTTAAAATTGTCATCTACTTGGATGGATCCCTGAAAACCAGTCAAAGGTAAAGGATCTTGATTTACTTTTTGTCTCTAGTTTCATCTGTGGGGGATTGGATTTTAATGGTTTTAAATTTTTATTGGTAGCACATGTCTCCTACATAATTAATCTATGTTCATTTTGAATATTACAAGTGACTTTGGGTAGTCAAAAATATTGTTTCCATCTCTCAACATTTCCCTCCTAGTGGTAGCATTGTTGATGAACAGAGCAATCTCTATGGGTTGAAGATAGTGCACCAGTGAGAAACTCCATCTTTTGAACCTACCACAGGCTATGCTGTAACATCCTGCATTGGTTCGACAAGTGTTGGATTGTCAACAACATCTAAATCTGCTGTGTGGTAACCCTGATACCATCTCTTTTGTTGAATCAAAACTTTATGATTAGGAACTGATGCCAAATATCTATTTTTTTGGGCTTAGCTACATCATGATCTCTTTCCAGAGAGGCAAAGTGAACCATAAGATCCACTACAAGTGTGACTGGGTAAGTGTGAAGTTGTTTGCACCTAGGGATGACAACAAAACCAAATTAAAAAAGACCAATGAAAATGCTTAAGTGTCTCCAAGACTGGAGTTGTTACTGAGAGCTACAAACATTTCAAGGGTTTAACTTCTATCTAACATCTCTTATAGATCATATATTTCAATTTTTACTTGGGGCTTTCTAATTTTCTGAAAGCAATTGGTTGAATATAATTTGAAAGCATTTTGTTTCATAAGCCTTTGCCAATTAAAGAGCTATATCATTGTGATGTCTATCTTTATGTGTGTCAAAGAGTCCTAGTTTGTAATGTTGCTAACCATTTTTTTTTCTTTGATAGTTACAGCTTGATACTTTGCTAAATCTTTTTCCTGTGCCCGCTTTCAGAAATTTGGCTTTGCAATGCTTAACTGAGGTATCCATCCTTGCATTTATATAGTATATTCTCTCTACTCGTTTGTTTAATTGTATTGTGGGTAACTTTACTGTAGCAGTAAGGTTCTTTTTTATTTGTTCTCCTTGCATGCCTAATTGATAGTCTCTATTCAGGTTGCAGTACTCAATTTTGGGGACTTCTACGATGCACAATTTGTGAAGCTTTATACAATCTTCATGGTGCAATTGTAGGTAGTGTGAATGAAATTTTTACAGTTTGTGATTTTAGGTGTGTTTTATTTATCTTCTTGCAAATACAAGAAAATTGTGACACATTCATGTTTGAAAGGAGTGAGTAAAATCACAGTTGTTTCAGTTAACTGGTCTCGATAAAAAAAACTATTTTTTTTTGTTTTTTCTTTACACATATTTTACTTTGTACATATCTAAAAATATATTCTAATATTCATTATGTTAGGCTATTCTTCCACCTAGAATGCAAATCCCAGAGCCCTATGCAAATGGATCAATTGAAGAACATGTATGTTTCATTAATGATAATTAATGTTGCTATGTTGTATAACATGGCAGTTTTTAATGGTGTTCCACAGTACAATAACCATATGCATTATTTAAGAACTAAATTTGAACTGTTAGCTTCAGTATGCCACAATATTAATTATACTACCTTTAACATTCCATGCTTTATAGGCATTCATTTAGAATCTGGCTCTTTTCTTCACTTCTTTTTACAAGGTAAAATACTTATTAATGGCTTTTGAACTATTTTGTTTACATGCTGCTTGTCTTCCAAGCTTCCATTTGTATTCTTGATGTTTCTCAGTTCTTATTAAGTATATAATAAATATTAACTTACTAATGCTGGCACATTCCTTTGTGATAAACACTCACCTTATTACTTTGCTTCATTTATAAGCTGTTTTTGCCATTTTATGAATGCCTGTCTAGTTTGACTTAAATAGTTTGTGTGATTTTATTTAATTTGTGTGAGTAAAAGATTTAATTTGTCAAGGTCCCTTCTGCTAGTGTGACAGGTGTTCAAATGTTTGCAAGGTGTAATTCATATGTTATAACTAGTGTACTATGTTTTATCTAATCAAAGGTTCAAATGCTTATTGTAGTCACACATACACATACTTGAAAGTACTCCTAAAAACTAGACTACACTTCTAATGGGTCTTGAATATCTAATTGGTATTTCATATGTGGATGACACTGAAGTTTTCAAGGTGGGTTTTGGGATTTTGGGTTTCTTTTTCTACTTATACTTTGTTACAGTTACAAGCTTTTTATTGTAAGCTCTTTTATTCTAGTTATTTTGCTTTGGTTATAGGTTTGTCTGGATTATTGGAATGCAATAGTCATGAAACTTTTTGAGGCACACAATGCTTCCGACAATCCTTCTACCCCTATTAATGCCATGGGACTTCAGGTAAATCATTCATCAATGCTTTTGTTCAGGCTTTTGTTGTCCTTTGTCAGTTCTTCTTTCTTTAGGGTGAGTAAGTGTATATTGTATATTGCCTTGTTTTTCCATGCAATGTCCCACACTTTATATAGATTCAAAACTCAATTTATCAAATATTGAGGAAATGCCATTAATAACTAAAAAATCATGAAATAGCCTCATGCATCAATAATATCAAGATTCTACCATAGAGCCGTAACTATAAAATTTGATGGAAGAATAAGCAACTTGATTTAGCAAAATGCTTTACATATCTGATTTAGGCATACCCAAAAAATAACTCTCTGCACTGTGTTGGAGATAGTTCTAAAAAAAATTGATTGTAAGGTCTGAACCACAAGGTGGCAGCCACATAGGTCACTTAGAGAGCTTATCACAGAAACAATAAATTTATTTTTACCAACTTAAAAACCTTTTCAATAATGTAGTCTGATTTGGTTGCTTGAGAAGTGCAACTAGGGATGCTAAATCCTAGGTGACTTGACCTAGAATCAATATGCCTAAAGGGATTTCCTCTCTCTCCCTCCCTCCCTCTCTCCCTAAAAAAATTTCCCAATTCATAGCTCCTCTTTCTCTCTTCAATTACTTCTTTCTCGTACTACACTTTTTTAAAGCATATTACATAGGTTTAAATTCTATAAACTTGACAACTCAAAATATTTCAAGGTAATAACTGATACCTCCAATTTGTTTATCCTCTATCCATCTTGTTAGTCTACGAGGACCTGGTGATAGGCTAACCTAATTAACTGCTACATACTAAAAAGGGGACATTAGAATCCATTGAAACCTCTGCTATTAGATTTCCACGATCCAAAAGGGGACATTACAATCCATTGATATTTAAATTGAATGGTGAATACACTAAGATTTCAATTTGATTGGATAGAATGCTCATTTTCTTTCATAATTCAATTTTTTCTAGTTATTAAAATATTTTTGTTAATTGATGTAGCTAGATCAATTCAATGGTGTCAATCATGGCTTGCAAAGAGACCACATTTCTTTGAGGCATTCTATAAAATAGTTCACATGCCTTGCAAAATTAACAATATCAAATTTCCACAATCCATTTGTAATGCAAGTTCATTTTGGATCAGGAGAAAATAGATTTCATTGAAGTTTATAAAATAAGCATATGTTTACATTTTATTCGTTGCTAGTCTTTGCATTAGAGTGATGTTTGCATCATCTCTTCACTCTTACTTTCTGTTGAAATGCATCCTCAACCATGCCTCCTTTTGAATCTCTTCTCAAACCAGCAAGTGCCACCTATAGACTTGATTCACTATGTTGTTGATCACTCTTCTACCACATTCAAATTTGTTGAGTGATTTGTATTATGTTTGGTAGATGTATTCCTATTTTAAGCTGTAGACAACGAATCAGAAATATGCAAGTATTATGTCAGTGCTTAACAATTCAGTTAATTGTCCTAGGACAAGTTTTCCTAGTTCGCTTGTATTATATCTAATGTATGTTCCAACCTATTTAAATTATTTGTCAGTGTACTGGTTATATTGTTCTCCATTTCTAAGTGCCATAATATGTTCTTTTGATGCTGATTTTGTGCAAACAATGGCTTCCTATTTAGTATCTAATGCAGTTGCAACATATTACCTTTACATGACATATGTACACCCTTTTATCTTTTCTTTAGCAACAATAATCCCTATGCCCCCTGATGAAGTTTTACGCAAAGGTAGTGGAACTCTTTGTGAAATGTTACTTATGGTTCAGGCGACTAATTCAAGCTAGATCTTATTAAGTGTTATAATGCTTAAATGCTTTCTTCAAGTCCCAAATTTTCATTCCAGAAAAATCTATTTATTTTCTTTAGCGATTTCATCCTTTTTATTCATAGGTTTTTTGAAAGGTGCAGTGGATGTTGTTGCTTATCCCTTCAAATATGGTAAGTTTGAATGACAATGTAATTTTATTTTTAAATTCAATTGTGTAAGTATTTTTAGCATCATCATTTTGGATCAAATGAATTTGTGGTTTAGCATCAATGTTTTGGATCAATTGAATGTGTGGTTTAACATCAATGTTTTGGATCAAAAGAATTTGTGGTAAGCATAATCTTGTAGCTACATCAACATTAATCTATTTGAAAAGTAAATTTTTTGTTTTTCAATTTGATTGTGTATGGTTTTTTTAGGATCAATGTTACGGATCACACTACAAGATCAATCATCAGGAGACAAGAATGCAAGAGTGAAGTGTAACAGATGATTTGGTGCAGGAAGTGGAAGTGTTGGTGGTCCCATTGGGGGGCATTCACCACATCAAGGTTCACGTCAACCAATTGGAGGTATGGGATCTGGTTTCAACTTTGTTGGTCTTGAAAATCTAGCAAGCCAAACTTTAGTTGGAGGTCCACTGTCTCAAACTGGTTTATTTACTCAGGTAATCATGTATATTTGCTAGCTTTTTTTTGATAGGTAGGAAATACTAATAGTTGTAGAAAGCTGTGGGAAATGATTTTTGAACATTCGACTGAAGTTTGTATTAATGTGTTATGGTAGTTGCCTAATCAAGGATTGCGTCAAAGCCTACGGGATGGGAAATTAAATCATATTATGGGATGTGGATGTCAGTATCAAGGAAGATATTCTTTGGTTTTAGGCATCTAATGTTGTATTCATGTTGTCTTTGATTTTGATTGACTTTTCATGCTAAAGTGTCAAATGGTGGACTTTCTTACATAGTTACCAGATCTGGTTAGTTTTAAATCAAAGTTAACTTGATCCAAATTTTTTGTACCAAGAAAATTTGTCCAATTCATCCTTGGCTTTTCAATTCCTATACAAATTTTAATGAATTCTTTCTTGGGTTCTGGATTTCCAATTTTTATGGATCTCCTGAACAAATCAATTTTTGGACTAGGTAATTATGGTTTTTGAACATTGAATTGATCAAACCTGGTGGTTTTGAATTGAGCCTCTATAGTTTCTTTTCATATAGAGACAATTCTAACACTTTGTGAACATTATGTTATGGTAGAAGAAAATAGCAAGGACACTCTCGGCATCATCTGCAAGGAGCCATGGGGACAATTCAAAGCAATATGCTTCTCCGAGTAAAAATAAAGAAGTCGGTAAAAGAGATGAAGCTTCCTTCCAAGGGGCCAAAACACCTTCCACTCCACGTGAATCACACAACTTCTCAACATCAAGGTCTTCCACATACCAGTCAAATGAAACTGTTCTCTCTGACCTTGTTGATATGGACTATGGTAAAGTGTGTGATATGTAAGTGTATGATGGAATAGAGAAAATCTAGAGCACCACTATAACTTATAATATAGAGGGATGGTGATAGTAGTTAGTTGGAGGTCAGTTCCAACATTCCATCCATCCCTTTTTGGGTACATGATGATAATTTTATTTGGTGGTTGTATTTGAGCAACATAATAGTTCTATTCACATTATATATCAAGTAAATAAATGGCTTGACATTACTTAAACTTTTCATGCTATCCATTTTTTTATATAATCAAAAGGCTTGAAATGTGGCAAAATGTTCACCATTAAATGGGGACAATCCCTATGGAAATTAACTAAACTTAGTTGAATTGTGCAATAATAAGTCATGTTATGTGTACCCCATATGTTCAAAACATGAAAATAATTCTTTTTATCATATGTTTTATCGTTTGGTGGGCCTTGTTAGCCATGGAATGCCTTCATACAATGTACATGATTTATCTCAATCATATAACTAATTATATATTCTTCATATTAGTTATTATCGGTATTTTTCAGGCATTCTATAAAATAGTTCACATGCCTTGCGTATGATATCACATTTTGCATGCATCCTGCACTCTCTCTCATCCGACTGATGATGGATTATGCAGAGTGATTTGAAACCATGATGCTAAAAAACACAGTCAAATCCAAAATGAACTTGCACTACAAATGGATTGTGGAAATCTGATATTAGTAAAATTGCATGCATGTCTACCAGGACAATCACAACTTAAACATATATTTGTCCTGGTAGACATGCATGCAAAATTAACAATATTAGATTTCAACAATCCATTTGTAGTGTAAGTTCATTTTGGATTTGATTGTGTGTGTTTTTTAGAATCATGGTTTCAGATCACTCTGTGTAATCCATCATCAATTGGATGAGAGAGTGTAGGATGCATGCAAAATGTCATATCATAGGCAAGGCATGTGAACTGTTTTATAGAATGCCTGAAAACAAATTTCACCTAGTTGTTGGTGGAAATTTCCAGCTTCATTGGTTGAAATTGCCACCAACGCTTGGGTTTTTTCTACTTTCATTGGTTGAAATTTCCACCTTCATTGGTCAAAATTTCCACTAGTGCCTAAATTTTTTTCTACCTTTTGTTGGTCAAAACTTCCACCAACGCCTAAATTTTTTTCTACCTTTGTTGGTCAAAATTTTGACCAATTCCTGATTGAACTTAGGCAATGGCTTTGGAAGGTTTTCAACCAATAGGTTGGTCAAAATTTTGACCAACCAGTCAGAAAAATATCGACCAATGGGTTGGTAAAAAATGGTCAAAATTTGGTCGAAATTTGGGTCAAAAATTTGACCAATAAAGGTCAAAAAATGAACCCAAATATACTAGTAGGTCAACCTATGACCCCTTTCGATGCATTTTATGACAATATTATATATAATATAATACTGTATATTTAATATAATAATAATATATTATTAGATTATATAACAATAATAATCATATATGTTACTAGATTATAGATTTAATAATAATAATAACCATATATATTATTATATATAATAAGAGTCATATAATATTAATATATATATTTAATAAAATTTATATTTATCATATATATTACTATATTATATTTAATAATAATAATCATAATCATATGTAATAATAATATCAATGTCCACACTTCCCCCAAATAAATTTCCCTCTAAAACATTCTAAGGTTTCTCTCTGAAATTTATTTCCTCTCAAATTTCTCTCCTTCCAAAATTGCAATTGGAAAATCTTTCCTCTCAAATTTCCCTCCAAAATTTCAATTGAAAAATCACGTACCTGATCAGATGCTCGATTTCATATTGGATACCTAATTTGATTTCAGGTATCCGATTAGGCTCAGTTTTTACCAAGCCTATTTGGTCAATGCAAAAAATGTGTTTGAGGAGGGTTTCATTGACACTTAGACGTTAGGTAGCCATTTGACAATGTTATTTTCATCGAAATTGAATGAAACAAAAAGGTTTTTTTTTATAACACTCTCAAGATTCCATCAATATAATTGCTATCAAATTCTGAGTTCATTAAGTATTTAGTAGTTAATTTTCAATAAAGATGATTGTAAAGTGTTGATTGACATACTAATTGAAAAATAGCTATAACTTTCAAATGGTATAACAATTTTTAAATCCAAAAGTTGTGTTACATTCTATGCTTCACCTAATATAAGGAAAAAATAATAATTTGGTAAAGTTTTCTATTAGTTAAGGTGGTCAGACATAGGAGCTTTTTTTTTTTTTTTTTTTGAAAAAGTTTTAGTAGAAAATTCATATTTAATTATTTATTGGAATAGAAATACCCAAAAATATGCGTCACATCTGGGCATAAGTCTAATTTTTATATCTATAATTATATTAAATATATTATCATTTGATTTTGATTAAGGTGGTCAAATATACACTACTTTTTATTTTCACCCTAAAATTTTCGTAGTATTGCATTAAAATCCAAACTTTTGACCAATCAAATATTTTTTTCTCCAGATAAGGCCTAGTAGTTTAGAAACTACATTCAATTTCGTAAGATTATTTTCTTACAACTCTTTGATATAAAGTCCAGAACTACTTTAAAATTGTCATGAGCCAATATTAATATATTTCTTCTTTATCAAACATGTAATGTATTTGTTTAATTATTTAAAAATGATATCTTCAATATATTACCATAATAACACTACTGTTGAATTATTTCAATCAATAGCATACAAGCTATAATAAATAGTATTAATGTTGAATTTATAATCACTAAGCCAAATGTAATCATTCATAATTATATTACTACAAACATATTACTCATTAAAAAAATACATTAATATCATAAACTACACATTAACTTTAAATACATTAACCTTACCATTACTATAAACTATAAATATTTTCAATTTAATAAAATAAATAAACCTAAACCTAAACCTAAACCTAATTAACCATATAACATTCCATAACATTAAAAAGCATCATATAGTATGGGCACGACTTTCCATCACATCTACTCCAATGAATATTAATTAGGGTTAGGTCAAGTTTGTAAGGGACAAATAGAAAAAGGCATGAAAAAATAAAGGTGTAGAAGGAAATAATCAAAGGAATATCATAAGAATGAAAAGAACAATAGAAAAAGTGTAGAAAACATTTTAAGACCCCATGTGGAGATCTGAGTACAAATCATTGATAATCCCTATGTCACATTCATATCCAGCGCCAATCGCTGATAGTACCCTCAACCAAATATAGTCGGGTACTAACGTTGCCTAGGACTAGCATCACCACCATGGGATGTTATCAAATAGTTAGGTACATCTAAACATCAATACATTATTATGTATCAAATATGGATATAATAAAGTTAAAAGGGATGGGAAGCAATCATTATTAATTTTTGTATAAGTTATTAGGATTAAAAAGTACATGTGGAATTCGATTAATAAGGACCATTATGTTATGATATATATAATTCTTAAATTGGTTCCATTATATTCAATCAAAGATTATATATTTAAATTGATTATTAAAGTTCATAAAGCAATTTGCATGAGCAAAGGAATATACACTAAATTGATAGATACGTGCTATAAGTCATTGGAAATATGTATACATATAAATGTATGTATGTATGTATGTATGTATGCATGCAAATGTATATATATATATATATGATGATATATACATCAAAATATATATAAACAAACATTGCATTGAAGGAATACTAGTATATTATATCAAAATATATATCCTTAAAGATTTAAATGACATCAAAAATGCATTTCAATTATAGAGAGTCCATCTCTTGTTTGAGTTATGAAATCTTAAGATAGGGAGTTGGTGGAGGGAGAGGTAGAGTAAACTTGGGCACATGACAGATGTCCTCCAGGGAATCGCTTGTAGCCTATTTCATGCACCCTCTACACTGTAAATCTACCATCTCAAGATGATCATAAATAGGAGAGAGAAGGTTGTCTATGTGCTATAAGAAGAGATCTTCCAAATAAACTAAATAAATTAATTTAAACGCTCATCTCCTCAAACATTTTAATAGCAATGATGGTCATAGGTTTGCTTAATTTTGGATGATTCCCTAACTTATGCCCAAATTTTGAATTTTAGGTCAAGGGGTTAAAAAGGGGTCATCACAAGTGGTATCAGAGCATGATCCTACCATCTTGAAAATATAGTAAATGAGAAAAGGAGAAAAAATGAGTGAACAATTGTCTAATGGACTTAGGAATGTTATGGAATAGACAAATCAAACTTTAGCAGAGCAAATAGAGAGATCAAACCAAGCACTTCTCTAGGCCCTACAAAACATGGGAAATTCCATAAACAATCTTAAAAACAATAATCTAGTGGAAGAGACATAAGTTCAAACCACTTAGAAAATAATGGAGCTTCATCATCTCAGGTGCCCAAACCCCCTTTCTTACCTAGGGAGGGCCCCTTGATGGAAGAAGAGGGATAGAAAACCAATAATGCTATTGAGAATGCAAGAGCTTATGCTAGCCTTGAACCATAAATAAGAGAGTTAGTAACATTTAAAGAATTCTATGAAGCCAACAGGCAAGAAACCCATAGGAAAGAAAGTAGACATCAAAATCAAGACTTTAGAAGCAAAGTAAATAAAGTAACACTTCCAAATTTTGATGGATCAAAAAAGTTTACTACATGTGCTTGGCTACAAAAATTGAACACTTTCCTTACCCTTAGTCCATTGATGGAAGAAGATGCACTTTAATTCGTGATCCTTCACCTAGAAAGGATGACACATGATTGGTGGCATCATGGCCTTGTTACTCAAGGACACCAAAATATTACTTCTTATGAAGAATTCTCTCAAAATATCATTAAGAGATTTGATAGAAGGCATGCTCAAGAAAAATTTAAGAAATTAACTCAAATAAGGCAGCAAGGGATAGTATTAAAGAATTCCAAAAGATTTCAGTCCAAGTCACATGAGTAGATGATGAACACTCTACCTACTTGTTCATAGAAGGACTAAAAGATTCATTAAAGGGTCTAGTAAGTGCCCTAAAACCTTCATCCTTAGATGATGCTTTTGAAATAACACTAAGATTGGAAGTCTCAACCACAAACAACAAATCATGGAATAAGCCAAATACAAAATATCACAAAAAAGATAAATCATACAAAAAGTTCATTCCTACAAACGATTGAGAGGAACTTAAGAAGAAGAATTTATGCTTCAAATGCCAAGAGCCATGGGAGCTAGGCCATAATTGCAACCAAAAAAGAACACTTGTCGCAGTTGCAGTAAAGACTGGGTGCTAGGACATATATGTGGAAAGAGAGGCCACATCCAAAGAATGGAAGAGGATCTTGAGGAAGAGAATATCAACAAAAAGGAAAAATGTAACAAAAGAAATGAAGCCACTATGACTCAACCCTTTAAAAATCAAGTCTTAAGAATTAGGTGCACTCTTAATGGACAAAAAGTCATTGCACTAGTTAATAGTGGAGCATCCCATAATTACATTGATGAAAAAATCATTAACAAAATAAAATTAAGAACTAAAAGTTTCAAGGGATTTACTACTGTTCAAGCCACAGGATCATTGGTACGATGTACAAAGGTGATTCCACAACAAGAAATTGCATTAGGAAGAAAACAAACCATCAGAGAGGACCTACATGTGGTTCCACTAGACTCATATATAATTTTGGGGGCTCCATGGATATTTTCTTTGGGATGTTTCAAGTTTGACCTTCCAAATTTGAAAATCCATTTTGAGCACAAAGGGGAAGAAATAACATTGGAAGGAATACCTGATGGTTCTACAAAACTAGTTTCATGCAAAAGAATAGAAAGAATATTGCGACATGGTCAAGGAAAGTGGGTTGCACAATGTTTAGTACTAAAAAAATCCACTCCACAAGAATTAGCCATCCATATAGATATTGAACCCATCATTAAGAAACATCAAAGGGTTTTTGAAGAAATTCCACTACTATTACCACCCAAAAGAGGATTTGAACACATTATATAATTGGAAAAGTATGTTAAACCAGTGATCACCACCTCTTACCAACATCCTCAAAAGTATAAAGATGAAATTGAAAAAGCCATTCAAGAACTCCTAGCAATGAGACATATTCAACCTAGTTCCAGTCCTTTTGCATCATCGGTGGTACTTGTGAAAAAGAAGGATGGGACAATGAGAATGTGTACAGATTATCAAATACTAAATAAGAAAACTATTAAAAATTGCTACCCCATTCCTAGGGTGGATGAACTCATAGAAGAACTTCATGGAGCAGTGTATTTTTCTAAGATTGATTTACGTTTGAGATACCACCAAATCCAAATGAGGAAAGGGGATGTTCCCAAGACAAAATTTAGATGTCATTATGGGCATTTCAATTTTCTAGTTCTACCCTTTGGCCTAGCTAATGCCCTGACTACCTTCCAATCATGTATGAATCATATCTTTCGGAAGCAACTTAGGAATTTTCTCCTTATTTTCTTTGATGACCTTCTTATCTATAGTAGGTCATGGTCGAAGCATCTCCAACACATTGAAGAAGTCTTAAGCATTTTAGAATCTGAATCCTTATTCGCAAAGGCATCAAAGTCTGAAGGGTGTAATCGTAGATGAAGAAAAAGTTAAAGCAATAAGGGAATGGCCAAAACCCAAAACTCTAACTCAACTTAGAGGATTATTTGGCATATGTAGCTATTATAGAGGGTTTGTGAAGATTTTTTCCAAGTTAGCATCGCCTTTAACAGACTTAACAAAAAAGAGAAATTTTGGATGGAATGAAGCAACACAGGAGGCTTTCGAAGAGTTAAAAGAAAAATGAGCTCTTGCCTAGCCTTAGCTATTCTAGATTTTACACAACCCTTTGAGTTACAATGTGATGCTTTTGGTGAAGGAATTGGGGTAGCACTAATGCAAAACAAAAACCCTATTGCTTTTGAAAGCTAAAAAATTTCAAAGACACAAAAAAACTACTCAATCTATGATAAGGAAATGTTGGCTATCATGCACACATTGACAAAATTTAGACAATACCTAGTATGCAGAAGGTTCAATATTAAGACAGACCATAGTACATTAAGGTTCTTCATGAATTAGAAAGACCTTAATGATTGCCAACAGAAATGGGTGAGTAAAATCCAAGCATATAATTTTGATATTGAGTATGTCAAAGGAACCCATAATGTGGTAGTAGGTGCTTTACCCTGGCAAAGCCAATTGAATACCCTTACTAGTATCACAGGCAACTGGAAAAATGAAATTGTTGCAGAGTATGCTAAGGATTAAAGAAATAATGAGATCATGGAGGGAAATATACCCAATGGTGAATTCAAAATCATTGAAGAACTCATACTATATAGGGGAAGAATACTGCTTGTAGCAAATTCTAAGGTTAAAAGAAAGATTATGAAGGAATATCATGACAACCCTCTATTTGGACACACTAGATTCTACAAGACTTACAAGAAGATAAGGGAGAGGTACTCTTGGAAAGGCCAAGAGAAGGACATTATGAAATATGTCCAAGAATGTATGACATGCCAAAAAAACAAGTCTGAATAGAACTATCCAGCTGGTTTATTACAACCATTACCCATCCCAAACCAAAAGTGGGAAAGTATTTTCATGGATTTCATTATAGGATTACCAAAGGTGAAAGAAAGATATTCCATCCTTGTAGTGGTAGATAGGCTAACCAAATATGCACATTTCTTTCCCATATCCATACATTATAAGGCACTACAAATAGTAGAGTTATTCTTTAAAGAGATTTTTAGACTACACGGGTTGCCAAAGAATATTATTAGTGATAAGGATAGAAATTTTCTCAGCTTATTTTGGAAAGAACTCTTTCAGTTAGTAGGAAATGAGTTAACTCCCAACACCAGTTATCATCCCCAAATAGATGGACAAACCGAAATCGTTAACAAATGGATAGAAGGTTATCTCAAAACTATGTGATAGGATCGCAAAATGCATGGATCAAATGGTTATAATTAGGAGAATAATAATATAATAATACCCATCAGATGTCAATTAGGATGAGTCTATTTAAAGCATTATATGGATATGAGGCCACTACATTTGGAGATCTAATCATTCAAGAGAGTAGGGTACCAAGAGCCAAGGATTTCATCCAACAAAGCATTGATATTATGAAAACTCTCTAGGATAATCTCTACCATGCTCAAAACCAAGATAAGATATATGCTGATAAAAAATGAGTGGAAAGGTCGTTCCAAGTTGGAGATCTGGTATTCTTAAGACTACAACCCTACAAACAATCTTCACTCAAGGTCAGTGGAGCAGAAAAAATAAAACCACATTTCTATGGACCATATTGGATCCTAATAAGGATAGGAGAGGTAGCCTATGAGATAGAATTACCTAAGAATAGCAAGATTCATAATATATTTCACGTATCTAGACTTAAGAAAGTCCTCAGGAAACATATAAGCCCTTGTGTTGGTTTGCCACCACTAGACAATGAAGGAAAGCTCATCTTGGAGCTTGAGATTATTCTTGAAAGGCATGATAGGAGATTGAGGAACAAGTTTATTCAAGAATACTTAGTAAAATGGAAAAATATTCCTTGAGAAGATGCTACATGGGTTGGAGAAGAAGTCATTTCTCACTCAACATTGCTTGGGGACAAGTAAATTTAGGAAGGGGGGACTGCCATGAGCCAAGATTAATATATTTCTTCTTTATCAAGATTGATGAAATAAACACAAACAATTGAATCCAGAAAAATTAGTACTTTATTTCTTCTTTATGAAACATGTAATGTATTTGTTTAATTATTTAAAAATGATATCTTCAATATATTACCATAATAGCACTACTCTTGAATCACGTCAATCAATAGCATACAGTTTATAATAAATAGTATTAATGTTGAATTTATAACCACTGAGCCAAATGTGATCATTCATAATTATATTACTACAAACATATTACTCATTTAAAAAATACATTAATATCATAAACTACACATTAACTTTAAATACAATAACCTTACCATTACTATAAACTATAAATATTTTTAATTTAATAAAATAAATAAACCTAAACCTAAACCTAATTAACCATATAACATTCCATAACATCAAAAATCATCATATAGTATGGGCATGACTTTTCATCACGTCTACTCCAATCAATATTAATTAGGGTTAGGTCAAGTTTGTAAGGGATAGATGGAAAAAGGCATGAACAAATAAAGGTGCAGAAGGAAATAATCAGAGGAATATGATAAGCACAAAAAGAACAATAGAAAAAGTGCAAAAAACATTTTAAGACCCCACGTGGAGATCTGAGTACAAATCATTGATAATCCCTATGTCACATTTGTATCTGGTGCCAACCACAGATAGTAGCCCTGACCAAATACAGTTGGGTACTAACATTGCCCAGGACTAGCATCACTGCCACAAGACGCTGTCAAAAAGTTAGGTACGTTTGAACATCAATACATTATTATGCATCAAATATGGATATAATAAAGTTAAAAGGGATGATAAGCAATCGTTATTAATTTTTGTATAAGTTATCAACATTAAAAAGTACATGTGGAATTCGATTAATAAGGACCATTATGTTATGATATATATAATTCTTAAATTGGTTGCATTCTATTCAATCAAAGATTATAGATTTAAATTATTTATTAAAGTTCATAAAGCAATTTTCATGAGCAAAGGAATATACACTAAATTGATCGATACATTTTATAAGACATTGGAAATATGTATACATATATGTGTGTGTGTGTGTGTGTGTGAATACACACACACACACACACACACACACACACACACACACACACACACACACATATGTATGATGATATATACATCAAAATAGATATAAACGTTTGACATATAAACAAACATTACGTTAAAGGAATACTGGTATATTATATCAAAATGTATATCCTTAAAGATTTAAATAACATCAAAAATGCATTTCAATTACAGTACAAAGAGTCTATCTCTCATTTGAGTTATGAAATCTTAAGATAGGGAGTTGGTGGAGGGAGAGGCAGAGTAAATTCAAGCACATGAAGGATGTCCTCCAGGGAATTGCTTGTAGCCTGTTTCATGCACCCTCTGCACTGTAAATCTACCATCTCAAGATGATCATAAACAAGAGAGAGAAGGTTGTTTGTGTGCTATAAGAAGAAATATTCCAAATAAACTAAATAAATTAATTTAAATGCTCATCTCCTCAAACATTTTAATAGCAATGATGGTCATAGGTTTGCTTAATTCTGGACAATTCCCTAACTTATGCGCAAATTTTGAATTTTAGGTCAAGGGGTTAAAAAGGGGTCATCACAAAAATTATGTGTCAATTTGACATAACCCTGATTTGTTGGTTTTTCACTGCCACTTAAGGCCATAGTTTGGTTGACCATGATCCTGTACATACCCTATACTATGTATCTAGTCTAAACTAAATCTAAATCTTTGGACTTTAGTAGTGTTTAAGCTATAAATGTATATATTTCAACAAGCTTAAGCTATGTTCTAAATATTATAATAAATAGCTTTAGATGGAGATCCCGCCTAGATAAAGTAGTGAAGTTTAAATATAGCTATAACAATATTAATTTAATAGGTAATGAAATGATTATTTTTTGGTGGTGGTTCTACTATACTCAAATTTTTACCATGCAATTTCTAAAAAATTACACGAAGTTGAAGTTTCCCAATTGTCTTGCATTCTTGTAGTCCAAACACAACTAGGTTGAGAGATCACCAATTATAATGGCTATGAATAAAGGTGGTTTGGAGTGACATTGGTCATTTTTTATTGTAAACAATATGAAGATTGAGCCAAAAAGCTACCAAAGAGTGAGTTGGCATGCTCCCTTCATATTGGAATGTAGTTTTGTCTAGTATTGAAAAGATCTACGAAATTATTCAAAGGGACATCTTGTATTTAAGTCGACCATGTTAGAAACATTTTCAATTGTACTCATGGTACACATGTACTTTATATTTAAAACAATTATTGAACCAACTATACTTAACCAATGTAGTTGCATATTGTCACATGTTGTCTCAAAGAAATTCTTGGATGAACTTGAGTTTGTGTCCTTGATTTAGAACAATGAAAATCCACACATTTTATATTTTAAATGAAATATAGAACCATCAGGAAAGCATATTATAGGGTGTAAATGCATGTATACTTATGGCACTTAGAGGATCATGATTTTTACCATTGGCATAAATAACTACATTTTGTTTTGCATATGTGAATGTACAATTTCACATCATAAATATCTACATTTTGTTTTGCAATTGAACAGATAAATGATGAATGTATTGTATTGTTATTTCTATATTCAAGACATGGTCTCATTTGTACACATTATAAAAGGGATGGTCAAAGTTGAGCAAATATCTATCATATTGTGATGTTCTAAGAAGTCCCCAACCTAGACATAGAGAGCTTTAATAAGTGAATGAAAGATAATCCATCTCTCATCATTCATGTTCTTTCAATTATTTCAATCATATAAGCTTTCTTATACATCATTAATGTTACTCTATGAAGATTGACTCTCTTTTGATAATTGTTGTAAAGATATGATGGATGAGCTAGATAAAAAAATATTCCATAGGTAAATGGATGCATGAGAAATGTTTGCAAATTTGAGGTTGTAGAGGAGTGAAGGATTTCAATGTATATAAAAATAATAAATATAGCATGTCAATGGTATTTTGAAGAAATTAAAATGCACGAGAGTTTTTTCATAAGAAATTAAAATGCACGAGAGTTTTTTCATAAATGCACTATCTATAGGAGGTAGAGTAGAGGATTTTAAGGTTGTTGCAAGAGGAAACAAAAGTGGTATAGATCTATATACTTTATTTTAATGTGATTTAGATCTCTAAATTTTTTCTTTGTGAAGATGCCAAAGCTTTCTAAAAAAAAAAAGTATTTTGAAATAGTTTTATGTCATCACTAAAAATTTCAATCCTCCATGTGATTAGTATGAGGTACAAAAATGCATTTTCCACAATCCTTATAGTTTATTTGATCATATAGGATAAGGTCAAGATTTCACTTTCTTATTGGGAGTTTGGAGTGTCTAGGTATTTATGTATGCTTGTAATCTAAGAAGATAACTCTATAGAACATTTTGAGTAGAAGAAAATAGTTGATGTGCTATCTATCAAAATGCATTGATACAAGGAAAATTTTAGAACTCTACCTTGGTGCAAAATGCTCATTTTTTGTTTGAAAAGTTAAAGTTTTAATAACTTGGATTCTATTCTAATATCTCAAGAATGCCATGACATTCATCATCTGAAGCAAAAATTTGTTAATCTAAAACTACTTTTTCAATACCAAACTCAACAAATCAAATCAAGAGAATATTCATAACTTGAAAAGTTTAAAATTATAAAGGGGGTCAATTTGTTTATTTAAAAGGGGGTTGTTGTGTGAGGTGCAACATGTTCAATTATTCTTTTAAAATGTTACATCATTCTACATATAGTTACTTACTTTGAGGTAAAAAGAAAATTTAGATGTGTAAGAATCATAATGTCTATATCTAAGGTCTATCTATTAATGAGAATGTCTACAATGATGCATCTATAATAACATTAAATCTTGTTATGAAAATTGTTCACACAAGATAAAACTCTACATATGATAAATTTTCATGAAGAGAAGTCTACTTCTTATTTTTTTGGCCACCTCCATAGTTGATTTGAGACAAAACTATTTTTTAGTTTTATAGGTATATTACTCATAACTAGATGGCCAAATATAGAGGGTTAATAAAATTTTGAAGGATATGCTTAGAGTACATGTCATGGATCATACCAATATACAAAACAAGATTGTGTATACGATTATAATTTATAATAACTCATAGCATCCATAAATATAAAAAATGATATGGGAAGTGTTCTACAATAAAAAAGAATAAGCTTCACTTAGTTGGGGATGACTTGAAAATGAATTAGTCGATGGTTTCGAATTACTTCAAAAATGTGACAAGTTACTTAGAATTATACAAAAAAAAAAAAATAGACATTAAAAAAGCATGACATATATTTATATATGAATTCATCTTCTATTTCATGAGGCACAATCTATTTTATGGCCTGCACCATGGAAACTTTTCTATAGTAAGAGATTAAGAAGAATCAAAATTGAATCTATGGTTTATTTCTATGTTCAAGGTCAATAAGCTAATCATGGATATTATGTATCATTTAGTATTTCTATCTTATTTTCATAATGCATTTCATAGTGTTATCATACATAGATATGTTTCTAGCATTTCTCATGTATAAAATGGATAAGATAATGAATGAAAAAAATTAACCTTGAATTAATCCAACTTCTTAAGTCGTGTAGCATAAATTTTCATAGCCTAACAATGATTGAACTGATTTTCAAGTGGAACTAGATTATTGCATCCAATACCACTTGAGAAGACACATAAATTACCAAGGGAAGCTTTAATAATATATTTGATTGATTTTCTCTCATACAATCAAATTGTAATTATTTTTATTGGTACTTTTTAAAGTGCTTGGTACTAGGGATGGTAGCATTTTTAAAAGGGGTAAGATAGAATGGGATTCTATAATAGACTTATTAAACTTCCTAATCAATTATGATGGAATTTGATTCATGGTTTAATGTTTATTTGTTCACTAGTTTGCTGTAATCCTTAAGTAGGGAACTATCTTATTGGTTGCTAATAGATTGGGGTTTGATAAAATTCTTGGCTCTTTTCCCTTAAAGAGTATCTATCAATCAAAAATTAAGTGAACTATGGTTAGTATATTGAGGGGGTGAATTAGGATACCCTGGGTAATTTCAACCTTTTTTACTTTTATCTAACTCCACACTAGTCTACTGGTTAGTGCTAGCTTCAACATAATTGGCTAGGATTAGGTTAAAAAATAAAGAACACAACCATATCAACACATGACACAATATACATATATCTCATGGAAAGCTTGCTAGGGTAAATTCCATGACGTGTGAGTTGATCCTCACAAAGCTTGCACTCTCTTGAAGTGTGCCTGATCAAGATATTATCTTTGTTAGAAGATTACAAAGATAATGTTAGTTGCTACTAGGTTAAGGGATTTGAATAAGACATATGAGAGTATTTCCTTGTTAGGATCAACTTGGTTAAAGGATTCTAGAGTACAATTTAATGTGTCACTCTATTAGGGGAATCATTACAAAGAACTTGTTAGGATTCAACCTTGACTAGATTTATTCAAGCCTACACAAGCCTACTCTTAGCTTGTCCTCATGTCACTATCATACACCACTCTTATTAGGTGTAGTGTGTATGGAGAGAAGTCACAAATTTGTTGTGATCTTCACATTCTTACTTCGCTTAGTACAACTCCATCTAAGTGAGTATCCTTTGTCACTGTCTTTGTTGAGCTTGTCATTTACCTTTCTCTAGTCTCCATGTGAATGTGGAGTTGCACAATTTGAGCTCAATGTGCTTCACCGGTCATAGGTTCATAACTTTCATAATTCCTTCTTTGCCTTGATATCAATGAAAACATAGTAATTACTGAGTGTACTAGTCACATCATTGATCTATCCTCAGGATTTTTAGTTAGTTGTGTGCACATGTGATAGTTCCTCTATAAATTTTAAAAGATACAACTCCTTTATATGAAATGCAATGATTTTATATGTTTAACTTACCAATCCAATGTGTATGATTTTAACCTAATAATAGGAAACATGTTAACATTTATTCATCACCATGGAATAGTTGTGAAAAATAAATGAAAGTAATTCTGCCAAATCTTCTATATGTGCATGAAGTTAATTTTCAGCATCTCTATTCTTAGGAAAAGATGAAAACATAATGTTTGTTGCAATATTATAGAAAAATTTACTCCATTGACAACAATAATATTTTTATAGGATGTGCATAGCATTACATAGAATACCACATCTTATCAAGTAAAAAAAAAGTCACACTTCACTAAGATCCATTCACCTAAAAAAATTAATCAATCATTATTCAACAAAGAAAAAAATTAATCATATGAACTTGAAAATAGTTGCAAGGAGGTGGAATTAAAAGAAATAAAGAAAGTAGTTAATGGTTATGACAACTAAAAGATGTTGACAGGTATTCACATGATTGGAATATCATGAAACCTCATAAATTGGGAATTAGACCTTTATTTCACTGGTGATGCCAAGAAGGCAAAAAACCATTTCCATGTAAATTTGATTTTTATAAACATTTTTGAATTAAGATTTGTATTGGAAGGACAACAACATGTACACTCATTGAAAGAACTTTCTTGTTTGCTTTTCTGTTAAGGGTTTCAGTTCCCTTCAAAACCTATTTTTACCTTAATCTAAAAAAAAATTCACACTTCAATAAGATCCATTCACCTAAAAAATTTAATCAATCACCATTCAACAAAGAAAAAAAATAATCTTATGAACTTGACAATAGTTGCAAGGTGGTGGAATTACATGAAATAAAGAAAGTAGTTAATGGACATGACAACTAAAAGATATTGATAGATATTCACATGATTGGAATATCATGAAACCTCACAAATTGAGAATTAGAACTTTATTTCACTGATGATGCCAAGAAGGCACACGGCCATTTCCATGTAAATTTGATTTTCATAAACATTTTTCAATTAAGATTTGTATTGGAAGGACAAGAACATGTACACTTGTTGAAATAACTTTCTTGTTACCTAGGGGTTGGTATTGTCATAGATGCCTAATTTGTAGACACTTGGAACAAATATTAACAAAAATGAAAAACACCATAAAATAATTGATTATGATCTTATATACAACTTGGAACTTACGATTCTCTATAAAGAAATCTATAATTGTAAAAGAGAAAATATTAGAGAATTTAATTTTCTAAAAATATCCCTTGTAAAAATTTAAATACACATGAAAAACTTGACCTAGATTCAATTGAGAAACCTGGATATTTGATTGGATTTCATTTAGTATAGGATTCAAGAAGGAAATAATAGCTATGGGTTTGCTAAAAAATAATAACTTCTAGACTAAATATCTTCATCTAGTGGTACAACTAGATCTAATTGACCAGCATGAGTACCAACTTGATATGACACACAACTTGTAACTCACCATTTGGGAAATTCAAAAAAAATATGCTGGCTACAAAAGTGAGTATTTTAAAATAGAGACCGAATAAGACACAACAAGAAGTTGAGAGATTTGATGGTTGAAATGGACAATATAAATCTTCAATTTTAGGAAGAGGTACCAAGGCTCCTCAAGATGATCCATACATGCTAAAAGGTAAAGACATCTACTTGAAGGGTCACAATGTGAGTCAGGTAGTATATAGGGCTTCTTAGGACTTTGTGTCCACATAGTAACTTATTTTTAGCCTTACACCACAAAGTTGAACCTTTGCCTATAAAAAAGGAAAATTTTGGTGTGTTAGAAGTTTTGTATTGTAGTATTAATAATTCAGTTGCAAGTTAGTTTTAGTTATGAACAAATGAGCCGGTCTAAATGTTGTTTTCTTCCTTGAATTTTGTATAAATTTAATGGAAACCAAGACCAAACTAGAAATATATGATAGTACAAGATGATAGATATAATGCTATTTGCAACTAAATCATGAACTCTATTGTACATATTTTTTGAAATTAATACAAAGACTTAACATTTTTTGTCCAAGATTGATGATAAGCCTTTTCTTATCAAATTTTTCCTCTATGATCATTGATTCTGGAAATAAATTTCTATCTATTGATACTTATGTGAAGGATTATTTTTAGTATGTATTTTTTATCTTTGGAGATTGCATATGAAGTTTTTGTCCACATGACTATATAATTGGTTTTCTCAAGAAGAAATTAAATTCAATTGAACTGATTTAAGTGTTGAAATTAATTATTTCTCATTTATAGTATATGATAGTTGATAAAGTGTTAAAGAACACAGTACCTTCTCTTAGAGTTTTACATAAATATATAATAAGGAAATTTGACTCTATCAATCAAATTGGATAAGGGAGTGGTCTTGCTTTATTTCATAAAATACGGATTGTATATGAGTTTTGAATCCATATAATTCCCAATAATTAAAATTTGCATTCTTAAAATAATTTCAATATTTTGAACACAATCTCCATTATAGAAATATTTCTTTTCATAATGTTTGCAAGTGTTCATCATTTATCAACCTTCGAGAATCATTGCCACGTTTAATAAATCATCAAATAGTTAACTTATCTATATATAAGCCTCTAAAAGGTAGATTGAGATAGAGGTAAAGGTTAACTTGCCTTGGTTTAGTGAATCCAAAAGTGCAAGGGAGTTTAATTAAGACATCAATCTCATTTGTTGACTAGAGCTAATTGAGAAATCACTGGCAGAAGTAACAAAACTCCTTGATTTCTAATCTTGGTTTTGGGGACCAACAGAAATAAAGGACTCAAGTATCAACCCAAGGAGACTTAGTCTCGACAAATTACAACTTTCCTATCTAAGGGAAGAAACTCACAAGAACCAAATTTTTGTATACTTTTTTAAGATAAAGAAAGAAACATACAAAAGATGGAGAGATGACAAAGTTTTTGATGAAGTATCTTCCAACCTTACCAAACCAATGCTATCCTAGTTAGTCAAGATACTAAAAGTAGTAATAACTAAAAGGGGCTCTCAATCCACTTTATGAATTCAAAGATCACACAATATATGACAACCCCTTCATCTACATTGATGGAGAAGTGATGTAGAGCATCAGATACTTTTCCCAAATCCACAATTTAATTCTTCAAATACTATCATCACATTGATAGAAAGAGGAAAACACTTCAATTTTCAATCCTTCTATACCATTAAAATTTCCACTTTTTAAAGAAATTATCATCTTGGGTTAGTGCAAGAAGTTGAGTCTCACTTTTGGCCAAAAAGTGGAAGTGTTTTTCCTGTTTTTGAAATTTTTTGTCAATTGATGTCAAAATTTGAGGTATTTAGAGATTGAATATTAAAAAACTCTAGAAATAAAATTTTTAGTGTTCGGAATCTAGTTTTTGAATATGTAATTTATTTGTGCACCCATATGATATATATATATTTTTGTATGGATCTTTAAAAACCACTTTTTCAAAATGCCTGTTTCAGGACCATACCATGCTCGTGTACGAACACCATAATTTGACACAAATAAATGAATTTTTGCAAATCCTTTTAAAGGGAGTTACCTAATACACCTAAGATTGATGACAATATTTTTTCTTAATTTTTTATTGAATAATTTTTTATTATTAATTATTAATTGGCTATAAAGGTAAATTTTAAAACCTCTCATGTATAGACCACATTATTTGATCAAAATCTCACTTTTTTCAAATTTTTTTTTTAACATCAAAAGAATTGTATGTAGATTGATGACATATAAATTAATTTAAGAAAAATTATAAAATAAAAAAGTTATTAAAGTTTTAGTGAATGTCACTTTTTAACGTTTAGGAGATAGTTTTGATTAAGAAATAATGGAAAAATAGAAAATAAACTAATAACACTATAAAATTTACATTTTTGAAATCAGAACAGCAAGACCTATAATGGGTTTTTGTCTCGTCAAAAAATTCAATAGGAATGACTATAAAAAAATTACGACAATACCAGAAATTATCGATTAAATGCCTTAGAAAAAAAAAGGAGCACAAAGGCATGGCTTGGTGGGACCAAGCCTATGCCATGCCTTTCCCCAAGGCAAAACCCCATGCAAAATTCGGGAGTCATGCCAAATTCTCGCTCATGTCTCACGAATCGAGCACCTGATTTGTAATTCACAAATGGGGTGCTCGATTTCTTTGAACCGCTATGCCGACTTTTTAAAAATTGGGCACCCGATTGTTTTTAAAATCAGGTACCCAATTTTTAAAATAATCGGGTGCTCAATTTTTAAGAAGTCAGGTACCCATTTCTGATGTTCCCGTTGGGTCCCAAAAGCTGCCCCATCGACCCAATTTCAATGATTGAAATGATTGAACAACAATTTCAACCTGCAACATCGAATTTCATCATGCTTATTTTATTTTCTCGTCCTCTTATACAATTTGCAGGCTACTGATTCAAATTCAAAACTAGTACAAACATGGGATCAAAACAACGAAGAAAGAAGAAAGCAAGAGTTTTGATAGATGAGGAGATTGCAGAAAATAAAGAGAATGAAGCACAATGTCAATGAGAGAGAAGACAGAGAATTAGAGACTTGAACGATATTTCAAAGGAGAAAGACATTGAAGATACCACGATGGATGAAGAAGTCAAAGAAGAGAACCCAATGCAAGAAAATTTAGGTGCACATTCTAATTATGCGTTCAATACAAGTGTGTCTCCAAACCCTCAAATTTTCTCTCGTGATGAAATTGGTGATTTTTTAGAAGTAGGTTATGATTTAAATGATTTAGATTTTCTTCATGAGAAACAATCTGATGGGAGACCCCTCCAACATGGCCAATCATGGCAAGAGTTTGCAATAGTGGAAAAATTTCAAATTTGGGAACCATGGGGTACAAATTGTTTATGAAGTAGCAATATTATGTTTTAATGGTGAAATATAGCATTAAAATGTATTATAAAGGCATTTCCCTTGTATTAGGAAAGAGATCTCCATGAGGAGACAATAATGCATTAAAATAGGAGGTATGGTTTTAATAACCAACCTTGTATAACCACCAGCAACTCTTTAAAAAGAAAGAGTGGGAACCGAATGGGCAGTTGAAGTTAAGAGGAAAAAGTGTGGAGAGGAATTGATAAGGGATAGAGACGATAGTGGAAAAGAGGGAGTGAATTGTAAAGGAATTCACATGGCTCTCTGGCGACAGCCAGAGAGCCATACTCTTACAGTTTGTAATTAAGCATTTAATGGAGTATGTGTCCTTGATTTTTAAATAATGTCTCTGTCTTTTCTTTATTGATTCTTGCTTAGTTAGTCCTTCCTTGCATTCGGTTATAGATAGTTTTTGTGGGTAGTTTCATGGTGATGGCTTCTTTGTCTTTCATCGACAATATGCAAAGAAACCTGAATGTTGTTTTATGAATTAAGGATCGGTTAGAAACCGATGGCAAGTTCTTGCTTCAAAATGTTAATATGAGGAAGAAACATGTTGTTCTTTTTGTTTGCAAGTACATTTTTGTGTTCATGAAAGGGTAGCGGATGGAAGTTGCACAACCTAACTTCTATTTATAGTTTTACTCCTACTTGGATGGTAGTTAGGAATGGGAAGTGTTTGGGCCATGAAGGGAGATGATATGCAAGAACAGTAGTAGAGCCTGATTCTTGTAAATGGAAAGGTGGTAGAATAGACATTATGAACCGAGAACATCTCCACCATGCATGTGTATGTGGTAAGAGACTGGCCACAGGTGCGGCTTCATTATTTTAAGCCAGTAACTATTCAAAAGGAGACCATGACTTGGAGGGATGTATTGTCTAGTTGCAATGACAGCGAACCAGCTATGATGTGTGAGGAGCCTGATTATTATCAAATCTTGATAATGGGAGCAGCCAAAAACAAGAAGATGGTAGTCGTGGAGAGAATCAATATTGTGACAACAGTAAGTGACAAGCCCGTAAGGGGGAACACATTAGTGGCTAAATAACAGAATTAGCATGGGAATGAGTTGTGAAGTGAAGCCAAGCATGGCTATGTTGAAGCACCAGAAAAGTTGAAGTGGTCTTTTTAATGAGCATGGGTAAAAATGGTTTTGTGTTACATCACAATCGTCAAACGATCATGCACAAAACACTCCAATTGAAATGCCTTCCCCAAAAGAAATGCCAAGAAAATTTGAAAATGATATTCAAATCCCAAATAATAGTGAAAATAGTAAAGTGTCTAAAAATAAAAATTGCATGAATGTAGACATAGAAACACCAACTACTAAACAAACATGTCAAGATGATAGTAAAGTGTCTGAACATAATTTTCATATTCCTAATGATGTGTTAGATAATCTTGAGGGATTGGTTTCATGGAGACAAATTAGGACACATGCTAATAGATTATATAGGCATTTTTTTTATAATAAGAAATTTGGGTTTCGATGTCAGCTAATGTTGCAACTAATTAAAATGTCTAAAAAGCAAAAAGTAATGAGAAGGTTGGGAATGTATGCAAAACCCAAGAATAAAAATGAGTCTTTAAAACAAGTTGTATCCATTTTTGCTAGTGCCTTTGATGTTATCGAAAAGAGAAGTTGGTCTAAAGATAAGAATACAGCACGACAAGCAATAACAACAGCTTTAGTTAACAAATCAACATCTGACAAAAGATTGATTACCAACATAAGTGGATATCTTAATGTGAATCGTAAGACTTTAGAAAGAGCTGTAAAGAGAAGGGTTAACTTTGAATGTGATCCAGCAAATATTTTATGGACTTCTAGTGGTAGACTCCCGAGGTGTGATATGAAACTTACTAGTGAAATTAAAAGTTTGATTGAAAATTTTTGGCATGATAATACAAGAGTATCACCTAATTCAAGAGATGTTCTTAAATTGAGAATTGGGTCAAAAATACGTGATCCACATCTTAAACACCTTTTGGACATGACTCAAACTGAATTGTTTAAAAAAATTGTAGATGGTAAGGTATTAAATATTACCATTAGTCAAAGATCTTTTGAAAAGTGTAAACCATGGTATGTAAGGATTAACAAGGAAAGAATCACACGTTGTTGTAAAACTCATATTCAATTTCATTACCATTATGATGTATTTCAATCTATACGTGGTACCATTCATAGTAAAAAAATGTTGCAAGAATGTGGTATAAAAATACCACCTCAAACTATAAAAGATTTCATATCAGGTTTGTTTTGTAAGCCACCTAATGATCAATACCTTCTTTTTAATGCATGTCTTTCTAGTACATGTGATATGTGCGACAATCTTTCTTTGTTAGATGAATGTTTGCATGAAAATGCTTTGACTACTTTTGGACAACAATTAGTTGAGGTAAAAAGATTCAAAACTATTGAATATCCATTGAAGGATGGGAAGTTTGGAAGAAGATGTGATCTAGTTACAAATAAAGTTAGTTGTCATGCATTTATGGATGAGTTTAAGAGTGTGATCATACCAAAATATGTTAAACACTCTCAATATTCTAGATGGCTTGATGGACAATTTTGCATATGTAAGAATACATTTCCAATTGGTACTATACTTTTAGTTGTTGACTTTGCAGAGAACTACATGCTTGCACCACAAGAAGAGGTACAACCACAATATTACAATTCAGTGCAAGTAACAATTTATGTTCATATAGTTTATAGGCATGCACCTGATAGTACAAAGGAGGATCGAAAAATATTGAGAGAGTACCATTTTTATTTAAGTGATAATAAACTCCATTCATCTGAGTTTGTCCAATATTGTTTCAAGGTCTTTTATGATAATTTAAAAGAGAGACAAATTCAAATGACACAACATTGGATATGGTCAGATAATTGTACAGGACAATTTAAGAATGCTAGAATGTTCTATTGGTTGAGTAGGACACATAAGCAAACTAGCATCCAACATGTGTGGAGTTTTTTTGAGGCTGGACATGGTAAAGGAGAACATGATGGTGCCGGTGCATGTGTGAAGAGAGCCCTTAGTAAAGAGCAATTAAAATTTGAGGAAAGAGCTAAATTCAAAAATGCACATGAGATTGTCGAATGGTGTAACACATATTTATACACGGGATCAAGTCAAAACTCTACAATCAAACGTTTCTTCTACCTAGTTGAAGAAAATAATATCCCTTCAAGATATGATTGTGATACAATTAGTGATTCAGCTAAATGGCATTCATTTAGGAGTTCAGATTCTAACACTTGGACTATATGGATTAGGGAGCTTGCTTGTTTTTGTCAATTTTGTCTTGCAGGTGAATGGGAAGAATGTGAGAATATAGAATGGGTTGAAGATTGGCAACAAAGATCATTAGCACCTATTGACATGCATTTTGAAGATGATGTAGTAAATGAAGGCCAAAATGTTACTTTTGCATCAGAAGACTATGATCATATTTCAGACCTCATAGAACCTGGTATGCACAATTTAATTAGATTTTTTTATGATCTCATGCTTTAATTTATATAATTTGCATATGTACACGAGTGATTAAAGTGTTTCTATACTTTATCTTATCTTGTAGGACATGTTTATGCTGTTATTGCACCTAGTGATAATGATGAACAAACTGAGTATTGGCTAGCTAGATGTGTGGAACCTAAGAAAAAAATGACATGTCATCAAGTAGACGATGATGGTTTTGAGTATCCAATCGGGTTTGTTGTTGTAGTTGGCACCTGGCTACATAGATACCTAACAAGAAGAAATGGTTTGCCAGCATTTGAAGACTACCAAACCTAAAAGATGATTTTACACTATTCTCATTTGGTTGTGGCAACAAATTTCAAATTAGAAAGATACAAAGGGAGACCCACCATTAAGGTATTATGGACAATTTCAATGGATGAGCACGAGATAGTCATAGATGCATTGCAAAAGAGAGAGGATGCAGATGGTACAGTGGGATGACTACATTTAAATCAAACACATTTAAGTTTTTTCATTATTGTATTATATATATATATATATATATATATATATAATTTAATTACATGTATGTTTGTGTTGTCAATACCAATTTAGAGAACTTATATACCTCTTATTCAAGTCTCATTTACAATTTATGCAAATTTAAATGTTAAAGTGGATCGAACATCAACATCTTGTGCAATTTCACATAGTAAGTACATACAAATTACACATATATATTTACATAGTTCAGATACCTTGAATATTAATTTATGTGTTTATTAACATGTGTGTTTTTGTTTTACATTTTTATTTTACAGGACCTCATTTGAAGAGATGCGTTCAACCAATTTTATGTTTCAAATGAGTTCAGTGAACTATAAATATATCATTGACATTATCTTACATATATTGTGAAATATGTTGTACAAACTAATTCAAAAATGAGAGTTTACTTCTATTTGAAAGTTAAAGGTATGTGCACTTGATAAATTATTATAAATTAATTGTCAATTTAAGTAATCACCTCCTATTTTGTTCTATTACTTTTACATTCAAGCATGTTTAAATTAATGTTTGTTTGAAGTTTCAAATTAATATTGATTGTAATATTAAAAACAAGTCACTTGCACATGATAATTTAAAGATCATTACTCATTGTATTCATTGTATTGATTATATCTTTCATTACCAAACAACACATTAATATCACTTATGATGTACATTGTTAGGTACGTTATCCATACATGTGTGTCTTAAGGGGACATGGGAGTCCTAATAAGTCATTATGTCTGTTATATGTTATGATAGGTATTCATATGTTTACTACCACATAATAGGTCTTATTAGGTGATAATGAGTCTTACATTACCAAACAACACATTAAGATCACTTATGATACATTGTTAGGTACATTATCAATACATTTTTTAATCGAGTAGGTCAATTTTATTTGTATGAATTATCTCAATGCATAAATTTGATGTGATATTTATCCAATAATGCTCTATAGATAGTTAAAATTATTGTTCATCTTGCATATATACTTACAAAATGTGTCATATGTTCATGAATAAAATATGTCAGAATAAAGAAAATGGTTTGAATATACTTAAAACATGGTGAAACATAGTAATATATGTACTACATATGCAAGCATGACAAGAAATCGTAAAAAAAAGTACATGGTCTAACATACATCATAACATGATCTATGAAGTGAAAAAATACATGGTCTAACATACAGTTTTAACTATCCTAACACAAAGTGTACATACATCATAAATTTTATATATATATATATATATATATATATATATATATATATATATATATATATATATATATATATATATATATATATATATATATATATATACATCATAAAAACACTATCTATAGGTGCCAACAAGACCTAATCTATCTGATCAAATGTCCTCTTTGCTCCACGCGAAGAGGACTCAAATGGATCATCATGTGTAATATGAGTCATCTCATCCTCTCGGACACCCTGTGAGGTAGATGTATCACCCTGTGTAATAGGAGGCACGTCTCATCATGTACTTGCTTAATTGAAATGGGTCTCAAAATCTAGCTAAGAAATAAATTAAATATTCACTAAATAATAAAATAAGTTATACCACATGAGATGGGTGTCCCTCAGTAATGAGAGGAGGCGCACTGTCAAAACTACCAAGTGCAGCAGTGGTGAGGTCCTGTAATTTACAATACATACATTTTTTTAATTTGATTTTAGAGCATAATGAACTATACATTATGTACATAAATCACAATACTAACCTCAAATGATGATGTAGGTACCTCCATCTGGCTAAGTCTTGTGCTCTCAGCAACACTTGTGGTGACGTAGTCCTAAAATTATGGATACATAAACGTTTAGTCAAAATTAAATATACATGAATATAATTACAAAGTACATAATTTGTACACTACATTTTTTATACACTATAAATTAAACATGTATATATAATGTATATATCATACCTGAGTGGTAGCCAATGTCACAGATGTGTCTACAGGTATGCTAGCATGATAATCATAAGATGGAGTCAAAAATAGACTATATCGAGGCCTGTATGGATGAGTATGATATCCATGCTCCTGCTCGTAAAATCAAAACACATAAAATATATATACATGTCAGTCAAAATTGTTCAGATTATAAGCTAATAATAATGTACATACATAAAAATAATACAAATTATTTGTCTTCAGTCAAAAGTTCATACCGCATGTATTTGAGGCTGTGCCTCAGTGGTAACTAGAGTAGGACTTGTACTAACATCAGTATGTGTAGATACAGACAATCCATACAAAATCAAATAAAAAGAACATATGAGCACATGTTATTAAATTCAAATTTAAATGTACATTTTTATAGTTTAATTCAAAGTGCATATCGTATAAGGGACGCCAACATCTATAGGTCTCGAAAAAAGACTATACTGCCTCCTAGGAGGAATAGTGTCATCCATCCTCTCTTATTTGAAAAGTACAAATTAATATAGTTAATACAATTACACATATATGTAGAAAGTAAATAATTATGTGCACTTTATATTTATATTGAAATTAAAATTTTACCTGCTGCTCTTGACTCTCTCGAGGCTCTCCCTACTGCATGAGGTCAACAAATGATGACACATCTATCTTGTCACTACCATCACCATGGGCAGTGTATACATCATCATTAAAATCTACACCCTCAGCATAATGGCCATCGTGTGCTGCACCAGGATCACTCTGGGGGCCTATGCATATGCCTCCACAACTAGTACAAACATGTGCAAGTGGAGGAGCATGTACCGCTTGCATCCACTACTATACTAAATTGCTCGAAAGGGCACTCAAATGGGTAAAAGTAGATGAAATTGCATGATGATGGTGAGAAGCAGGCACAATAGGTGTAGGAAGAGGTACAAGGGGCTCAGCTCGCCTACAATTTCTCATTCTATCACTCAGCTTTGCCCCAGGCCTATCTTGAGGCATCCCTCTACCAACCCCCTGAAATGCTTTCATATCAAAATAGTTGGGTTTCAAACCCAACTCAAAATCAGCCCATAAATTCCTAAGGAAGTACATGGGCACCTCATGATTAGTATGTGGTGGATGGTCAAATACCATCCACCACCGCTCCCAAAAATGTGTTGCTATGTGCGGATGTGTACACCACCTAATGGAAATGAGAAGCTTCTTCTCACTAATCGGTTCACCCATCTTAGGGTTTACAAAATAATATTGAAAATTTCCTTTACCTATATGCAGGTTATAAACCTCTCTGTATGATAAGCCATCAGAATAGAAGGCACGCATGCTTTCCCTCCATGATCTAAATGAATCGATGTCTAAATCAAAATGATGAATGGAGTCAACCATGCCTTGCATGCTATCTGAAAGATGTAGTAGGTGAGGGGGTGCCTCTCATGTCAGATAGCCTCTATATCACTCATGAGGTTGAGGTTTTGCCTCATGGTCTCGCGGAGCTCATCCGCGATGGGTGGTGGAGGTGTGGGTGGGGGTGGAGGTGGAGGTGGAGGTGGAGGTGGAGATGGAGGTGGCGGAGGTGGGGGTATGGGAGGGGGAGGGGGTGGCGGTGGGTCCATCAAATATAATTTGCATATATATTTAAACAACATAAAACATAAAACACATCAAAAATACATCACAACATAATACATGTATGAAAAAATTACTATTTAATAAAATTTAAATCTAAAATTTATCAACTAGATCTAGATATAAATGCGCATATCTTTATTAAAATCATATGAATTAAATAAATAAAGTTAAACACTTAAGTCAAATTAAACATTAAATACTAAATTTTTAAGTATGAACTCATTATGGATTATACATGTTCATGTCTCAGGATGAAACAAAGTTAAGATTATGACAAGGTTATGGTTTACAATTTTGTTATGTTAACAGTTTTCATGATGGCTAAGCTTAAGATTATTATAATGATTGCGATCCTTTAATGTTAGGGAACTTACCTAGGATTATGGTTTTAGTTACAATTATATTTACCTGTATCGGATATTTATTATGGTCCTAAGACGAGAGTTAAGGTTACAATTATCTAATGAAAGCTGAGAGATAGAATTATGAATTGATTAAAAAATATTTATGATTGTAGTTTGAATCCTAACTATTATCCGCTTTTTAACATAAGTAGTTTTCTATCAACAATGACACATCCAACATGAAAAAACATTAAATACCAAGGACAAAGGCAAAGACAATTATGCTATATAGAAAGGATAGAACAAACTTCACAATTATTCAAAGAATCTAAAATCTATCACATGACATTATTGTTGTAAAGTAGGTCATATGAAATTCTACAAAAAGCCGTTGGCTGATCAAAAATTGTTCTTGGAAAGGTGTCAAAAATGCTCTTGTCATAGAGCATTCAAAGGAGTCAACCTTCTATGCAATCATATGACCATATTACAAACATAATAGAATAGGGAGAAGAACAAAGAGAAAAACCTTGTGTGACACAAGTACAAATCTCAACACTTAAAATAGGCATCCCCATTAACTAAGTCACCTAGGGATGAGGGGAATTTTGGGGCTTTTGGGAATGAGGGGAAAATTCTACTATATAGAAAGGTTACAGAAAACTTCATGATTCTTCAAAGAATCAAAATCTAAAACTTAACTCATGCATTATTGTTGTAAACTTGGTCATATGAAGTTCTACAAAAAGTAGTTGGCTAATAAAAAATATTCTCTAGAAAGGTGTCAAAAATACTCATGTCATAGAGCACATGCTAACAATTTCTCCATTGTTGATCAGATGATAGAATTATCAGCAGAAGTTTAGATTACATTGCACACAAACAAGATGTTACAAGAAAACTAGGACAAGACAATGGCACTAATTCTAAAGGTATGTTCTAACTTGTCAGTTTTTGGAATAACCATGTAAAATTCACCTTTGGCATTTACATTAGAAAGGGGGAAAAGATGTAAAGGTGAAAATATAAGAAGTTGCATATAATGTGTAAAGTATATTGAGTATATATGTATGGGGAAGCATCATCATATTATGTACATATACAGGTATTGAGATAAACATCTCTTACAAAAGCAATTTCAGAAGATCTCAAAAATAGAGTATGGCACCAAGTTGAAAACCTTCTTGCAAACTATAAGTGTAGATCATGTCAGGTAATGAACTAATTTACATGTGAACCCTATCCCTAACCATATAATAATCCTAATTCTAATCATAATCCATAATTTATTACCTTATGAAGCTTTGGCTATCCATTTTATTGCCAAAGTAATCCCTTGGCTATCCACAAAATGGTCCTAATAGATTTATATAGAAGACCAAATTGATTTAAATAAAATGAGCAGGAAGAAGACAAACTTACACCCAATATTCAAGGAGAGAATCTTTTAACATACTTGAATTCTACCAACCAAAGTGAGATAATTAGAGTTCCAGTTGTTGAGTTTTCCAAAGATTTTCTTGTTGATATAAAGACACATGTCATTTATATGTTAGGGTTTACTATAGATGGAATCCCTAGGTACCTAACCACTTAATTATGAAATCTCCATCCAATACCATATTTACTACACAAGGTAGGGGACTCAATATTTAGCCCCAATAAGATAGATGTAGAGACATAAATCTTACTACTCGATACAAAGAAAAGAGGTCCAATTTGATCATTAAATGACTCGTGTTGCACTCTTCTAGCTTAAAAAGAATACAAATATATTATCAACAAACTATGTACATTAGATACTTATTAATTATTTGGAGAGTAGATCCTCTAACTTTTAGAGACAACTAGTTATCTCTAAGGAGATAATGTAATGAGTCAATGTTCAACAATAAAAAATAAAGAGGATGCAATAATTGATCTAGAGAGTCCTAAAAATTATGATCTAACCCCATTAATTTCTTTACTAAAACCTTGACACAAATCATAAGAGAGGACACCATTTGACATTTAATATTGGATGGAGGGCTTGCAACATCATCATAGTGAAACTCGATTCCACCCTTTTGTAGACATTTTCATAATCAATTACTTGAGCATGCCTACACTCTATCCTAGAAATGTTTCTCAATCCAAAGTCTTCCAATAGGTTATCAAGTTATCCAATATGCATAAATATCCTTAGCAAAACAATTTTGTGTAGGGTTAATGATCTTGGGTAGGATATCTTCTAGTCTAGAGGCTAAGACCTTAGCAATAATTATTCTGTATGATACGCATTTAAGAGTGTCCTGTCTCTAATTTTTAATGAGATTCTCATCTCCCCTTGGGGATCAATTGATTACTTGACCTAGGGATTTTATGAGCCCTCTGTTGATCACTTGATCAATTTTATGAGCCCTCCATTGATTACTTGACGTAGGGATTTCTCATTACTAATTTTTTGGATGGAGGAGTTGATTTATGATAGAAATGGGTTTATCACTTGGAATAATGCATCTTCATTCTAGGAATGATGGTTCTCATTTTATCCCTATCTTCTAAATCATTTTGAACTATCATCGTCTTCTAACCAAAAAAATTGATAGTAAAATTAGGAAAAAGATCTTACTATATATATCACTAGGGGGTGGGTATTTCTTTTTATAGAATAAGGCAATATTTTGTTATGTGGCCTTCCATTCTGCAAAGGTAATAAACATTTAGGCTACCCATCCAAGGGTCTAGTCTGGGCTCCTACTCGCACTGATGTGGACACCTCCACCTCTTGATGGTTAGGGAGGGTTACTTAATTAGATGCCTGATTCATTCAAGTCTCTTCTAATTTTTTTATGATGTATCATTTTAAGACCTTGATATCAATGTTTAATTAGTTTTAGGATTAGGGTTCAATTTGGTTTGTACTATTTGATTAGGGTTACATGCTTAGGTTTCAATTAGGACAAGAGTTAATAAATTGAATTAAGTTTTAAAGTGCTAAATTTGGTTTTAGATATAGAATTATAGTTAGAGCTTTTAGATTAAAAACCAACATTAATTCAAAAAAGTTAGGTTTGAATTTTGTTTTAAAGTGTTCAATATATTATTGAGTTCTAGTTTAGGGTGATTTGGTTTAGTCTTAAGGTCAACGTTTAACTTGGTTCAATCTTCTAGGGTAATGGTTCGATTTGGTTAATGGTTGGGGAAAGGATTTTTAAAGTTAAATTCAAGGTTTCTACTCTTAAGTTGGGATATATAATTAGGTTTATGATCATGGTTTAATTCAATTTGGTTTATAAGTATAATATTAATTAGTTAAGGGCCAGGGTTACCTTTCAATCTTAGGGTTTGACATTTATAAAATTAGTACTCAAGGTAAGATAGGAAAGTTATTTAATTATTTATATATTACCTGGTGTAGGTTTTAGCAAATTAAGATTACTTAGGTTAAGATGATAGTAAGGGTTATGATTAGAGTTAAATTCAATACAAATTGACATTATAGAACTAATCCTAAATGATGCCTAGCCAAGGGATCCAAACAACTAATCAAAAGTTTTACTAAGCAAGCAATAACATACATACAATAATTTACATTTATAAAAAACATAAGAGACTGCATTCCTTAATGAGCACATTTACATTTCATTTTTAAATAATTATAAACTACTAAAAGTAAAATAAATAACACATCCACATGAAAGTTCATATTAACTACTTCAGTTCAATCCATTTAAATAATTTATATACATTTGTTCCGAATGCCACTTGGCAAATTAATTCAGAATGCACAATCATCGACTGTACATGTCACATGGTATGACAGGCTGAAAGAATATACATTTATAAAATAGTTTACATCATCGATTTTCGATCCATGAAACAACTTGTACAATACAATTTAAGTAAAATCATTTAAATACTATAAGTTTTTTGTTTGGATCCCTTGGCAGGCTGTTATGTGATTAAGTATTTTATATATGTTTAGGGTTTTATTTATATGGTTAGGTCGAGATTATAGTTTAAACAATGAATTTAGGTCAAGGTTATAGTTAAAACAAGGTCGAGGTTATATGGTTTTAGGTCAAGGTTATAGTTAAAACAAGGTCGGGGTTATATGGTTTTAGGTTGAGGTTATAGTTAAAACAAGGTCGAGGTTATATGGTTTTAGGTCAAGGTTATATTTATTTGTAAAATTACATGTTTAAACAATAAATTTACATCTAATCTAATCATTCGACATTGTAATAAATATAAATTAAATACATTTCAAAACATCTAAAATAATAATTTTTTAAATAAACATTTACGAAACTATATTTTAATTAACAAATACAAAAATTTAAACATTTAAGTTCATTAACAATGTAAATTTACAATTTTACGTACATATTAAAAGTGAAAAATTAACATACATATTAAATTGAAAATTGAAAAAAAAAAGTAAAATAGTATAAAACATATTAAAATACCTATGTATCGAAAACTAGCAGCAAGGGGGTAGTCGGTAGGGCTGAAAAATGGGCTCCCGTATGTGTCTCTAATCGGGCTCCCATTTTTGAGGTCATGAAAATGACCTAAAAAATGCCAAAATAGTGCTTATATAAAACTTTTACAAATCGGGTACCTGATTCATTTCAAAACATCTAAAATAATAATTTTTTAAATAAACATTTACGAAACTATATTTTAATTAACAAATACAAAAATTTAAACATTTAAGTTCATTAACAATGTAGATTTACAATTTTACGTACATATTAAAAGTGAAAAAACAATAAATTGACATACATATTAAATTGAAAATTGAAAAAAATAAAGTCAAATAGTATAAAACATATTAAAATACCTATGTATCGAAAACTAGCAGCAAGGGGGTAGTTGGTAGGGCTGAAAAATGGGCTCCCGTATGTGTCTCTAATCTGGCTCCCATTTTTGAGGTCATGAAAATGACCTCAAAAATGCCAAAAAAGTGCTTATATAAAACTTTTACAAATCGAGTACCCGATTTTTTAAAACTCGGGTACCCAATTCTTAAAAGATGGGCGCTCGATAGTTAAGCGGCTCGAGCACCCGATCCGTTTTAAATATTGGGTACCTGATTTTTAAAATTTGGCTCAGGTGCCCGAAGCGTAATTTTAGAAATGGGTACCCAATTTTAAAAAAATTGGGTACCCATTTTTGAGAAGTACAATTTTGCAGATCTGACTTCCATGGAATTGCGACCCAACTTCTTATGATCACCCTCTTCATTTAAAAAACTTTATAATCTCCAACTCCAAAAAATAGAATGAAAATTATTCATATTCAATCAGAACTCTATTTAACCCACTTCATAATCCAAATCGAGCTTTGTCATATTAATCTTCAAGTTACCCAATTCCATTATAGAACAAAAAAATGAAATGAAACGAAATTTGTTTCTAACTAGTTCTAAATTTGGGTATATAGATTCCATCTCCTACATTTAAATTTGTTTCTAACTAGTTTTGAATTTGGGTATACAGATTCCACCTCCTGCATTTAGAAGCCTCTGATATCAAAATAAATTCACAACTATTGAATCATTAATATTAATTCTAGTAAAAATTGATAGCAAAACATATAATCAATTCACAATAGGAAATGGATCATGCCAAGCTTGAATCAGTTTCCCACTTTAATAGAAATATCACCAATCCAAATTGCATGTAAAAAATGATCATTAAAGCTCAACCATGAGTGATTTATGAGATCCTTCAAAACTTTACAAAACTTGATTCTTTTAGGAAAAAAACTACCTTTACCCACCAAATTTGGAATTAATTTCTTGACCCAAGAGAACCATAAACTTTTATAATCGAATTCCAAATGGTACAAACACAAACTTTTAAAAAAATCTACTACCATCATATTGATTCTTTTGGGCTCATTTCAAACAACCTTGGCTAATGTAGTTTAGAGGCTATATTAGATTTAACTAATGTAGTTAGAGGCTATATTAGATTTATATTTTCATAGCCACCTCTCTCCTCTCTATCCTTTTACACCACCTTCAAGGATTTAAAAATCCAAATGTTGAACTGACTAACAACAACGCATCTATCTTAATAGTTCCAATGAATCACACTTAGGAATGAAAATTCATTCAATTGATACCTCTTATCAAATCATTAGATGATCCTTTATCTTTCTTTTTATACCAAACATCAGGGTTCATACACATAAAATCATCTCATACATTACAACCAAGGGAATTCCTTTCCTTTATACAAGTTATAACTAAGCAATTAAGTTATCCTATTAGGAATTCTCAAATTCACAAATAATAAAAAAGACCCTACTAAGATGTACACAGCACCTTTTTTAATTATTAAATAATTAAAATGGTGAAACTATGAACCATATTACATGATTAACACTTTCCAAATCGATCAACATGCTACACCATCCTATTGGATACCAAAATAAATAATCCATATGCCACACACTAGCAATTGTTACAACATGAACCAAGTGATCTAGAAATATTTAATCATGCAGCAATTCAATTCTTCTACCATTCTCCATGTTTTCATATTTTTAGTCCTTCTTTCTAACATACTATATCCAAAATACAACAACTACCATTTACAGAAAATTTAATACATTAGAAAATTAGTTCGTTATGAGTTATTGTTTCCCATGAAATAAAATAATGCAATGGATTTTATTTGATTAATAATGTTTTCTTCATGATTTTATGCACTTGATTAACATTCGTGAAGGCAATTTAGAGGTCAAATGAGCAAAGAATGGAAAGAATTGGAAAGTGTGACATCAAGGTGCATATTTTCCAAACCTTCTTATTGCTATTGTAAATTATAGTGATTATTTTCCTATTTTTCATCATCAAATCATTTCTTTCTTTTTGTTAACTTGTTTGGTGTATCTTCCTAACATTGGAAAAAGAGCTTAAAATCAATCATTGACATTTAGATTTGGGATTAAAAATAAACCCCTTAGTATTTTAATTCCCAAGGTTTATTTATTTATGTTTTCTTCTTACATCCTTGTTAAGGAGTTTGAGGGGAACATAAATATGGGATTTTATTTTTTTATTTTGAGGGGGCCTTCATAGAGAAGTTATCACTCTAGGGGATAGCCTCAAGTCCTGTATTTCAACGAAGTATAAATAGTAGAGCTTGAATCTAAAGGAAAACCTCTTGGAAGTAGCAATATTGTCAATCATTTCCTTTTGGTTTCTTAAAAATTTTCTCTTTTAACTATTTATTTGGGCCTCACATACCTTGTGTATACTGAGGATACCCCCTAGTTGAGTTTGTCCATCCTAGTAGAAAATTGAATATGTTGTTGGTGTTTTTGATGTACTAGAATTCTTAAAACCTTCTCCACTTGGAACAAAAAGTAGACACATCCATTAAATTGAGCCTTCAAAATTTTGCCTTTTGCAAGGTTTCATTATATCTTTTGTACTTTTTTTAATGCAATTTTAAAAAGAAATCATTATACAAATTTTTTTTTTTTCTCCAATACAAAATTTTCAATGTAGTGAACCATCACAACAACATGATAAATGATTCTTTGGGGTTGAACTTTTCAAACTGAGCTTAAATGTTGTTAATATGCTTTTTCACTATAATTCTTAGCTCTTTTTTTCCCCTCTTTTGGTCTTGTCTTATTATGCTAGGAGTATCGTTTGTTGAAAATTTATCTTAACCTACTTTACTACAACCTTAGTCAGTATATTGTTCAATTGTCCATCTTCAATTAATATCTCTTTTATTGATCTTATCTTTTCTTATTCACAAGTTTCATACATAAGGCATCTACCTACCGCTTGGACATCTTGTGACAAGTTATCTTCCTAATCTTTTACTCCTTTTCACTTATGCAAGTATAAAATTCACTTACCTTGTTTGGAAATCGAGAATACTCTAGTTTTTCTATCAACTTCTTCTATTCTTCTTCATGCTTGAGTTTTCATGAAAGTTACAAGATTCAAATCTTTTCCTAGTGAACCTCAATTGAGTCCTAATTATCTTTCCTTGATAACCGTAATAAATTTTAATACCTATATGTTAATACCAAGAACTAAAATAGATGATGAATAAAGATAATCCTACCTAAAGTTCTTAGTTTCACTAAGTGCTTAATAGAAATGTAGCCCACCTTTGAACATGTGATATAGGAAAGAATGCCATCATCACACAGGCTTTGCTCAAGTATTCCATATGCACATGAGTCATATTCTTCAAGGTCACATTCATATCATTTCTCTAATCCTAAACACTCTACATCCCTTAAAAAATAAAACATCATAGAGAAAAAGAAAGTGATGCCTCCTTTGATGAGTCTATGTCAAAATATCATGATGAACCTATCTTTGACCAAGATAATGATGAACAACAAGAGGCTTCTAATTCTAGTGAATAAAATTAATCAAATGAATCTAGAGGAAAATCTAATTAGGTATCTAAACCTTAGAAAAATTTCATAACTTTGGGAGATTCAAATGACATGGTGCTCAATATCTTAGTTACAAATAAGATCATCACTTTACTAGACAACTCAAGACTTTATGAACCCAACGTAAGAACTAAGTGGTGAAAGGATTATCACTTTTGTGACTACCATAGAAAAAAAGGTCATAAAACTAAAATTTTTATGGAGTTGAAACATAAAATCCAATATTTTATTGATGACAAGGTATTGGTATTAAAATCCCCAATGAATCAATGTGATGAGGATGCTACTCTTAAGCATGATCATATTGATGAATATATGTCTATTAGTGGTTCCCTTATCACCTCCACTTCTTCCAAAACTCATGAATATCATAGAACATAAAATATTTCCAATATGGCTCCATCAAACAAATAATCTAATGTTTTTTGTACTATGTGTACTCTCAAGGGCTACCTCTAAAGGAAACCCAAGATAATTTGCATTTGGCTGCAAACCTTTTTTATGCTTCTAAAATTAAAGATCCAAACCTTCATGTACTATTGTTCCTATCATACCTACTCAAAAAAATCCTCCATTACCTCTTCAATAGCCTACATGCAAACCCAAGTCACTCCCTCTCCCTTAGAAGTGGCTCCATGTCAAAAGGACTATCATAAATATGAAGAAAATAATGTCAATGAAGATCAAGATTGAGATCCCTCCATACCCTTCCAAGATGTCATCCCTCTACCTCAAGAAAAAAAATCCATTCACTTCCTATATCTTGTTAATAGCCCAAGAAAGATCAAGATACCACTTCCAATGCTTCTAATGAGCCTATTGAAAACTAAGAGAAATGTAATCTTCCTATGCTATCTAAAGACACTCATATATCCACCTCATAAATTCCTAATTCTTCCTAATTGTCATCTTAAGAATAAGTACCCTCAAGATTCAAGTGGTCATATCCAACATATTTCTCCTATGAAAGATATTTAATGAGTCTATTGGTAGTGTTCATCATGTTTCTCCCTCTAAAGATGTCAGTATTCCTATCTATTATCCATTTGTATTTTCTAAATCTATCTTCGGTCCTTACTAGTCAAAAATAAATCTTTCCATCTATCTTGGGACCTTATATTCCTCCATCTCCCATAAATTTCACTCCTAGCTCATAATTCACTTTTTTTTGTCATACCCCAAGATCAACAAAGGCACTTATCCTTGACAAATGCCTATCCACCCATCCATCTGAACCCACCATATCAGCCTTATCCATCAACAAATCCCAAGTATTTTGGAGGAAATTTGAATGTAGAATATTAGAAAAAACACAAGAATCCATTTAGAAATGAAGATCACTATGTCCTATCTAACTTACATTTGAATAAAAATAAAGAAAAAATATTCAAGAGACCACAAAGGCCAATTAACCAAAAAGAAAAATAAAAGAAAATATGGGTTCTTAAATCCATTATTCAAGAAATGTATTATGAAACATCCAAAGAAAATGAATAATAAAAATCTATGTGGATTACCAAGTATCTTTTTAAAGATTTGAATCTTAAAAATAAATCAAAGTTTGCATTCAAGAATCCAAAGGCTTCCACTCTATCTTCTTCCAAACATCTTTCTCAAAAGCTTTCAAAGCCTTCCACTCTATCTTCTTTCAAAATTCCTCTACCTTATCATCTATCAAAACCTCAAGATATTTTGTCCATGATTCCTCCATGATTCCATCACCCTTCAACACATGTGTCAATGTTGATGTTTCCCATGTTATCACCTATCTTTATGTAATATTTTCAATGCTATATTTACCTACTATCCATCCTCCTTCTATCCTTCCAAAGAATAAACCTTATCCTTTGTTTATTTTTATTTTCTCTACCATATCCCTTCCGTTACCCTATTAGCATATTTGAGCATACCTTTTAGAGTGCCCATCCTATCATGACACATCCTTCAAGAAGAGCACTATCTAAAGAGAAAAAGGCTTGAACTCTTTCCAAAAATGGAAAAAAAAGGAAAAAGGAAAAAAATAGTGCCTTGGTGAAAATCTAGTAAATAGGTGCCTTGGTAGAAAAAGTAAAGAGAAATAAATCCATCCTATAGTGGAAACCAGCTCTCGTGGTGCCTTAGGAAAGTACCATGATGAAAATTTGGGAAACATGCATCATATATAATCCCCCATCATCTAAGTGTTCCCTCTTCCACCTTTAGTCTTGAAAATGTTGAGCTATCAATGAGTATCGACTATCTTATCCATTACATATCTTATCATAATCTTACTTATCCCAAATCAATCACTCATAGCCTCCATAAAAAGCTTTGCTCTTATCATTTTATCCCATGACTACATTATCCAATTGACCTCTTGATCTTGATCAAAATAATGAAAAAAATGGCTTTTAGAAGCCTTTTGAAATATCCACTATGTTGGGATATATAACTTCATGACATTAGGTCATTATCCTATATGCTATCTTGCTTATCAAAAATATGCTTTATATGGCTATTTTACCTTTCTTCCTAGCTTGGGTAATCTTTTGGAGACAATCCTTGAGGATCACATTCAATTTCTTCATTCATCCCTACCTATCCATCTTATCCATCATCTTGATAATCTATAATGTCCTACACCTTGGTAGACACTAGGACAAGAGAATGTGATCATGCTAAAAAATCCCCCCAAAATGATATATGAACATGAAAAAATCCAAAAAATAAATAAATCATAAATGGTCCTTAAAATTCCTACAAAGTAGAAAATTTCCTAAAACAATTGATTATCTTTATGAAACCCTAGCAATAGATGCTTTGATGTATCACCAAAAAAATCAAAATCAAATTTTTTAATATAAAAAATCATAAAATGTCATGAAAAAATGATCATCTTAGTGAAAAACCTAACAAACCAGTGCTTCTCTACATCACCCTAATAGTGTTTATTGACACTTCTTACCTTGTCATCAAGTGTTTCTCAACACTTATTGAATACTCTACTTTGAGCTTGTAATTTTTCAATAGTTTAGTTATGTGATATATCTCACTTGCAAGAATAAATATGAGAGATTTGACAATTTTCATAGCTTCTTTTTCACACTACACTTAAACTAAAATGACTGGGATAAATGCTTGATGATTTTCTTTGTGTTGATTATTATTGATTTTTGTTCATGTTCCCTCCTTAGTTACTTCAGGATGTTACTTGACTAGAGGACTAGGGGTATGGGCATATTTTCTTTTCTTTTATGCATGTGGGTATAGTTTTGATGACCCTAGGTGTCTTGAGCATATATATTATTCTAACTGTTTGGACACTTGGGTGATTTAGAACTATGTCCTTGACTATTTCACCATGTTTTCTCTACAAGATTTTGTTTATGGCTATCTCAACATTTTATGTCTCAATGTGAGTATAATATTTTTAAATTAACTGATGCTTATGCTAGGTGCCTATATCATATCAGATATAGACAATATTCATAGTTGAACTCACACTAGTGATGGTTTTATGATCTTTCAATGTCCCTTAATAAGGTTCAATGATAATAAAAAGGACCTTTCTAATTGACCCTTGCAAAATTCACTTTTCATTTCATTATAACATGCATATTAGGGTTTCATTCTAGTTTGCATTCTTAAGCTTTACATTTTGAGTGAGGAAAGAGTCTTCATAATTTAACTATGTATCCTCACTTCCTTCTCTTTTGGATCATGTCTTTATCATCCTTCAATTTGCTTCTCATTATTTATCTCTTCTTATATCCTACAATCAAAATGGTTAACCATATTGAATCCTATCTAATCTATCCTTTTGGACCCCTTATATAGTATTTTAACCAAAATTTTCAAAATATCACATTTCCACAAAAATTTCACCCTAACATAAATTTAACATCCTAGATTCATTTTCAAAATCAAAATTAGAATATAAACTCATCTTGATTATCAAAATTGCAATATAAAATTTTCTACCTTCATGCAATTGACTGATCCTTTTGAGGCTAATTTTTTGACTCTTTTGAGGAAAAAATTATTTCATCATTTCTACTTCTTCATCTTTTCTTCTTTACCATTTCATCACATTCCTCCTTTTTATGACCTACTTTCACTACTTTATCTTTTTTAGTCAAACTTAGTCAAACTTGGGTACATTCTCAATGCTTAGGGGTCAAACTTGGTCCTATGCTTTCTGAATCACTCATCATTTATCATGGACCCTATCTTAGTTAAATTTGATCAAATATATCTCATTTATGCATCTCATCTATCTTATTTATGCACCACCTCTATCTCATTTCAATTTTGATCTTGAGAGGGCAAGAATATCTTATCTTTAATATTACAAATTAATCATTGCATGCTATCTACTTCACTTGAGGAAGATTATTGATTAAATCTACTTCATCTTGGGAATATAATTTCTCATCACATCATATCTATTATGATATTGTCTTATCTATCAAATTTCTCTTATAGTGTTTAGTTTTTCCTTCAAACTATGCGTTGGCATCTTTCTATCTTGCTAACCTTTGCTCATTGCTAGTTTAGGGTTAGTTATCTCACTACACTTCATTCACTACCAGTTCAAATAAAAATCTCTCAGTCAAGTTGACATCATTATTCTTTGACTTAATGTGTTCCTAGATTGCTCACACATTAGTTAAAGAGGGGCAAAAGTAATCACCCAAAAATGGTCTAGTAAACTATAAGCCCCCTTTTCAACATTTTAATCTTTGTACTAGACTACACCTTATGCTTAATCAATTTTGCATATTTATCAATCTTTTATCCTTGATTAAATAATCATTTAATCATTTATTCAATTTTAACCAATGGTTTGAGTACCCTATCATAAGTCTTTATTTAATGTTATACCCTTAATATTGGTGTATATAGGGTTTTGAATAGTCAATTTGTGGCTATCTTAATCCTTAATTAAGTCATGTTATCATTATTATATTATTATTTAGGTAGGTAGGTCAGCCTAGGTGTTATGTAGGGTTGTGTCTATTCAACTTAAGCATAATTAGGTATATATAGGAGGTTGTGAGTCTTATTTCATCATCATATTGTGAAGTGTGTTCTCATTGGAGATATTTGGAGATTGCCCCCTCAAAGTGGCCTATTACTCTCAGTTATTATCAAGTATTTATATAATATTTTATATTATTTCTTCTATTGTGCAAGTTATTTCATTACAAGTGGTATCAGAGCATGATCTTGGCACCATAGAGGCAAGATTTTTTTCTCAACATTGCGGCAATTTTGGGAAGAGCATAACTTTAAGATTTTAGAAAATTTACCAAATATTTTTAAAGGGTTTTTGAAGACCATATTAAAGAAGCTATAATCCAAAATTTAGAAGAATTGGAGCAAATTTGAGAAAATTATTGCAGAATTACTATTTCAACACAATTTATTGAGATCTTCATATCTCTCACATCCTGCCAAATTAGAGTATAACTTCTATTAGGTTTTTGAATACATAAAGCTTGGAGAAATTGAAAAAAAAATTATAAGTAAGATATTGCAAAATTTAGGAAAGTTCTCTCTTAAGACAACAAATTTGCTAATGTTTTTGGGATTTTTTTTCTGAGTTAGGGTATCTTGGCCCTAGTAGGTTACAATAAAAGAAATAAAAAAATAAATCAGATCATTTACATTTCATTTGTGTGATTTATTTCAAAAATATTGGTTTCCATCATGCTGGGGCCTTCAACAAGAGGCAAAAAGAATGCCACCACACCGAGAAATCCTCTGATCAAGATTGGGAAGCAATAGAGGATAATAATTACAATGAGGAACTTAGTAAGTTCAATGAAGAGGTTAAGAGGGATATGTGTGACCTACGAGGAGATATATCAAATATACCAAGCATGTTAAGCACCTATATGATTGAAACAAGGAAAGAAATCTCAAGAAATTAAGGTGAAACCTTCAAGTCAACTAATAATGAGATAAATTTTATTAATCCTATGGGATCTAGGATTTTTTTTCCAAAGGTGGATATGTGCAAATTTGATGGCAAGGATCCTCTAAAATGGACAAAGAAAATGGAGATTTTTTTTGAAGTACATCAAATCCCATATGTACAAAAGGTCACGATGGCTTCCTTATTTCTAGAACCAGATAAATTTATTTGGTATCATTGGCTTTGTACTCATAGGAGGAAAAAGGGTCTCACTGTATAATGGTCAATTTTTATAGAAGAGCTCCAAGCACAATATAGCAATAGTGTGATAGAAAACTTCTTCAGCCAACTTGCTAAGCTTCAACAAATAGGATCAGTTAAGCATTATACTCAAAAATTCCAAAATCTATCCTTAAGAGTGTATACAATTATAGAGGAGAACTTGAATGATTTATTCTTGGGTGGTCTTAAGGATCACATTCAACATGAGGTATACATGTTTTGTCCCAACTCAGTAAATGAGTCCTTCATATTGGCACATAGGATAGAGGAGAAGTTCTTGATTCTTTGAAAGCAAGGGGCTAATTTGACAAGAGAATAAGGATATTCAACACCTTCTCTTCCTCAACCTACTAGGTTGACTCCACAACAAATTGATGAGAAAAGAGAAAAAGGGTTGTGTTTCAATTGTGATAGCAAATATAGTCGAGGACATTAATGTAGTGAAAAGAAATGGTTCTATATTGAAGGTCAAAGTGAGGAAGAAGAGGATGAGCCCATATTAGAGGAGGATAGGGAGTCAGGTGAGGAATCACATGATTCTCAACCAATCATTTCTTGTCATGCACTTTTAGGTTTTAGTGCAGCACAAAATCTCAAGGTAGTGGGTTTCTTAAAGAAGCCAAAAGTAATAGTGCTGATCGACTCAGGTGGTACTTATAATTTCATCAACAAAAAGTTGGCAACTCTTCTAAATTGTTTTATATATCCAGCCCTAGAGTTTCAAGTTTTGATTGCAAATGGGGGCACAATTAGTTGTTCAGGGAAGTGCCATAGCATCAAATTATCCATGGGAGATTATCAACTTGATACCCCAATGTATGCAATATCCATGGGAGTAGCAGATATTGTTTTGGGAGTACAATGGCTTACTACATTAGGAACAATTGAGATGAACTTCCAAGAACTATTCATGTAATTTCAATCAAAAGGAAAGGTAGTGGAGCTAAGGGGATTGAAGGAAAAATCCCCATGAATGGTAAGATCTCATCAAATGCAAAAGTTTCTTAAGAAATATGTAGATGGATTTGTGGCCTAGCTATGTTCATTAGAAGTGCCTCAATCTAATTCTCTTAATTAGCGAAATTCACGAGCAATTGTTGACAGTGATTCTTGGAGATATGCCTAAAGGACTTCTTCCTAACAACGATCATGATCATGCCATACAACTAGTTCTAGGGAGCCAACCACCAAACATCAAGCCTTATAGATACCCACACATAGAAAAAAAGTGAGATGGAAAAAATTGTTGAGGAAATGCTAGAGGTAGGAATTATTAGGCATATCCAAAGTGCTTACTCCTTAGCTATTGTGATGGTACGTAAGAAGGATGAATCTTGGCACATGTGTCCAAATTATAACATGCTCAACAAGTACACCATTAAAGATAAGTTTCTTATTCTAGTCATTGATGATCTTCTAGATGAATTAAATAGAGCTATGTATTTTACCAAGTTAGATCTTAGATTTGGTTATCACCAAATTTTGATTAAGGAGGAAGATATATGTAAGACATCATTTCAAACTCATGAGGGTTATTATGAATTTTTGGCGATGTCATTTGGTCTTACCAATGCACCATCTACATTCCAAAGTTTGATGAATTCCATTTTTAAGAAGTTCTTGAGAAAGTTTGTGTTAGTAATTTTTGATGATATATTAATTTATAGAAAGACTTGGGAAGAACATTTGCAACATGTAGATTAAGCATTACAATTACTGGAAGATCATCAACTCCATGCTAAACCATCCAAGCATGCTTTTGGTCTTAAGGAGGTGGAGTATTTAGGACACATAGTTTAACATGACATAGTAAAGGTGGACCCTAACAAAATTAAGGTTATCATGGAATGGCCTATTCCAAAAACTATTAAGAAGCCGAGGGGTTTCTTGGGATTGACAGGATACTATAGAAGATTTGTGAAGAATTATGGTTGTATAGTAGCACCGCTTACCACTTTATTAAAGAAGGATTCTTTTGATTGGAATGAATCTGCTAATCTATTATTTGAGAAATTAAAAAGGCTATGTGTACAACTCCAGTGCTTGCCACTCCAAACTTCACTAAAGAATTCATTGTGGCATGTGATGCTTCTAGAAATGGGATGGCAGCAATTCTCATGCAAGAAGGTCAACCTATTTCTTTTAAGAGTCATAAACTAAAAGGTAAAAATCAACTCGAACCTATTTATGAGAAGGAAATGCTAGCAATCCTCATATAGTTAAAAAATGGAGGCCTTATTTAATAGGTCAACACTTCAAGGTTAAGACAGATCATGATAGCCTAAAATATTTTTTGGAACAAAGAAAATTGTTAGAAGAGCAATAAAAATGGGTCACTAAGATGTTTGGATATGACTTTGAAATTGTATACAAGAAAGGGAAGGAAAATATTGTGGCCAATGCAATTTCCATGAAGGATGAAAAAGATGAAGCCTTATTGTGTGCCCTTTCAATATTACAAGAAAATTGGGGGGTAGAACCCAATGAAGAGTGGAAAAATGATGTTGCAATAAGTAATCTCATCTAGAAAATAAAAACTGACCCTAGTAGTTTAGATAAGTTTTGTTTGAAGGGGGATATTCTTTGGTATAAAGAGCACTTGTATCTCTATAAGAATTCCACTCTAAAACACAAGATTCTCAAAGAACTAGATGAGTACCTTATTGATGGTCATTCAAGATTTTTGAAGACATATTATCGAGTCAAGCAAGATTTTTTTTTGGGAAGGGCTAAAAGGTGATGTTCAAAAATTTGTGGCTGAATGTTTGGTTTGTCAAAGAAATAAGGGGAAAACAATTAAGACACTAGGTCTCTTGCAACCTTTATCTATTTCTAGCCAATGTTGGGAAGAGGTATTCATGGACTTCATCATAGGGCTTCCCAAATCTAAAAGTTATAATGTCATCATGGTAGTAGTTGATTGCCTCACTAAATATGCACATTTCATTGCATTACCACATCCTTTTACAAAAAGTATAGTGGCAAAATTTTTCCTAGAGAATATCCAAAAGCTACATGGTACACCTAAGATTATTGTTAGTGATCATGATCCTATCTTTACTAGTCACTTTTAGAAAGATTTATTCTAATGTTTAGGTACTCAATTGGCTCATAGTTCTTCATACCATCCTCAATTAGATGGGAAAACTAAGGTTTTTAATAAATGTTTGGAAGGATATCTACATTGTTTCACTTTAGAAAAATAATCCTAATGGGTAGATTGGCTACCTCTTGCAGAATGGTGGTACAATTCTCCTTTTCATAGCTCATAAAAAAATGTCTCCATTTTTGGAACTTTATGGATATCATCCTCCCTCCATCACATCATCATTAAAGTTTTCACTAAGAGTTTAGGTAGCAGAGGACTACTTTCTTCATCAACAATAGGTGCTTTTAGGACTCAAGCAGATTTTAGCTATGGACAAAATTGAATGAAACAAGTAGACCAACATCATAGTGAAAGAAATTTTAAGGTTGGGGACTAGTTCTTCTTGAGATTGAAGCCTTACAAACAAATCTCAATGAAGCAAAAAAAAAAGAATAATAAGTTATCTCAAAGATATTATGGACCATACAAATCATACAAAAGATTGGTAGTGTTTCCTACAAGCTTGAATTGCTACCAACAACAAAGATGCATCCACTCTTTCATGTTTCTTGTTTGAAGAAGGTAATTGGGGAGAATATTCCTAATCAAATAGTACTACCATAACTTGATGAAGAAGGAAGAATAATTTTGGAATTAGAGTGCATTCTTCAAACACATACAAAGAAGCTGAGGAACAAAACCCTGACTTAGTATCTCATCCAATGGAAGAACTTACTAGTTGAAGAGGCCACATGGGAGGATGAGGAGTTCATTCAAAAGATTCCACACTTGGTTAGCATTAAGGATAATTCTTCTTTCAGGAGAGGGGGCATGCTATGCCCTTAATATTGGTGTATATAGGGTTATGAATAGTCAACTTGTGGCTATATTAATCCTTAATTAAGTCATGTTATCATTATAATATTATTATTTAGGTAGGTAGGGCAGCATAGGTGTTTTGTAGGGTAGCGTCTTTTCATCCTAAGCATAATTAGGTATATATAGGAGGTTGTGAGTCTTATTTCATCATCATATTGTGAACTATGTTCTCGTTGGAGATATTTGGAGGTTTCCCTCTTAAAGTAGCCTATTACTCTCAATTATTATCAAGTATTCATATAATATTTCATATTATTTTGTCTATTGTGCAATTTATTTCATTACTTTTAATTAGAATAAATCCCCTTGATCTTATGTGTGCACATGAAAAATGAATTTCATAATTTTTTAAATTTAAAAATGAAAATAAAAAGACTTTTTATCTACACATTGAATGTACAATTTCCAAGGTGAGTGGAATATCTTTTTTCTCTTAATCTCCTCCACTCTTTCTTTTTCCTCTTAAACATAGCCTTTGATTTTGCCTCTTGAGAATCTTGTGCACATAGTCAAAATTAGAATCATTCTCCACCCTTGATTTTTCCGCTTAATCTCTAGGCATCTATTTCTCTTTAAAACAAGGCTCTCCCCTCACCCTCTCATAATCTTAGACTCATTCTATTTTTATGTTTTCCCTTTTCTTCTTGGAATCTTATTGCATCATGGAAACTTCAAACTTGGTGACTTTGGCATCTTAGGAGCTCTCATCTTACATCTTGCATCCATGGTAGGTCATCTTTATTTGTCCTAAGGTGAAATTGTTACTTTGTCATTTGATTTCTTTATCATTAGTTGATATCTTTCATTATCTTTTATCTTAGCTTTCTTTATTACTCATCTCTTACACCTCATCTCAGTTTACTAATTTTCATCACATATTCATTTGAGTTTTTCATTCTATGGTGTACCTTGCAAGGGTCTCCTATCTTGGGTTCATTTGATAGCCACTATCACATCATTTAGATTCTTGCATGTCACATGGATAGATATCTATAAGGAAAAATTTAGGACTCCATTTCCCTTGCATATTTTGAATAGAAGGGTTTATAGAAGTGTTCTCACATTTCTGGCATACATGTATACCTCTAACACTTTTTATTTTTCTCATATTAACCCATTTATCAAAATTTATATGACAACACCTATTAAACCACAACAACCTTTCTTCTACTTTACCAATTACACAATATCTAAATGTAGTATTTAATTTGAAAAGATTACCTTTTGTTTATTCACTGATAGTGATTCATTCATAAGACTTTCTTGATATTTTGCATTTTCCATTACTAAATTTAAATTTGAATCCTTTTTTGTTCAACTGAGGTACACTCAATAGATTGTCCTTTAATCCACCAACCCAATAGACATTTTTATAGGTGATGTTATCAATTAGCATAATAGAACCTTTATAGTTAGACAAATAGAACCTTTACCTTTGAGTATGTAAGGAGAACCATTTCCAAATATGACCGAACCAACATCACATTTTTCTATTGTAATGAATTTATCCTAATCTCCAATAATATGATATTTACAAGAACTACCAATGATCTAATCATTATTATTTTTTATGCTTGAGATAAAATAATTCTCTTTCCCAACTTAAATGTTGTTAATAAAGGGATCTATTGGCCTTGATGTGTTTAAGTCTGACCAATAGACAATGTGGTAGACTTAGACATCAAAGGTGTTGTCATTGTTGGCAAAAAAATTAAGGAATAATGACCAAGTGAGTGGAACAACTAACAAAGAACACTAATGTGTGAATTTAACTCAGAAGGACAATCAAAGCACAAAAGATGTGGAAATCTAGTCGAGGCAATGAAAGAGGTGATCCACTTAGATAAATAAATCTAAGCGAAGTCCATGTAAGAAGGAGGAAGCAAAGAGGAAGGTAAAGAAGACATGACAATGAGATTAATTAGCTAGATCAACATGATGAGCATGAAGTAAGGAACTTGTGACTACCATCTAGTCATGTAAAGTGCAATAGTGCACTCAACATCACATTTAATAGTGATGAGGAAAGGATCAAGGAATAGTTGAAAGAATAAAAATTTAAATTCTTTCCAATAATAGAAATTCATTGAGAACACATCACACATGTGACTCCTATAGGAATATGCCATAACCTAACAAGAGCGAAACACTACTATAATAGGAGGTTGAGCTAGTAGTAAAGTGGAAATTCAAATTTTTAATTCTCAAATCAAGTCTTCCAAGAGAAGAAAGAGGAAAGTATAAATGCAAATAGATTTGGAAGAGTAAATTTAAGATTTCCAAGAGAATATCTAGAGAACCAAAAGAGTCAAGATAAAGTTGAATATCATAGTTGGAAGGATAGATATAAGAGAAAGGTCCTCTTCAAAGAGTGATCAAATAAATTTTCTCTTTTCTTCCATAGCTCTCCCAAAATGTCAATTTATTCATAGATAGATTTGATAGGTATTATAATCTCCTCATCAAGATCAATGCCATAAACTATCATCCCTATGCCTTTTCTCTTGCTCTTGATAGTTGAAGAAGGAATTATTTATTTGCCCTTGTTTATTGACTCCTTCTACTAATATAGCTTAGTTGAGACTATGGAAGCCTTCTACTCAGCTGAAGTTGTGGTGAATTGTTTCTCGATTACCTCTATGATAGAAATTGATGAAGGTAAAATAGACTTCACTTCATAGCTTCTTTGAACTAGGTTCAACTTAATGAATTGTTACTCAAATGCTTCCTTAGGTGGAGTGGAGGGAAGTGATTCTATGACCTCTACAAAAATCTTCTTAAAGATACAGAACTGGGGTGTATTTGTTCCAAACAACATTTCCTATTGAAGAAAAGAATTTTTATACATTAAAAAACAAACTAAGAGTAAGCCAAACTTACATGTGTTGTTCCTTGAGCCCTGAATGCTCTTGATGTTCTTTCTTAGTTGGGTGCACTAAAGCTTGACTAGGTCAAAAGATAAGTTCTTCTTAACAATATTATATGCCAGGTCTACTACCTCACATAGTAAACTGTTTGCACGAATTCAATTATAGATTTGATGTGTAATGACATAGATGCCAAACTTGATTTCCATGTTTGTCACATTGTTCAAATTCATGCCTCTACCATCCCATTCATCTAATGTTAGCCTTGGCAGTTCTTTCTGACCTAGGGTTTTAGTAGTCTTATATTTCTTTGTCATTGGATACCCTATTATCTTGTGAATCATCTTCTTCATGATGGGATAGGTTTATTCTAGCCAGAATGACATATCTTAGACTCAGCTTAGTAAAAGCATCGATCCATTTGACTCAAAAATGTTTGTACAAGTACATCTGATATGTTGATTTGGACTATCTTGCTTGGATGAATAGAGCTGATGCATAATATGAGTTTTATCACAACTCCAATGGTCTCCTTGCTCGTTCAAGCATAGATAATTGAATCACCCAATCCATTATCCTGGCTGTCAATAACCTCACCATTTTCACTTTAATTCTCATGATATTTCTTTATCCATTGCTACTTCATTTGAGTCTAATCTTGTCATCCTTGAATTTCTTTTTATCTTCAACTTTTCCTCTATCTATGCAACTCTTTTCTAGATGACCAAGTTCTTTGCATACACAACATCTTTTGGTATAATTTATTTGTCTGAGGTGAGTCTTCATGAAATTAACTCCAATGTGCCCAAACTCTCCACATATATAACATATGTACCAAGTGTTGTAATTACAACCAAAGATTGTTTTAGCAAGTTGTTCAATAGGATTCCAATTCTTCGTTCTACACTCAAAAAATTTATGGGGTTGGTTGCTGCATGTAAAACATTTTTCTTCAAACTTAGTTTTCTCTTTACATTCACTTGCCCTTTGTCCATGTTTATTGCAACTATAAGATTTTCCCTTAAATTTTGACTTTCCATTGCTCCAACATTTATTTGAAGTATGCCTTATTTTTCCACAATGATTACATGTAGGCCTTTTATTGTTTTGAGCTTCTTACTATGATGACTCTCCTTGTTTAGTGTAGCTTAGTCCTACTTTCATTTTATATCTATTATGAGATATTTGAGCTAATTGATCCAATCTTTCTTGTGATCTCATCATTCTTTCATTGGTTTCTCCTTTTGCTTTAAGATCATTCCCAAGTCTTTCATTCTCTATCCTTAGATTGATGACTTCTTGATTTGCATTATTCAATTGATTTTCCATATCTTCTTGATGTAGTGAAAGCTGGTGGATTTCATTGTCCTTTTCTTCTATCCTAGAGCCAAGCAATCTTTTTTCTTCTTCTGCCATATTTTTGCCATTTTTAGCTTGTTCTTTGTTCCATGACTTCACATATCTTGACTAAACGAATCTCCTTCCCTCTTTTCAATTTTATGACTTCTTCTTGAAGAATAAGGTTCATTCCAAGTAGATCTTCTATAGTTGCATCTACTTCACTTGAACTTCTTTCTTTGCAGATATCTTTAGTTCTTTTTTTTATGTAGAGATTGTCATTCATCTTTTTTGGTAATTTTTTTTCTTTTTTTTTTCATATATTAAGAGAGTTGCTCCTTCAATTTGTTGATTTGTTCCATGGCCACATGTAGATCCAAATTTTCATTCTCAATGGATTTCTCTAGCTTGTATACTTCCATTATCTCTGATCTTTGCTCTCAAGCTACTAAAACTATGATAACAAAACTAGGCCTTGATAATAATTGTTGGAAATGTATTGCAAGCTAGGTGACTGAGAGGGGGGTGGTAATGAATTAGGAACCACTTAAACTTCTTCAATTAAACCACTTTGTTAACATGTCTAATCTACTTGCATGAAAGAAACATAAAGTAGTAAACTAACATCACCATAACACAATATTTGGTAATCAAGAAACCCTCCAAGTAGAAGGTAAAAATAGGGTGGGGATGACACCCACAATGCTTCACTACTATAATAATAAAGTTAGCCAGTTATGGCTTACAAATGATCACTTTTGGTGAGCTTACTTAGTTAAGAGAAATAAGGATTGTTAGGCCCACCTTGTGAAAAGATTTATACAATATAGTTAATTACATACTCTATTAGAAGTTTCTACAGAGGACTATTAGGTCCACCCAATTAAAGGATATAGGATTGATGCATCTATTATGATGAATCAGTAGATTGATCTCTAATGTGCAACACTAATTTTTGATGAAGATCCTTTGAAGTAAACTGATCACCTGACTATGATAGATGGGTCTCTTCCTTTTCTTGGAATACCTGTAGCCTTCAGATTAATAATATGCTCTTTCATATTTGCTAATCTTCTTGAATTGCAATTACAATTACTTTATATCTTCTATTTGGATAAAAAAAATACCTTATACTTATATCCATCCAAATATTTCCTTCATAAGTTAGCTACATGATAAATTATTACAAAAAATAATTACCAAGTCATGACCTTAGTGTTGTAACGTAGGTCTAATGGCTTACTCAGGTGGTGCAAAAGATACTTGAGCAACAATGTTACCTTGGCTAACTTTGGCACTCGGCTAATACTAGATGCTCTATTAATGTTGATCACTTGGTAGAGACTATTGACTTGGTTCACACTATTCTGTGAACTTGATTATCACCTTGAAACAAAACTTCTTTGCTGACTCAGTTGACACTACAACTTGATATAAGCTGTCAAATTGGTTGGCACTGCTTACTTCCTACACATTTAACTTTGTTTGCATAGCTCCTTTTGGCTCGGTTAATGCTAGAAAGTGGAAATTTGATTACTACTATCTTTCCTTTATGATTAAGTGTTTTGATACTGATGCAGGAGCATCTTGCATGGAAAAATTTTTAAAAAAAAAGAAAATAAATAAAAATAATAATAAAATTTAAAAAAATTGTGGAGGAGAGAGAAAGTGACAAAAATAGAAAGAAAAATGATAAAAAATAGAAAAAGAGGAAAAGAGGAATTTCTATTTTCAAGGTGCATAGGTGACATAATAGAAAAGTAAAATAAAAATGGTTGTCATTCCATTTATCGACGTGTGTAGGTGGAATTCTAGAAGGTTGTGGATATTGTGTAGTTGGAATACTAGAAGGTTGTGGATATTATGTAGGTGGAATTCTAGAAGGTTGTGGATAAATCATGCATTGGTTGGTAAGTGCCTATTTAAGCAAGGAATATGAGCATTTCTAATAAAGCTTTGGAAGGTCAAGATTCAAGGTGTGAAAGATGGAAAGTGTGATGGCTTCAAGGTGTGATCTCTTCTTAATAGAAGCTTGGAGAGGAGGAGGAAGCTAAAGGGTGATTTTTCTTGAGTCTGTGGACAAAGCGCCGAATGTGAGGCAGTTTATAATAGAATTGTGGTGGAGTTGTGAGTGTGTGGATAGAGTGCTGAATGTGAGGTAGTCTACACTTAGATCTTGGATAAAGTTGGAGAAGAGCTAGTGGCTGCAACTTAGAAACAAGGAGGTTGCTTGGTGGCTTGCGAGCACAGGTTGAGATCTTGGAGGTTTCTACCAAAGTGTGGATCTAGAATAGCTTGGGTTTGGATTGGATCTTGAGAGATCTTGTAGAAATGTTATTGTAATTGCTATTGGATTTTCAAGTATAATAAAATTTCTTGGGAAGCATTTTGTCATCTTGTTGTCTCCATATTGTTGCATTTTTTGTTATAATTTGGTAGGGTGGTGTGGCCCTTCATTAGACACTAATTGACAATATATCTTTCCATGAGATTAACAATGTCCCCCTTTGGCATTAGTGACAAAAAACCTTATCATACACAAAATCTAAAAAAATTCTTTAGTTAGACCACCCCTTTGAGTATGCTATGTTTTGTAGCATAGTTTGCACTAAAGACTCTACAACTCGTTTGAACTAAAAACTTCATTTTTGATTTCTCAGAATTTGTTTTTGTTTTTCTCCTTTTTACATATCTTTCTTGCTAAACATATTTCCCTTTACATACATATAAGTATGTGCATTTACTTTCTCTATATACCTTCCCCCTTTCTACACCTTCTTTCCCCCTTTCTACTATTAGAAATAATAGTCCACCAAGATAACTGGGGCGGGTGGGGGGGGGGGGGGGGGGGGGGTGAATCATTTATCCAACAATTAAAACTTTTATCTTCTTTAAAAAAACTTAACCATTCAACTAAAGTAAACAACAACCATAATAAGATGCACATAGATAATTACACTAGATATGTTAACTAGGGAAACCCTTAATTAGAGGGAAAACCCCACTAGGAATGATGCCCACAAGATGATGTACTAATATAAATATTCCTTGTTAGAGAATGAACCCTATTAAAAGTATATTACAATATTTAGTACATATGAGTCCCTATTAGGGGACTTTGAATCCTTTTTAGGAGATTCCAACCCTATTAGGAATTGTACCAACCTTGTTAGGAGTTGTAGTACAATGTATGCAAGAAGAGCCCACTTCCCTAACATGCAATTTCAACTACAAGAAGAGCTCACTACTCAAAAAAGTAATTTATTTTTATGTTCTTTCTTTGTTCTATCAACCAAAAAAATCATTTTCATACCTTATAGACTAGGTCATGAACCTCAGATCCAAATACCAAACCTCAGATCACACAATAGAACCTTAGCAATGAATTTTCCTTCACTTCTGCTCTGCTTAGCTCAACTTCACATTTCACTCTATTTTCTTCTTACAATCACTTCACATTCATTCACACTCCTTCATATTATAAAGGAAAATGTTCTTCCTCTATAGCAAGTCCATAAAAAAAATTCCTTGAGTCAGTGGGTAGACCTTCTTAATTAATCATTATATATAGGACCACATTAAGAACATGTTACACTTAGCAATACCATTAATATTCTACATTGAAACTTGAATATATTTTTGTACATGTAATATTATGATGAGAAAACTTAGCCACATCATCACCAACATGTCTCCTTTATATCCTCAACCTCAATTCTTAGAATAACAATTCTGCTAAGAGATATAACAAGTTTACCAAAACATGCCTCTATAAACTCTATCTCAGAATAAACATCACCAAAAATCACATAACTTCTTCTAGACTTATCATTTCTTCATTTGACATTAACTGCATATACTAGATACTTAGACATATCTCCCAAAACCTCAGATAGTGAGAATACTCAACTAGCCACTCGTACCAACTTGATCTTTCCACTGTTCTTCTGTTAGATACCACAAAAGAGTACTATATTGACATCAATGACAAACTTAGTCATGAATGTAACATATCATCATAGTAACATATCTACAACTCCCCCATAGGAATAACATTAGAATTCATGCTTCCAACAATCTCCCCCTTTGCAATTGATGGCAACATAGATGAAAAAATCTAGTTCCATGAATACGAACAAAAGATTGTTCATCTTTCTTTTCAAATCCTCTTCATCAATCATTCTCCCCATTGATATACCTCAATCTATATTTTGTCAAACTATCATTCCATGTTGTACTTGTCTTTGCTTTCTCCCCATGATGTTCTTCCTCATGATCTTCTCATGATGTTTTTCATGCTGAACTTCTCCCCCATTGAGATCAATGTGAAAGGTTTTACCAACTATCAAACTCTGTAGCAACCGATTCTTACTAGCTCAAGTGTCCAAAGACACTATTCAAAACAACATCCAATAAGAGTCCTAGATGACTCAATCCATCATAGATACTCCCCCATATAGGAAGCATCAGCATTCAGTCCAGAAAATAATGGTGCTCTGTTACACTAGACTGATGCACTCTTGCATCATCTACTCTGATGTAGGAAGGGTCATAACCCCTAGCATACCTCACAAATATTCAAAAGTCTCTCTGGGAAGAGGCTCAATGAATATTTTTTCAATCTTTTCTTTAGTGCTCACATACTCCAATCTAATGTCCTTATCTACAACTTTCTCTCTCTACATATGATACTTAATAGAAATTTTCTCATTCTTTGAATGTAATACTAGATTCTTAGACATATTTACTATGCTTGTGTTGTCATAATGTATGACAACAGGTACACTAATTACCATCCTTATATCCTTTAGCATTTTCTTTATCCAAACACCTTGATTACAACTATTTGCTACTGCAACATATTTTGCTTCTATTGTACTTTGTGATTTACAATCTTGCTTCTTGCTTAGCCAATAAACCAATCTTCCTCCAAGAAAGAAGGCTCCACCACTGATGCTCCTTCTATCATCCATATTTCTTGCCCAATCAATATCAGTATAAGCAGTTAGAGTAAAATCATTAGATTTTCCATACCATAACCAAACTCTAATGTACCTTTTAGATATCTAAATATCCTTTTGACTATTGAATAATGTGCTTCTCTGGGATCAACTTGGAATCTTACAACAATTCCAATTGCATTTTCTATATTTGACCTTGTGTGAGTTAGATATTACAAACCTCCAATCAAGATCTATACTTCTTTTGCTCAATATTAAGTGTCTCATCCTTTGTAGATAACTTTTGTCCAGTTACCATAAGTGTTCCAATGGATTTACATGTTTCCAAACCAAACCTTTTGTATAAATTTTTCAGATACTTGGTCTGAGATATAAAGATTCCTTCTTTATTTTGTACAATCTATAATCCTAAAAAATATTTCATTTCTCCTATCATACTCATCTCAAATTCTTTCTTCATCTCTTATGCAAACTTCTAACTTTCCTCATCATTTCTTCCAAATATGATATCACCAACATATATCACCAAAATCATCAAACCATCATTAATTTCTTTCTAGTATAGATTATTGTCTTTCATACCTTTGCTATATCCAAGCTTTGTCAAATGTTTGTCCAACCTTGTATACCAAGTTATTGGTGTTTGCTTCAAGCCATACAATACTTTCTTAAGTCTGCATAATATGACCTTGTCATCTATCAAAGAACCACCTTCAGGCTATTCAATGTATACCTCTTCTTCAAGTTCTCCATTCAAAAATGCTAACTTGACATCCATCTGATATACTTTTAATTTATTTTGTGCTACATAGGCTAAGAATAATTTTACTACTTTTATTATAGCCATTGGAGCATAGGTCTCATCATAGTCTATTCCTTCTTCTTGTTAGTAACCTTTGCATATCAATCTTGCTTTGTTCCTTACAACTTCACCTTGTTCATTCATCTTGTTCCTGAATACCCATTTAGTTCCTATCACATTCTTGTCTATTGGTTTGGGGACCAATTCCCATGTCTCATTCTTTACTATCTGATCCAATTCCTCTTTCATAGCTTGTTTCTATTAATCATCCTTACATGTTCATCTACATTCTTAGGTTCAACTTGAGATATCAAACATAGTTCTTCATTGAATTTTCTTCTTATCATCACACCTTTATATCTGCTTTCAATGATCTACTTAGATGGGTGATTCTTTATCATATTCTTTCTTGAAGTAGGAGTTGCTATCTCAACTCTTGGCTCTACTAAAGGTTCTGAGCTTTGTTCTTGCCTTGGCTCTCCTTCATTCTAAAAATCTTTGTTAGTCTCAATAAATACTTCATCATTCCTTGGTTTAATAACAACATCATCATCTAAATTGTAATCAAATATTCTCTCTTGTATCCTGAATTTCTCATCAATTCTCACATTTGCACTATCCATAATAGTCTCAGTTCTTAGATTATAACATCTATACGCATTGCTTTTCAAAAAATAACTAAGAAACATACCTTCATCACTTCTTGCATCAAACTTACCAATATCATCATCTCTTCTGATATAACACTTACTACCAAAAATTCTAAAATACTTAACTATAAGTGAGTGACCAAACCACAATTCATAAGGGGTCTTCTTTGTATCTTTTCTGGCTTGCTCTCTGTTTATAGTGTAGACTAATATATTCGTAGCTTCTCTCCAAAATTTTTTGGATACATCATTCTTAGCTAACATAGTTCTTGTTGCTTCTGTAACTAACCTATTTCTTTTCTCTACAATGCCATTCTATTCAGGGGTTCTCTGAGCTAATAATTGTCTTTTGATTCCATTTACTTCACAAAACATGTTAAACTCATTTTAAGTAAATTCTCTTCCTCTATCTAATCCAAAACATTTAATCTTCATACTAGATTCATTCTAACTCTATTCTTGAACATCTTGAATTTATCAAATGCCTCAGATTTCTCTTTAAGAAATGCAACCCACATCATTCTAGAAAAGTCATCAACTAGAATCATAAAATACCTTTCACCATAGAATCCTTTAGGCTTTGTTGGACTACTAAGATCTGTGTGTACAATCTCCAACTTTTCTATAGTAGTAAATTTCTTGCTAGGAAAAGAAGTTATGCTTTGCTTTGCCAAAACACACTCCTTGCAAATTATGTTGGTAGGTTTTACAATCTTAGGCAAATCTCTAATTGCAAACATACTACTAGTCTTCACAATACTATCAAAGTTTATATGACAAAATATCTTATGCCATAGCTAATTGTCATCTACCTTTACAACCAAACATGTCATTTTAGTAGGATTTAACTAAAATACATTACCTCTAGATCTAGTTCCTATTCCAACTACCTTTCCATCTTTATCTTTGATCATACATGTCTTCTCTATGAACTACAATTGATAACCTTTTTCCACTAGTTTTCTAATACTCAAAATATTGTGCTTCAAACCATCAACACAATATACATCCTTAGTACTAGTTTTACCATCAAGAGTTATAGATCCAATACCTTTAACTTGGCATGCTACATTGTTTCCAACTCTAACAATGCCTCCATCTTGACTTTTGAAGTCAACAAACTTGTCCATATCATCAAACATATGATGTGAATAACCACTGCCAATTATCCAATTAGATTTATTTTCAACCTGTGACACCAAAGCTACTTTCTCTGTACTTTCTTCTTTAATTGCCACAAATTCAATTTCATCATCACTAGCACTTACTGCTTGTTCATCAAAATCATTTTCTTCATTTCCATACAAATGCTCTTTATTTCTTATAGGTTTGTAATTTCCTTTATACTTTTTCTCTCTTTTAGGATACTTAGATGCATAATGATCATATTCATCACAAGTCCTAAATTTAAAGATTTTCTTATCATCTTTTTTTCTTCTTACTAGAAGGGCAACTCCTTCAATCTTTCTATCCTTATCAGATCTATTGCTACTAGAAAAATCTCCTCTAGCACTTGTGCTCCTTGACAAACTAGGTTGAATATTCAAGGCATTGAAAGCTATTTTAGTTTTGGTCAATTCTCTAGACTGTCTAAGCTCATTCTCAACTACTTCAAGTCTTGCAATCAATATCTCCTTTGCAAAATCTTTTCTACAAGATGTCAAAAATTGTATCATTTGAACTGTTGACTTTGATGGTGGTGTTAAAGTCTTCAATATCTTTCATATAACCTCATCATCTTCTTTGGTTTCTCCTTGAGATTTAATACCCTTAGTAATTTTTGATATCCTATCTACATGTGTTCCTACAGATTCATTTTCCATTATTTTAGCATCTTTAAATGCACAAATCCAACTTTCTAACCTGAACTTCTTAGAATGTGCATCACCTTCAAAACTAGTTTCCAAAACTTTTCAAATCAAATGTGAAGTAGCAAGTGATTTTACCTAATTGTATTCAATTTTAGAAAGTGCAATCAATAGTGCTTCTCTCGCTCTCATGTCGCACATAAAAAGATCTCTTTCATCCTTAGTATAATTTTCCAAATCCTTTTCAACAATGATTGTCCTCACTAATTTTGTCAAGATCCAATATCCTAGACCCATACACAATAGATGTTTCTTCATCCATTCCTTCCATCTATCATAATTTTTTTCATCAAACTTAAGACTATCTTTGTTGAACATGCTTGCCATGGATCTCCCAAAGTTGTTAAACTTTATCTTCAAGTACCTAATGCTCTTATACCAATTGTTTTTGACAAGAAAAATAGGTTTTATAGGGATCCTAAAACTTGAGAGTTAAAATATATCATAAGGTTGATAATAAGAAGTTAAAGCCTAACCAGAAAAAGAAGTCCAATGAAAGGGCCAGTTCAATAGATAGACAAAAAGCTAAAGGCTAATAATAAGTAGTTAAAGCCCAGCTAGAAAATGAAAGCCAACCAAAAGGCCAATACAATAGTCTGAAAAACTAACTAGCCTAAAAACTACAACAATCTAATAGTCCAAAAGATAGGAAAAGAAAAACAAAGTTATTCCTTTGTCTTTCTCTCAAGATCCTACACCACTTCTACTGCTTTATAGGCTTTGTTAATCTCCTCAGCCATCTATTCCTACTGTTGGATACAATTGTCTATTTGTGTGTTGTCTTTGATGTTACAAAAATGTCATATCAGTTGTCAATTAGTGCTTACTAAGCTCACTTGGTAAGAAAGATAGTTTTCCTTGTCTACCGAGCATTCCTAAAGATTATTCTTTGAAGATAGTGTCTATCAAGCTCACTCAAGTGTCGAAAGAATTTAGGTAGGAAATAGTGTTAATCGAGTTCACATAGTTAGTGAATGAAACTTGGATAGAGTCAGTGTTCACCAAGTTCACTTAGTTACCAAAGGATTTTTGCAAGTTTGCAATGTTAACCAAGCTTTTGTTGGTTAACATAAGAAATCATCTTAGAACCAATGTTTACTAAGTAGGATTGACCAATAAAGGATTTTTTTGTTTTGGCATAAGATGCTTAATTATTTTAAGTATTATTTCTAGCTGAATATGGTGATAATTATTGGTTATTATAATTTGAATTTGAGCTGGCTTGACAATCTGGATGGTATAAATAAAAGGTCAAGTTGAGGTTTCTACAGTCTATGCAAGTGTATTGAGTAAATTGAGAAAGAAAGAGTGAGAGCAAACTTGAAGGATAAGTAGGTATCCTTGTGGAGTAGAAAAGTGTTATTTGATCAGGAAGGATCAAGTATGAAGTAGAATAGAGATCTATAATCAGTATTTTAGTTGCATCACAACTAGGTCATTTCATTGTTACTCTCTAATAATTGTAGTAGTGATCTAAAATCTCTTAATAGAGTTGGTTTAACAACTAGTTGCATATCGTCTAACAAGGTGATAGTTTTGTTGAATTTTTTTAAGACCTCTTGCAAGGCCACTCCTAAAAAATTTATTAAGTCCTCTAACAAGGTCACACCTAACAGTGTGTTTTGTAACCTTTAACTAGGTTGGTTCCTAATAGGGCTCTCTTCAGAAGAGTGAAAAATAGTAACTAGTTAAATTGGCAATTTTTTCTATATTAGGTTTCCATGTTTCATTTTGGTGTCTCATGTGTTCATGTTATTTCTCTTGTGCTTGAAAATTAATCACTATTAATGTTTTAAGATCAGCTAAAAGTAATTCACACTTTGCATTTACCAAGTTACAGTATTTCCTATGTGTTTACCAAGTAATAGCAGCATTCAATTTCTCAATCTAAATTATATTAATGACATCTAAGGGATCTGAGATATATTTTAGTGGTAAATAATTCATCCCCCTTAGTTACTCCTTTTATATTTCTAACAATTGGTATCAGAGCTTTTGGTGCTTGCGGGAAAGGTTTCAAGGATGTAAGCTAAAGATCAAGATTTCTTACAAGAGAGAGATTCTAAAGCTAAAAAAAGATAAATTTTCAACATGGTAGGGACTCATGAGACTTCATCTGGCTAGCATTAGTGATTTAGGCTTGAAATACCTTGATGAAGAATACACAACCCCTACTTGTACATTATCTATTGGAGATCTTGGTAAGAAAAAGAACCATAACATCATGATGATTGATATTGCATCTGCTCTCAACTATGATGAATTTAATGAGACTAAAGATTGCAAAACTACTTTTGATATGTGGAACAAGCTAATGGACAACTATGGTGGTGATGAAAATGTGAGGAGAGCCAAAGCAGAAAGCCTTAGAGGATAGTTTGATTAGATGAAAATGTTGCCAAATATGTGGAAAGAATCAAAGCTAGTGTTGATGCAATTAGAGCTTTTGGAGGAGAAATCAAGGATGAAACCATTGTAGGTAAAGTTCTCAAAACATTGCTTCCCATCTATGCAATCAGAGTATTTTCTATTCAAGAAAAGAGGTGTCAACCAAATCACAAGATAAGTTTGGATACCTTAGTAGGAAGATTGACAACTTTTGAACTAGACAACTATGACAATTATGTTCTAGCTTCTAAAAATATTGAATATGCATTTGAGGCCAAACTTTCACTCAAAAAGAAAGGCAAGAAAATAAAGGACATTTAGTTAGAAAGTGAAGAGAAATTAGAGGAGAGTTCTAATAGAAATCTTGAAGTTGTTGAAGCTTTACTTGCAAAAAAATATTTTAGAAGTAGAGGAAAATACAAAGGTAAAGTTCTCCTAATCTATTTTTCATGTGAAGAAATTGGTCATAATGTTGCTAGGTGCCCAAACAAAGAAAGAAAGGATGAGAAGAAAAGTCACAAATATAATGGAAAGAAGGATTTCAAAAATCACAAATCATTCAAGGACAATAGTAAGAAGACTTGTTTTATGGCTAAAGATTTTGATAACAATGAAGATGAAATAGTATACATTACTGTGAAAGATCAATTTGATGAAGAAGAAGATAAGATGGCACTTATCTCTCATGTTAGTAAAAATGACACATGGATCATAGATAGTAGATGTTATCATCATATGAATGGAGATAAAAAAAAAATTGAACACTTTGAATATTATGATGGAGGTAGTGTAAGATTCAGAAACAACAAACTTTGTTGCATAAAAGGGAAAGGCCAAATCTCATTAACCAAAGAACTTGTATGTGACAATGCCTATTGGGTTGAAGGATTAAAAAATAATTTGTTGAGTGTGGCACAAGTAATCAACATTGGATTCAAGGTAGAATTCATGCATGGCAAGAAAGTCTACTAGATGACAAAGGGAATTTGATTGGATCAGACAAACAAATAGTAGGTAACTTATTTTATCTTGATCTTGATGATTGTTCATGTTTTATTGCTCAAATGGAAGAAAGTTGGTTATGGAATATAAGATTATGTCATGTAAACTTTGATAATATGGTCAAGATAAGAAAATTTAGAAAAGTAAGAGGTATTCCTAGTTTGAAGAAACTAGATGTTGGTTTATGCAAGAATTGTTAGAATGAAAAAATGGGAAAGACTAGTTTTAAGAGTAAAAACTATCAATTTGAAGATGTCTTGGAAATTATGCATATTGACCAATGTGGACCCATTGGAATAGAAAGCTATAGTGGAGAAAAATTATTTATTCTTTTTTTTTATGACTATTCCAAAATGACGACTGTTATGTATATTAAAGAATGTTTCTATCAAATACTAGAAGGAAGCCATCGACACTGCAGTTCATACTTTGAACTGAGTAAAATTGAAGGACTCGTATAAAACTCCCTCTAAATTATGGTATGTCTAAAAACCTAATGTAAGTTACTTGAAAGTATTTGGAAGTAAATGTTATATTTTGAAAGAGTCTAGAAAAGGAGTTTGATGTGAACACTAACTCTATCATAAGGTTTTGTTGATCCAAACAAAAGTGACATGGTATGAAAATTACATAAAGCACTATATGGTCTAAAAAAAGCTCCTAGAGCATGGTATAAAAGGTTACACAACTACCTTATACAAATTGGTTTTCAAAGAACTAATGACAATAGTAGTTTATACATCAAGGAAGGAATAGATAACAAGATTGTATTGGCAGAAATATTTGTGGATGACACTCTATTTATAGGAAATGATGATCCATGTAAAGAATTTTTAGAACAAGTGAAAAAAGAGTTTGAGATGTCCATGATTGGTGAGATAAAATTCTTTATTGGATTACAGATTTAGCAAAACAAGAATGGTATCTACATTACTCAATCTAAGTATATCAAAGAGATACTCAAGAAATTTGGAATGGAAGATTCTTTACCAATTGGAACCCCATGTGCCTTGGACTAAAGCTTACCAAAGATGATGATTCAAAAGAGGTAGATTAGACCTTATACAAATCAATGATTGGAAAATTACAGTATGTAGTTCATACAAGGCTTGATATTTCTTTAGCAATTGAGATAGTGGCAAGATTCTTAGCTAAACTTAGAGAACATCATATGATGGAAATCAAAAGAATTTTGAGATATCTAAAAGGTATTGAAGATTATGGATTACAGTACAAACTTGGAAGAAATTTAGAACAAAAGGTATTCATTGATGCTGATTGGGTAGGAAATTTTGATGACAGAAAAAGAACAAGTGGTGGAGCATTCATTCTTGAAAAAAGGTTGGTATCTTGGACAAGCAAGAAGAAAAATTGCACATCCCAATCTACAGTAGAAGTAGAATATGTTGTAGTAGCAGTGAATTATTCTAACATTGTTTGGTTTAAATAGTTCTTGGAAGGCATGAAGATTGAAATCAAACAGCCAGCGTTTATGTATTGTGATAACACTGACAGAATTAACATATCAAAGAACCCAGTGATGCATTCCAAAACTAAGCATATTGCTATAAAATATCATTTTGTTAGAGAATTGGTGTAGGAAAAAGAAATCAGATTGGAATATGTTCACACAAAAGAACAGATTGTAGATATATTCAGCAAGTCATTACCTAAGGATGCATTAATGTGTCTAAGAGGTAAGTTAGGGGTCATTCCCTTATCTGAAGCTCACTAAATAAAGTTTTAGTGATGCATCAATAGGAACTAAGTTGAAGATCGATTAGTTGATGTAGCATAGTCAAAGAGAATATTGCATATGAATCAGTACTTAAGGTACATTGATACTAATTTGGTATGTGATGTCTTTGGAATGTGTTGTCAAAGAGGAAAAAGATTACTGTCATATCTTTCTAAAATTTGTTTATATCTTTCTGAAGGAGAAGTATACTATCATTAGAGTTGTGTAATTCCTTTGTAGAGGGAGATTACTATAGGAAAGAGAAGAAGCTTTTAGTAAAAATCTAAGAGGGAGAAAAAATTCTATCAATAGAGAAAGTCTTGTTCTCAAATTTCATTGTGCTATGACATGTTGTGTTGTCATTAATGCCAAAGAGAGAGATTGTTGGATACAATTATCTAATTATGTGATATCTTTGATGTTACACAAATGTCATATTAGTTGTCAGTTAGTGCTTACCAAGCTCACTTGGTCAACAAGACAATTTTCCTTGTCTACTGAGCATTCCTGAAGACTACTCTATGAAGACAGTGTCTACTGAGCTCACTTGAAATTCAAAGGAATTAAGGTAGAAAATAGTGTTAATCAAGTTCACATGGTTAACGAAGGAAAGTTGGCTAGAGTTATTGTTCACCAAGTTCACTTGGTAACCAAAGGATTTTTGCAAGTTCGTAGTGTTAACCAAGCTTCTATTGGTTAACACAGGAAATCATCTCAGAACTAGTGTTTACTGAGCAGGGTTAGCCAATGAAGGATTTTGTTGTTTTGGCATAAGATGCTTACTTATTTTAAGTATTATTTCTAGCTAACTATGGTGATAATTATTGCTTATTATAATTTGAACTTGAGCCAACTTGACAATCTAGATGGTATAAATAAAAGGCCAAGTTGAGATTTCTAGTGTTTGTGCAAGTGTGTTGATTAAATTGAGAAAGAAAGAGTGAGAGTGAACTTGAAGGATAAGAAAGTATCCTTGTGGAGAAAAAAAGTGTTATTCAATCATGAAGGATCAAGTATTTTGTGCTACTAAAAGTGTTATTAAATTATCCTTTCAATCACGAAGGATCAAGTATTAGTTCTCAAATTATCCTAATAGGGTTGGAATCTCCTAACGGGGATTCCAATTCTCTAACAAGGACTCATATATAATAAATGTTGTCCACAAAGATTCAAATTATCTTTTGTGCTACATTTTCTAGCACTGTGTTCTCAAACTTTTGTTCATCTTTCATAAGGAGTTTATCCTACCTTAGTGTCCTTATTGAATTTATGCACAATATTAATTAAATTATCAATGACAGGGGCTTTATCATTTACCTCTATAGATAAAGCATCTACAAATTTTTTTTGATGTCTTCAAAGATTTTTCTCTTATCTCTCTCAACTCTTAGCATTCATTGCTTTTCTCTTTTCTTTTGTAGCTCTCCCAAAATGTCCATTTATTTAGCAAATAGATTTGATTGGTCCCAATTCAAGATTGCAATCTCCTCATCAAGATCAATTTCATCAACTACCATCCCTTTTCCTTTTCTCTTCTTGATAGTTGAAGAAGGAATTATTTATTTTTCCTTGTCAAATGAGTCCTTCTGCTATAGTAGCTCAGTTGAGACTATGGGAGCCTATTGCTCAATTGAAGCTATGGGGACCTATTTCTTAGTTACCATTTTGATAGAACTCAGTGAAAGTAAAACAAAATTTACTTCATAGATAAGTTGAACTTGGTTCAACTCAATGGATTTTTTCTCAAATGCTACCTTAGGTGGAATGGAGTGAAGTAATGTCATGACCTCTATAATAATCTTCTCAGTATCATAACCCTCAATTGTTTGAATCTCTAGAAGAACTCCTTCTTCCTTGATGTCAAAAATGTTCTTCCATATCTTTGTTGTGGACTACATGATATCTTCTATATTATTTGACAAAACTTGAAAAGTTTTAAATCTTGGAGTTTGTTTGATTTCATTTTTGGACATTTCCTCCTTGATTTATTTATCAAAAATATTAGGTATGAGACTCCTTAGGGTCTTCTCTCTAATATCCTTCTCTATTTTTGCTACATTATTCCAATGGTGTAAAACAACCTTCAGTAGATTTTCAAAAGCATTCCCTTGAAGCTCAAAAGGTCTTGGACTAACCACCAATGTTCTCCTTTAGGATTTGTGACATGGCTTAAATGCCTCATGTGATCTATAAGTCTAGTGGTTGTATCAAGCATTAACATGTCAATCTTTTGGTGCAATGGCAACTCTATCTTGTAACAAGTGGTATCAAAGCTTGGTCATAGGTTCAAATGTCCTCAAGTAACACTAAGGGGGGATTGTTGGACTAATTTCCAATGTTCCCCTTTGAGATTTTTTTAATGGCTTAACCACCACCTATGTTCTATAAGTCTAGTGGTTGTATTGGGCATTAATAGACTAATCTTTTGGTGCAATGATAACTCTAGCTTGTAATAGAAGGGTCATATTTCCATCTTGCCATTTTCTCAACTAATGCTTCCTCAATGTTTTTATGCCCCTCTTTGCTTCTAGAGTCATACTTGAAGTATTTAAATCATTCCATACCCGTTTCTTCCCTTATATTTTCCAGTTGTTTCTCAAAGATAGGGGGTGCATTCTTGAAAGGTATAATTGGGGTATTGTCTTAATCTTGACCATCTTTATCCTCATCCTATATCTTTTGTTTCTTCTTTGGTTTTCTTGGCTTGGAGGCAGTAATCACAAGAGTAGACCTTGAAATTCTCCTTGGTGGAGGCTTGGATGGGGTCTTCACCTTCTTCTTGGGAGGTTCCTCTGCTTATTCTTCTTCTTTAGTTTCCTCTTTCTCTTTCACTTCATCTTCCTGTTCTACATCATTACCCTTACCTTTAGTGATTATGAGAGATGAGTTTGATTTTACAAGTTTCTTTCCAATGTTTTCTAGCCTCTTCTTCCCTCTCTTTGGAATTTTAGGGATCTAAATCTCAAGTGAGATTCTTGTTTTAACTTCATCATATATCCCAAAATAAGTAGCCTCAGGATCTATAGGATCATTGATGAGTGACTCAACAATGCCTCTTGTATCATCAATATTCACCTCATATGCTAGAGGTTTGACCCATGTAATCCTAGGTCTAACTACCTCTATGTGAACTTTTTCATAGTCAACCAAGAAGCATATATCTTTCTCATAATCATCTACAAGTTTCTTAGGGACCCTAAGCTTGCTTTGGATCCTTTCTTTGAAATTGTCAAAGTATGCATCCATGATGCTTTCAAAGTTCTCACCCATCACATTTATGAATTCATTAATCTTATATCGAAATAGGGTGTCTTTCTTCCAAACAACATTTCCTTTTGAAGGAAAGAGTTTCTATACATAAAAGAAAAAAGCAAACTAAGAGTGAGCCAAACTTACATTTGTTTTTCTTTGTGGCACAAATACTCTCCATGTTCTTTCTTAGCAACATGCATTGAACCTCAACTAGGTCAAAAGATAGATTTTACTTGACAATCTTGTATACTAGGTCTACTACCTTATATGGTACACTATTTGCAAAACTTGAGTTATAGATTTTATGTTCAACAACATGGATACAAAACTTGATTTCCATGTCTATCACATTGTTTAGCTTCATGCCTCTTCCATTCCATTCAACTAGTGTTAGCTTTGTCAGTTCTACTCAACCTAGGGTTTTAGTAGCCCTTAGATTTCTCTATCATTGGATATGCTTTTATCCTATGAATCATCTTCTTTGTGATGGGATATTTTTGTTCTAGCCATAATGACATATCATGGACTCAGATTAGTATAAGCCTAAGCCATTTAACTCAAAAATTTCACGACTTTTTGTGCTCGAACTTTAGAATATAATTTTCACATAATGCACTGTATGCCAGATCTAGTGCAAGATTCCTTACTTCTTGAGTAGAGAAATGATAAAATGACCTAATTTCATGAATGAGAAGTATGTTTGGAGGGATCAATGAGTGAGCTCCTTTAGGATCCTTCTCCTCAAAAATCACTAGATAAAGCTAGAGTTTCAAAAGAATGTAATCAAAAATTGTTACAAACATTACGAGCCTTTCTTGACCTTTGAACTAGAACATGATGCCATGATGATTAGTTGATAAAGGATTTGAACATGGTGTCTTTGCATGAGAATTTACTTCAATAAACTTGCACCTAATCACTTTGGGGGCTCAGGGAATGCTGCACTCTTTAAAAAACTCTAACTTTGGCTTGAAGATGAAACTGTTATATCTTCTTTTTTATAATTTTCTTAATTTTAGGTCTTTATTAAATATCCTATACTTGGGTAGGTAGAAGAAGCTTGGTTTGGTCTTTAACCCATAAATGCTTAGCTATTAGTAACTAATCATGCTTGGTTGAGTCAATGACTTGGTTGAGTCTACCCGTGCTCAGTTAGGTCTAAGTGTAATGCTAAAAATCTAGTATGCTACTAACATTAATAAGAATTTAACATCCACAAAGCTAAATAAAAGAAACACTTATGATATGACAAAGGTGGACACCATGATGGAAAGAAAATAAAAAATGGTAAGCTTCTTGAGAGTAACCTATGATGATGTAGATGTGTCCAGATAGATAGGGGATGTGTGCTCATGATGTGCTCAAGCTTCAAATAGTGGGTTTGTTATCAAGTGTGGAGATGAGTGGAGGGTTAAACAATGGATGTGTGGGTGGATTTTAACATGGCAATGATATAAATGGATATGTTGTAGTGGGTAGTGGGGCATTATAAGTTTGCATTGGTAGATGATAGATTGTGAGAGAGGAAGGGCTCAATTTATAAGCTAAGGGGTAGTGAGATGGAGGGTTAGGATGTGAGGATGCAGAGAAGGTGAGGAAGGGCTAGGATGTAATGAGAGGGGAGCACAAGGATTGTGCTTCTTCAAAGCTCTAGCCTTGTGACAAGTGTCACAAGTAGATTGGGTGGTCAAAATGGAGGGTCAAGGGGAGTAATGAGGAAGGAAGAGTGTATAAGAGGTATGTTAGAGGCATTAATGGCATGTAAGAGTCATTAATTCTCTTGGATAGGGATGGAAGAGGACAAGGGAGACCATTGAATTTGGCTTGGGTTAGCAAGTCTTAATCCTTTCTTAAAGTTGTGCAAATGTTTAAGAGGGGAATAAGGCTTAGCTTAGAAAGGGGGTTAGGAGGTAAGTGATCTAACTTTGATGGGATGGGTTAGTTAGGTGACTAAGTGAGGTTAATATGGGTGAATGGGTTGGATTAGGGGTAAAGATAGGGTTTAGGGATGTTTTAGGGGTTTAGGATGCTTTATTAAATGATTTATTTAATAAATGGGGGATGTAGGATTAAATTAAATAGATTTTTGCATTTATTTAATTTAATAGAGGAACATGGATTTAATTGATAAATTGATTTTGGGTTAACATTTGATTTTATCAGTTGGAATATAGTTAATTAAATAAATCAATTAACTAGGGGATGGAAATTAATTAATTAATTATATAAAAATTAATTAGTAATGCCCTAGAATATGACTAAAAAAGATTACCTAATGGTGTAATTTGATTTAGGTGTCTACATTTTGCCCCTCTTTGACATAATGTTGGGACAACAATATTTCAAAGAAGTTTGGATATAAACAACATGAAAAAGATTTGAAGAAACATGGTTTCCTAAGTCTTGAGTAGAAGAGAAGAGAGTGGACTACATGATGCCCCCTCAAGAAGGTGGTGGGGAGAGAAGACGAAACTCAACAACTTATTGAAAAGTTATAACAAGGTTGCAGGAGAAGGGGGACATAAAAGGGAAAAAAGAGGTATAAAAATATAATTATATTATAAAAATAATAGGACAAGAGGAAAATATTGGTGCACGAGGGGTTAGAGAGGGAAAAGGGCACCATAAGGGGTCTATAGGGGAGGCTAGGAGTGCTAGAAAGGGTCATTTAGTCTCATATTGATGTCAATATATTTTTTCTTAGAGCTATGATTTAGACAACACAATGACTACATAGGAATGACTAGAGCATTAAGCAGATGTGGTACGATGAATGCAGGTGCAACAAACACCAAACCGATTGGTAGGGTCAAAAACTTTACCTAGTGATCTATGTATTTAATTTTAGAGTGTTCTTGTAGGTTAGAAAAAGTGTTCCCACAGGCACGGGTCTAACAATATCGCTCTAGGGATTAATGGGATTGCAATCCCACAAAATCATCTAGATGACAGGGGTAAAAGTAGGGGTTAGAAGCCATTTTTGTGAAATTAGTAGTTTGACAAGTAGTTATCATGAGAACATGAATTTTTGCATAATTTAATGTGGATGAGCAATTTTGCTAGCAAAAATGCATTCCTCTTTGCGAGAATAGGGTCTCGTGAGGATGGGTAGTTGTAAGAGTGGGTCAATGTAGGAATAGGGAATAGTTGATTGGTAGGTTTAAAGGATTAGGCATGTTCCCATGGTAAGCTAGGGTGGTGGGAATGTGGAGGGAACTTGGGGTAATGGAAATGCAAGTTAGGCTTCTGGGGGGATGGGAAATGGTCAAGGAATGATCCCACTGTATAATGTAATGGCGTGAAGGCGGGTGATGATCATTTAGGGGAACACTCTAGTGGAAATGTTGGGAAAGGGTAAAGTTCAATTTTGATGGGAAAAAGAGGGTTGGGGGGTTTTTCAACATGGTTATACTGTGTGAGAAGAGGAAAAGAAAACTAATTTTAGCATTTGTTTGGCTTTAATATAGTGGTCATTGGACACTTTGGTATTGCGAGAGTGATGTGTAGCTATGCTATGTGGCAAAGAGTAGTTTATGCCTATAGACTTGATGAGGATTGATGGTATCAGACTAGGGTATTTGGCTAGGTTACCTCACACACATACCTACATGGTGATGGTCACAACTTTATGCAAGTGATGGCATAGTAAGAAGGGCACATTCTACTTGTTGATAGTAATCCTCAAGAATGTGTACATGATCTTTTGATTACCTGTATAGGGGATGCTAGTATAGTTAATAGGGAGATATCGAGAGAGGTAGTGCTATAGTGACTGGTGGGGACCAGAGTCTAGTATCATATCAGGAGTGAGTAGTTTCCTCTAGATGAGCACTTGGATCTGGTAGCAATGGAGAGAAGGATCTATTTTTATGTGTATAGGTTGGTGTTCGGGTATATTTCCCCAGACACTGGTGGTACAAGAGTGATGTTGGCATTGTTATCGATGATTATGCAAATTATGGATGATGAAGTCCTTACAGCATGGGGCTCACTAATTTTAACTAAGCTATACCGTGACCTTCATTAGATTGTGTATTAGGGTGTAGGCCATTAGGGGAGGAGTGTGGGGTTCCAAACATTATTATAGGTGTGGGCCTAAGAGCATATTGTGTTATTTAGGCCAACTAGGTGGAGGGAGAGGTAGGTAGAGGAGTCAATTGTGTATAGTTGGGTGATCCTCTCACCTATCACCATACAAAGGATGTCTATTAATGGTGTGTCTAGCTAGATGAGATTCAGGTCATCATATGAAGGCTATATATGGGTCTCAGGCCATAGGTAGAGGAGAGGTAATATTTTCCATATACCATATCACCATGTTTCATTTTTGGGTGGTGGGAGTATATAGCATAGCAATACTAGCTAGATAGTGCCTTACGATAGTTTAGATGACCATAGGTTGCCTTAGGGGAGCCAAATTAGGTATCAATGCGTGACATGAGAGACAAATAATATTTTTGGGCCAGCACTTAAGAGGGAGGGGTTGCTACAAGAATGGTAAGACTTAGCACCACATGATTGGGATTGGTTTGGGGGTGTGGCAGATGTAGGCTTGACTCAGGAGTACTGAGACTAGTTTTAGCACCCTAGGCTAGTAGGTCGACCTAGCTCACCAAAGTAGTAGGAGAGATTTCCTAAGTGGAAAAGTAAGAGAGATACATGGCTAGGGGGCTACAATAATGAGTAGAGGTGGTTATACGGGAGGAGGTGCCATTAAGGTAGAGGGTTGGCAGGGAGGAGAGATAGGAGGATGTAGCCATAGCTGGAGAGAGGAGAGAACATGCAAGAGGAGGAGGGGAGACAATAGGAGGAGGATGGATAGGGACCATAGGGGCCAGTAGGTGGAGGGGATCATCATTAGGGGGAGGGGATGATGGATTGGCAGATAGGTATGCATCCCTGTAGTAGGCATATGAGGTGAATAGCTAGCTATTGTGGGATACATAGTAGGAGAGAGATCAACTTAGGATAGAGCTAGACCAATTCCATCATGAGCATGATGTGGTGCAGGGATAGAGAGACAAAGAAGGGATAGAGTTGGGGATATTGTGAATGGAGATAGGGTAGTTGGAGGGGAGTTAGAGGTGATGGATTTGGAGAGACATATGTAATAAGGGAGGATGGACATCATTTAGGAGGAGAGGGATAGATTGGTGGTGGTAGTGGCTACACTAAGGATGCAAATGGAAATATGAGGAGGATTGGAGGAGATGAGGTGATTGAGGGGGGAGGTGGAGGTTCTATTGGAGAGAGAGAGAGTTTTCATCATAGGAGATACCATGCAGCAATGTTAGTAGATTAGGTAGAGCATTATAGATAGCCGATATGGTCAAGTACAATTGGCACTCATACAGGCATGCATGGAGGGGGAGAGAGTGGATGGAGCACTAGGGGCTTGTAGAGGACTAGTGGCTCTTAGCACACAAGGTAGAGCCATAGGATAGGGTAGAGCTAGAGGTGTGATGGGGGGATAGGTGGGAGGAGGGATGAGGTAGAGAGCTCAAGTACTAGAGGGGGACAAATGAGGTCACTACCACCACTAGTAGCAACATTAGGTGCTAAGAGGGACCCTTATGAGTCTCATGGTGAGGAGGTGATGGAGTTGGATGAGGAGGATGATATATTATGTTTTGGATAGTATTTTTGGATGTATTTTTGTGGGTATAGACTCAATGTATTGGTATGGGCATTTTTACTATATGGTACTGGATTCTTTTTGGACTATGATGGACTTTGGGATTTTTTTGGGATGAGTGGTGTATTCTTTATTCGTTGTAGGTGTGATGTATATAGATATGATCATTCTTTTGGGGGGATATGGATGTATCAAGTATTGTGCTATGAGATGTGTTGATGTGGATGTTTGTATGAGATGCATGTAGGTAGATGCAAGAGTTAAAATAACATATTTTTATGTAGGATGTGATGTTTTCATGAGATGCATGATGTTACTGACACTTTGTGATCCAAGATGTGATATGTTTATGATGAGATATTGGATAGAATTGACATATTTGTGATGCAGGATGTGATGTGCTTTATGATGAGATAGTGGATGATATTGATGTTTTTGTGATGCAAGATGTGATGTGCTTTATGATGAGATAGTGGATGGTATTGGTGTGCTTGTGATGCCAGGTGTGATGCGCTTTATGATAAGATGTGGGAGATATTTTATGATGATCTTTATGATAGCTAAAAAAAAATGGAAATAAATCTAAGATATGATGATGGATGAAATGACTTTTAACTTTATGATGAGAAAAATAAGTGGAATGGACTTTTTAAGTGATGGTAATGAAACATGACAAAATGAATATAAACTAGGATGATGGAAACATGAAAAAATGAATTTAAACTAGGATGATGAAAACATGATAAAATGAATGTAAACTATGATGATAAAAATGTGATAAAATTGTTTTAAAACTATGATGATGAAACATGATAAAAGGAACTCAAACTTATGATGATGAAACACAATAAAATGAATTTAAACTATGATGATAAAATATGATAAAATTAATTTAAACTATGATGATGAAACATGATAAAATGAATTTAAACTATGATGATGAAACATGATAAAATGAATTAAACTATGACGATGAATGTAATACTATGATGGTGAGAATGGTAAAAAGAACTCAAACTATGATGATGTAACACGATAAAAATGGACTCAAAACTATGATGATGAAACATGATAAAATGAGATTAAACTATGATGATGAAACATGATAAAATGAATTTAAACTATGATGATGAAACACAATAAAAATGGACTCAAAACTATGATGGTGAACATGATAAAAGGAACTCAAACTTATGATGATGAAACACAATAAAAATATGAAGGGTCATATTTCCATCTTTCCATTTTCTCAACTAATGCTTCCTCAATCTATTTATGGTCTTCTTTTCTTTTAAAGTCATACTTGAAATATTTAAATCATGCCATACCCCTTCCTTCCCTTATATTTTTCAATTTTTACTCAAAGATAGGGGGTGTCTTCTTCAAAGATATAATTGGGGCATTGTCTTCATCTTCATCATCTTCATTCTTATCCTGAAGCTTTAGTTTCTTCTTTGTTTTTCTTGGCTTGGAGGCACTAATCAAAGGAGTAGACCTTGTATTTATCCTTGGTGGAGGGTTGGATGGGGTCTTCACCTTCTTCTTGGGAGGTTCGTCTTCCTCTTCTTCTTATTATTTACTTTTCTCTTTCTCTTCCTCTTCATCTTCATCTTCTACATCATTACCCTTGCCTTTAGTGATCTTGAGAGATGAGTTTGATTTTGCAAGTTTTTTTCTAGTGCATTCTAGTTTCTTTTTCCCTCTCTTTTGAATTTTAGTGATCTAAATCTCAAGTGAGATTCTGATTTTAACTTCATCATATTTTCGAAAGGAAGTGGCCTTGGGATCTATAGGATCATTGATGTGTGCCCCAACAATATCTCCTTTATCATCAATATTCACCTCATATGCCAGAGGTTTTACCCATGCAATCCTAGGTCTGACTCCCTGTATGTGAAATTTGTCACAGTCAACCAAGAAGCATATATCTTGCTCATAATCATGTACAAGTTTCTTAGGGATTCTAAGCCTTCTTTGCATCCTTTCTTTGAAAGTCTTAGAGGATGCATCCATGATGCTTTCAAAGTTCTCACCCATCTCATTTATGAATTCATTAATCTGATATGTAATTGGGGTGTCTTTCTTCCAAAAAACCATTTCCTTTTGAAGGAATGAATTTCTATACATAAAAGAAAAAATAAACTAAGAGTGAGAAAAACTTACATATGTTATTCTTTGAGGCCCAAATTCTCTCAATATACTTTCATAGTTGGGTGCATTGAAGCTCGACTAGGTCAAAAGATAGATTCTACTTGATAATCTTGTATGCTAGGTCTACTACCTCACATGGTGTGTTTTTTGCATAACTTGAATTACATGGTTTTGACAAAGTAGTTACAAAAAACTTAGTCATTATCTAGCATAGTTGGTTGGTTACCACTGCGATCAAACCATTACTTAGGTTGAGTGCATAGTGCATGTTGAGTAAACAAAGAAAGTTGAGTGATCAGTGTGAGCCAAGTGATCACAACATGTCAAGAATAAGTGACTAGACAATACATGCTAATTTATATGATAGTTAGTGCCAAAAAGTTATTATGTGCCAAGTCACTATGGTGCTAAGCAAATAGTTGATGCCAAGAAGATAGTGTGTGTCAAGTGATTATGGAGTTGAGCAAACAATATAAGGCATAGTTTAGGCTGAGCATTAGAAGCCTATTGATGTCAAGTAACCTATCAATGAAATATATGTTAGTAATGGAACAAACTCCTATGTAAACCATTTTTTGCTAACATAGTCTCAAATTCTTGATATCAAGAAATAAGGATGGATTCATATCACACATCCATATATGACCCATGCATCCAATCAAAAAAGAAGAAGCATTAAGCATCAATATCAATCAACCAAATATTTTCATTATTACCTAAGATTGTCTCCATATGCCTATTTAAATAGGTTAACCCTAGGGGGAGTAATAAGGTGAAGAGAGATACTAAGGATATTATCATGTGTGAAAGATGCATGGAGAAGATGCTTAAGTGAAGGTTAAGCATTGCAGAACTAGTTGATAAGAAATGAACTAGTTGTAAAGACAAGTAGTGAAAGGCAAAAGAATATACATTCAATCAAAAGGATCAAGATATAATTAGGAGAGAGGCCTAGTAGAAGGGTGGTAATCAAAGGATCAGGTACTAAATCATTTTGATAGGTGATACAAGGTAAATCTCTTAATAGAGTAGTCCTAAAAAACTTTTGTAAATCTCTTAATAGAGTGCTTAATTGTGAGTTTAAATCCTTTAGTCAAGGTGAGGCCTAACAATTTTTGTAAGACTTTAATAGGTGGATCAAAGTTTATGATAAAAAAAATTGTAGCCATAACTGGTCACGCTTTATTGCTATAGTAGTGAAGATTTGTGAGCGTCATCCCCACCCCAATTTTACCTTTTCCTTGGAGGGTTTCTAGGTAACCAAAATATTTTTTGTTATGTGTTGATTTCTATTATGCTATGGATGTGATGCATGTTACATAGTTTAGTCTATATGCTAAGTTATGAGATGGATGAATGGTGAAATGCTTTAAGGTAGAAGTTTTAAGTGTTGATTTAACCCCCCACTCTCAAAACTTACTTTCCCATATATATTTCCAACATTTATGTCCAACGACATGGATACCAAACTTGATTTCCATGTTTGAAACATTGTTCAGCTTCATGCCTCTTCCATCTCATTCAACTAGTGTTAGCTTTTTCAGTTTTTCCCAACCTAGGGTTTTAGTAGCCTTAGATTTCTTTGTCATTGGATACCCTATTATCCTATGAATCATCTTCTTCATGATGGTATAGGTTTGTTCTAACTAGAATGACATATCATGGAATCATCTTAGTATAATCCTGATCCATTTGAATCAAAAATTTCTTGGCATGTGGTTCATGTGGGCCAAACCATTAACCTCCAAATGTTTATGCTCTATCTTCAACACATCATTTTCACATAATGCACCATATGCCTAATCTAGCTCAAGATTTCCTAGTTCTTGAATAGAGCAATGATAAAATGACCTGATTTTTTGAATGAGAAGTACCTTTGGAGGGATCGATGAGTGAGTTACTTGAGGATCCTTCTCCTTGGAAATTGGTGGATAAAGCTAGAGTTTTGGAGGAATGCAATTAGAACTTTTTACCAATAATCTAAGCCATTCTTAACCTTTCAACTAGAAGATGCTTCCATGATGATTGGTTGATGAAGAATTTAAAGATGGTGTCTTTTCTTGAGAATTTCCTTCAAATAACTTGTTCCTAATTGCTTTGGGGTCTTGAGGAACATTGTACTCTTTATAAAAATCTTAATTTGTGGTGAAAATAAAACTACAATATCTCCTTTTTAATTTTTTTTTGATTTTAAGTCTTCATTTTATGCTTTGTATGAGGGTAGGTAGAAGAAGCTCTATTTAGTTTTCAAGCATTGAATACTCATCTATCAATAACTAACCATGCTTGGTTGAGTTAGTAAATTGGTCAAGTCTACCCATGCTCAGTTAGGTCTAAGGAGTGACTTAGTTTGGTCTAACAACTTGGTTAGGCCAAAGGAGTGACTCAATTAGAACTAATAGCTTGGCCCAGTTTAAGACTTTACTTTTGTCCAAGTACATCTGATCTGCTAATTTGGACTATCTTTCTTGGATGACTAGAGTTGATGTATAATATGATTTTTTATCATAGCTCTAGTGGTCCCCTTGCCTATTCAAGAAAAGATAATCGAATCAATCAATTCATTGTCTTAGGTGTCAACAACCTTACTATTTTCATTTGAATTCTCTTGAGATTTCCTTACCCATTGCTTCTTCATTTGAGTCCTGATCTTCTTAGCCTTAGATTTCTTTTCATCTTCAACTTTACCTCTATTCACACAGTTCTTTGTTAGATGTCCAAGTTCTTTGCATACATAACATCTTTTGGTAGGATTTTTTTTTTTGAGGTGAGTCTTCATGCAATTAGCTCCAATGTGTTAAAGCTCTCTACATAGATAACATTTGTACCAAGTGTTGTAAGCCCAACCACCTTTAACAAGTTGTTTAGTAGGATTCCAATTCTTGGTTCTAAACTCTAAAGATTTTTGACCTTTTTGTTGCATGTAAATCATTTTCCTTCAAACTTAGTTTTCTATGTACATTTACTTACATAATTGTACCATTTTCCATTAGATTTTGACTTTCCATTACTCCAACATTCATTTGAAGTATGCCCATTTTTTTGACAATGATTACTTGTATGCCTTTTATTATTTTGAGCTCCTTTCTGTGACAACTCTCCTTGTTTAGTGTAGCCCAATATTTCTTCCCCTTTATGTCTATTCTAAGATATTAAAGTCAATTGATCCATGATTCCTTTTGATCTCATCATCCCTTCATTGGTTTCTCATTTTTCTTTAAGATCATTCCTAAGTCTTTCATTTTTTGTCCTTAGATTGATGACTTATTAATTTGCATTCTTCAACTGCTTTCCCATATCTTCTTGATGTAGTGAAAGTTGGTGGATTTCATTATCCTTTTCTTCTATCATAGTTTTGAGTAGTCTTCAGTCTTCTTCTACCATATTTTTTTCATTTTCAGCTTGGTTCTTTTATTCCATGACTTCACATATCTTGGCTAAATAAATCTCCTACTCTCTTTTCAATTTTTTGACTTCTTCTTAAAGAATAAGGTTCCTTCCAAGTAGATCTTCTATAGGTACATCTATTTCATCTTGACTTCTTTCTTTGCAAATATCTTCAATTCTTTCTTCTATGTAGAGATTGTCATTCATCTTTTATGTTAATCCTTTTCTTCTTTTCAAAGATTGAGATAGTTGCTCCTTCAGTTTCTTGATTTGTTCCATGGACACATATAGATCCAACTTTTCATTCTCAATGCCTTTCTCTAGCTTGTATACTTCCATTATCTCTGATTTTTTCTCTCATGAACTAAACTTCTAATAAGAGACTTAGGCTCTTATACCAATTATTGGAAATGTATTGCAAGTTAGATGACTAAGGAGGGGATTAATCAGGAATCATTTAAACTTCTTCAACTAAACCACTTCATTAAGTTGTCTAATCTAATTGCATGTAATAAATATAAATTAGTAAAGTAACAACACCATAAAAAAATATTTTCTAACCCAAAAAACCTCCCAGTAGAAGGTAAAGTTGGGGTGGGGATGACACCCGCAATGCATCACTACTGTAGTAATAAATTTGGCTTGTTAAGGCTTTCAAATGATCACTTCTAGTGATTGTATTAAGCTAAGAGAAATAAGGGATATTAGGTCCACCTTGTGAAAGGATTTATACAATATAGTTAACTATGTACTCTATTAGGAGTTTCTACAAAGGACTATTAGATCCACTCGGTTAAAGGATTTGGGATTGATGCACCTCTTAGGATGAATTGATGGATTTATCTTTGATGTGTAACTTTGATTGGTGATGAAGATACTTTGATGTAAACTAATCACTTGACTATAATAAATGAGTCTCTTCCTTTCTTGGAATGCTTGTAGCCTTCAAACAATTTGTTTGTCCATATTTGCTAATGTTCTTTAATTGTAATTATAATTACTTTCTATATTCTATTTGGATAAACAAAATATCTTATACTTATATCCATCCAAATAATTAAATCATAATTTAGCTACAACATAACTAATTCCAAAAATAATTACCAAGTTGGCTTAGTGTTGTAACTCAGGTCCAATGGCTTCCTTGGGTGATGTTGAAGATACTCGGGTAACATTGCCACCTTAGCTAACTTTAGCACATGGATGATATTGGATGCTTAATTCATGTTGATCACTCATTAGAAACTATTGACATGATTCACACTATTTTGCTAGCTTGATTATCACCTTGGATAAAAACTACTCTACTAAGTCAATTCACATTAGAGGTCGATAGATATTGTCAAATAGGTTGATACTACAAGTTAGTGTGAACTATCAACTCGGTTGACACTTCTTACTTACTGCACAATTAACTTTGTTTACATGGTTCCTTTGTGAGCTTGGTTAACACTATAGATTGGAAACTCAATTATTACTATCTTTCCATTATGACTAAGTGTTTTGACACTGATTGAAAATATATCTCCACCTTTGGCATTAGTGAAAAAAACACTTATCATACACAAGATCTAAAAAAATTCTTCAGTCAAACTCCCCCTTTGAGTATGCTCTATTATGTAGCTTGGTTTGCACTAAAGACTCTACAGCTCAGTTTGAATTGAAAACTCTATTTTTTATTTTTCAAAATTATTTTTCTTTTTATTCTTTTTACATATCTCTCCTATCTTAAATATTTCCCTTTACATTTATATAAATATGTACATTTAATTTCTCTATATACTTTCCCCCTTTGGATGCCTTCTTTCTACCTTGCTTTTGTTACAATTGCAAAAATATTTACAAGGTTATGCCAAAATGAGAAAGAAAATCATTGTGTACCTTTAAAATTATAGACAAGGTCTTGTCCCAGTTATCTTGTAGTACCTTCAAGATGTGTCAATCAATCTAAAGCTTTATTGATAACTCAAGCATGTGATTTGCAACTGATAAATTTGTGCCCTTGACCAATGTCCTTGCATGATCCATTCTCTTCTACATGGTGTCCATGTGGGGAAGTATTATACCTTGTATATCAATCAATGTTTCTTTTATTCTAGCCTCTTCTCTTAGCAATTCTGCTTAAATATTTGTAAAAAATATGGTTTTTGAAAAATGAATGGAATTGGAGATTGGATTGAGTGCCAACTCATTTGCACTATCCTTTAAGTCCATGTAACCTTGTTATAGTTTCTCTTTTATTTCCTTAGTAAAGTTGGTGGAATCGCTCAACTTTATAGATAAAGATACAACATTATTTACAAAAATTTCTAATGCATAAATGAAAGTAGATAGTTCTACTTAATCTATTGCTATCTTATGTGGTACATTTTCTAGCACTTTGTTCTCAAACTTCCTTTGATCTTTCATAAGGAGTTTATCCTTCCCATAAGTTTCCTCATTGAATTTATGCACAATATCAATTAATTGATCAATAATAGGGGCTTTATCACATATTAAAAATTGTTGCTTTTCACTTTTCTTGCATAGCTCTTTAAAAATGTCCATTTTGTCAGTAGATAGATTTGATTGGTCCCAATTAGATATTACAATCTCCTCATCAAGATCAATTCCATCAACTATCATCCCTTTTCCTTTGCTCTTGCTCTTGATAGCTGAAGAAGGAAGTATTTCTTTTTCCTTGTCAACCAAGTCCTTTTATTGTTGTAGCTTAGTTGAGACTGTGGGAGTCTGCTACACAATTGAAGTGGTGGGGACTTATTTCTTGGTTACCTTTGTGATAGAACTTAGTAAAGGTAAAAAAATCTTCACTTAATAGCTTAGTTGAATTGGATTCAACACAATGGATTGTTACTCAAATGTTTCCTTAGGTGGAGTGGAGGGGAGTGATGCCATGACCTTTGCATCAATCTTCTTAGCATTAGAATCCTCAATTGTCAAAATTTTTGGAAGAGCTCCTTCTTTCATGATGTCAAAAATGTTCTTCCATGCCTTTTTTGTGGATTGCACAACATCTTGTAAATTATATGAATAAACTTGATTTTTTTTTAAATGTTGGAGTTTTTTTTATTTCATTTTGGGACATTTCCTCCTTGATTTCTTTATTAGAGAGATTAGGCATGAAACTCCTCTAGGTCTACTCTCTAATACCCTTCTCAATTTTTTCTCAATTTTTTTTAACTTATTCCAATGGTGTGAAACAACCTTTAGTAGATTTTCACCAGCTTTCCCTTTAAGCTCAGAAGGGTCATATTTCTATCTTTCCATGCAATCAACTAATGCTTTTTCAATATGTTTTTGCTCCTCTTTTCTTCTAGAGTCATAATTGAGGTATTTAAATCCTGCAATATCCCTTCCTTCCCTTATATTTTTCAATTGTTTCTCAAAGGTAGGGGGTGCCTTCTTCAAAGATATAATTGGGGTATTTTCTTCATCTTCATCATCTTCATCCTCATCATGTAGCTATAGTTTCTTCTTTAGTTTTCTTGGCTTGGAGGCAATAATCATAGAAGTAGAACATGTAATTCTCCTTGGTGGAGGATTGGATGGGGTCTTAACCTCCTTCTTAGGAGGTTCCTTTGGAGCTTCTTCTTCTTGAATTTCCTCTTTCTCCTCCTCTACATCTTCCTCTTCTAAATCATTACCCTTACCTTTAGTGATCATGAGAGATGAGTTTGATTTTGTAAGTTTCTTTCCAATGCTTTCTAGCCTCTTCTTCCTGTCGATATGTGAACTTTTTCATAGTCACCTAAGAAGCATATATCTTGCTCATAATCATCTACATGATTCTTAGGGATCCTATGCTTGCTTTCCATCCTTTCTTTGAAATTTTCAAAGCATGCATCCATGATGATTTCAAAGTTCTCACCCATCTCATTTATGGATTCATTAATTTGATATTGAAATGTGGTGTCTTTTTTCCAATCAACATTTCCTTTTGAATGAAAGAATTTTTGTACATGAAAGAAAAAAAAAACTAAGAGTGAGCCAAAATTACATGTATTATTCTTTGAGACCTGAATTCTCTCCATGTTATGTCTTAACTAGGTATGTTGAAGCTCAGCTAGGTCAAAAGATAGATTCTTCTTGACAATCTTGTATGTCAAGTCTGCTACCTCACATGGTATGTTGATTGGATAGTTTGAACTATAGATTTTATGTGCAATGTCATGGATGCCAAACTTGATTTCCATGTTTTTCACAGTATTCAGCTTCATGCCTCTACCATCCCATTCAACTAGTGTTAGCTTTGCTAGTTCTACCTAACCTAGGGTTTTAGTAGCCTTTTATTTATTTATCATTGGACACCCTTTTATCCTCTGAATCATCTTCTTCATGATGGTATAGGTTTTTTTCAACCAAAATGAGATATTGTGGACTCATCTTAGTGTAAGTTTGATCTATTTGACAAAATATTCTTGGCATGTGGATGACGTGGGTCAAAACCTTGACCTCCATATGTTTGTGTTCTAGCTTCAACGAATTATTTTCACATAATGTCTTGAATGAGAAGTATGCTTGGAGGGATGTATGGGTGATCTCCTTGAGGATACTTCTCCTTGAAAATTTCTAGAGAAAGGTGGAATTTTGTAGGAATGCAATCCAAATTGTTTACCAACATTCTGAGCCCTTCTTGACCTTTGAACTAGAACATGCTACCATTATGCTCGGTTGATGAAGGATTTGAAGATGGTATCTTCGCCTAAGAATTTCCTTAAAAAAACTTGCACCTAATCTCTTTGAGGGCTTGAGGAATGCTACACTCTTTAGAAAAATTTGAATTCACGATGAAAATGAAACTACAATATTTCCTTCTTATCAACTTTTTAATTTTAGGTCTTCATTAAATGCTCCATACTTGGGTAGGTAGAAGAAGCTTAGTTTGGCATTTAACCCTTAAATGCTTGAATATCACTAACTAACCATGCTTGGTTTAGTTAGTGAATTGGTCAAGTATACCCATGCTTGGTTAGGTCTAAGGAGTCACTTAGTTTGGTCTAACAACTTAGTTAGACCAAAGGAGTGACTCACTTAGAACTAATAGCTTGGCCTACTTTGTGACTTTACTTCTATCCAAGTGCATCTAATATGCTGATTTGGACTATCTTGCTTGGATGACTAGAGATGATGTATAATATGAGTTTTATCGCAACTCTAGTGGTCTCCTTTCTTGTTCAAGTAGAAATAATAGAATCACCCAATCTATTGTCTTAGGTTTCAAAAACCTCATTTCTTTCACTTGAATTCTCTAGAGATTTCCTTACCCATTGCTGCTTCATTTGAGTCCTGATCTTGTCATCCTTGAATTTCTTTTCATTTGTAACTTTTCCTCTAATCATGGAGTTCTTTGCTAGATGACCAAGTCCTTTGGATACATAACATCTTTTGATAGGATTTCTTTTTTTGAGATGAGTTTTCATGCAATTATGTCCAATGTGTCCAAGCTCTCCACATAGATACCATCTGTACCAAGTGTTGTAATTCCAACCAAATATTTCTTTAGCAAGTTGTTAAGCAAGATTCCATTTCTTGGTTTTGCACTCTAAAGATTTATGACCTTGTTTGTTGCATGTAAAATTTTTTCCTTCAAACTTATTTTTCTCTATAGATTCACTTGCCCTATGTCCATGTTTGTTACAACTATAACATTTTACATTAATTTCAACTTTCCATTGCTTCGACACTTATTTGAAGTATGTCCATTTTTTCCATGATGATTACATGTAAGCCTTTTATTATTTTGAGCTCCTTTGTTTGATGACTCTCTTTGTTAAATTTAGCCCAATTCTACTTTTGTTTTATGTCTATGTTAAGATAATTTAGCTAATTGATCCATGCTTTCTTGTCATCTCATCATTCTTTATTTGATTTCTCTTTCTACATTGAGATCATTCTTGAGTCTTTCCTTTTCTATCCTTAGATTAATGAAGTTTGATTTGCATTATTCAACTACTTTTCCATATCTATTTGCTGTAGTGAAAGATGGTGGATTTCATTGTCCTTTTCTTCTATCTTCTTCTACCATATTTTTGTCATTTTGAGCTTGGTTATTTTGTTCCATAACTTCACATATCTTGACTAATTGAATCTCATGCTCTCTTTTCAATTTTTTGACTTCTTCTTGAAGAATAAGATTCCTTCCAAGTGGATCTTCTAAAGCTACATCTTCTTCATCTAAACTTCTTTCTTTGCAAATTTCTTCAATTTTTTCTTCTATGCAGATATTGTCATTTATCTTTTTTGCTAATTCTTTTCTTCTTTTCAGAGCTTGAGAGAGTTTGTCCCTCAGTTTCTTGATTTGTTCCATGGCCAAATGTAGATCCAATTTTTTAGTCTTAATGGCTTTCTCTAGCTTGTATACTTCCATTTTCTTTGATCTTTATTCTTAAGATACTAAACTTCTAATAAGAGAACTAGACGTTGATATTAATTGTTGGAAATGTATTGCAAGCTAGGTGACTAGGGGGGGGGTGAATTTAAACCACTATTCTAAGTTGTCTAATCTACTTGCATGCAAGAAATATAAAGCAGTAAAGTAACAACTATTGGATAATGTTGTCCTTGATGTCACACAAATTTCATATCAATCATTAGTCTCAAGTTCACCGAGCTCACACAGTCTGCAATGCAATCTACAGTGCCAACCGAGCTCACTCGATCATTGAAGGAAATGTGGAAGATAGTGTTAACTGAGCCAACTCAGTCAACAAAGGAAAGGTGAAAGACAGTGTTCATCGAGCTCACTCGGTCAATGAAGGAAATGTGGAAGTTAGTATTAATCGAGCTTCACTCGGTCTCCAAAGGGTAGTTTCCACTGAGCTCACTCAGTCATCAAAGGAATCATGGAGAAGTCAGTGTTAACTGAGCTTCACTCAGTCTCCAAAGGGTAGTTTCCACCGAGCTCACTCAGATATCTTAGGAAACTCAGTACTTATCGAGTTCTCCCGGCGATTGAAGAATTGTCACGAAGTTCATTATATTAACTGAGCTCAGTCGGTTAACATAGAATTATTTTTTGAACAAAGTTCACCGTACAGGGTCGGCCAGTAAGGGATCTACTAATTAATTACTTCTAGCTGACTAATGTAATTGTTTGTTTAGTCATTGATTTGAGCCGACTAAGATAATCTGAAAGGTATATATGGTCATTCAAGTTATGAATTAAAAAGTGTGTGATTATGAAAAAGAAGTTATGAATGCGAATTATAGTATGAAAAGGCGAATGATGAGAAAAGTTTGATGAAGGATAAGATGTGTTGAAGGAGTTGTAAAGTTGTATTTGATCAGTAAGGATCCAGTCAAGCATAATAGAGATTTGCAATTAGCAAAGATAAGTTGCACACTATATCAGGTGACTTCATTGTTGCTTTCTAACCATTGTAATAGTAAATTCAAAATCTCTTAATAGAGTTGGTTTAATAGCCATTCAATAAATCCTCTAACAAGGTGACAGTTCAGTTGAATTGTTCTAAAGACCTCTAGCAAGGCCACTCCTAATAGGGTGATTAAATCCTTTAACAGGGTCACACCTAATAGTGTGTTTTTGTAACCTTTAACAGGGTTGGCTCCTAATAGAGCTCACTTCAGAAGAGTGAAAAATAGTATCTAGTTACATTGGTGGTTTTTCCCATATTGGGTTTCCACATTAAAATTGGTGTCTCTTGTGTTCTTAATTACTGAATTTCTTTGTGCATGATAACATATCAGTTCTTAATATTTATCATTTTCTATATTATCAAGTTTTAACATTTTATATTAATAAGATCAAGGGTATATTCAAACATCTTAGGGACTGTGGAAAGTTTTGTAGTAACTAATTCACCCCCTCCCCCTCTCAGTTACTCTATTCTCATTTCCAACAATTGGTATCAGAGCTTTTGGTACTTGCAAGAAAAGATTTCAAGGATCTAAGCCAAAGATCAAGATATCTTACAAAAGAGAAATTCCAAAACTCAACAGAGATAACTTCTCCGCATGGCAAGGATTGATGAGACTTCATCTGGCTACTGTTGGTGATACTGGACTGAAATACCTTGAAGAAAAATATGAAGAACCTTCTGGCACATTGTCTGTCAATGAAATTGCTGAAAAGAAGACTCACAACAATATGATGATAGACATAGCATCCGCTCTTAGTTATGAAGAATTTCATGACATTAAGGATTACAAAACTGCCTTTGAGATGTGTAACAAGCTAAAAGAGATCTATGGAGGAGACGATAATGTGAGAAGAGAAAAAGCAAAAAGTCTAAGAGGACAATTTGATCAAATGAGGATGAGAGAGGATGAAAACATTGAAAAGTATGTTGAAAGAGTTAAAGCATGTGTGAGTGCAATTAGAGCATCTGGAGGTGATATAAAAGGAGAAACAATTATAAGCAAAGTTCTCAGAAACTTGCTTCCCATTTATGCAATCAGAGTTTCTACAATTCAGGAAAGAAGGTGTGAAGCAAATCATCAGATAAATCTTGAGGCCATAGTTGGAAGACTAATTGCATTTGAACTAGATAACTTTGACAAGTATGTTCTAGCCTCCAAGAACATTGAATCAGCATTTCAAGCCTAGCTCTCACTCAAGGAGAAAAATAAAAAGGAGAAGGAATCTAAGTCAGAAAGTGAAAATGAATCAAGCCAAAGTTCAAACAGTGACCTCGAAGTGATTGAAGCTCTACTAGCAAAGAAATATTCTAGAGGCAGAGGAAAATACAAAGGTAAAGTTCCTCTAATCTATTTTTCTTGTGAAGAAATTGGTCATATTGTAGCAAGGTGTCCAAACAAGCAAAAAAATGATGAAAAGAAAGATTACAAATGGAATGGCAAGAAAGACTTCAAATCATCCAAGAACAAAGGTAAGAAATCATGCTTCATGGCTGAAAATTCTAAAGATTCTGATAATAGTGAGGATGAAATTGTTTATATTGCCGTTAAAGATGATTATGATAGTGATGAGGAAGATAAAATTGCACTTGTTTCTCATATAAGTAAGAATGATACATGGATTATAGACAGTGGTTGCTCACATCATATGACTGGTGATAAAACTAAGTTTGATCAGTTTGAAGACTATGATGGTGGCAGTGTAAGGTTTGGTAATAATGAACCTTGTTTCATAAAAGGAAGAGGAAGAATCTATCTAACCAAAGAACTTGTATGTAATAATGCCTATTGGGTTGAAGGTCTTAAACATAATTTGCTAAGTGTGGCACAATTACTCAATACTAGATTCAAGGTGGAATTCATGCATGGAAAGGCAAGACTATTGAATGAGCAAGGAAAGCTGATAGGATCTGGCACCCAAACAAAAGGTAACTTGTTCTATCTAGAACTTGGTGAATGCTCATGTTTTATTGCTCAAATTGAAGAAAGTTGGTTATGGCATAAAAGATTGTGTCATGTCAATTTTGATAATTTGATAAAAATAAGCAAATTCAAAAAAGTGAGAGGCATTCCTAACATTAAGAAACCTGAGGTTGGTCTATGCAAGAATTGTCAGATTGGTAAAATGGGAAAGACTAGTTTTAAAAGTAAAAACTATTAGTTTGAAGATATATTAGAAATTGTGCATACTGATTTATGTGGACCCATTGGAATAGAAAGCTATACTGGAGAAAAGTTTTTCATTCTTTTTGTTTATGACTACTCAAGAATGATGATTGTCATGTATCTAAGGAATAAATCAAAAGCATTTGAGAAATTCAAATGGTATTTGGCAAGAGTAGAAAAAGAAACAGGAAAAAAACAAAAATTCTTAAGGTCAAATAGAGGTGGTGAATTCATCTCACATGAATTCAACAACTTCTACATTGAAAAATGTATTAAAAGACAGGTCTCAACACCAGGAACTCCTGAACAAAATGGAATAGCTAAAAGAAGAAATAGATCCATCATGGATTGTGCAAGAACCCTGATGATAGAAAAGAACATTGCTATCAAATACTGGAAGGAAGCCATCAGCACTGTAGTTCATACCTTAAACTGAGTATAGTTGAAGAAGGACTCATTCAAAACTCCCTATGAATTATGGTATGGCTACAAACCCAATGTAAGTTATCTGAAAGTATTTGGAAGCAAATGTTATATTTTGAAAGAATCTAGAAAAGGAAAATTTGATGTAAAAGGTGATGAAGGAATATTTTTAGGATATTCTTTCAAAAGCAAAGCATATAGATGTTTAAATCTATCCACTCACAAAGTCATAGAACGTGCACATGTAAAAGTTGATGAGTTTGTAGACAAATCTGAAGAAGAAAGCAAAAAGGTACCTAAAGATTACAAAAGATTTGTTTACATTGAACCAGATACTATACCAAGCATACCGTTCACTCAAGAATCCTCAACTCTTGAGTCATCAGTAATCGAGTTGCAAAAAGTTCAAACCGAGCCACAACAACATTCAAACTTTACTGAGCAAGTGTCTATCGAGTCTGAAGTGCTCGAGCCAATTCTTACCAAGCCAGAACAGCCAGAACATGAAATTGAAGCACAAGGAGATAGCAATGAAACTCATTCAAGAGGCAAAGAACCTGTATTAGCTAAATATGTCAGAAGACATCATGCACCAGATCAGATCATTGGAGACAAGTCTGAAGAAACCTTGACAAGAAGCAAGCTGAAAAATACTTGTTTACTTGCTGATTTTGAACCTAGAAACATTAAAGATGCATTGGCAAATGATAGTTGGATTCAGGCAATGAACGAGGAAAGAGAACAGATAGAGAAGAACAAGACATGGACTCTTGTACCCAGGCCTAAAAATAAGAATGTAATTGGAACCAAGTGGGTATTCAAAAACAAGTTGACTGAAGACGGTAAGGTATCTAGAAACAAAGCCAGATTGGTATGCAAAAGATACTCTCAAGAAGAAGGCATAGATTATGGAGAAACCTTTGCTCCTGTTGCAAGATTGGAAGGAGTCAAAACCTTACTTGCATATGCTGCTGACAAAGGATTCAAAGTTTATCAGATGGATGTCAAGTCAGCATTCCTCAATGGAATACTAGATGAAGAGGTTTACATTGAACAACCTGAAGGTTTTGTTGATCCAAATAAAAAGAACATGGTTTGCAAATTACACAAGGCACTGTATGGTCTGAAACAAGCCCCTAGAGAATGGTATGAAAGATTGCATAACTATCTTATTCAGATTGGTTTTCAAAGAACTAATGATAATAGTAGCTTGTATATAAAGGAAGGACGAGATAATAAGATTGTCTTGGCAGAAATATTTGTAGATGATACTATTTTCATAGGGCATGATGATCTTTGCAAAGAATTTTCAGAACAAATGAACAAGGAATTTGAAATGTCTATGTTTGGTGAAATAAAATTCTTTGTTGGTCTTCAAATTCAACAAAATAAGAATGGCATCTACATCACTCAATCAAAGTACATCAAGGAGATATTGAAAAAGTTTGGTATGGAGGATTGTTAACCTGTTGGAACTCCTATGTGTACTGGATTGAAACTTACCAAAGATGATGAATCCAAAGAGGTAGATCAAACATTGTATAGATCTATGATTGGAAAATTGCAATATGTAGTTCATACCAGGCCAGATATTGCCCTTGCAGTCGGTATTGTTGCAAGATTTTCAGCAAAGCCAAGAGAAACTCACCTGATGGCAATCAAAAGAATAATGAGATATTTGAAAGGAACTAAAGATTATGGCTTATGGTACAAATTTGGAGGTAATTTGGATTTGAAAGTGTTTATTGATGCTGATTGGGCAAGAAACCTTGATGACAGAAAAAACACAAGTGGAGGAGCATACTTTCTTGGAAAAAGATTGGTTTCTTGGACAAGCAAAAAGTAGAATTGTACATCTCAATCTACAACAGAGGCAGAGTATGTTGTTGCAGCAGTAAACTGTTCAAATATTGTTTGGTTTAAGCAGTTATTGCAAGGAATGAAGATGGAAATCAAAGAACCAGTTGTCATATTCTGTGACAATACTAGTGCAATCAACATATCTAAGAATCCAGTGATGCATTCCAAGACCAAGCATATTGCAATAAAATATCATTTTGTTAGAGAATTGGTGCAAGACAAGGAGATTAGATTGGAATATGTCCATACAAAGGAAAAAATTGCTGACATATTCACAAAGCCTTTACCTAAAGATGCATTTTTGTATCTCAGAGGTAAGTTAGGGGTCATTCCCCTATCTGAAGTCCACTAAAAATAAGTTCTAGTGATGCATCAACACATACAAGATTGAAGATCTATCTGTTGATGCAGTTTAATCAGAAATCATTGCATATGAATCAATACTAAAGGTACATTACAATTCACTTAACTTCTATTGTCTTTGGCATGTGTTGTCAAAGAGGGAGAGATTTACTATCATATCCTTCTAAAATTTGTGAGATTTGAAAAGTTTACCATGAAGTCCCTTAATAGAGGGAGATTATTGAAGGAGGGAGAAGTATGTTATCTTATTGGACTTGTTTTCAAAATTTCATTATGTTATGACATGTTGTGTTGCCATCAATGCCAAAGAGGGATATTTTTGGATAATGTTGTCCTTGACGTCACAAAAATGTCATATCAGTCATTAGTCTCAAGTTCACCAAGCTCAAACAGTCTGCAATGCAATCTACAGTGCCAACTGAGCTCACTCGATCATCAAAGGAAATGTGGAAGATAGTGTTAACCGAGCTAACTCAGTCAACAAAGGAAAGGTGAAAGACAGTGTTCACCGAGCTCACTTGGTCAATGAAGGAAATGTGGAAGTCAATATTAATTGAGCTTCACTCGGTCTCCAAAGGGTAGTTTCCATCGAGCTCACTCGGTCATCAAAGGAATCATGGAGAAGTCAGTGTTAACCGAGCTTCACTCGGTCTCCAAAGGGTAGTTTCCACCGAGCTCACTTGGATATCTCAGGAAACTCAGTACTTACCAAGTTCTCCCGGTGATTGAAGAATTGTCACGAAGTTTGCTGTATTAACCGAGCTTAGTCGGTTAACACAAGAATTATTTTCTGAACAAAGTTCACCATGCAAGGTCGGCTAGTATAGGGATTTTCTAATTAATTACTTCTAGCCGACTGATGTAATTGTTTTTTTAGTCAGTGATTTGAGCCGACTAAGATAATTTGAAAGGTATATATGGCCATTCAAGTTATGAATTAAAAAGTGTGTGATTATGAAAAAGAAGTTATGAATGCAAATTATAGTATGAAAAGGCGAATGATGAGCAAAGTCTGATGAAGGATCAGATGTGTTGAAGGAGCTATAATGTTGTATTTGATCAGTAAGGATCCAGTCAAGCATAATAGAGATCTGCAATTAGCAAAGATAAGTTGCACATTATATCAGGTGACTTCATTGTTGCTTTCTAACCATTGTAATAGTGAATTCAAAATCTCTTAATAGAGTTAGTTTAATAGCCATTTAATAAATCCTCTAACAAGTTGACAGTTCAGTTAAATTGTTCTAAAGACCTCTAGCAAGGCCACTCCTAACAGGGTGATTAAATCCTTTAACAGGGTCACACCTAACAGTGTGTTTTTGTAACCTTTAACAGGGTTGGCTCCTAACAGGGCTCACTTCAGAAGAGTGAAAAATAGTATCTAGTTACATTGGTGGTTTTTCCCATATTGGGTTTCCACGTTAAAATTGGTGTCTCTTGTGTTCTTAATTGCTAAATTGCTTTGTGCATGATAACATATTAGTTCTTAATATTTATCATTTGCTGCATTATCAAGTTTTAGCATTTTATATTAATCAGATCAAGGGTATATTCAGACATCTTAGGGATTGTGGAAAGTTTTGTAGTAACTGATTCACCCCCTCCCCCTCTCAGCTTGGTTATTTGTTCCATAACTTCACATATCTTGACTAAATGAATCTCATGCTCTCTTTTCAATTTTTTGACTTCTTCTTGAAGAATAAGATTCCTTCCAAGTGGATCTTCTAAAGCTGCATCTTCTTCATCTAAACTTCTTTCTTTGCAAATTTCTTCAATTTTTTCTTCTATGCAGATATTGTCATTTATCTTTTTTGCTAATTCTTTTCTTCTTTTCAGAGCTTGAGAGGTTTTGTCCCTCAGTTTCTTGATTTGTTCCATGGCCAAATGTAGATCCAATTTTTTAGTCTAAATGGCTTTCTCTAGCTTGTATACTTCCATTGTCTTTGATCTTTATTCTCAAGATACTAAACTTCTAATAAGAGAACTAGACTTTGATACTAATTGTTGGAAATGTATTGCAAGCTAGGTGACTAGGGGGGGGGGGGGGGGGGTGTGAATTTAAACCACTATGCTAAGTTGTCTAATCTACTGGCATGCAAGAAATATAAAGCAGTAAAGTAACAACACCATAACACAATATTTGGTAACCCATAAACCCTCCAAGTAGAAGGTACAGTTGGGGTGGGGATGACACCCAAAATGCTCTAGTACTATAGTAATAAAGTTGGCCTATTATGGCTTACAAATGATCACTTCTAGTGATCTTACTTGGTTAAGAGAAATAAGGACTATTGATTGCACCTTGCGAAAGGATTTATACAACACAATTAAGTATGCACTCTATTAGGATTTTTTGCAATGGACTGCTAGGTCCACTTGGTTAAAGGATTTGGGACTGATGCACATGTTAGGATGAATTAATGGATTGATCTCTAATGTGCAACTCTGATTGTTCATGAAGATCCTTTGAAGTGAACTGATCACTTGACTATGATAGATGAGTCTCTTCCTTTCCTTGGAATTCTTGTAGCCTTCAAACAATCTTCTCTTCCATATTCACTAGTGTTGTTCAGTTTTAATTAAAGTTACTTTCACTCCTTTATTTGAATTAAAAAATACCTTATAATTATATCCATTTAAATAATATATTCATAAGTCAACTACAACATAACTAATTCCAAAAATATTTACCAAGTTAGCTCAACGTTGTAACTTGGGTCCAATGTCTTACTCGAGTGATGCTAAACATACTCAGGCAACACTGTCATCTTAACTAACTGTAGTGCTCAGCTAATACTAGATGCTCAATTTATTTGATGACTTAGTACATATTTCTAACTTAATTTAGAGTATTTTTCTAGCTTGATTATCACCTTGGAACAAAATTGCTCTTCTGACTCAGTTCACACTGGAGCTCAATAAACACTATCAACTTAGTTGACACTATGGCTTGGTGTGAACTATCAACTCAACACTGCTTACTTTAGGCATAGTTAACTTTGTTTGCATGGTTCCTTTGTGAGCTTAGTTAAAATTATAGACTAAAAACCTAGTTATTAATATTTTTCCCTTATGACTAATTGTTTGGACATTGCTTGACAATATATCTTTCCATGAGATTAAAAAAGTGATCCCAAAAAACATAATTTTTATTGTGTGCATAGGAAAGGAGAGGCAAGCACCCAAGTGATTAGAGCTTGAATATTGTAGATCCAAGACATGAAAGAGCTTAGTTTGAGACTATTCAAGGGAGTTCAAGAAGGGACTATATCAAGACAAGTTCAATAGCTAATTTATTAGATCATTTTGTATTGGTCACTAATATTTACAATACAAAATCCCATTGAGAGTGGACCCTAACATGTTCTTTGTACAAATCCCTTGATAGGGTGACACATTAACTTGTTTTCTAAAGTCCTTTAACTAGGATAATCCTAATAGGAAAATACTTTAATAGATCTTATAAAAGTACCCTAACAGGGTGACACCTTACAATGTCATTGTAATATTTTAACAGGGATAAGCTCTTGATTTTCCACACACTCCATAAGAGTGAAAGCTTGTGAGGATCAAATCACACACTGTGGTTTTTACCCTAGCCAAGTTTTCAAAAGATAAATACTATATTATGGGTTTCTATTTTGATATATTGTATTTTTTTCTTAATCTTGATTGGTTAAGTTATAACTAGCACTAACTCATGGATAAGTGATAAGTGTGATCTGAAATAATTTTTTTAGATCAATGAGTATATTGATTCACCCCTATCTCAATAGAATAACCTATGGTAGAGAAAATAATTGGTATTAGAGCCTAGGTCCTTAGGAGATGAGTGTTTAACAAATTAAGGAAAAGATCAAGATGTTCAAAAGAGATGTACTAAAATTTTTTGGGGAAAACTATAGCTCATGGTGTAGAAAGATGCACTTGCATCTAAAGACTCTTGGAGATGATTAATAGACTCTTGTAGAGGTCAAATATATTGAACCAATTGGTAATTTCAATGAAAAATAGTTAACAAAGAAGGAGATAAACACAACCACAATGAATTCTCTAGTGAACACCTTGTCCTACTTAGATAGAGTATAAAGATATGGGAGGAATTGGAGACATCATACAAAATATAGGAGAAGATAAAAGTTTTCCATGGTGCTGATAAGCATTTCATGAGGGATAAAGCTTAAAGCCTAAGAAGAAAGTTTGATGACATAAGGATGCAAGAAGGAAAATAGATTGAAGCCTATGGAAAGTGGGAAAAATATGTCATGCTAGCCATTCAAGCATGCAAATGAGTAATAATAAAAGATGAGTGCATGAAAAAGGTGTTGTCATGAAATGTATTGAAAGGGGTCATAGGTTATCCTATGACCCCTTTTGACCCATTCTAACAAATGAAATAGGTCTCTAGGGGTTGTACAACCCCTAAGGACATATGTTTTCATAAAATGTGTTGAAAGGGGGTCATAAGTAATCCTATGACCCCTTTCTACCCATTCAAATAGGTGATATAGGTCCCTAGGGGTCCTAGGACCCCTAGGGACACATGTTAGGTTTCAATGGGTCAAATGAGGTTGTGGGCTAGCTCACGAACCATTCAACCCGTTGTATCGACTACCCTAGCCTATGACTCCATTACTATATTATATAATAGTAATAATATATGAGTATATATTAAATATTATAACAACATATTACTAGATTATATAATTATATACTAATATATACTATATAATAATAATATACTAATATACTAATATATATTAATATATTCTAATATATAATATTATACTAATATATATTAATATACAATAGTTGTTGATTTCCCACACTTGCCCAATTGATTTCCCTCCAAAATTTGGGTGATCATTTTAGGTACTTGATATGGGATCGGGTACCCAAATTATTTTACTAGTAGACTTTTTCAAAAATATTTCCTATCATTGTAGATGCGACAATCACATTTTTTTGGGGCCATTTTGATGGGTTTGGAGAAAAAATATTGTTTGGGGCCCATTCTACTGAAAAGGGTGCTACAAGATTTGGTTACGTATCCAATATTACTATCAAAATGAGTAGTAGTAGTCATTGAAAGGCTAAACACAAAAGGAAGGTATCGAATGAGGATATTGCAACATATGGGAAAATGGACAAGGTAAATCAAAAAAGGAAGAGATAAGGTATGTTAAATGTGAATCAAGTTGATGATTTATTGATCAAAGGTGAAATCATAGAGTTAGAAAATGAATATGTTTAGTTGGTGAATGAAAATGTACCAATTGATAATGATAATTCCAGGATTGAAAATTTGGAGAATGAAAATTTACCAGTTCATAATTTAAATGCCATGAATGATGATGTCAAAAAAGAAAATACAGAGGAACGTTACATATCTCCTAATTATAATCAACATGAAGGTCAACACCAAAATAGATTATTAAAAGTGATGAAATGATTATTACTATTTTGGAAGGAAAAAATCACAAAGAACTATTTGATTATGGGCTTCAAGACTATATAGGATATTTTTCCACAACAAGATAGTGGTGGAGCAATGTCAAATTTTTATGCACTTATTACAGATGCAAAAGATGAGACCTATGCTTTCAAAATTGAAGATTCATGTCACTAAGAAAATGGAAAGAAATGCCATTATTGTGAAGAATCTTTTCAGTGCTCTCAATAGCATTGGGAAAAATAGTAGTGAAAAGGATAAGACAAATGTTCGAAGGGTTATTACAACCTCTTTAGTAAGTCATCATTTGAGAAAGGTTAGATATATGAGATGAACTTGCATTGACTTGAACCTAAATCATATTACTTTGAGAAGATTACTTAATAGATGAGGGAGAATGGGTGTTCCTATTCAAAATGATACATGGGCTCTTCATGGGAGACTTCCACATTATGATAAGAAGCTAATCGATTATGTAAAGCAAGAAATTACATAGTTTTGGCACTCTAGATCAAGAGTATCACCCAATGCTAAATATTTGTTGAAGTTGAGAATTGGCATTAGAGATAGCATGCCACATCCTAAACATTATTTGGAGGTAAATAAAACTATGTTGTTTAAAGAATTTAGAGAGAGTCATCCAAGATTGCATATATCACAAAGGGATTTTGAATCCTTGAAGCCATTTTATTGTGTGCCACTAAAAATTTGAAACACATGTTGCAAATATCATGTGGATTTTTCTATGCACCATGAACTATTATGCTCCATCCACTCTACTTTGCATAGTAAAGAAATGCTAGAGAATTATGATGCTAGTGGGCTTCCAAAATCATCAAAAGACTTGCTAGATCAATTTTTATGTCCTAGAGTTGATGGTAGTTTCTTTTATAGATATCCTTGCTTAAATGAGAAGCATCAACATGTCATGGCTTATCCAAGTTTGACACATGTTTCCATGAGGGGTGTAAACAAGATCTTGGGAGGACAATAGTAAAAAATTGGTATTTGAAATAGTGAAATACACATTGAAGAGTGGAGGTGAGGGCTCTAGAGGTGAATTGGTTGCAAAAGAAATAAGTATGGCTAGTTTTATTTCAGATTTCAAGACAAATCTTTTCTACAAGTATGCAAGGCATATTTATAGGTCTTAGTAGTTGGATCAATAATTTAGAATGTGTAAGGAGACTTTTTCCATTGGCACTATTATATCAGTTGTTGACTTTGTAGAGAATTACACATTGCAGCCCCAAAATGAGACATAATCTCAGCATTACAACTCCATTTAGATTGCTATTTTTGTCCACATAACATATAGACATGCCCCTAATAGTGCAAAAGATAAACAAAAGATTATTAGAGAGTACTATGTTTACATGAGTAATGATAGATCTCACTCTCACAAGTTTTTGCAACATTATTTTGAATATTATTTTGATTTCTTACAGGAGCATGGAATTTTTGTGGATAGACATATCATTTGGTTAGATAATTACATAGGTCAATTCAATAATGCTTGCATATTTTATTTGTTGTGTAGGATGCATTTAGAGAAAGGGGTGGCTCATATTTAAATTTCATTTGAGTTCAACCATAGGAAAGGGGAACATGATGGAGTAGGGGCATGTGTGAAGAGAGCTCTAGTTAAGGAGCAATCAAAGATTTAAGGAGCAAAGATTCTTAATGCTCATAGCATTGTTGATTGGTGTAATTTAGCATTATCATAGAGAAAACTCTTTATTAAGTAGTACATAGGCTCTTTTGGTTGGTTGAGGAAGGGTCCATAGGTGATAGATTAGATTGTGCTACAGTGAGAGACTCATAAAAAATGCATTCATTCTAGAGCTCTGATTCTAGTACATGAACTATTTGGACATGACAACTAGCCTGCTTTTGTCCTATTTTTTTTCAATGTGATTGGAATCACTATGAGTCGAGTGAGTGGGTGGACACATGGGCTCCACATTATCTTACTCCATTTTCTATCATACCCTCTATTAGAAAGGATGAAATTGAAAGTTTAGTTGAGCATAAGCATCTATTAGATCTTCTTCTACCATGACATATCTTTGCATTGGTTGTACCATAGGAAGATGATGAGAAATTAGATTATTGGTTAGCATGTCATGTAAGAGGTAAAAAAAAGCTTGCAAAACTAATCACAGATAATGATGGATTCACATATCCTACTGGTTTAGTTGTTGCTAGAACATGGCTATGGATATAGATGCTTAGAAGGAATGGAATTCCTACATTCAAAGACTATCAGAAGCACAAAACAATTTTCATATATTCACATCTTACTATAGAAAAAAATGTGAAGTTGTTGAAGTATCAAGGATGACCAAAAGTAAAAGAACTTTTTTCTATTACCAATGATTATTTTGTTTAATATGATTATTTACTAATATTTTTTATGATATTGGAACATAGGTACATCATGAAGAGTAGCAGTGCATGAAGATAAAAACTAAATAAGGAGCATAATGAAGAAAAATCTATTCTATTTTTGACACTACAATTTTTGGTAGCTGTGTATTGATGTAATGATGATGAAACACTTGACATATTGTATATATAAACTTTTTGAATCAATGTAAGAAACAAATTTTTTTTACTTGATGTAATTTACATGGAGGGAGCTAAAAAATAATGTTTTCACTTTTTACTTAATACTAATGCCAAACTTGCACTATGCCCAATGCCAAAAACTTAAGGGAGATAAACAATAATTTTTTTTACTTAATACTAATCCTAGTGGCACCCTTGTTCCAGTCATGGAGAGGCTCTAACATTTTTGGCCACCCCATACTAAAAGTCTTCAAGGTGCTCTAAGTGCATTTGGAGGTTGATCTTCCAAGTCTCATAACTTGGAGCTTGTGGGGGCTCTCGGTGAAACATCAAAAACTATGACAAATTCATGTTGAGGCCTAAAATCCCTATCTCATTTTTGAGGGATTACATTTTGTTTGGATTTGACACAATGATCTCCCTTGATGCCAAAAATTTTAGTGTACCTTAGTTCATTGGTGCATCACTACACAACTTTGAAAAACCATTGATCTTGGCATCAAATCATCACTTCCATTAGCTCCATATGGGCAGGTGAACCAGGGTGATTCCCTTTCTCTAGCCATAGAGATCCTCCAATGTTTGCGGCCACCCTATACCAAAGAGTCTCCAAGGTTCTCTAAGTGCATTTGGAGGTTGATCTTCTGAGGGTCATAACTTAGAGCTTGTAGGGGATATCAGTGAAATGTTGAATGCTATAGGATGGTCATGTTGAGGTCTACAATATACTATCTCATTTCAGAGAGATCACATTCCATTTGGATTTGGCACAATGATCTATCTCTATGTCAAAACTTGTAGTGTACCTTAATTAATTGGTGTATCACTACACAACTATGAAACTATTAATCTTGGCATCAAATTGTTAGTACCATTAGCTCTAGATGGGAAAGTGAACCCTAGTGACACCCTTTTTCTAGTCATGGAGAGCCTCTAACTTTTGTAGCCACCCTATATTGAAGAGTCTCCAAGGTGCTCTAAGTGTATTTGGAGGTCAATCTTTTAGGGGTTGTAACTCAAAGCTCATGGGGGCTATTGGTGAAACATCAAATGTTAAAGGATAGTCATGTTGAGGCTCACAATAACCTATCTCATTTTGGAGAGATCACATTCCATTTGGATTCAACACAACAATCTTGCTCAATGTCAAAACTTGCAATGTTCCTTAGTTCATCAATGCATCACTGTACAACTTTGAAATTGCTGATTTTGCCATCAAATCATTAGCATCATTAGCTCTAGATGGGAGAGTGAACCCTAGTGACACTCTTGTTTCATTTGTAGAGATCCCACAATGTTCATGGCCACCTCATACCAAAGAGTGTCCAAAGTGATCTAAGTGTGTTTGGAGGTCAATCTTCCAAGGGTTATAACTCAGAGCTCATGGGGGTTATCAATGAAACATCAAATGCTATAGGATGGTCATGGCGAGGCCTAAAATAATTTATCCCATTTTGAAGAGATCACATTTTCTTTAGATTCAACACAACAATCTCATTAGATGCCAAAACTTGTAGTGTGCCTTAGTTAATTGGTGCATCATTGCACAACTTTGAAACTGTTGATCTTGGCATCAAATTGTTAGCACCATTAGCTCTAGATGGGCTAGTCAACCCTAGTGACACCCTTTTTCTAGCCATGGAGAGCCCATGACCTTCGCGAACACCTCATACCAAAGAGTCTCCAAGGTGCTCTAAGTGTGTTTGGAGGTTGATATTTTGAGGGTCATAACTTACAATTTGTGGGGGCTATTGGTGAAATGTTGAGAGATACAAGATAGTCATGTCAAGGTCTATAGTAACCTGTCTCACTTTAGAGAGATCACATTCCATTTGGATTTGGCATAATGATCTCGCTCGATGCCAAAACTTGCAATGTGCCTCAATTCATTGGTGCATTCATTCACAACTTTGAAACCGATAATCTTGGCTTTGAATCATTGGCACCATTGGTTCTAAATGGAGAAGTGAACCCTAGTGACACCCCTTTTCCATTCATGGAGTGCACACAACCTTTGTGGATACCTCGTACTAAAGAGTCTCCAAGGAGCTCTAAGTGCTTTTGAAGGTCAATCTTTTGAGTGTCATAACTTGGAGCTCATGGGGGCTATTAGTCAAATGTCAAATGCTATAGGATAGTCATGTCGAGGCCTACCATAACCTATCTCATTTCAGCAAGATCACATTTCATTTGGATTTGGCACAATGATCTTGCTTGATGCCAAAACTTGCAATGTGCCTTAGTTCATTGGTGCATCACTGCGCAAGTTTGAAACCGTTGATCTTGGCATCGAATCATTAGTGCCATTAGCTCTAGATGGGAAGGTGAACCATAGTGGCACCCTTGTTTTTTCCATGAAGAGCATCCAACATTCACAACCACCCCATACCAAAGAGGTTCTGTAAGTGCATTTGGAGGTTGATCTTCTAAGGGTCGTAACTCAAAGCTTGTGGGAGATATTAGTGAAAAGTTGAATGCTATAAGATAGTCATGCCGAGGCCTAAAATAACCTAGTGACACCCCTATTTTGTCTCATAACACCAAAGATGAGCTCCTAACACTAAATTGGCCATGGATTTGGCTAATTGTAAACATTTGAAGGGATTGCAGAGATCATTTCAAATTAAACATTTATGATATATTTCCAAATTAAACATTGCATCAAAATTTGATAATAAAGGTTGTTAAAATTTTCTTCACAAATTATTGAATTTGAATCAAATATAACAAACATGATCAAAATGAATGATATTCGATAAACATGAACAACACACATGATCCATGATAAATTGAACAATACTATACTAAATTAATATGTATATCATTGTGCACATAAATGACAAAAATATATATCAAAATACATGTATCCATAGACAAATTACACAAATATATATCAAATTTCATGTATTCATAGACAAATTATGCAAATATATATCAAAATACATAGATCCATATGCAAAATGTGGTTGATCATGCCATCAAAATGTGTATAATATCAATGTTTCTATATACAATGTGGCATATGCCATCTCAAGATGTCTCATGGCACATCCTATGAAAACTATACTATCCCATTTTGCTGGTGGACAATCAAAATGCAACCTCTTCACTAAACTAGGTGGATTAGATGCCTCCTACATAAACCAAAAAGGAAAACCCAAACTTAGACTACTAAATTTATATGATTGTATGCATCTAACATTGGATTATTCAAATGCATAATGATCATTTTTTTAATGAATATTTATAGTATGAAACTTTCATCATAGATACCTCTCTCATTAACCTCCTACGGTGGTCAAGAGTCCTCTCATATGTCCTCGACAATGCTTGAACCTCATTGATTATGGCCTGTATATGTTCAAGTATGGTTGTCATATGGATGTACAACTTAAAATATAACATTATTATTCATACTATACTGAATTTATAAAATATAATCAAGAAATGAAACTAAAACTTACATTTTCCAAGTCCTCCTCTAGATATAATGGCTGTGTTAGCAAAGATACAAAACTATAACATCCAGCCTCCTATACACTAGGTGTTTCCTATGAGATACAAAATCCTAGTTGTTAATATCATGGAAATAAGTTTATAATTTATTTATGAAAATAAAAAAAATTAAAAATAAATGATACTTATACATATGATGGGGCTCTCACTGCAAAGGGAAATGCCAGAGGGTCTACGATGTCAAATCTTCTTGGACTCATCACCAGTAGCCACACCCTATACAATAAAGAATGTAATTTTATTTTATTAGCACAAATATTTTACAAGAATAAATTGATATTAAATCACTTTAAAAGAACTTAATTACATTTCCCTTGTCAATGGGCTTTGCCTCAACCCCCACACTCTTCCCCCCACTAATAGGTGATACCTACAAGAGAAAAGAAAGATTAAAAACAATATATGCTCCAATATCAAAAAAAAAAAAAAGAGAACACAACATAATATATCATATATGTCTCAAGGCCAAACAAAATAATCAAGATCATTACATTATCAACTTGTCCAAGCTCCTCCTTAGTCATCAACTAAACATAAATGAAGATCAAATACATGTATAAGTTAGTATGGGTTAAAATTACTCTATTATAAAGATTAAATTTAAATCACATATGTTGTAACAAAATAATTTTTACATGTACTAACACAAAAGGATTCTATGCCTCTTCATGCCCCTCCTCTCTCATATCAAGGTGTGTAGCCTTTGTACACATGTATGGTGTATCATCCTGCTTAAATAAAAACTAATACTCAAAAAGATCACCTATGAGACCTAGACAAATATTCTTGCATGATGAGCTCGTTGATAATGAGCTCGTGTTAGCATTGTTAACATGGGGAGGCAACACTAACCTAGCCTAGGATAGCAATAGGATACTCAATCTATTGATGGATCTTATATTCTAATGGATAGCCTCTACAATGATATAAGGATGGTGCACTAGAGGAGGGGGGAGACATGAGTGGGGGGACAAAAGTGCCAACTTTCTTCCACTAGAAAAAGGGTCTATCTTGAGGAGCTTGTCCTTCTACACCCATGTTGGGCCTCATGCTCTAGTAGTTCACCTTGAGATGCAATTCAAATTTGGTATACAATTTTTTAATGAAATAGAATGGAACCTCTAAATTAATGTGTGGAAGTTTATCAAAAACCATCCACCAATGATCCAAAAAGTTCGTACACATAGCCTCATTTGTGCACCATTTAATTGATAATCGAGCTTTGTGTATTCTACTATTTTATGAGTTTTTGGGTCCACAAAAAGGTTAACTATATCATCTTTAGTTATGTTTAGGGCTGCAACTTCATCATAGTCCAACCCATCATCAAACATGCCAATGAAGAGAAGCATTTTGTTCATTGGTAAGTGTTTGAATATTATCCACTATGGTTTTTAACATGGATAACATGGGAGCCAATGTAGGTATATTATTATATGTGATTTGCAAAACCCTCAATTTAGTGTGATTTTCATATATAAAATCTTTAATTTGAGGAGGTTTTTGAGGGGGTACTAGATCAATTGGTGGAGGCTTATGAGTAACATTTTTTCCTAGCTTAGTGTCATCATTTGGGTCAGCGATATCTATTAAATTGCAAAACATAATTTTTATTGAAAAAAACATAAATTTCAACAATTTATTTTTAAAAAAATCCAATTTTCAACATTTCCTATTTAAAAGAACTAATTTATATTAAAATTCATTCAAAATCATTAAAAAATACAACAAAAATCTTACCTATATTCGATGCTTGTTCCTATATCCGATACTCGAAATGGAGTAGCACAAACCAAACTCAAAACATAAATGCAAAAAATGCTCTTGATTTTTTATTAAAAAAAAAATCATGTCATAGGTATTAGGTATTCGATCTCATATCGAATACCCGATATGATATCAGGTACCTGTTAATGGATCTGATACTTGATAAAGTTTGGGCCAACCTTTTTTCCTTAGTATCAAGATGGGTGGAAAAAAGTCAAAGTGGATTTTAAAATGCTTTAGAACATTTTCAAACTCCATTTTTTTCACATCACCACTTTTTGGCACACCATGATCTTGCACATACCCTAATTTATTAATATAAAATATATTCTAAGTGTGATCCACATATAAAAATTGTTTTAGTTAACATAGTAACATTGTATGATTATATAAACCCTGTGCTGAAGTATTTTTTTTTATCATTGATCAATAAAATTGATGTTATTATTTTTTGTTGTACAACTTATAAGGAAACATTATTCTATAATAAAAATGATATTTTATTTTGCAATAAGATTTTTTAGAGAATGCACTTGTCACAGTCATTAGAATGAAATTTTATAATTATACTATTTTGACATGCTATTATTTGTTATTGTCCAATATAAAGCTAATTATATAATATTGCTAGGTACAAGATTATGTGATAACCCTAAATGTGAGAGTAATAGTTTGTATATCTTTGATTTAAATATACAATATATTTTTTATTATGCAATAATAAATTTATAAAGTTATATTACAATGGGCTATTGTAGCCACTATTTGAAAAATGTAGCTATGAAGAGTAGATTTTTCATATTTATAGAATCTATTTTTTCATACGTATTTGTGCATCCCAAGGCTTTGGTGGAGAAATATGAAGTGTGAAAGGGAAGAGAAAAGATGTAAATAAAGAAGTATGTACATATATGAAAGAACAAGAGAGGTCAAGAATATATGGTGGAGAATACAAAGGTAAATGGTTATGCAAATGAGGGAAGAGTGTGGTGGTAACTACAATACATAATAATTGACAAGCTCAATACATAAGACTAGTAATGACATTTTCAAGCTATAAATTTATAGATCAAGAGATAGAGTACATATGTCATTCCATTAGAGAAGTTGAATTGGGGATTTATCTAGTGTTTGCACGTGAATTAATCATTACTATTTTGAGAGAGCATGGTCTAAACTCCATTGTCATAGTAACCTACATAGTATGTTCATTCCTAATATCAAATTAGATAGTACCTTATTTCAAAATAGAAATCCATAGGCCTGAGCATGATGCTATCTTAGTTTCCACATGAAGTTTCTCTACTACCAGTCATACATTTATAGCCTCATTAGAGTAACTTGCATTACTGATGTGGTACAAAGTAGATGAGTCCCCAAAGGATATGACCAAGACCCCACCATATACAACACAATAGAAATACACAAGATACAATTGGAAGAAAAATAATATCATCAACTGATCTTCAATTACATCAATCTCCACATACATTCCCATGATTCCTAAGACAACTTACATGAAAAAATATACTATATGCTAGGCTTTAAGACCTTACTAGCTACATCCAATGTATATTCCATATTACAAACCAATTTTTTTTTATATAAGATTCCTCTAAGAATTATTTGAATGATAACACCTCAATGATGATGACCCTCCTCCTAGGACTTAGTGACACTACAAATATAGCAATTAGAACACACAAGTAGGATTTGAGTTTAAAATAACCAATAATAGGAAACATGCATCACATTATAGGAATCATTCTTAATAAATTAATGACCAAATATATAATACATGAAATAAATCAAGTTGTCATGTAGTTGATAGTTCTTGTAGTATTTGGCCAAAAAAAGAAGAAATTGATCAGATTGAGAAGAATAAAACATGTTTATTACTGGTTTCAAGTCCCTATAAAATCTGATTTTGATGCTACTTTTTAGTAGGTTTATGGACTCTTTCTTGTTGGTTAGCTTGTTTTTTCCTTTTTTGAGGATGTAAAAGGGTTTTGGGGTCCCTTCAAAACCTATTTTTACCGTAATCTAAAACATGGACACTAGTACCCAGACCAAAGAATAAGAATGTTATTAGAACCAAGTGGATGTACAAAAATTAGTTGGAATTGAATGGTGAAGTAACAAGGAATAAGGAAAGATTAGTTTGTAGGATATGCACAAGTAGAGGGAATTCACTATGGAGAGACATTTTCCCCCAATTGCAAGATTGGAAGAAGTAAGAACTTTGCTTTCTTATTTTTCCTATAAAGGATTCAAAGTTTATAAAATGGATGTTAAGCCAACATTTTTGAATGGTATACTGGAAGAGGAGATTTACATTGAATAACCTGAATGATTTGTTTATCCAAACAATAAGAACATGGTGTGTATATTGCACAAAGCTTTATATGGTTAAAGCAAGATCCTAGAGCATGGTATTAAAGACTACACAACTATCTGATGAATATTGGTTTTGAGAAGACTGATAACCAAAACAATCTATACTTGAAGATAGGAGGTAAAGGAATTTTACTAGTTGAAATATTTGTTGATAATATCATAATTGGAGGACAAAATGCATTGTGCAAGACATTTAAAAATGAAATGATGAAAGAATCTAAGATGTCTATGTTTGGAGAAATAAATTTATTTGTTGGATTATAATTTTATGAAATAAAGTATGGTATTTACATTACTAAGTCCAAGTATGTAAAATAAAATCTTGAAAAAAAATGGTATGGAAGAATCAAGACTAGTTAGTACTCCTATGGTGATAGGACATAAAATATCAAAAGACTAATGATTTTGCTGAAGTAAATCAAATATTATACAGGTCTATGATTGGGAAATTTCATTATATAGTTCATAGCAAACCTGCCATTGCACTAACCATTGGGATTATTGCAAGATTTTCTAAAAATCCTAAGGAGAATCACTTAATGGTTGTTAAAAGGATTAAGAGATACTTGAAAGGTACAAAAGACTATGGTCTATACTACGAGAAAAATGATAAGTTTGAATTAAGAGCCTATATAGATGCTAATTGGGATGGAAACATTGATGACAAAAAAAGTACAAATGGAGGAGCATTTTATTTTGGAAAAATATTGGTTACTTGGACTAGCAAGAAACAAAATTGTATTTCACAATCTATTGTTGAAGCTGAATATTTGGTTGTTGTTGTGAATTGCACAAATGTGGTGTGGATCAAATAGTTACTCAAAGGAATGAAGGAAGAAATCACTAAACCTATGGTAATTTACTGTGACAATACAAGTGCTATAAACATATCTAAAAACCCTATGATGCATACAAAGACAAAGCACATTGCAATCCAAAATCATTACTTGAGAGAGTTGGTTCAAGACAAAGAAGTGAGAATGGAATATGTGAAGACAAAGGAATAGATACATGATATATTCACAAAAGCCTTACCTAAGGATGCACATGAATATCTTAGAGTTAAGCTACGGGTGATACCCCTTTCTAAAGATACTTTAAGAAGAAGGAGTAGTGCCTTACATCAACTGAGTTGAATGACATATTTTACAACTTGATGCAGAAGATCTTAGTTTAGGAATTGCCTCAAGTAAGGAAGGAGCTGAAATAGAATATTTACAATTACATGCAAGGTGACAAAGGGAAATCTTGAATTACTAATATCTACATGAGAAGATGACAAGTCTTTGGAATTGTTGTCAAAGAGGGAGAATATATAGAGAAATTTACCAAGTATGAGGGAGTTAGTACCAAAAAAGAAAGAGAAAGAGTTACACTGAAAATTTGAAGAAGAAGAGATATTTTAGCCTATATAGAAGGACATATACTAATATAGGGAGAGATTTCAATACAAGGTATTAAGTTTTTTTTTACTATTATTCTTGGTATTGGTTTGCTATCAATGCTAAAGAGGGAGATTGTAAAAGTATAAAAATGAGGAAGATTGATGAAACATATCATGGAACAATCATTATTTTGTCACTAATGTCAAACCTGCTACTTGCTGGTGAGATAATTTATCATTTGGTCTGAATGCTATCATTTGATTGATTGATGAAGAGGATTTGAAAAGTAAAGGATAACAAGAGTACCTAGAGAAAGCTTAAGTTATATGGTGTATAAAATGAGCATGCCAAGACCAAGTAAGACTTTGATTATATAGTTCTACTTAAGGCTATAATGAAAGGATACTTGAGAAAATACTAGAAGAAGAATAAGAAAGCAAATGTGTCTATGAATCCTAACTGAGAAAATAGTGGAAGCTGAGCAAGTCAGTGCAAGCTGAGTATAAAGTTAGTTGTGACTAAGAAAATTTAGTATGTGTTGAGAAAAGTAAAATCTAGTATAGGTCAAGTGAAGGAAGTTTAGTTTGCGCCAAGTGTCGGTTAAAATTAAGTGTATATTGAGAAACCTAGTCTTAACTAAGCATTAGAAGACAATGATTACCAAGCAAACAACATGTTATTGTCAAGTGCCATTAAAATGATTTTGATCAAAGATTTGACAAATCTAAGCTGACAAAGTTGATTTCTTGAATTGTGTGAAGTGTGTTGAAGATAAGTATGATGAGTTGGTGGCACAAAATTCAAGATAAACCATTTGAAGAGGATTATAAGAGAAGTTTTTAGAAGAGAATAAAATGAAAAATAGGGTAGATTTGATGAATCTAACCTAACCCTAATATAGATGATTGTGGTGAAGTGGAAAAGGATCTAAATTCTCTATATAAGTAGATAACAAACCAAAAGAAAAGTGTCATAGTATGAACCAAAGATGGACAAAGAGTCTTGAGGTGTTGCTTCATTTGGTGGCCAAAGGAATGAACCTATAGTTTACATACTAAGCAAGAAGTCTTAAGGAGGTGAAGGCTTGAAGGGTGAGCAAGATATTCAAGACAAAGGGGATGAAAGCTAAGTAGAATGGAGGATTGAATAAGAGATTTTCAATTTGCAAAGTGATTTGTTTTGTTATCAAATCAAGTCCTACTATTACTTTCTAACAACTGTATTAGTCTGGATAAATCCATTTGGACTAAGGTTGACCTAACAGTCATGAGTAAATCCTTTATCAGGGTGACATTCTATTGGAATGTTCTAAAGTCCTCTAACAAGGCTCACTCCTAATAGGGTGATTGAAATCCTTTAATCAAAGTCACATAAGAATGTTCTCATAATTTTAACACAACAATTTTATGTGGAAACCCAATTTGGGAGAAACCACCAGTAACATGCTAATAATTCTCACTCTTCTAAAGTGATGCCCTGTGAAAGGCCAACCCTATCAAAGGTTACAATACACACTATTAAATGTGACTCAGTTAAAGGATTCCAATCACCCTATTAGGCATGAGCCTTATTAGAGGAATTTAGACTATTCCATTAGAATGTCACTTGGTTAAAGGATTTACTAATGAATGATAGGTTAACCTCAATCCAAATGATTTAAACTAGACTAGTACAATAATGAGAAAACAACAGTAAGGCTTGAATTGATAACAAATTACAACTCACTTGTAGATTACAAATCTTTGTTTCAGTCCTCTAGTCTAGTTGGCATTCATACACTTTAGCTATGATAGTTTTTTCACCCTTCAAGTATTCATACTCTTAAGACTTCCTACTTTGCATGCTAACTGTAGTCACCTTTGTTTAGCCACTTAATGAAGCAATACCCTAGACTCCTTTCCTTCCTTAGGTTCTCACACATGATAACCTTTTCATCTAGTCAACTCTCTATAAATAGAGAATTTAGATATTTTTCTACTTAACCACAATCATCCATTTTAGGGTTAGGTAGGATATAATGAATCTACCCACTTTTACATTTGGTTCCTCTAGAAACTTCTACAATCTTCCTTGAATTTTCCTCAAAATAGTTTACCTTGAGTTCTATGCCACCAGATGATCATAGTTATCCTCCACACGCTTCACACAATTCAAGAAAAAAATAGTCAACTCAAATTCATCAAATATTTGATTTAACACCATTTGTTGTTGTTTGACATCTATACTATTCTATCACTTGGCCAACACTAGTTCATTTGGAAACCACTAAACTTTACTAATGCTTGGGCCCAACTAAAATTTACTCAGCATATACTAATAATTACTTGGCTTGCACTATTTTTCACCTTTTCTCAACACCTCTTAATATTCACTTAGCTTCAATTGATTTCTACTTGACTTGCACTGACTACTTGGCAAGGCTTGGAAGACACTTTTCTTACTTGATATTTGTCCATTCTTAACTTGAGTAATCTTTTATTTCAGAATTTAAGTAGATAAAAAATACACAATAGTATCAATGTCTTACTTTCCCATAGTGTTTCTTTTACATACCAAATAACTCAACCTTTCTCTAAGTGCTATTGTTATCTCCTCTTTTCAAATCCTCTTCATCAATCAACTAAATGATAACTTTTAGACCAAAAAGAAATTGTCTCACTAATAGGTAGTAGGTTTGACATCATTAAAAAAATAATGATTTTTCCATTACAAGTTATTCACTTCAAAACAATCTCATATCAATAATCTCCATCTTTGGCAGTTAAGGGAAACCAATACCAACAACAATACCAAAGGAAAATAAATCTTTGAAATTTATTTCTCTATCGGTGTAGTATATATCCTTCCTCTATGTAGGGTAATTTAAGCTTTGTCAAGTTCCTTTACTGCTCCCTCTTTCTTATATCTCTCTCTTTAGAGTATCTCTCCCTCTATTTGATATTCAAGTATCTATCTCTTTCTTATCTCTATCTGCTCTACTCTTTAAGTTATTTCTCCCTCTTAATAGGTATGTCTTTGTTGTACAGTTATTTCTCCCTCTTTGAAAACAATGCCAAAGACTTGTCATCTCTATATGTAGTTATAATCTATTCTAGATTCTCCCTTTGTCACCTTTCATGTGACTGCAAATCTTCTAATTTAGCTACTTCATTACTTTAGGTAGCTCCTAAAGTAATATCCATTGCATCAAGTTTTAAGATACAACATTCAACTCAGTTGATGTAGGGCACTACTTATGTTTATTAATTAGCTTTAGATAGGGGAATCACCCCTAGTTTACCTCTCAGATACTCATGAACATCCTTAGGTAAAACTCTTGTGAATATATCAACTATTTTTTCTTTAGTATTCACATATTCCATGCTCGCTTCTTTGCCTTGAACTAACTCTCTCATGTAATGATACTTGATTTGAATGTGCTTAATCTTTATGTCCATCATAAGCTTATTTTATATGTTTATAGCACTTGTATTATCACAATAAAGTACCACACATTTAGTGATCTCCTCCTTTATACCTTTGAGTAGTTGTTTGATCCATACCACATTTTTAGAATTTACTGTAGCAGCCACATATTCAACTTTAGCAGTAGATTGAGATATGCAATTTTGTTTCTTGCTAGTCTAGGTGACCAATCTCTTTCCTAAGAAAAATGCTCCATCACTTGTGCTCTTTCTATCATCAATGTTTCTAACCCAATAAAAATCTATGTAGGTTCTAAACTCAATTTATTCATTTTTCTTGTAGTATAGACCATAGTCTTCTATTCCTTTCAAATATCTCATAATTTTCTTAACATCCATCAAATGATTCTCCTTAACATTTGTAGAGAATATTCCAACAATCCTAATAGATAATGTAATGTTAGGTTTTCTATGTGCAACATATTGCAACTTTCCAATCATAAACCTATACAATGTTTAATTCACATTAGTAGAATCTTCATTCTTTGATAGTTTGTGTCCTATCACCATAAGAGTGCTAACTAGTTTTGAATCTTCTAAACCAATTTTTTTCAAGATTTCCTTCACATATTTAGATAGAGTGATGTATATACCATATTTCATCTTATATACTTTCAAACCAACAAAGAAATTGATCCCTCGAAACATAGACATCTCAAATTCTTTCTTCATTTCATTTGCAAATGCCTTACATAATATATCTTTACCTTCAAATATGATATCATGAGCAAAAATTTTAGCTAGTAAAATACCTTTACCTCCTTTTTTCTTTAAGTGCATATTGTTATTATCATTAGTCTTCTCAAAACCAATCTTCATAACATAATTGTGAAGCCTTTCATATCATGCTCTTGGGGCTTATGGGGATGAAGACATGAATAAATGAAGATGCCCCAGTGATGATTCAGAGATTAGACCTCAAAAGGTCAGCTAACTGCTTAGAAGAAAGTAGAATTTTAAAAGAAAATTTTGACCATCAAGATGAACTCGAATTTGGATTTCAATCTCGAAAATGAATCTAGGACGTCAAAATTATTTAAGAGGTCAAAACTTTATATAATGTGATGACAAGATAGAAAAGAGATGAAGAGAAAGATTAAGAAGGTGAAAAGACATGAACAAGAAGAAAGTAAAGAAATATATGAAAGGAGTTAGCTGATATGTCCACAAAAAGATGAAGAGAGAGCTCTCCCCATATGCAAGAATGCAAGACAAAGCTAGAAAATGAACCTAAAATGCAAGCTAACATGCAAAGTGGTTTACCAGCAAGAAGTGCATAACATTTAGACTCTTAATTTCATCATTGAGCATTTATTAGGGACATCATGAGATCATACAACCATCACTAGTATAACTATGAGGATATGAATATGATCGATATTAGATAGGTATGTGGAAATCCAATCTAAGCATCAGAGACATGTAATTCAAGATAACTACATGATTAGATTCCCTAAGTTTAATTTAGCAAGATTACACCTGTATCAAGGCATAAGCGCCAGGATAAACCCTGAGTGCGGTCTTGCAAAACAATTAAGGATGATACATTTATAAGTCAAAGTGTTGAATAGGACAAGCATGAATGCTTACAACACTATAGACAAACAAAAGTATACCCACAAGCAGAAATCAAGAAAATATGTCCCATGCCCCCAGTCTTCTAGTCAATGACATCCTTGAAAGACTATTAGGGAGGGAACACCTGGCAAAGAAATCATCATAGATAGCACACAAAGTAGATAAAGATCAGCATAGCTCAGTCATTTAGGTGTTAAAGTGCGTGTGTGTAAGTCACTTGGCCATTTCTTCTAGACTTGATTCTGATAGTGAGAAATATCACAACATCGGAGACCGTAGGTAGAACTATCTGTAAAGTGTTGAAAAACACTTGATGTCAAAGTGGGGGAAGTGTTGAGAAACACTATTTTGTGAGTTTTCAAAGAAACCCTAATGCACAAGAATACCTCAATAGGCTAAGTAGCTATGCCCCCAAGATGAGGACAAGAAACAATTCCAAGCCAGGAAATGTGTAGCGAAGTGGATGATTGAGACTAATAGACATAGGTGCGAGGGTTTCAAGTAGTGCCTGTTTCCAGGTTTTCACCACTTTGACAGATTTTTTTTTTTCTTTTTTTTTTTTTTTTGGTGATACATCAAAGTGAGATCTTCACTAAGATGATCATTTTTTTCAGGACATTTTCTGATTTTTAGGATTTTTTTCAGGATCATATATGATTTTTTGGATTTTTTAGAATAATTTAGAGATCACTAGTTCTCAAGCAAGATCACATCATTTTCTCCCAATGTCTAGCAAGGTATAGGACACGATGGAGAAACAAGCCGATAGATAAGAAAAGATGCATAAGAAAGGAATGTGAAGCAAGTGAAAGTGATCCTCAAGGACTGACTCCTCAAGAGTACCCAAGCTAGGGAAAGAGGTAAAATAGTCATATGAAGCATGTTTTGGATAAGCAATGGAAGTAATGAGCAAGATAGCATGTAGGATAAGCGGTGAAGCCAACAAGTGAGATAGCATGAAGCATGTAGTCCAAATGAGTAGCCATGTCAAGAGACCTATGAGAACCATGATTTATTTATCATGATCAAGACCAAGGGGTCAACTAGATAGTATAGCAATGGGATAGAGAAATAAGAATAAAGCTCAAGATAGAGGCTATGAGTGAATCAGAGAGCACAATAGAAAATCTCGTGGATAAGATAGCCAATATGCAAAGATAGCTCAACATTGTCAAGATCAAAGAGAGAAGAGGGGATAGATGGATGATGGAAGAATTACGCATGATGCCTGTTTGCCAGGTTTTCATCATGGTACTTATCTAAGGTGCCACAAGAAATAGTTTTCACCATAGGATAAATTTATTTCTCTTTACTTTTGCTACCAAGGTGCCACAAGAAGTGGTTTTCACCAAGGCACATTTTCATTTTTTCATTTTTTTTTTTTTTTGAATTTTTAGAAAGATCTCGAGCTTTTTGAATGTTGATAGTGCTCCTATAGGAAAGATAAGCCATGATAAGCCAAGACCATAGAAATGTATGCTCAAAGATGTTGATAGGGTGATGAAAGAGAAATGGTAGTAGGAAGAGTATATGGAGGATAATAGTTCATGTATAGAAAGTAAGTGTAAGCTTTAGAGGATTTCATGAGGGTAGTTGAAATATTGGACAAGATCAACATTGACACACACCTTGAAGGGTATTGGAATGATGGAAGAATCATGGATGAAGTAACTTGAGGTTTAGATGTATGAAGTGGAAAAAGAGATTTGGAAAAAAGTGGAGTGGAAGGCTTTGGAATATTTATAGAAAGATTTTTGGAAGAAGATGGAATGGAAGCCTTTGGAAGCTTGAATGTCAACTTTGAAGCATTTTCAATATTCAAGTCTTTTAAAAGAGACTTGGGAATCCACATAGCTTTAGATTTTCCTTGTTCTTTGGGTGCTTGAGAGTGCATTTCTTCAATGATGGATTTAGGAACCCACATTTGATTTGATTTAGCTCTCTTAATAGGGGACCTTTGTAGTCTCTTTTGTGCATTTTCCTTCTTAGAATTCACATGTCGATTAGATGGGACATAGTGATCTTCATTTTTCAATGGATTCTTATGTTTGTTCTCACTTCCAAAGGAATTGGGATTTGTGGATGAATAAGGCTGATAGGACTGGTTTAGATGGATAGATGGGTGAAAAGTCATCAAGGATGAGTGTCTTTGTTGATCTTGAGGTATGATGGGAGAGCTAGGAGTGGAAAGTGTAGGAGATGAAGGAACATAAGGTCCCAATATAGATGGAAGGTTCAAAGGCTTTAGCTTTGATGGATAAGGACCAAGGATAGACTTAGGAGATGCAAATGGAGAGCGAAAAGGGATATCAACATCTTTAGATTGAGCAACATAGTCAAAGACATCAATAGACTCATAAGTACCCTTGATAGGAACAACATTTTTAATAGAAGCACTTGAAGCTTGAGCAAAATTTTGAAGTGGATATGGAGAAGTAGAACATGAGGGGATGCTTTGATCTTGACATGTAGCTTTGGATAGCATATGAAGAGAACTTTTCTCATAATTTTCAGTAAGCTCAAGGGAGATAATGGAAGTGTTATCTTCATCATACTTAGGAGGTGGACAAGATATAGGATATGGAGGGGAAAAATCTTGAAAGAGATGAAAGGGTGCATGATCTTGATCTTTCTTGACATTTATAGCTTTTTCTTTTTGAGAGTCCTCCTGACATGGAGCCACTTCTAAGGACAAGGGAGAATGAAGAGTGAATGGAGTAGTGCATGAAGGTTGAGGATGTTTAGGATTAGTAGCATGGAAAAGGTTTGTAGCCAAGTGAAGGTTAGCTTGAGTTTCTTTTAGAGGTAGCCCTTGAGGATACACGTAGTCAATGTGGAAAGCACTAGGTTTTTTGTTTGTTGGAGGCAAGTTGGAAAGATTTGAAATGTCAGGAGATGCATGAGTGTTGGAAGAAGTGGAAGATGTAATAGAGCTGCTACTAGACATAGGTTCATTAATGTAATCTTGCTCAAGAGAAGTATCTTCACCACATGAATCATTAAAGGTATCAATAATTTCATTATCAATAAGATCTTGGATTTTATGTTTTAGCTCAATGCAATCTGAAGTACTATGCTCATTATGTTGATGATAAGCACAATAGATATTCAAGAATGGGTTTCCATATGAGCTAGACTTAGGTAACATGATGATCTTATTACCAAGAAGTTTTTGCAAAGTGTCATCATAAGAATCTTCCAAGGGAGCAAAAGTTCTATTAGAAGTATGTCTAGGATCTTCTTGTTGTTTCTCAAGTGAATGGTATGCATCCATGTCTTCATCATTATCTTGGTCAAAGATAGGTCCATCATGAAATTTTGGCATAGGCTCAAGTGCTTGTTCTCTACAAAGGTCTTTAGATCTAGAAGATGAAGACATTTGATGTCTTGAAGTAGAGCATGTAGACCTAGAAGAAGAGGATGACCTCAAAGAAGGTGACTCACATGCATGTAAAGACCTTAAGGAAGATTCATGTAATGATGCAATCTTCTCCTCTAACCTTTTCTCAAGTTTAGACTTCATTTCTGTCATGCGCTTAGAGAGATGAAGGTAAGAAAGATCATTTGTCTCTTCTAGTTCTTTGTATTGCGCATATAGATCTTGAAACTCTTTAGTAACATGGAGGATATCATGATTATCTAGATTCAGTTGAAGTTTGGTAGCACAAGATTTGAATTCCATAGTGGTAGATGCAAAGCCAAGCATAAAAGAGCCTAGAAGATAACTTGATGTTGAAACTATAGGAGGTAGAGTGTTTACTTGCCAAGATAGTAGAGAGAGATTAAAGTGACTTGTCAAACAATATGTCCAAGAAACTTACGACATGAATGACTCAAGTCAATAGCTAGGCAAGATGCCCAAATAGCCAAATAGATAGAGCAAGCAAGGTGACAAGTGAACAACTCTCCAACCCAAGAGTGTAGTCAAGAAATCAAGGCAACCATTTTAGCAAAAGGATAACTAGCAAGCATGCATAGACCATAAAGACAAAAAGACCAAGAGCACTAAGACCAAAGAGCCACTTTAAGCATGTTCAAGAACTAGAGACATAGAAGATAAAAATCAAATGATGAGACTCCCCTTAGCAAGAAACACAAGAAAATGTTTGCATTTGATGTTTTGACTTGGTTGACAAAGTTTGACAATAGTTGATAGCATAGCAAGTTTGATGTTCAAAAGCAATTTCTTTCCAACCAAGATAGTGACACATGGAGTAGTCTTCAAACAATCAAGCAAGGGACAAAGCAACCTTGCATGATACAAGCATATGTGAGGTCTTAAAAGAAAGTCGTATAACTATCATCATGTGTATGTTCCAAAGATTTTCACAAGTTTAGCACATTCGAGAACACATCAAGCAATATCTACCTAAAGGACATGGTTCATTACTCAACATTTTGGCCCACGCTTGATGCTCCTTTGCCTCACACCAAGTGGTTGCCCACAAGAGATATTGGCTTTGTCATGGAAATGCCATAAGCACAACCAAGGGAACACATATGGTGAGTGTAAAATCTTGGGGTGATCCGGGTAGTACACTAGGATCGATCCTTGCACCAAGAAGTTGAGCAGCTAAAAAAGGTAGTTACTAACTTAAGGTGTTTAGATAGGGATTCCATTCATAGTGTTCCTCTTGCTCCCAATTACGGGACACCTCACCTTGTGATGAGTAACCGATCTCGCGACCACAAGAGTACCTTAAGCATTCTTGCCTAGTGATCTCCCTATGGTCGAAATCCCATAAGCGATCACACTAGGCGAAGACAAACACTATGTCTACCAAGGTTTTGTGTCCTTGATAGCCTTGAGTTTATAGTGGGTTGGAAGAGCTAGGTAATCAGCTTGTCCCCACTTGGGTCGTTCCTCTCAGGTTGTCCGAGAGCAGGCCCTCTAAAGGATTCTAACTACACAAAGTGGATCAAATTTTGGAAGTCAAGATTTTTGGTTCACCACAAGGGTGAAGAGCATACTCTTTTATTCCAATCATTTTCTCCCAAACATGCCAAGAAGATTCAGTTACCCCTTGCTTTTGAAACCAAATGGCAAGTCAAGATTTCTGATTCACCACAAGGGTGAAGAGCATACTCTCCTATTACCAAAAGACTCCAATCACAAGTTTTATGTGCTTATGAAAAATGAAAAATTAGTCAATGCCACACATGAAAATAAAAAAGGAATAAATTTTGAGTTTTTATGCTTTGGGCAGCTCTGCAAACAATGTTAGTAGCCCTTGTGCATTTGAAGCTTTGACATGCGTTCTTTTTATGCAATGTTTCAATTTTTTTCACAAGGATGGCAACCTGAAATCACAACTTGTTAGCAACAAAAGTTAGTGTGAAATAACATAAAAATCTGCAATAAAAAGTGGTGAGTTGCTTCAAAAATCTAATTTATCTTCCAACCAAGTACATGCAAAGAAAGTGCAAGTTAATCACAAATGCTTTCATTTTTACTCTTTGGTTTTGACCTAGTCAACAAGATTGGACTTGTTTGCTATGATTTCGTATCCAAAAATAAAAATGAAAAGAAGAGACCCCTATTAAAAATCAGAGAGCTTTCCAAAAATGTAAGAAATTTTAAAAAATCTCTTCATTTTCTCCCTAGAGATTGATTTTGTCAAAATAGGCCAAATTTATCAAATCGAGTTTTTGATCCTTAATACGATCTTAAAATTCAAAAAAAAAAGAAAGAACCCCCATTATAATTCAAAAAAATTTCTGAAAATGTAAGTTTTTCTAAAAAATGCACTGATTTGCGATCAGAAATGACTTTTTATGAAAAATAATGAAAATGTCATAACTTCCGAAAATCACGTCAAAATATTCTGAAAATTGGACTGAGATATTTGGAACACATAAAAAACTTGTAAACAAAAATTCAGAACCAAACTCCAAGCGGTTTAAAAGATATGGTCAAATCTTTAAACCAACTAGATTTTTGGCCTTCAAACCAATCTACTTATGGATTGGCCTTAAAACCAAAGTGATAATTCTACAAAAGCACTTGATTAGATCCAATATGTTGCTGTAAAAAATTAGAGATAAGAAATGAAAGCAAATGGAGCTAGAAATTTGATTCAAGCCCCATGGTGGGCGCCAAAAATGTACACTCGAAAGTGTCCCACTCTAAACCCTTCTATCCAAACGATTCCATGAGTTCGGAATGCTTGGATGTCGGCTTAGAGCTCCCTATCCACAGAGTGCAAGAGAGTGTATTTCAAGTTCAAGAGCTCTCAGATGAGCCTTAGAGATACTCTTCTTGCTAGTAAAGAATGCAATGGGAGGTTCCAAAGACAAGATGCAAGAATGCAAATGTCCCAAAGAGTTCCTCAAGGATGCAATGCAAATGAAGATTAAGCTAAGATGAGAATGCAAAATGCAGCTATGCTAAAACATATATGAGAGTGTTACAATACCATTATTAAGCTATGTGAGATTAAGCTACATGTAAAAACGAAAGCGAAGCTAAGATGCTATGGTATGAGAGAATGTAGACAAGAAATAGAAGTTCTCCACAAAGCTCCAAAGAAACCTGTTAGAAAACCTGCAGCATAACAATATTCAAAAAATGGATTGATTGAGGGGGAAAGCTCTCTCCCTTTTAAAGATGTATGGACGGTGGAGATCAAGATGAAGATGGTGGATGATCAACGGTGGAATTCAAAAAGAGGAGTGATCCATGTGCACACACAAGTCAACCAATAGAATATAAGTTGACTTGTCATATAAGACAAAAGTCACAAAGCCTTTTCTTTTAATTGTAAAATAGAAAAAGGACTTTATGTGTGCACTTTAAGTGGGTTATAAGAATGGGGTGTTTTATTTAATTAAAAGGGGACATGTTCTTTTAATCAAATAATGAACTTAGGATAGCATAGTCAAACTATAGGTTATAATCAAATAAATTGATTATTAGCAATTTGGTCTAGATAAATGATTGAATTAATTTAGCCAAAATGTTGAAAAGGGGGCTAATAGTCTAGATGACCATTTTTAGGTGATTACAGATATCATGAGCAAAAAATTTAGCTAGTAAAATACCTTTACCTCCTTTTTTCTTTAAGTGCATATTGTTATTATCATTAGTCTTTTCAAAACCAATCTTCATAACATAATTGTGAAGCCTTTCATACCATGCTCTTGGGGCTTGCTTTAAACCATGCAAATCTTTGTGTAGTCTACATACCATGTTTTTGTTGTTAGCATCAAAAAATTCTTTTGGTTGTTCTATGTAAACCTCTTCTTCTAATATTCCATTCATAAATGTTGACTTCACATCCATTTGATAAAATTTGAAACCTTTGTGTGTAGAGTAAGGAAGTAGAGTTCTTACTCCTAATCTTGCAATATGGGAAAATGTTTCTCAATAGTCTATTCCTTCTTCTTGTGCATACCCCTTGCAAAATAATATTTCTTTATTCCTTGTGACTTCACCATTCTCATCTAACTTGTTTCTATACACCCACTTGGTTCCAATCACATTCTTTTCCTCTGGTCTAGGAACTAGAGCTCATGTCTTGTTCGTCTCAATCTAATCAGTCTCTTCTTTCATGGCTTTACTCTAGTCCTCATTTTCTAAGGCATCATTTAATAACTTAGGCTCATGCATGCTCAAAAAAATTTATCACTTCACATCCTATTCATTGTCATTGGTCTAGCATATTTATCTCTAATAATTTGTGTAGCAGGGTGATGTCTTTTGACATACTTTGATAATCTTGGTTCTTTTGTTCTTTCTTTAATAGTTCTTTCAACTTTAGAATCACTATGTACTTCTCTACGAGGTAACTTAGCATCTCTTTCATGTACACTTATATCAAATTTAGAATGAGCCTAAGCTTTTGTCTACAACTTGACTCCTAACTATAACTCAATTCCTAAATACAACTCAACATTCATTGTATGTGACTCTGTAGTCACTAAAATTTGTTTTTGATTTCCACCTTGGTTTAGAACATCTTCATCAATAGGCATACCCTCATAAAAGTATAAAAATTATTTATACTGTTTAGGTTCTTTCATAGGTTCAACTTCACATACCTCTGTATATTCATCAAACTTCACATTTGCACTTTCCATAACTTTGTTAGTGTTAGTATTTAAACACTTATAAGCTTTAATTCTTGTGGAATAGCCAAGAAATGTACCTTCTTCACTTTTACCATCTAGTTTACCATTCTTGAAATCCTTAAGAATGTAGCACTTACTTCAAAATACATTAAAATATTTTACTTTGGGTGAGTATTCATACCATAATTCAAAAGGTGTTGAATGAGTACCTTTCTCGACTTGTACATGTATATGAGAAATGTTAGTATGCTAATAGAAACCAAATTTAAATAAAGCTTCTACAAACTAAACAAAATTCATAAACTTTAAGATAGACTAAGTTGAGCTCTCAATTGAGAATATGAGCCATTAATGGGCTCTCTCAATGAGAAGTTTTCTTGTTGAGTAGCTTTGTCTAAATAGATAGGATGTATGCTCAAGATTTATGCTTCAAAAAAGGGCTTCAAATGGAGTTGGAATTTGGGTGTGAGTGTATGGTTTTGATGTAAAATGGCTTCTTAAAATGGCATTATGAATTTACTTCATGGATTGTGTTAAAATGGCTTGGGAGAGGATTCCTTAAATAGGCAAAGGGCTTGAGGGATCAAGGGCTAGGATGCAAGGATGGGAAAAAGCTTATGGAAGGCTCAAATTGCATGAGAGGAGAACACATGGATTGTGCTTCTTTATAGCCAATCAGGGAGTGACACATGTCACAGGGTGAGAGGATGGAGGAAAGGGGAAGGATGAGTCAACAAAGGAGGCTCAAGGGATAAGAATTTTCATAAAGACCCTCATAATGGCTTGTAAGAGAAATAAAAGGGCTTGGAAGAGTCATTTATGGCCTAGTGGGCTTCATAAAGTTTTATGGTTGGGATATTTTGAGGGAGATGAGAGGAATTTCGACTTGGGCTTGATTAGGAAGGTTTTAAGCTTGCTTAAGATTGTGCAAATGATTAGAGGAATGATTAGGATGGTTTGGGATTAGCTTAGGGATAGGCAAATGGATGGTATTTAATGAGGGTGGGTGAAGGAGGAGATATTTGTTAACTTTGGCTTGGGTTAGTAAGTCTTAACCCATTTTTAGGGAATGTGACAAGGTTAGGAGGGGATTAGGATTAGGTTTAAAGACATCTTCTAGAAGAGTCTAGACTTTGGATGAGGATAAAGACTTTCTAGAATAGTCTAGAACTTCCTAGGATGAGGATGAAGACTTTCTAGAAGAGTTTAGAACTTCTTAGGATGAGGATAAATTAGATTTTTAGGAAATAAATAAAGTTTTATTTATTTCAAGGGTTTGGGTTGAGGAGATATTTATTAAAACTTTTTTAATAAACATGAGGATTAATATTTAATCTTAATTAAATATTTTGAGTTGGGATTAGGGGTAGGAAATGATGGGATTGACCTTTAATCAAAATTAAAGAAGGATTAGAAGATTTTGGAAAAGGTTAGTGGTCTTAAGGAAATTAGCCAAGTTTTGGGAAAAAAAAAATTTTAAAATTTATTTTGGGTTTTTGGGTCAATTTATTAATTAAATAATTAATAAATAAAGAAATAATGTTTAAATAAGATTTAAACATTTTTGGGATGGATTCCTTAATTAAATATTTTAAATTAAGATAAAGGGATTTAATGGCATAAAAATAAATAAATAAATTAAATAACTAATTAATTAATAAATGATGATGTCATCAGGGACTTTTTTCAGAAAATAAAAATATTTTATTTTCTAAAGGATTTTTAGGTGTCTACATTTTGCCCCTCTTTGATGTGATGCCGCAAGTGGCATGCCATCAAAGATAAGAAAATAAGATGCCCAAGGCTAGAGCAGAAGAGGAGAGAATGGACTGCAAGATGCCCCCTCAAGAAGGTAGCAGGGAGAGAAAGCAAGGCTCGATAGCTTCTTGAAAAGTACAAGAATCTTGGCGGGTGGGAGGACAAAAAGTGGCTTAAGAGAAGAGGTTTAGTTAGCTCAAACTCTCACTATGGGAGAATGATAAAGGAGAATCAGATGCACAAGAGGAAGCAAGCTTAAGACTTTAGGGAAGGTGAAGGATGAAGGAGTAGAGCGCTATAAAAGAAATCTAGAATGGGGAGATGGATGAGGGGATTAAAAAGCTGATGCAACAGGATTTCAAAGAGTTAGATTGACAGAAGATGGGTTTCGGAGATCCCTAGGACTAGGATTGTGGATCTCGAAAGATGAGGCTTGGTGGATTGATTTGGATTGGTGGATCCCTAAGACTAGGATTGTGGATCCCTAAAGCTAAAGGTGAGGAGTGATTCAAAGAGATATTGATGCATAAGCTGGGGTAGGAGAGACGGATGCTGGATATGGATGGGGGATAATGGAGATGAAGGGAAACCATCGAAGCTTTTTTGAGCAGGGGGATACTTCAAAGAGAAGTACCACCATGTAGTTGAGCACTAGATTTGCTATAGGACTGTTGGTTAATTGCCAAGGTTACCAAGAACATCAAGGTCATGTCACCAACCATCCAGAGGACTAACAGACTGACTCAAAACAAACACACAAGGATTGCCCTAGCATCACACATGAAACCCAGAGGAAATAGTGTGGAACTGACACTAGGTAACCCACAAACAAAAAAGAAACAAACGAAAGACTTGATCAAAAGTGTACGCTCAGAGTGCCCCATTCATAGCATACCATGATATGGAAGATCGTGGCAACCTTGAGGAGGGAATAAAAAGATTGCTTGGAAAAGATACTTCAAGACCCAAAAGGGAAGATTCCAAATCAAAAGAAAGTGAAAATCCAAAAGAGAACCATTTGCCAACGAGATGGGTAGGACGAGGGACTAACAGACCAAGATCAGACATGAGTAAAGCTATATCCTACAAGGATCTATCGGAGAGCACCTAAGCCGATGGATCTGGGTGAGTGATGCGTCTGGTAAGCTGAACTAAGAAGGATAACACTTTGGTGACAGGAGATCTAGCTAAAGGATGCATTGGAATAGCTAACCAAAATGTGCGATGTGTGCAAGATGCTAATCAAGGAGGAACTGACACAAAAACTGGATAGATACAATGGTACTAAGCTAAAGAGGATGTACAAGCTGACGCACCAAGATATTTACAAGCTAAAGCTGACCAAGATAGTTACAAGCAAGAAAAAGCTCAGAATGATAGGATAGCGGGATGGTTCGATGTTGTGCAAGATGCGAAAGCTAAGGATGGGGTGATAGCGAAAGATATGGATTTGGCAGGATGCATCCAATGATGATGAGAGATTTTGTGACCAAGGATAGCTAGAGGAGTAGGATGAGATGGCTGGATAGGATGGTAGATAGCTAGGATTATGATGGATATAAAGAGATGACATTGGGTTTGCATGAGGATAGCCTAGAGCTAGATACCAATGACAAGGAAGGATGGACAAGACAGGATCTCCAAGGAATATAGTGCCCCCAATCAGAAGATAACATACGGAAGGAGGTCTTAGGATGGATGTGATAGGATTGGAGCTAGGATGGAAAAAGCTAAAGGGGCTAGGGAGATGGATGATAGCTAGGATGGTTGGCTGAAGCTGCAAGAGATAAGTGGATGGTGTGAGATGGAAGATGGAGGGTGGAGGATAGGTGGATAGATTGGAAGATGGAGTTGGATGTCAAGAGATGACCAAAAGCATGAGGGTGATAGGCTAAGCTGGGGATGGTGGGATTACGCATGATGCTTGTTTGCCAAGTTTTCATCATGGTACTTGTCCAAGGCGCTTGAATTCCCAAGTTTTCACCAGTGGATGCTTTATTTTTCTTTATTTTTTTTTGACTTTTTGACTTTGGACTTAGCTAGAATGATTTTGGCTTTCTTCAGCTATTTTGGCTTTTTTGGGATTTTTCACTGGCTGTTCGAATGTTCAATTTTGTTGCTAGCTGTTGGTACACCGGATGTGTGATTTATGCAATAGATTAGATTAGATGGGATTGATGGTAGGATATGGAGGGATGAAAAGGCTGGAAAGGAGCATGAGATGGGGATGCTTGCAAGATCAACATTGGCACATGTTGGGACAGGTGTGAAAAGAGCATATGGGGGATAGATGGTAGATGCAAGCTTGATGGAGGATTTTTTGAAGTGCACTTAGGGATATAGGCACCCAAGATGGAGTTAGGAGATGGGGGACATGAATCACTAGATGGGGGATTAGCAATGGTGGATGCCATTATGCATTGGGTTTCAACTTTTTTCTTTAGGACCCACATGGTTTTAGATTTTCTTTTCATAGGCTTTTGTATTGTTTTGCATTCTTTGATTGGATTTTTTCTTTTTGAATAGACATATGATTTCCTAGGATGTGGATTTTTAGCTTTATGCATTTTGAAGTTGGCATTTACATTGTTGTGGTAAGCTTTGGGAAGATGGTTAGGAGAAGCTTTGTGAGATGGAGAGGATGTGGGAGAGCATGTAGGGGGATGATGATGGATGATGTGCCTTGATATGTGCCTTTTCTGATCTTGTGTAGGAATGGATGGAATAGGATTTTTATCATGGCTGATAGGAGGATGGAGGATGGTAGATTTTGGGAAATAGGGACCCAAAATGGATTTAGTGGATGAAGGGGGGATATGGTAGGTTGTTTTGGGTTGCAAAGATGGTGGAGGGGAGATGACATAAGATTTATTGAAGGAGTGATGGGAGACTGGCATGGGGGGTTTGGAGATAGGCTTGGTTTGGGGGTGTGGTGTACCAACACCTTTAGATGGTGAGCTTTTGGATACATATCCAAGACCATGAAATCCTAGATTTTTTTGTGCAATAATAGGCTTTCAAATTCCTTTCTCTTGTGGTCCTAAACCTTGACCTTGATAATGCCATCGATTGAGCATTTGAACTAGCTGAGGATACTTTTTGGTTGCAAAAAATGGTGGAAGTGCTTTATCAGTTGTACTGCAATAGGGAGATACTATTCTTAATTCTTCTGCTGAGAGGAGGCCACTATGGATGAATGCAAGTGAACCAAGAGGGTATATTATAGATGGTGAAATAGCTTGGATAGGTGGTAAGATGGAAGCATGGAGTGGAGGAGATGGTAGGATAGGATCTTGATTTAGCTGATGGGATGAAAAGATATCTTGCAATAGAGGAGGTATGGCTTGAGGTTTTGGAGATGGAGGGGATAGTGACTGCACTATGGATGGAAGACATGGTACAATGATATCTTCATTTATGCTTTGGGGGATGTCAACATGCTTTTGGGCAGGATCTTGATAGGATTGGTTTGGAGTGGATGGTGCGATAGGAGGTGAAGGGATGGACTCTTCAAAGGCAGTGGATGGATAGATGGGAGATTCGGTAGTGGAGATGGGTGAGTAGAAGATGGATGCATAAGGGTCATTACGGGAGATTTCGGAAATGCTTGGAGGGGATGTGGATAGGATTTGGAGGGTTTTAATAGATGGTGGGATTTTGATGCTTGCAGGAAGTGGAAGGATTTTAAGCAATTTGATGGATGGTATGGGGATGATAGCTATGGGAGATGGAGGTGATATTATAGATGGAGAAGCTTCATTACTGATTACTTCACATGGTTGGATTAGATGACATGGCTTATCGACTGTTGGAGGCAACTTTTCTTGTATTTCCTCTAGGAGATTCCTTGGAGACTCGTGTATCAGAGGTGGAGGTGAATTGACAAGAATAGCTAGTGTGATGGTGGTGGAAGATTGGAAGCTTGGTTGATTGGGTGATGGAGGAGAAGCTGGGATATCAGATGGCATGACTAGATAGTTTGGAAGAATGCATGGATTTTGTGGGATGCTTGGGGGAATGTTTCTAAGGCTTTCAATATACCCGTCATAGTTGATTGGGTGGTGGTGGAAGATTGGAAGCTTGGTTGATTGGGTGATGGAGGAGAAGTTGGGATATCAGATGGCATGACTAGATAGTTTGGAAGAATGCATGGATTTTGTGGGATGCTTGGGGGAATGTTTCTAAGGCTTTCAATATACCTGTCATATTCAACAAGATTTTCATCATCATTGGAATAGGAGGTGGCGGGAGCAAGGACAATATGACCGAGCACATCATGATAGGTTTTCATCATCATTGGAATAGGAGGTGGCGGGAGCAAGGACAATATGACCGAACACATCATGATCGAACAATATGGTGGTGGAAGATTGGAAGCTTGGTTGATTGGGTGATGGAGGAGAAGCTGGGATATCAGATGGCATGACTAGATAGTTTGGAAGAATGCATGGATTTTGTGGGATGCTTGGGGGAATGTTTCTAAGGCTTTCAATATACCCGTCATAGTCAACAAGATTTTCATCATCATTGGAATAGGAGGTGGCGGGAGCAAGGACAATATGACCAAACACATCATGATAGGTTTGGGATTTCATGTTTTCATGATGAATCAAATGGGGATGGGGTCTTGCATATGGATGAACAGGGAAGCTCATGGTTGGATTTGGATTAAGCGCAGATTTTGGATTGGCTGATGAAGGATTTCCTAGGGAGAGTCAAAGCTGTATGACAGACCTAAGGAGGATTGGCTGGAGATTTTTGGCTTTCCTATGGATGGAAGACTTCAAGGGCATGTTGTCAAAAAGTGAGAGTTTTGCTTTCATATGCACTGGATTGGTGGAGATTGTGTCAACTTAAGGATAGACTAATGATCCTATGGGCATGACACGAGATTGACCAGTTGTGGATCCCAACCTTTAGCTCAAGGTGATGAGGGATAACAAGTGACAAAGCTAGATTACCCTAGACAAAGCTCTGTCAAAGGGATAACCTTGGTGAGGCTAGTGGATTGGTCGGATTGATTGGATAGAAAATTCTAGTAGAATGACAACAACTCTCTAAAGGCTTGGGTGTGATTTTGGATTTGGCTGCTAGCTGGCTGGGGGGGATGATTTGGAGAGACTTTGGATTTGGGATTTTTCTAAAGCAAGGAACTAGATAGATTCGGTTGTAGCAGGGGAGCTTGGATGATTTTCTGATGAGGTAGTGACTACGCTAAGTATGCCTTGAGCTAGGAGATTTCTGCTTTTTTGGGATTTTGACCAAAGTTGGAAAACATTCATTCAAAAGCTATGAACAAACAAGTAGACAAAATTTTGGAGCAAGCACGTCAAACACACCAACATCCTAGGAAGCTTTCTGCAAGGATAAAATTTGTTATAGCTAGGGAGTCCTCGATATACGCAAGGTACGTGAGGCCCAAATCTATAGATGAAACCAAAAAGATGTCACACAACAGAGAGGAGCGGTAACCCACTTCTCCTCTTTCACTTCTCAAGGGTATAAAGTTCCTTGAGGCTTTGCCTGAGTGACAAAATCTTGATTCCAAGAGAGGTGTCTTTGGATTCACCTCCCAATTTTTACACACTGTCGAAACGTTGGAGTTGAGGTCATCCCAAGGGGTGATGAAATCCCCAAGCAGGCCTCCTAAAAAGTGTAAAACAAGACCACATACATGATCTTGGGCTTTAAAAGACACGTGTTTATTCCAATTGATGATTTAGATTTTGTAAGCTATGATTGAAGACACTTGTGATTATGGCATACAATGTTCATTCCAATTTGACAGCATCATCAGCATAATGAAAGTCAAGAGATTGTCAACATAAGAAATGCGAGCGTCATTGAAAATGCGTCCAAACCATACAATGTTCATTGATTGTTAGGTATTCAAGATTGAGTGTGAGTTTTTTTTAAGCCCAAAACAAAGATGTGTGAAACTTGATTGCCAAGCGTGTCAAGTATCGATTAATTTCCTTTAAAGCATTCAAGAGTTGGTGTGATTTTGTTTTAAGCCCAAAGCAAAGATGTGTGAGACTCGATTTGTCAAGCGCGTGCCCAGAGGCCCTCCACATCAATAGTTGTTCAATTTTAGTGCCCAAACTTGAAGTGTGATCGATTTAATCTAGAGTTTTGGTCATTTAAATTTTTTGATAAAGTTAAAGCAAACGTTCAAAGACCAAGTGAGTGAGTTAGATTGTGGAACATTTAACACCTTTTTCAAGTAGACCCATCCCCATAAATGGCACTAAGATTGCAACCAATGGTTGAATTGATGGGTGATTAGAAAAGAGGTGAGTCCAAGGAACTACTCAAATTGATTTTTGCAAATTTGTATTTAACTTAACAAAGTTTCTTAAATGTCCAAAAATCAAACTTTACCTGAATTGCATGTGGAAAAGAGATTTGTTTTGTTCAATTTTAGAAGCTCCAAATGAAGTGTTTGATATTGCAATGGTTAATTGATCCTTGGCATTCAAGATTGGATTTTTTTTTTAATCATGCATTCAAGGAAAATTTGATTTTAATCCATGGCATTCAAGAGTGTGTTTAGCAACATGCATTCAAAGACAAGTGATTAAACATTCAAGTTTTTTCCTTTGAGCATTCAAGATTGAGATTTTGTGTGTTGTTTTAAGAACTTTGAAGTGTTTTGTTTTAACCTTAGATCATTCAAGATTGTTTTGGACTCAAAAGTGAAAATGGCTCTTTGGACTTTGGTTTTCATTCAAGATTTTGTGTTCTAGTTTGCATATTTTAAGCCCAAAAATGATATTCCTAGATTGTTTTGATGCATGAAAAACCTAAGAAACATTCAAGATTTTGCAACAAGATATTTGTTTGGAACAAATAACAAAGCTTTTAGGACAATTTTTGGCAACCATTTAGGACTCTTAGTTTTCATGAGATTTTTAAAAGAATTTTAAAATATTTGCAAATGAGGTTCATTTTATCCTTGATTGATGCTTTAAGTTTGATTTAGATTTTAGTGTGCACTTAGTGTTGATTTTGAACCTTTTGAAATGGAAACTTGAAGTTCTTTTTAAATTTCCAAAAATGAAGTGTTCCTAACTTTGCATGAATGCATCTAAAACCTTGATGTTACAAGGATGAAAATGATTGAATTGGTTTAGTTTCACTTGTTAAAAGGCTTTTTTTTTTTGCAAATTTTTAGTTTTTAATGGATTTAAGTATGATTTAGGGGTTCATTTTAAGCACTAAAAAGAAGTGTGTATGATTTTGCTTCCTTCAAAAAAAAAGGCCAAGATCTCCCACAAGAAGAAGAAGAAGAAGTAGATGGAATAAGACGAATATAGACAAGAAGAGGAAGAAGAATTCCAAGTGCTTTGTCCACCTATAAGCTTGAAAAATCTGCAAACACTATGAGATAGATTATGAGTTCCTTTGTCTTTTTCATGCCCATGTGGACCTACAAAACCAATTTATACAATCCTACCAATCACAAAAACAAACAAAATTAGTCAAAATTAGCAAATGACATACAAAACTTGACTAAAAAATCTAATGAAGATGACCCACAAAATCTAGATGATCATGATATCCTCCATGTCACTAAAGAGTTTCAAGATCTATATGCACATACAAATGAACCAATAGAATATAAGAATATGCTCAATGATGAAATTAAGAGTCTAAATGTTATGCACTTCTTGCTGGTAAACCACTTTGCATATTAGCTTGCATTTTAGGTTCATTTTATAGCTTAGTCTTGCATTCTTGCATATGGGGAGAGCTCTCTCTTCATCTTTTTGTGGACATATCAGCTAACTCCTTTCATATATTTCTTTACTTTCTTCTTGTTCATGTCTTTTCACCTTCTTAATCTTTCGCTTCATCTCTTTTCTATCTTGTCATCACATTATCTAAAGTTTTGACCTCTTAAATAATTTTGACGTCCTAGATTTATTTTCAGGATCGAAATCCAAATTCGAGTTCATCTTGATGGTCAAAATTGTCTTTTAAAATTCTACTTTCTTCTGAGCAGTTAGCTGACCTTTTGAGGTCTAATCTCTGAATCATCACTGAGGCATCTTCATTTCTTCATGTCTTCATCATTTTCATACTTCATATCTACTTAAATTCACTATTTCATGTCTAAAATCACCTTTCTACTCATTTCGACCTTATTTTTATGCTATATCCTTCAAGGTCAACTCTAGTCAAACTGGGGCATTTTATCAATTTTTTTATATAGTCATTCTTGGGTTCTAATCATCTATCTGTCATCTTGGACATTGCTATATTCTAATTTTCTCATTTCTAGCCATTTTTTGCATCCCTTTACCTCATTTCAATTTCGATCCCGAGGGGGCAGAAATACTCTATCATTGCTTAGGAGCATTTGTTTGATCTTCTCACTTGCTCTCACTCTATCTGCTTTTCTAAGTGTTAGTATTCTTCTTGAATTCTAACATCATCTCTTCCTAGTGTTCAGTACTACTGCTATCAGGCTGTGCATTCAGGACTTGCTATCTATTTCTACATTTCACTCTTCGGAATTAGACATCTATATCTATCATCGCCTACTTGGCTTCGATTTTCTTTGACATAATGTGTTCTCAGATCGATCACGCATTAGTCAAAGAGGGGCAAATGTAATCACCTAAAAATGGTCATCTAGACTATTAGCCCCCTTCTCAGCATTTTGGCTAAATTAATTTAATCACTTACCTAAGCCAAATTGCTAATAATCAATTTATTTGATTATAACCTATAGTTTGACTATGCTATCCTAAGTTCATTATTTGATTAAAAGAACATGTCCCCTTTTAATTAAATAAAAGACCCCATTCTTCTAACCCACTTAAAGTGCACACATAAAGTCCTTTTTCTATTTTGCAATTAAAAGAAAAGGCTTTGTGACTTTTGTCTTATATGACAAGTCAACTTATATTCTATTGGTTGATTTGTGTGTGCACATGGATCACTCCTATTTTCGAATTCCACCGTTGATCATCCACCATCTTCATCTTGATCTCCACCGTCCATACATCTTTAAAAGGGAGAGAGCTTTCCCCCTCAATCGATCCATCTTTTGAACATTGTTATGCTGCAGGTTTTCTAACAGGTTTCTTTGGAGCTTTGTGGAGAACTTCTATTTCTTGTCTACATTCTCTCATACCATAGCATCTTAGCTTAGCTTTCATTTTTACATGTAGCTTAATCTCACATAGCTTAATAATGGTATTGTAACACTCTCATCCATGCTTAGAATAGCTGCACTTTGCATTTCATTCTAGCTTAATCTTCATTTGCATTGCATTCTTGAGGAACTCCTTGAGACATTTGCATTCTTGCATCTTGTCTTTGGAACCTCCCATTGCATGGTTTACTAGCAAGAAGAGTATCTCTAAGGCTCATCTGAGAGCTTTCTTATTCTTGAAATATACTCTCTTGCACTCCATGGATAGGGAGCTCTAAGCCGGCATCCGAACATTCCAACTCATGGAATCGTTTGGATAGAAGGGTTTAGAGTGGGACACTTTCGAGTGTACAGCAGGGTCCCACCGGGTGCGCCAAAATGTATATGAGCAATGTTAGTATGTTAATAGAAACCAAATTTAAATAAAGCTTCTACAAACTAAAAAAAATTCATAAACTTCAAGATAGACTAAGATGAGCTCTCAATTGAGAATATGAGCCATTAATGGGCTCTCTCAATGAGAAGCTTTCTTGTTGAGTAGCTTTGTCTAAATAGATAGGATGTATGCTCAAGATTTATGCTTCAAAAAAGGGCTTCAAATGGAGTTGGAATTTGGGTGTGAGTGTATGGTTTTGATGTAAAATGGCTTCTTAAAATGGCATTATGACTTTACTTCATGGATTGTGTTAAAATGGCTTGGGATAGGATTTCTTAAATAGGAAAAGGGCTTGAGGGATAAAGGGCTAGGATGCAAGGATGGGAAAAAGCTTATGGAAGGCTCAGATTGCATGAGAGGAGAGCACATGGATTGTGCTTCCTTACAGCCAATTAGGGAGTGACACATGTCACAAGGTAAGAGGATGGAGGAAAGGGGAAGGATGAGTCAACAAAGGAGGCTCAAGGGATAAAAATCTTCATAAAGACCCTCATAATGGCTTGTAAGAGCAATAAAAGGGCTTGGAAGAGTCATTTACGGCCTAGTGGGCTTCATAAAGTTTTATGGTTGGGATATTTTGAGGGAGATGAGAGGAATTTCGACTTGGGCTTGATTAGGAAGGTTTTAAGCTTGCTTAGGATTGTGCAAATGATTAGAGGATGGATTAGGATGGTTTAGGACTAGCTTAGGGATAGGCAAGTGGATGGCATTTAATGAGGGTGGGTGAAGGAGGAAATATTTGTTAACTTTGGCTTGGGTTAGTAAGTCTTAACCCATTTTTAGGGAATGTGACAAGGTTAGGAGGGGATTAGGATTAGGTTTAAGGACATCTTCTAGAAGAGTCTAGACTTTGGATGAGGATAAAGACTTTCTAGAATAGTCTAGAACTTCCTAGGATAAGGATGAAGACTTTCTAGAAGAGTCTAGAACTTCTTAGGATGAGGATAAATTAGATTTTTAGGAAATAAATAAAGTTTTATTTATTTCAAGGGTTTGGGTTGAGGAGATATTTATTAAAACTTTTTTAATAAACATGAGGATTAATATTTAATCTTAATTAAATATTTTGAGTTGGGATTAGGGGTAGGAAATGATGGGATTAGCCTTTAATCAAAATTAAAGAAGGATTAGAATATTTTGGAAGAGGTTAGTGGTCTTAAGGAAATTGGCCAAGTTTTGGGCAAATTTTTTTTTTTAAATTTATTTTGGGTTTTTTGGTCAATTTATTAATTAAATAATTAATAAATAAAGAAATAATGTTTAAATAAGATTTAAACATTTTTGGGAGGGATTCCTTAATTAAATATTTTAAATTAAGATAAAGGGATTTAATGGCATAAAAATAAATAAATAAATAAATTAATTAATAAATGATGATGTCATCAGGGACTTTTTTCAGAAAATAAAAATATTTTATTTTCTAAAGGATTTTTAGGTGTCTACAGTACACAGTTCAAGGTATAGACCACTATACTTACAACTTCACTCTAGGATTTAAAAGCAACATTCTTCTCCATAATGAGTTTCCTAGCATAGTATATTATAGATGTGTTCCTCCTTTCAACAATTCCATTTTGTGGAGGTATTCTAGGTGCAGAAGTCTATCTTTTGATTCCTCTATCATTACAAAGCATCTCAAATTCATTTTATGTAAATTCTACACCTTTTTTAGGTCTTATATATTTCAAACTTTTTCCTATCTCCTTTTCAACTCTAGATAAGCACCACTTAAAAATTTGGAAAGCATCATATTTCTATTTTAGAAACATAACTATCATTATCCTAGAATAATCATCAACCAATAGGATAAAGCAATTGTCACCTTTGTATCTTTGTACATCAATTGGTCCACACAAATTAGTATGAATAATTTCTAGAATTCCTTTAGAGGTGTGAGTCTTACTTTTAAAACTAGATTTTGTCATCTTGCCCAACTAACATTGTTTGCAAATCACATTTTAGGTTTCTTCAATTTAGGCAAACCTCTGGCTCTTTTCATGTTATTGATACTCACTAGGTTATCAAAGTTAACATGAAATAACCTCTTGTACCATAACCACACATCATCAAATTCTACGACAAGACAAGTAGCATCATTCATATCAAGATAAAATAGATTAGCTCTAGTCTGATCACCTTTCCCAATTATTTTCCCATCAATTCCATAGATCTTTGCTATCTTGTTTTCAAACTCAACTTTGCAACCTAGACTATTTAGTTTTGACATGCTCAACAATTTATAGTTAAGTCCTTCTAAATAATAAGCATTGTCACACATGATCTTTTCTATGAGTTTGGTTGATCCTTTATATTTTATTAGATATGGTGCATCATTACCAAACCTTACACTATATCCATCATAGTAATCAAGGGTAATGAACTAAGTTTTATCTCTAGTCATGTAATGTGAACACCCAGTATCAATGACCCATATATCACTCTTTTTCACATAAGATACTAGTGTAGTTGCCTTGTCCTCATTAAAATCATCCTTCATTACAACATACACCACTTCATAATTAGGGTCGTGAAATCCATCTTTAGTTTCCTCCTCAATAAAATAGTAAGACTTCTTTCCTTTATCTATGTAATATTTGTTTTCCTCATCTCTTTTACTTCATTATTTGTCTCCACTTCTATTGTTCTTCTTCTTTGGACATCTAGCAGCAATATGACCAACCTCATTACAATTAAAGCATATGATAGGTAACTTACCATTGATTTTTCCTTTTCCTCTATGAAATCTCCTGTCAACATTTCTTCAAGTTGTTCTACATCCTCCTCATTTGTATCACTATCACTAGAGACACATTTTACCTTTTTCTTTTTTTATTTAGGTTCCTTTAATGGCAGTTTATCTTTAAAAGAAGATTCAACATTATCAAATTTGAAATTATCAAAAATAGAGAGATCAAAGATAGTGAGCCTACCTACCAAAGCTTCAAGAGACATATTAGTACCAGGTATGCATCTTAGTTCTTCTATGGTAGAAACTCTAATAGCATAGATGGGAAAAAATGTCCTCAATACTTTGCTCAATACAGTATCATCATCAATGATACCATTAGCTCCTTGTATAGAATAAAAAATATCTTTTATTCTAGAGCAATATTGAACAATGTTCTCACCTTCTTGCATCCTCATGTCATCAAACTTACCTCTTAGACTTTCAAATTTGGCTCTCAAAATATTTGTGTCTCCTCCATAAATGGTCTGAAGAGAATCCCACATCTTCTTTGCACTTTCATAATCATTGATGTCATCAAACTCAAAGTAACTTAGGGCAGAGGAAATCTCCTACATTGCTTGATTGTGCTCTTTCTTATTTTTCAAATCACAAGAAATTGGAGCTCCAATAGGGTCAACATGCCCAATAGTGATGGTAGATTGTGCATGGTCTCCAAGACCTCATAGGTGTATCTTCAGTAGAATTTTCCATGCAAGAAATTTCTCCTTGTTAAGCTTGGGTTCCTCTCTTTTAGACATCTTGATCTTTTTCTTCTAGCATCTTCAAACTAGTCCTCTCAAGCATTATGGCTCTAATATCAATTGTTGGAATTGTTTAGAATCATTGAGAGGGGGTGAGTCAGTTATCCAAGGTCTAGATGTGAAAATAAAAAATTTCAATGCTTAGTAGAACCATATCTATAAAACCTTATCATGCATGCATCCATTAGATCATACAATACTTAAACTTTGTAGGTTACTATCCTAAGTCAAAACAACTTTGTAGAAATGTAAACATGAAATACCATAAGAATATTCACACAATTTTGACACAAGGATTTTATGTGGAAACCCAATTTGGGAAAAAAAATCAATAATATGCTACTAATTCTCACTATTCTAAAGTGATACCCTATGAAAGACCAACCTTGTTAAAGGTTACAATACACATAGTTAAATGTGACCCAACCTTTCCATCACCCTATTAGGAGTGAGCCTTGTTAGAGGACTTTAAACTATTCCATTAGAATGTCACCTAACTAAAGCATTTACAAATGATTGTTTGGTCAAATTTGATCCAAAATATTTACCCTAGACTGATACAATGATTAGAAAGTAATAATAAGACATGATCTGATAACAAATTACAACTCACTTATAGATTGCATATCTATATTTTAGTCCTCCATTCTTCTTGGCATTCCTACAATTCAGCTTTGACAACTTTTTCACCCTTCAAGCATTCATACTCTTAATCCTTCTTGCTTTTCATGGTGATTGTAGTCACCTTTGTTTGGCCATTGAATAAAGTGATACCATACACTCATTTTCTTCCTTAGGTTCTTGCACATGACAACCTTTTCTTTTGACCATCTATCTCTATAAATAGAGAATTTAGATCATTTTTCGCTTAACCAAAATCATCCATTTAAGGGTGAGGTAGGATTAGGTGGGATACAATGAATCTATCCACTTTTCTATTTGGTTCCTCTAGAAAATTCTTCCACAATCTTCCTCGAATTTTTCTCAAAATGGTTTACTTTGAATTTTGTGCCACCAGCTCATCATAGTTATCTTCCACATGCTTCACACAATTCAAGAAAACAAAATAGTTGGCTCAGAGTTGTCAAATCTTTGATTTAACATTGTTTGGTGTCACTCAACATCTATACTATTTTGTCACTTGGTCAACACTAGTTCACTCAAAAAACACTAAAGTTTACTGATGCTCGACACCAACTAAAATTTACTTGACATGTACTAACAATCACTTAGCTTGCACTATTTTCCATCTTTTCTTGACACTTCTTGATTTTCACTTAGCTTCCATTAATTTCTACTTGGCTTGCACTAACTGCTTAGTAAGGCTTGGCATACACTTTTCTTACTTAATCTTCTTCCATTCTTAACTTGAGTAATCTTTCATTTCATACTTTAAGTAGATAAACGATACACTATAGTATCAATGTCTTACTTGATTTTAGTGCTTCTTTTACATACCAAATAACTCAAGATTTCTCTAGGTGCTATTGTTATGTCCTCTTCATCAATCAACTAAATGATAGCTTTCAGACCAAAAACAAATAGTCTCATCAACAGGTAGAAAGTTTTTCATCATTGACAAAATAATTATCATTCCATTATAGGTTCTTCACTTCCAAATAATCTCATATCAACATTGTCTACATCTAGGGGGCACAAACTATTTAAGCTTATCAGGGTCTCTTAGTTGTGTTAGGATTTATTTGGAATCTTTCAAACAATGTTTATCAAAATTTCTCCTTGACATTTACTATTTCTCAACACTTACCAGATACTTTGTCTAGTCTAGAATGTTGTAATATTTCTCATTGGTAGACTTAAGTCCTAGGAAAATAGTCATATGACTTTTACACAAACACTTAAACTAAAACCTAATGGAGATGCATTAACTTATTTTCATTTTGTTTTTTCTGTGATAATTTATTTGTTGAGTGTTCCCTCGCTAATAGTCTCTTAGAGATGTCATGAACTAGAGGACTAGGGGCATTTGTCATTTTTTCTTTTGGTTTCCTTTTGTGAGTGTACTTTGTTGGATCTTAGGTATCTTTACTTGACCCACTTACACTTACGTTCTACAACATTATGACCTTGTCTACTTTTTCCAAGTTTTTTCTTATGGTCATCTTGAAATTTCATGTCTCAATGGGAGTACACTCTTGCTACATTAAACCTACGTAATCTAATTGCACTATCATCTTGACCTTTATGTCTTTGATGCATAGGTTGGGTTCCCACACTCCTGTCCAACATAGATCCTATTTATATCCTCATAGTTTACACTAGTAATGATTCTAAGATCTTATGATGTCTCTAATAAGGCTTAATGATAAAAATTATGATCTACTTATATAACCCTCGTAATTACACCATTTCATACTAGTTTTTATTTTAAGGTTCATTCTAGCTTGGTTTATATTTAAGTGTCAAGAGAATATCTTTTATCTTTCATGGATATTTTGATCAATTGCATTCATCTTCTTGATTCTTCTCAATCATTTCCTTACTTCTTTTGATCTTTTGACCTCATCATATTTTCTTTTGATCACATCTATCTATCCATTTGGATCCCTTATATAGCATTTTGACCTAATTTTTCAACATCTCTTATTTCCACAAAAAAGCACCCTTACCTAATTTGACATCTTGGATCCATTTTCAGGATCAAAATTGAAATCCAGGTTCATCTTGCTGGTCAAAATCATGTTTCAAAATTATTCCGTCTTTTGTGAAGTTGGATAACTATTTGAAGTTTAATCTTCAAATATTTCTAAGAAAATATTCATTTCTTCATCATTTCTACTCTCTTCACCTCTCTTCTTATTCATTTCATTTCATCTTTCTTATTGTTTGACCTTATTTTGGTGCCTTGTCTTTCTTGTCAAACCAAGGCATCTCTTTATTGCTTATTGTTCATTCTTTGGTCTTAATCTTTTATCTATCATCATGGACAATATCTTATCTCAATTTGATCTTGATCTATCTCATTTCTACATCTCCTCTATCTCATTTCAATTTTGATCCTAAAGGGGCAAGAATACTCTATCATTACTTTTTATTGTTACAAATTAATTCTTCTGTAGCTATTTTTTTGAGCATCTACTTGACCTTTCCATTTTATTTTGATCTACTTATATCTCTAAGTCATATTCTTGACCTTTCCATTTTCTCTAGATCTATCTTTCTCCTATGTTTTAGTCCCTTTACTTATCAATTATGCATTTAGGGTCATCTATTTCTATGTACTTTGTTCTTTGAAGTCATATTTCTCTATCATCTTGGATTCTTCATTCTTTAAAATAATGTATTCCTAGATTGATCAAACATTATCCAAAGAGGGGAAAATACAATCACCCAAAAATTCCCATCTATACTATGAGCCCCTTTCTAGAAAATTTGTGTAATTTGTCTATCACTTATTCTTGATCAATTCATCAATTTATTATTTATTAAATTTTAGCTTATGATTTGGTGACCTTATCCTAAGTCTTGTATTTAATTGAAAGATCTTTTCCCTTTTAATTAAATAAAGTCCCCAAAATCTCACTCATCCTAAGTGTGCACATGAAAACCATTATTCATATCTTAAGAATAAAATAAAAGACATTTTTATCTTAAAAAAGGTACACACTTTCCAAGATGGATAGAATATATATTCTCCTCCACACATATTTTACCTCTTAAATATATTTATTGATCTTTCTTAGGTAAGATTTGTGGGCACATGGACCACTCAAGGCTATACTCCTACCTTGATTTTGCCTCTAAATCTTTACTGTCCATTTACTTTAATAGAGAGGCTCTCTCCTCTCTTTCAATAATCATTCTATTTTATGGTAATGTTATGTTGTAGGTTTTCTGATATCTTTTTAAGTACTTGGATCACTTGGAGCATTCTTTCATTATTAGTTTAGTTTTCATTTTTTCCTTAAATCATGGCATTCTTGTGTTAGCTTAGATTTCCTTTATGATTTAGGTTTGATCACATACCTTAATTAGGTATATTTGTAGCTCTTAATCCTTCTTATATTAGATATTGCATCTTGTACCTCATTTTAGTTTGCTTGTATTTGCATTACACTCATCTTGGTTCTTAGAGATTGGCATTCTTTCCTCTACTCTTTAAATCTTCCATTCTATGATGCACCTTGAATGGGTTTCTTTAGCTAGGTTCATTTAAGAGCCTCACTCTCATAGATTTTGAATGGAATAGATAGGAAGCTATAGGTATTCTCTTTTGATGCTCTTCAAGTATTTTATAGAATTCTTGGAGCATCCTTGGAATAATAGGAGTACTTGGACTAGTATTTTGTAGATCTAAGTCTTCGTCTCCTTTTGATCTTTCCATCTCACCATATCTCTTCTTTTCATATCATCATAAGGGGTTAATCTCATAATCATATCTAACCAATCTGAGTGCTAAATTTTTGAATCATAAGTCCATATAATAACATAAGTTGGATATATGAGAGAGCTATAAATACATCTATGAACAATAAAACATCACATAAAAACATAAATACAAGTGTTAAAACATAGAGATACATCCATCACATAAGCATAAAAGTGACAAGTACATAATGCTAAACTCAAAATTCAAAAATCTCATATATAGATATGGTAAAATATCAAGTATACATCCAACATAGTCAAATAAATTTGGATTAGTGTCTTTAAATGATACATCAAAATGCCACAATGGTATGGAACCATATGACTAGATCTATGACTAACTCCCTCCATTCCAAGTTAGATGTTGATGAAGAGGATGTGCTTGAGTCCTATCCGATTGTGTTTCTCCCTCCATTCTACCAGGTCTCTCTAAGTAGAAGGGCACTTATCACTGTAAGGGAACCACTATAGTTTACACACCAAAATAGTATGTCTCCCTAGCTCCATGCCTCTCTACATCATGTTGTGATGTGTGTAGGTCCTCCTATGGATCTCTCTCTCTCTCTCTCTCTCTCTCTCTCTCTCTCTCTCTCTCTCTCTGTCTCTCTCTCTCTCTCTCTCTCTGTGTCTCTCTCTCTCTCTCTCTCTCTCTCTCTCTCTCCCCCCCCCCCTCTCCCTCTCCCCCAAGCCTTTTCTCTCACATCTTTGAGCTATTGATCTTTGACTAAAATAGTAGTTTAGACCTTTTGAAGCCCTACCTCGAGTACCCTAATCGATTGATCTCACTTATCATCTCCCCCAATTGGTATAGGAACTAATGCCTTTGAACTCTATCCCACACTCTCTCCATGCTCAAGGTCATTTGACTCAACTCTCCTCCTATATATGGATCCTCCTTCTCATCTTCTCTAGTGCTAGCATGACTACTAGATGGACCTCTTCAATTATTGGGCTTGTCTCATCCTCTCTCACCTATCCCCCTATCTCCTCCACCATCCCCATCATCCCCCTATCTATCACTATCCACCTATACTTCATTAGGGACCATAAATCTTGGGAAGGGTCACCTCCTCCTCTCCCTCTCATAATCAGGAGAAGTCCCTACATATATCAAGATCGGGAGGTACTTCCATGTCACCCACTATAACTCTAGTGTCACTTGAAGATATGCATCATAATTGATAATAGGTACACACCCCATGTCCTCCCTCTCTTTATATTAGACATAAGTAATGGTCTCTATACTAGCTCTCTACCTTTGCCTAAATTGCCACCACACTTGGCTAATGACAATTTGCTACACAATCCCAACGTGTCTACCCAAAAGTGGCCTACTATAAAATATGTAGGTTGACTCCTTGTGTAACTCCATCTATGCCCCACATCTAATGTATAACCTCTACTCAAATGAGATCAAGTCATGAAATATTTGTCATTAGTATGTAGAGTTCCCACTTTGTGGCTGGAGTATTTATAGATATAGGTTCATCCCCTCCCCCATGACTGTACTCTAGGAAATACCACTATGATGTGCTCCCACAACCATACTTTTTCTATAATGGTCTCACACACATAACTCTTCACCATCCTATAGAAAATATTGTGAAGGTCATGATACACATCTACTAGGGTGATGAGACCCCAACTAACACACCTAGGATTGTTGATAAGATCCATGACTAACTTGCCCCATCTATATGAGAAGAAATTTTGGCTTCTATCTATGGTAAATGTCTACTTGATCAAGGAGCACACTATAAATTCCACTAGGTATTGATCTTCACACCACTCTATCACCTCCTCCTAGACTATATATCTTTCCAAAATGGTTTCATCTTCAAATACCTATTTTAGGGTGGCTTTGTCCTCCTTTAGGGACTAATCAAAGCATATGTACAACATAACATTTTTACAGTAGACATGGTGAACATGAGGCTTAGTATACACAATAGTTTAAAATGATCAATTGATACTCACACAATATCCTATACATGGTATCTTCAAGATCCTAAGCACATTCTCTAATGTAATGGTAGCCTTGCAAATCAATAAATAAAAGGTATTATGCTCACTATGCTTCTCTTCTAGAGCTATCATGAAACCATAGTTTTCCTAGATATGAGGAAACATAGTTGTCCTCTAAATCACATATATTAAAGTATAGCTCACTTTGTAGTAGCTATGCACAAGTCTCAACCCCAGAATGTCAAGTGCCTTAATAGAAAACACAAGAATTACCTCCTGCATCATGAAGACACAAATGCATCAATACATGTCAAATGAGAATTGAAATAAAACTAAAATATTATCACAACTATCTACACAAGAAATCAGCTAGGTCCTCAAGTCAATAGATAATGAAATTCCTAAGTATACTTCTTTTTGGGTTGAACTAGTATCGTAAGATACTCTCTCCTATAGAAGTATGATTATTTCTACTAGTACAATATTTTATTTAGGATCATAGAACCTATTTGTTCCTCAAATTATTGGTTGGAAAACCTATGAGCCTTTCTTTCTTAATTCTAGGAGATCTAACACGATATGGCCAATGACTAGGGTTTGAACTAAGAGACAAAACCCTCTTTACTTCAAGATCTACTAACTTAGGTGGGTGTACCTAATGTATTTTTTTTCTATGACTTATGTAGATTTCATTACTTGATCCTCTTGGGATAGAGAGTTTTCTCTAAGGAGATATCAGTGGTAAAAGGTTTAGATGATTTTACTAAGTAAATATTTTCAAGGTGTTTGCATAAGTATGATTTTTAGAATTTTAGGGCATTCAAGTATTAAAAAAATCCTCCACCAACTTCAATTGATAATATGTTTCATTGAAATCAATCTGAACAAGTTCCTTACTCTTATTGGGTCGAATAGTTTCATTTCAATATGGTGTTAAATATTATCAAAAACTCTTTAGAGATAGTGTACACCAACCATCAATCACTAGATAGAGAACTTACATACAAACCTTAGGTCAATTTTCTTAAAATTTAATCTCATAACACTGATTGAATAAAAACCACAAAGTTTATGAATTTTAAGTAATCAAAGGAATGTATTAAATTTTAATCTATCAATGGCAATGTGAATCAAAGAGGATAATCTATATGAAAAATATACAATAATTCTACACAATTCTTGAAAGAAACACAGTATTTTATTAACTTAAAAAAGAAGTACAATAGAGGGATGGTTACTTGAAATATCCACTCAAATTCTACAAAAATAGTTCAATCCTATGTTATGTCATGGTTTATGCATTCCACTAATCATTTTTCAATTGGTATCTTCTATGTTATATTTCATTCAAGTCTTGGTACCTCTCCTTATAGTAAATGGATTGGTGAAACAAAGCTCCAGACCCTTTCATAAAAGTATTTAACTTAAAACTAAATACAACCATTCATTAATATTTACAATTTTAATCAAGAAATAAAAATTTCAAAATCCTTAGGGGAGAAGGTCACAAAACATGTTGAGAACATTGTTAATGTATTCAATTTCACCCAATTATTCTTCTCAAATCGACGACATCTATGCAATTGCATCTCTATCCTCTTCTAGCTCAAGTTATTGGTAGTCACTTGCATAAGAATTATAAGTCTTCCAGAGGTCCCATGAAACTTCATACATGTTGTTAATCATATCAAACTAGTCCTCTTCCTCAATTGAAATATCAGTTTGTATCATAGGTTTAGGCCCAACACCTACTAGGTATTCCTAAATTCAAAAACCCCATCCTTTACTTATAATCCAAAATTATACACCTTGAAGAAATTTACCAAAGAATAGATACCAACTTTTTCTTGCAAATCGAGCATGTGATGAGGTCTTTAAATAAAATAGTAGCATTTACTAATATGTTAACTTGAAAATTCCATCAATGAAATTCCACACATGTTTGGTTGTGTATGTACAACATTTATGTCATTTCCAATTAAAATTTCACAAAAAAATAGTACTTCTCAAGATATTTAGACATCAAGATATTTAGACAACATTCATTTCACCTTTTTTTCATTCTTATCTGGCTCACTCCTCCAAAATTTTGATGAACATTAATACACAAAAAAAAACCGTTTTCCATTTTGAGGCACACTTCAAACCATGCATGCAATTTTGTGATTTTTTTTGCATTGTACACATCATATACTCCCTAAAACCTCAGAAATTGCCATTTCACAATGTCATGTCAACACCCTCTGATAAATTATGAAAACTGACTACTTTATATCGTATCTTGTGTTCTTTACTTGTAATCACAAATATGTAAATTCTATTGAGGACTTAGTCTAAAGTAGTGAATAATCACAATTTCAGATCATGTTAAACCTTCCCCTTGTGATTTGGCAAAAAAATTCCATTTCACTTTGCCTTATATTGATTTTCACTATTTCACATACACTTCACACACACTCTTCTGAAATAACAAAAACGAAGCTTTAATGTCAATTTTTATCAAAAATTTGAGGGTTCCCAAAGTGAGTCTTTATGGGGATGCATATGAATTCAAAATATGATGAGAATCTAGTTATCTTTGGTTATAAGGACTATAATACATTGAAAATAATACAAAGTTTGAAAAGTCTATTTGAATTTAATAGAAAAAGGGTTTAAGGAATTGTTCATGCACATGGAATTATTGAATATGTCCATCTATTTCCCACAAGAAATAATATTTTTCTCCTAGCATGTCACAAATAATGAATGGTCCAAGCCATAAAGCATCAAATTTTCCATGTTTTCCTTTTTCTTGATCCTTGAGATTCCGTTTAAGTACCCAATCTCTAGTTTTAAATGCTCTTTTAGTTGACATTTTATTGAATTGTTTCTTCTTTTTACTATTATGTTCTAATATAGATCTCCTAATTTCATCCAACTGAACTAATGCATTTATTTTTCCCTCCATGAAATAAATATCTTCAAGCTCTTCCTTTGTCAAAAACTTATATATTGGCAAGAAATTGTTTAGAGGAAGCCTAGCCTCCTTTCCATATAAAATATTGTAAGGGGAATAAACTATAGATATTTTTATTGTAATTTTGTTAGCCCATACTTCTAGATTCAATTTAGTATCCTAGGCCTTTTTTAATTCTCAAGCATTCTTTTGATAATTTTTAGTAAATTCGTATTACTTGATTCTACTTAACCATTTCCTTGAGGATGATATGGAGAAGAATATGAAGTATTTATACCATACTTGCAGTAGAACTCAAAAAATTCATCTGATCTAAAATACATGCCATTGTCCATGATTAACTTGTGAGGAACTTCAAATCTAGTTATTATATTTTCCATCAAAATAATGATCACAACTTTGCTAGTTTCTTGTTTGGTAGGTGTGTCTTCCACCCATTCAGTAAAATAATTAGTAGCCATAAGGATCCAACTATGTCATTCTCTTGATTTATTTGAGATTTAACCTATGAAATCAACACCCCCAACTAAAAATAGTTCTTGAGATTGTAAATTCCTCAAAGGGGGTGCTCCACTATACTTTAAATTTGTAGATAACTTTTGATATGTTTTGTGTTTACCAGCATATGCAAGACAATCTATTAATATATATGGAAGTACTATCTTGCATGTAGTATCTTATGAGTTGTGGTATTAGCTATGAAGTGACCTCTAAAGTTCATCAAGGAACTCTTTCAAGGTAAATTCTTCCTGATATGTGTTTAGATAAAATAATAATATTTCATTCTTATCTCTCCAATAAAGGTCTTTATGAATCAAGACATACTTTGGTGCTTACAATTGTCTTAAATAGTAAACAAACCTCTTTATACCAAGGGAAAATGCTTAATAGTAACAACTATGTTTTCCAAGTCTACATGATCAATGAAGGGTGCTCCCCTTAATATCATAAACACATAATAGAAATAAAGAAACAACAACAAACGCAAGATCAAAATATGGACTTCTTATTTTTGCCACAAATGCAAAATTATAGAATTCATAAGCAAAATATGCTAACCCACATGGGTGCCTTCATTACAATAATTTGCAAGACTAAGCTATGAACTACAACCCAAAGTTGTCCTAGGCAATGTTTGGGCCTTTCTTAAATACACAATTTTATACCACCTGGGATGGTTCTACACATTCAACTTAATACCTAGGGCCGATAGACCCTAACAATACATACAAAGTTGACCAAATCCATCTTTGAAAATTATTTTATATATTGCTCCAATTGGCTATTATAATCAATTTTTATAAATGCTAGCTCTTGATCTAAAGGCTTGGAACTACACAAGCACCCTTCCATTGAGTTTTTAGACCTCATCTGGGCACTCTAAAGCCTCCAATGATGAGCTTAAAGATTTTTCTTCTAAATTTTCCATCAAAAATCCATAATAACTTTTGTGATTCTTAAGTTGGAGCAATGAAATTTTTATGGTAGGATTATAATTCTAAAATTAACCTTTGTATAGAAATTGAAAATATTTTAAGCTCATTTGACAAACTTACTAAAAATAGGAAATTCTTAGAAATAACAACCCCCCTATCTACTAGTCTTTATTAAAATAAAAAAGGCTAAAATAAAATTATTTTTGAGTGATGCAAGATTTCTCTTACACCTAGGATGTGTTGGAAGATTGGAAATATTGTTGGAGGATTGGTTTAATGATATGTTACATTCATGATTGAGTTTGTCATTGATGTCAACATAGCATGTTTGATGTCTTATATGGTATCTGACAGAAGAAAATTAGAAAGATTAAGTTGGTATAGATGGCTAGTTGAGCATGATAACCACCTAAGGTTATGGGAGATACTTTGGAGTATTTGGTATATTTAGTTAATGTCAGAAGCTAAAGGATAAGTCTAGAAGAAGTTATGTAAGTTTTGGTGATGTATGTTCTGAGATAGAGTTTATAGAGGCATATTTTGGTAAACTTGTTATATCTCCTACAAGATTTGATATCTTGAGGATTGAGGTTGAGTACATGAGGAAGACATGTTGAGGATGACGTGGCTAAGCTTGCTCATTATAATTGTGACATGTTCTTAGTGAGGTCATATAATAATTAATTGAGAACGACTAAGAAATGACTCAAGGAATTAATTTATGGACTCAATATAAAGGAAGGAAATCTTTCTTTATCAATGAATATTTGGATCTAGATGGATGCAAATTGTGAATGTTTAGAAAGAAACAGAGAGTGCAAAATGTGAAGTTGAGTAGAGCAATGTAGAAGTGAAGGAAACTTCATTGTCGAGGTTTTATTGAGTGATCTAAGGTTTGATATTTGGATTTGGGGTTCGTGACCTAGTCTACAAGGTCTCAGTGATTGGTTTGGTTGATAGGATAGAATAAATGATAGAGAAAAGAAGAAGATACTAGTAAATTACTTGTTTGATTAGTGAGCTCTTCTTATAGTTGAAATTACATGTTTGGGCAATGGGCTCTTCTTGCATACATTGTACCACAACTCCTAACAAGGTTGGCACAACTCCTAATAGAGTTGGTATCTCCTAATAGGGATTCAAAGTCTCCTAATGGGGATTCATTGTACTAAATGTTATAATAGATTCCTAATAGATCCTATCCTCTAACAAGGAATATTTATATTAGTACATCATCTTGTTGGGATCATTCCCACCAGAGTTTTCCCTTTGATCAAGGGTTTCCCTAGTCAACATATCTAGTGTAATTGTCTATGTGCATCTTTGTATGGTTGTTGTTTGCTTTGGTTGAATGTTTAAGTTTCTTTAACGAATATAAGTGTTTTAATTATTGGAAAAAAGATTCAAACACTCCCCCCCCCTTCCAAGTTATCTTGGTGGACTATTGTTTCTAATAGGAAGCTCTTGCATCAAACACCTGGGTAATTTGAGAAGTGACTCTATCACATCTTAGGTGTTTAGAGGAAAAGAAAGACAATTAACCTCTTCCCTTGCTAGCCATGATGAATCCTCTACTAGCCTTCCTTTCCATTTGACTAGGTATTCCTCATAAGTTAGGTTCCTTGTACTTTTGCTAATATGATTGACCAGTATCTCCTTAATCTACTTTATAGTCGAATTAGCTATTGGAATACTCCACTGTGCTTTTGTAACCTCATATCCATCAGCTCCTTCATAATACTTTGTCAAGTCTAAAATGCTAAATACTAGTGAAATATTCAATTTAGTAGGAAACTCCACTTAATAAGAATTTTAGAAATCATGCCTTTTCACTATCTTGTATGGTCCAAATTTCTTCATCTTCAACTTATTATATGTACCCACTAGAAAATGCTCTTTTCTCAAATGAACCATCACATCATCTCCAATTTGAAATCCCTTATACCTCCTTTTAAAATCTTCCTTAGCCTTATACTTATATTCATTTGTATGATGCACTCCTTGACCTCCTTGTGGATGTTCTTCAAATGTTCAACAAATTTTTCTAGTTTAGCACTACTTATCTCTCCTTTATCCAACTACTAAAATTCAAAAGCATTTCTAGGACTATTCTTGTATACAATATGGAATGGTTATTTACTAGTAATCCTATTGTAAAATTAGATTGTATCCTTTTGGTTTGTCTCCAACCAAACATCTCAGTAAATTTCCCAAATTCATATTCACTACATCTATCTATCCATAGATCTGTGAATGATGTGATGAACTAAACTTCAACTCTGACTTTAATTTCTTCCATAATTTACACCATAAATACCCAAAAAAATTGGTATCTCAATCTGAAACTATACTCTTTGGCAGACCATGTAGTTTCACCACTTCTCTAAAAAATGACTCTTTCATATGAACATCAATAGACTTATTGCAAGGAATAAAATGTACCATCTTTGAAAACTTGTCAACCACCACAAAAATAGAATTATGCCCTTATTGTGTCCTCATTAATCCAAGAACAAAATCTATGATGACATCCTCCCATGACTTCTCTGGTACAGGTAATGTTTGATGCAACCCTATATTTTGCTTCACTTCTTTCACCATTTGGCATACTCTATAACTCTGTACAAAATTCTTCACATCTTGCTACAATTGTGGCCAATAATAATTTTCAGCAACCAAATCAATGTCTTATCTCTGCAAAAATGTCCAACCAATCCTCCACCATTCTTCTCCTTGATGAGATTCTCTCTCATTGAACTTCTAGGAATACACAACTAGCTTCCTTTGAACAAAATACTATCTTACATCACGAAATCCAACCACATTGTCCTGTCAAGTGTAATAGGTTCTATACAAACCTGCCACACTTCACCAAAATCAAGATCATTTGGATACAAAGTACTAAGTTCCTTGAACCCAACCACCTCTATCTATATTTTTGTTAGTAATATTTCTCTTCTACTAAGAGCATCTACAAATTTTTTAGACTTCCCACTCTTGTGTTTCAAAAAAATAGTATAACTCTGCAAAAACTTAACCCACTTCAAATGCCTTTGGTTTAATTTTCTTTGACTATTCAAATATGGCAAATCTTGATGATTAGTATACAAAAAAAACTCCTTAGGAAGAATATGTTGGAAATATTCAAGACTATCCTAAGCTACTGAGAGGGGAGGGGTAAATTAGTAACTTCTAAAACTTTAACAATTTCAATTCTTAATCCAATAAACCAATTAGTAATATGATCTAATTGCATGCATGAGAAACTAAAAACATCAAAGCATCCATAACACATTGACACAAAGATTTGGTGATCCATAAACCTTTCAAATAGAAAGTAAAATTGGGGTGGGGACGACAACCACAAACTTTAGTATTGTAGCATAAAGTTGCCCTGTTAAGGCTTACATTGATCACTTATGATGATCTGCCCTGTTAGGAGCAATTAGGACTACTAAGTCCACCTTATGAAAGAATTTACAAACACACAATGAAGTATGCACTCGGTACCTTGTTAAAGGATTTTGACTTGTTCACTTGTTAGGATGAAGGAGTAGTAGTTCTCTAATTTATAATTGGATTTTCTGAAAGAGATTCCTTTGTGTACTGATCACCTGTCTTTGATAGATATGTCTCTACTAATCCTTATGTTATTATGGCCTTTACAATTTGCTCTTTTTCTGCTACATTCATAACTTGAACTTTTGCATACACATTTTTATTACATTGATATGGTACAATAAATTACATATATATGTATGCACCCTAAAATAGTTGCCTAGACTATGGGCCCCCAATATTCAATTTATCAATTTATCAAATTCCCTGAACCAATGGTTTGCAATATTTTATTAAACCAATTTTCTTGATCAAATTTGGTTATTTCATTTCTACGCTTGATCATTTTATCCTAAGTCTTATTTAATTAAAAGAAAATCTCCCTTTTAATTAAATAAAATAAGTCCCCATTTAATTAAGAGCAAAACCCCTCTTTTAATTTAATTAAATATTTTCTATTTGATTGAAGGAACTTGCTCCCTTTTAATTAAATAAATCGCACGTGAAAAAGGAAATGAAATAAATAAAAATTAAATAAATTCCTTTTTCCTTCCCTCATTTAATTCTTCTTCTCTTTTCTCATTGGTGGAATTTTGTCTCACATGGATCAAACTCTATTATCCCATATTGTTTGTGAGAAGCTTCCTACTTACACATATTTCTTTATAAGGGAAAGCCCTCTCCTCATTTTTGAAATCCATTATTATGCTATTGTTATATTGCAGGTTTGGAGAGCAATTTTTGAAGGAGGAGTTTGAATACTAAAGCTTTTTGTGGAGAACTTCTATCTTCTTGTCTTCTTCTCTCGTGCATCCATGGCTTCCATCATGAGGTTTCATCCTTGCATTTGCATATTAGCTTAGATCTATATTTGTTTTCATAGACTAGTATTGCATTGTTATTACATTTCTTTTTTTGCATTGTTTTGAATTATTATCATATAGATTAGCTTTCATCTCTATTTTCATGCATTTTGGATCCTTGAATCTCTTGTTTCATGGTGTACTTGCATGGGCAAAAAATAGGTCAAACTAAGGGCCTCCATTACAAACCCTTGCACTCCATGAATAGAGAGCTATGAGCCGCCATTCAAGACCTCATTTTTGAGCAATCTTGGATATAACGACTCATAGAAGTGTTCTCACATTTTAGGGATACATTTTTGACACCCCCCATGGAGTTTGAACATAATGCCTTGGACATTACATTATTACAACAACTTTTGGGTCTAGTGCCTATTTACTATCTACAATAGAGGGAGAGTAGCTCTATGATCCTATCAATGTCTTGCTCCTAAAGAAGTTCTATCCATGATGCCCATTCTATCTAGGGGCATTATATATTATTTGTATATATTTATTAATCCTGAAAAATACAAAAAAATGGATATATTTCAAAAATCCAAACAAATGATATATTGTGAAAATTCTAAAAATTGGAAAATGTCCTAAAAAAATGATTGTCTTAGTAATAAGTGCTTTGATGTATCTCCAAAAAAATTTATAAAATGTCCTAAAAAAGGTTAAAAACAAAAAAACAAAGTAGTGAAAAATTGGAAATAGGTTCTACTTGAGGCCTTTACACCCCTATTTCTTAGTGTGCGTCCTCGACACTTAGCCTTTCTCCATCATACCTTCTCCTTGTTGCCTTGGTTTGGAATTGATCTTTGTCTAAGGGGCATAACTACGTTAGCTTTGGTCTCTTGGTTGCATTAGTCTTTAGGAAACCTTGCAACTGGTGTTTTTCAACACCATCCCAATTGTATTTTTCAATGCAACCCCTAATATTGAGTGTTTTTCAACACTTATTGGTTTGGTCTTAGCTAGTTTCATCATGTGATCTTACCTACTTGCAAGCATTCGATCCTTATCCTTGGAACTCAATATCAATTAACACACTTAAATTTTAAATGCAACACTTAACGCTTGAGTTATGTCATGATCTTTTTTTTTGTGTGATACCTATTATTAATTTTTGTTGAGTGTCCTTGTCTAATAAGTCTCTCTGGGATGTATAGCTAGAGGACTTGGGGTGTGGGGCATTTTTAAATTTATTTTCTGCTTGTGGGCATCGTCTTGAAACTATAGAGTGTCTCTTGTTGTCCCCTTGAAATACTTAGGAGATTTGAGGCATCATCCTTGACTTTTTTGCACAACTATTCTTCTAGTAATCCTGACATCTATGCCTTGATACGAGCATGGTTTTGCTACATTAAATTGGGTAAGCTAACATCATAGTCATCTTGACCTTTATGTCTTTGATGCTTATGTTAGAATCTTTCCACATTCCAATTTGATATAAATCACATTCATATTTTCATAGTTGTGCTTCAGACTAGTGATGATTGTGTCATTTTCTGATATCCATTAAAAATGGCCCAATGATGAAAATAAGTTCCTTTACATTCTTTAATGAATGATGAACACAAAACCCTATGTCATAGTTCCTCTATTGCAAGTACGCCATTACATTTTCATGTAGCTTGCATTGTTAGACTTCACGTTAGTTTGAATTTTTAGGTTGCATTATGAGTTTGAGAGGGTTTTTCCCTTCATCTTTATTGTGGAATTTTAATCAACTATGGTCATGTTTTGATTTTCATTTCCTTATCTTCTTTCATGATCTCAATCGAAATTTCTATCTTAAACAATTGATTGATTTTGGGGCTTTATCTTTTCTTCTTTCTTTTTCTTTCCATATCTTCCAAACTTATATCTTCCATTTTCTTTTACCTCACTTCTTTTCTGCTAAGTTACCTTTGGGCCATAATATTTCATGCTTGATGATCTACCTTGGTTCTGTTATTCTTATCTCTTTCATCTTACATCAAGAATTGTATCTTTTATTCAATTTGATCAAATTTATTTTTTGTTTCTCCTCTATCTCATTTTGATTTCGATCATGAGGGGGTAGTACCTATCAACTTCAATCCTTGATTCAATTTTATCAATTTTATCCTCAACTTTTTAAAGCCAAAATTTATTTGTATTCTTTGTCTTGATGTGTTCCTAAATTGACCACACATCTAGGTTGTTTTGTGATGCCAAATTGATCTCACACTTCAATTTCTTTCTTTGACTACATGTGTTCTCAAATCAATCACACATTAGTCAAAGAGGGGAAATTGTATGTGCAATCACCTAAAAATGGTCATCTCAACTATTAGCCTCCTTCTCAGCATCTTGGCTAATTTAATTAATCATTTACCTAGACCAAATTGCTAATAATCAATTAATTTGATTATAACCTATAGTTTGACTATGCTATCCTAATTTCATTATTTGATTAAAAGAACATGTCCCCTTTTAATTAAATAAAAGACCCTATTCTTCTAACCCACCTAAAGTGCACACATAAAATTCTTTTTCTATTTTTCAATTAAAAAAAAGGCATGTGAGACTTTTATCTTATATGACAAGTCAACTTATTTTCTATTGGTTGACTTGTGTGTGCACACGAATCCCTCCCATTTTTGAATTCAACCATTGATCATCCATCCTCTCAATCTTGATCTCTACTGTCTGTATGACTTTAAAAGGAAGAGAGTTTTCTCCCTCGAAGGATTCACACTCTTGAGTATTGTTATGCTGCAAAATTTCTATTCGAATGCTTGAGAGCTCAAAATTTCTATTCGAATGCTTGAGAATACCATTTCTTGTCTACATTTCTTGCATCCATAGCATTTTGTCACATGGAATCCTAGTTTAGTTGCATATAGTGTAGTTCTTTTGCAAGTAGCTTAGATCACATAGTCTAATTAGTATGGATGTAACACTTTCACTTGCTTATCTTAGTTGCATTGTGGATTCCATCTTAGTTTACTCTCATCCTTGCATTGCATATTCAAGAGTTCTTTGACACTAGCATTCTTTCTCTTGCTCAAAGAATCTCCCATTTCATGGTTTACTAGTAAGGGTTGCATTCCTAAGGCTCAGTTGAGAGCTATTTTATGTTCATTTGTATGCTTTTGCACTCCATGACTAGGGATCCCTAAGTTTCCATTTCAAGCTTTCCAATCAATGAAAAGGCTTAGATAGAAGGGTTTGAGGAAGTGCACTTTTCTTAGTGTATAGTATGCACCCTAAAATGGTCGCCTAGACTATGGGCCCTCATTATTCAATTCATCAATTTATCAAATTTCCTAAATCAATGGTTTGCAATATTTTACTAAATCAATTTAAATCAATTTCCTTGATCAAATTTAGTTATTTCATTTCTAACATTGATCATTTTATCCAAAGTCTTATTTAATTAAAAGAAAATATCCCTTTTAATTAAATAGAATAAGTCCCCATTTAATTAAAAGGAAACCTCTCTTTTAATTAAATTCATCCACATTTAATTAATTAAGAGAAAACCACTCTTTTAATTTAATTAAATAATTCCTATTTAATTAAAAGAACTTGCTCCCTTTTTATTAAATAAATACATGTGAAAAAGGAAATGAAATAAATAAAAATTAAATTATTATTTTTTCCTTCCCTCATTTAATTCTTCTCCTCTTTTCTCATTGGTGGAATTTTTCCTCACATGGATCAAACTCTATTATCACATATTGGTTGTGAGAAGCTTCCCACTTCCACATTTTTCTTTATAAAGGAAATCCCTCTCCTCATTTTTGACATCCATTATTATGCTATTATTGTGCTGCAAGTTTGGAGAGCAACTTTTGAAGGAGTTTGAATACTAAAGCTTTTTGTGGATAACTTCTATCTTCTTGTCTTGTTCTCTCATGCATCCATGGCTTCCATCATGAGGTTTCATCCTTGCATTTGTATATTAGCTTATATCCATATTTGTTTTCATAGATTAGTATTGCATTGTTATTACATTTCCTTTCTTTCATTGTTTTGCATTGTTATCATATAGATTAGTTTTCATCTCCATTTGCATGCATTTTGGATCCTTGAATCTCTTGTTTCATGGTGCACTTGCATGGGCACAAAATAGGTCAAACTAAGAGTCTCCATTACAAACCTTGCACTTCATGAATAGAGAGCTATGAGCCACCATTTGAGACCTCATTTTTGAGCAATCTTGGATATAATGACTCATAGAAGTGTGCTCACATTTTAGGGATGTTAGGATAAACTATGGACAAAAATAAAAACTACATGCAAATATAACCAATAATAGAAAAAATAATAGATCACACAGAAATGAACACAAGGCACCAAGATTTAACGTGGTTCACCCAATCCCTAGGCTATGTCCACCAAACAACAAGTTCGATCTTATTACAATCCAGTGATTACAACCTAATTACAATTCGTAATCCCTTACAGCTCAATACCACCGCAAGAACCAATTTTGCATCATAACATAATGAAAATACTTAACCCTAAACCCTTTTATACAAGTATTAAACTGCTTTAGGGTTATAACATGTCAGCCATATGTCGGTCATAATATTTATGAAGTATGTACAGTACTTTCCTGATTAGTCACCATAATCTAACAAGGGATGCAATATATACCAATCCAAATTACATAATTACAAAGTTGACCATGATACAAGTTAATACAAATATTACAAATTCAGCCCACATGAAGACACTTGGGTTCTAAAGACTCAATCGATGAGTTTCTGTTATATGATATCCACTATCAATGCTCGCATTGTCATGCACTCAGTAGACATAGAAGTTTAATCCATACTAAACACTTTCAAGTAGTCTTGAACTCGGTTTGCACCAGTGGCTCGGTAGATATTGCATAATTTGGCAAACAGTGAATCACTTGGTTAGCATAGAGTAGCTCAATTAACACTGGCTTCACATCATGTGAACTGCAAACTCAATAAATATTGTAATGCTCAATAATCATTGATAAACTTGGCATATACTAAAATGCATAGTTTAGACTAGTGGACTTTACACTAACTAAATATGCTCAATAACCACTGGGATTGTTCAAAGGACTTGATAGCAACTGTAGAACTCTATGACAACTGAATTACATGGAAAAAACTAAGAACTGAATAATGTGCTCGGTAGCAATTTACAATCTGAATAAGTGTGTGTCACTAATAATAAGCTTGACTGATATGTCAATAATCTCCCCCTTTGGCATTAGTGACTAAAAAACACTTATCAACCAAAACTGAATACCTTTCATCACCATGTGATCCTAGCTTGGTAGAGTATACTATTTTTTGAAAATTTTCAAATTTGATTTTGTCAGGTATATACAATATACTATACATCTTTTGCTATATACAACATGTTCTACTGATCATTTCACACTTGTTACAAGTTCTCCCCCATAGCATATTTCTCCCCCATACTGTCTTCTTCCTTTCTTCTCATATTATGTCTCTCTCCCCCTTTTTTATAGTAATGCCAAATATTTATTCTAACTTATTTACATAGAAACACCAAAATGGGATAAGAATTCAAAATGTACCATGAAAATGATTGCCAAGGTTTTATCCCAATTTTCTTGCAGGACCTTGCATGTATGAAGTGTAATTTGTACTTCTACTGATAGTTCATTCATATGGTCCACAATAGAGAAGATTCATATGGTCCACAATAGAGAATTTATTATCATGGATAAGAGTTTTTGAATATACAATATTTTTTTGCATTGCATCCATGTTTGGAAGGATCATATTTTGTATGTTAATCAATGTTGAACTGATCCTTGCTTCTTTTCTTAGCAATTTAGCTTGCATGTCTGACGAAAACCTAATTTTCTTGAAATGTACAGAGCTTGAACTAGGGTCAAGTTGCAACTGCTAAGCACTAGCCTTTAGATCTATATCTATTTTGGACAATTTGTCCTTTATTTCCTTTGTAAATTCAAAGACATCACATAGTTTCCCAAAAAGTGATGACACATTTGAATAGGATGTTTCAAGATTGACCAAAATTGTAGAAATCTCAACTTGATGAATGGTTATTTGCTGAGAAATATGCTCCAACACTTTATTATTAAATTTATTTTCAGCCTTTTCCACTAGCTTATCTTGTCCATCGGTGTCCTCATTGAATTTTTAGACTGCTTCTACTAGCTGATACAAAATAGGTTGAGAAGAATCAATTTCAATTCCTATTGTCTTTGTCAAAATGTTCTTGGCATCTTCAATTATCTTATACTATTTATCTATCTCCTCTATTAGTCTTTGTTGTTTAGCCTTTTTTTGGAGGAGTTCACCAAATGTCTGCATTTGGTCTAGAGTAAGCTTGTAAATATCCCAATTGGGGATCACTATTTCTTCATCTAAATCGATGTCTTCCTCTCCTTTCCTTTCACCAAAAATTTTGTACATGGTTGAACCTTAGGCTCAACCATCCTTGAACTTATTTCTTTTGTATCCATAATGGAGACAATGGTAGATATACTTGGGCTTGCAGTAAAAAATAATACTCTACTAATTGGAGGAATACTTACAAAAATACTTGAAGAATCCAAAATTGATGAAGTCGAAATTGTAGTACCCAAAACTAAAGTAGTCAAAGCTAGTGCGCTTACCACTAATGTACTCAAAACTAAAGTAGCCAATGTATCCATAGTTGATTATGCCAACTCAGTTGATGAAGAAGAAGTCTATAGCTTAGTAGATGAAGTACAAGTTACTTCTATCAATGATGTGTTGAGCTGAGTAGGGGCAAAGATTGATTGGACATTTGATGTATCACTAACTGTCACAATCAAACTTTTTGAAGCTATCTCCATACTTGATGTACTCAATGATTTTCTTGAGGAGTGAGGAAGAGAGGCAATCACTGCTGTTTCTATCTTGACTGGGTCAATCTCCTCATCATCTTGCTTTTTTTCCTTGGTAGCCTCTTGCTCCTTGTATTATTCATAATCAATTGTAACAAAATTATTTGATCCTTGATCATCCTCTTCATTCTTGTCTTCATCATCATCATCATCATCATCATCATCATCATCATCATCCTTTACTTCAACTAGAAATTCACTTGGTTTGTGAAGATGATAGACATTTTTTCAAGTGTTTGTGTATTCTTCACAATATATTCAATAGCTTTCATTAAAATCAAACAGGTATTGAATTTAAGAGTCATCTTATCTTCATTTTTCTTCAAAGACTCTTTTATCTCTACATCTGATATGCTCATTAATAGCTACCTCAAGGTTGTGCATATATTTGTTTGGCATGTTCCCATCTTGGCTTGATTTTTTCCAATAAGACACTGGGAATCTAAGAAGCTAGCTGGTTAGGGGAGTACTTCCATTGTCCCATTTTATCTATGACCAAATCTTCTATTTTTTTCTACTTAGCCTTAGTCCTAGTCTCATATTTCAATGCCTTAAAGTTTGTTATACCAACTCCATCTTTCAATTCCTTTAGCTTGTCCTAGAAGGTGGGTGGAGGTCTACTAAAAATAATGGCACCTCCTTTCATGTTAGTTTTCTTTAATGAACTCCTTGTGTAGACTGTAGTGGATGGCTTTGGTGGCTGGGTGATGATCACCTTGTCCTTCTTCTTCAAAGGTTCTTCTTTCTTAGATTCTTCCTCATCCTCTTCTTCCTCCACATCCTCACCTTTTCCCTTGGTTAAAAAGAGAGGTGAACTTGATTTTAGCTTTCCTATCCTTCTCTTTCCTTTGTTGACCACCTAAGGGAGCTTTATTTCAAGTTCAATTCTAGCCTTTTCTTCACCATACATTCCAAAGTAAGAGGCCTTGGGATTAAGTGGTTCATTGACAAGAGCTTCAATGATGTCTTTTGTTTCATCAATATTTACCTCATAGCCAAGAGGCTTCACCCATTCATTTCTAGGCTTAACTACCTAGACATACACCTTGTCACTATCCACAATGAAGCATACATTATCCTTATAGTCTTCAACTAACTTCTTTAGAATCCTAAACCTTTTGTTCATTTCTCCTTGAATACATTGAAGTAGTTGTCCATGATACTGTTATAGTTCTAACCCATCTCATCAATATACTCATTTATTTGGTAGACCACAAGCACATCTTTTCTCCAAACTATAGTCCCTTTAGAAGGGAAGAACTTTTGTACATAAAAGAATAGGTAGGTTAACAATGAACCAAACTTACATGGGTTGTTCTTTGATGTTCTTATGCTTTCCATATTTTTGTTAAACTATCTCAAAAATAGGTCAGCAAGGTCATATGACAAGTTGTTCTTAACCACCTTGTATGCCAAATCCATGGCTTCACATGACACACTATTTAGTCGACTTGAACTGTAATTTTTTTGTGCAATAACATGAATTTCAAATTTTAATTTTGCATCAATGACACTACTAATTTTCATTCCTCTACCATCCCATTCAACTATAGTTTTCTTCTCCAACTTTTCCCAACCTATGGTTTTTGTAGTTTTTCTTTTGGCTAGCATATGGAGGCTAGTGATTTGATGAATTATCTTCTTTGTTATCAAAATTGGTTGTTCTAACCATAGCTACCCATTATGCACTTGGCTGAGGATAAACCTAATCCATTTGATTTGAAATTCTTGGGGCATATGAGGGATATGAGTCAACCCTTTGGCTTCCATATGTTGATGCTCAAGTTTTAAGGCTCCATTTACACATAGCTGACCTAGGGCATCATCCATTTCTAGTGTACCAATTTCTTGAATAGCACATTTGAAATGAGTACAAATGTTGTTGACAAGAAGTACCTTAGGAGGAATTTGTGATTGAGCTCTACTTAGATCTAGGCTTTCAACAACTGTAGGAATGAGCTTAAAATTTGGCACCTAATTCCATTCAACTCCATGAACCAACATGTCAGATCCTTGCTTAACCTTGTTGTTGCTAGATGCCATTTTCACTTGGTAGATTGAGAGAACTTCAAAAAGCTTTCACTAGAAATTTGCTCAAATTGCTTAGATCACACTAAAATTTTCTCTTTGTAATAGCACTTGAAAATTTATGGTAAGAAATTAATTTGATTCCATGCCTTTTGATAAAAAAATTCCATTAATGCTCGGTATGAAAGTAGATATGTTGACAGATTGTCATCCACTACATAACATTGAATACTTGGTGACATCTTTACAAGTTAGTAAACATAGGTGTTTTATTACTCCCAACCTTTCTCGGTAGAGTCTATGATCCATCCTTACTTGGTGGAGAAGGTAACTTGGTAATAATTGATACTAATACTGCTCATTGATCCCTTTGTATCTTGTATATAGATTTGGATCTTTTTCACCTTTCAACTAGAACTAATTTGGATGTCTTCTTTGATAGCCTAGTTCCAGTTCTTCCTTGAGAACTTAATTAGAAATGGTAGAGTCACCCAATTCTTGAGTGACTTAACCATCATTTCTCAGACTAGTATCCTTGGTAGACTTAGGAATCCATTTTTGTCTCATTTGCTTTTAGATTTATTAGCTTTTGCCTTCTTTTCATCTTCAATTCTACTTGTATTCATATAATTCTTGGCAAGATGACCAAGTTTTGTACAAATAAAACATCTTTTGGTAGTATCTATTTTCCACATATGATGTTTAACACAATTCATACCAATGTGTCCAAATTCTCCACAGTCATGACATCTACACCAAGTATTGTAGTCCCAACCAAATATTGCTTTCACAATTTTCTATGTAGGATTCAATGCCTTGGTTTTGCATTTCGATGCCTTGTGTCCATGTTTCTTACATTCATGAAAATTGCCTTCAAATCTTGGTTTCTCTTTGCATTCATTAGCCTTATGACCATGTTGATTGCAATTATAGCATTTTCTACTAAATTTTTCTTTTCCATTGCTCTAACATTTATTTGATGTATGACCTATCTCACCATAGTGATTATATGTAGGTCTTTAATTCTTTTGACTACCTTTTTTGGAGGATTCACCTTCTTCTTTATATCCAATTCCTAGTTTTCCTTTTTTACTATAGAGGTTTTTCTCATTCAATTGATTCATGTCTACTTGGGATTTCATCATTCTTTCATTGATTTTCTTTTTAGAGTTTAGATCATCCTCAATCCTTCATTAATTTTTCTTTTAGATTTCAGATCATTTTTCATTCTTTCATTGATTTTTCTTTAAGGAATTTAGATCATTCCTTATTCTTTCATTTTCAAGTCTTAAGCTCATGATTTCCTCATTTGCATTGGAGAGCTAATTAATAAGATCTACTTGTTGAAGGGATTGGTCCTGAATTTCATTGTTCCTTCCATCTATCTCCTCTTTTATCCTGTTTCTCTATTCCAAGACTTCACATAACCTTACTAACTAAATCTCTTGTTCTCTTCTTAGCTTTTTTACTTCTTCTTGTAGGGAACCATTCTTTTCTAGGAGTTCTTTGATTGCATCATTTGCTTCATCTAAGCTGCTTGAAGGGTGAAAGTCTTCAATTCTTTCTTCAATGAAGAGATGACCATTCATTTGATTTGCAAGTTAATTTCTTCTTTTCAAGGATTGTGAAAGATTCTCTTTAGCTTTCTTGAGTTGGGAAATGGCCATTTTTAGATCCAACATTTCATTATCAATGGTGTTGCTAATTCTATATATCTTCATATCCTTGATCTTTGCTCAAACTATTTAACTTTCTCCTAAGAACCAAATAGATCTAACACCAATTGTTGGAAATATTCAAGACTATGCTAAGTTATTAAGAGGGGAGGGGTGAATTAATAACTTCTAAAACTTTAACAATTTCAATTCTTAATTGAATAAACCAATTAGTAATATGATCTAATTGCATGCATGAGAAACTAAAAATATCAAAGCATCCATAACACATTGACACAAAGATTTGGTGACCTAGAAACCTTCCAAATAGAAAGTAAAACTGAGATGGGGATGATACCCATAAACTTTAGTACTACAACATAAATTTGGCTTGTTAAGGCTTACATTGATCACTTTTGATGATTTTCCTTGTTAGGAGCAATTAGGATTGCTAGGTCCACCTTACAAAAGGATTTACAAACATACAATGAAGTATGCACTCGGTAAAGATATTTATGAAAGACTATTAAGTCTACCTTGTTAAAGGATTTTGACTAGTTCATTTGTTAGTATAAAATAGTAGTAGATCTCTAATTTGCAACTAGATTTGCTAAAAGATATTCCTTTGTGTACTAATCACCTTTCTATGATAGATATGTCTCTAGTGCTCCTTATGATGTTAAGGCCTTTACAATTCACTCTTTGTTTGCTGCATCCATAACTTGAACTTTCACATACATATTTTTATTACATTGGTATGGTATAATACATTACATATATATACCAATCCAAATTACATAATTATAAAGTTGGCCATGATACAAGTTAACACAAATATTACAAAGTTGACCCACATGAAGACACTCAAGTTCTGAAGACTAACTCGATGAGGTTCTGATACATGACATCCACTATCAATGCTCGGCATCATCATGCACTCAGTAGATGTAGAAGCTCAGTCCATACTGATCACTTTTAAGTAGTCTTGAACTTATTCTACACTAGTGACTCGATAGATATTGTGCAACTTAGCAAACACTGAATCACTTGGTTATCATAGAGTAGCTCCGTTAACACTGTACACTCAAAAGTGTCCCACTCTAAACCATTCTATCCAAATGATTCCATGAGTTGAAATGCTTGGATGCTGGCTTAGAGCTCCCTATCCACGGAGTGCAAGAGAGTGTATTTCAAGATTAAGAAAGCTCTCAGATGAGCCTTAGAGATACTCTTCTTGCTAGTAAACCATGCAATGGAAGGTTCCAAAGACAAGATGCAAGAATGCAAATGTCCCAAGGAGTTCCTCAAGAATGCAATGCAAATGAAAATTAAGCTAGAATGAGATGCAAAGTGGAGCTATGCTAAAACATGTATGAGAGTGTTACAATCCAAATATTAAGCTATGTGAGATAGATTATTGCAAAATAGAAGCTAAACTAACATGCAACATGAATCTAAGCTAAAATGCTATGGTATGAGAGAATGTAGACAAGAAATGAGAAGTTCTCCACAAAGCTCCAAAGAAACCTATTAGAAAACCTGTAGCATAACAATATTCAAAATGAGGATGGATCCTTTGAGGGAGAAAGCTCTCTCCCTTTTAAAGATGTATGGATGGTAGAGATCAAGATGAAGATGGTGGATGATCAACAGTGGAATTCAAAAAGAGGAGTGATCCATGTGCACACACATTCAACCAATAGAATATAAGTTGACTTGTCATATAAGACAAAAGTCACAAAGCCTTTTCTTTTAATTGCAAAGTAGAAAAAGAACTTTATGTGTACACTGTAAGTGGGTTAGAAGAATGGGGTCTTTTATTTAATTAAAAGGGGACATGTTCTTTTAATCAAATAATGAACTTAGGATAGCATAGTCAAACTATAGGTTATAATCAAATAAATTGATTATTAGCAATTTGGTCTAGGTAAATGATTAAATTAATTTAGCCAAAATGTTGAAAAGGGGGCTAATAGTCTAGATGACCATTTTTAGGTGATTACATTTGCCCCTCTTTGACTAATGTGTGATCGATCTAGGAACACATTATGTCAAAGAAAATAGAAAGTCAAGTAGGCGGTGATAGATATAGATATCTAATTTTGAAGAATGAAATGCTGAAATAGATAGCAAGTCCTGAATGCATAGCCTGATAGCGGTAGTACTGAACGTTAGGGAGATGATGTTAGGATCCGAAAAGAATTCTAACATCTAGCAAAGCAAATAGATCGAGAGCAAGTGATAAGGTCAAACAGATGCTCCTAAGAAATAGATAGCTGTAACAATCAGCAATAGAGTATTTATGCCTCCTCGGGATCGAAATCAAAATGAGGTAAGAGGAAGCAGAAAGTATCTAGACATGAGAAAATTGAGATATAGCAATGTCTGATATGACAAATAAATGATTAGAACCCAAGAATGACTATAAGAAATTGATGAAATGCCCTAGTTTGACTAGAGTTGACCTTGAAGGATATAGCATAAAAATTAGGTCAAATCTAGTAGAAAGATTATTTAGATGTGAAAGGGTGACTAGAAGTAGATATGAACCATAGAAATGATGAAGACATGAAGAAATGAAGATGCCCAAGTGATAATTCAAAGATTAGACCTCGAAAGGTCAGCTAACTACTCAGAAGAAAGTAGAATTTTAAAAGACAATTTTGACCATCAAGATGAACTCGAATTTGGATTTCAATCCCGAAAATGAATCTAGGACATTGAAATTATTTAAGAGGTCAGAACTTTATATAATGTGATGATAAGATAGAAAAGAGATGAAGCGATAGATTAAGAAGGTGAAAAGACGTGAACAAGAAGAAAGTAAAGAAATATATGAAAGGAGTTAGCCGATATGTCCACAAAAAAGATGAAGAGAGAGCTCTCCCCATATGTAAGAATGCAAGACTCAGCTAGAAAATGAACGTAAAATGAAAGCTAATATGCAAAGTGGTTTACCAGCAAGAAGCGCATAACATTTAGACTCTTAATTTCATCATTGAGCATTTATTAGGGACATCATAAGATCATACAACCATCACTAGTATAACTATGAGGATATGAATATGATCGATATTAGATAGGTATGTGGAAATCCAATCTAAGCATTAGAGACATGTAAGTCAAGATAACTACACGATTAGATTCCCTAAGTTTAATTTAGCAAGATTACACCTATATCAAGGCATAAGCGCCAGGATAAACCCTGAGTGCGGTTTCGCAAAATAGTCAAGGATGATACATTTGTAAGTCAACGTGTTAAATAGGACCAGCATAAATTCTTACAACACTATAGAAAAACAAAAGTATACCCACAAGCAGAAATCAAGAAAATATGTCCCATGCCCCCAGTCTTCTAGTCAATGACATCCTTGAAAGACTATTAGGGAGGGAACACATGGCAAAGAAATCATCATAGATAGCACACAAAGTAGATAAAGATTAGCATAGCTCAGTCATTTAAGTGTTAAAGTGCGTGTGTGCAAGTCACTTGGCCATTTCTTCAAGACTTGATTCTAATGGTGAGAAATATAATGACATCGGAGACCATAGGTAAACTATCTGTAAAGTGTTAAATAAACACTTGATGTCAAAGTGGGGGAAGTGTTGAGAAACACTGTTTTGTGAGTTTTCAAAGAAACCCTAATGCACAAGAATACCTCAATAGGCTAAGTAGCTATGCCCTCAAGATGAGGACAAGAAACAATTCCAAGCCAGGAAATGTATAGCGAAGTGGATGATTGAGACTGATAGACATAGGTGCAAGGATTTCAAGTAGCACCTGTTTCCAGGTTTTCACCACTTGACAGATTTTTTCAAAACTTTTTTCAATTTTTGATTTTTTTGGTGATACATCAAAGTGCTTATTGCTAGGTTTTCACTAAGATGATCATTTTTTCAAGACATTTTTCAATTTTTAGGATTTTTTCAGCATCATATATGATTTTTTTGAATTTTTTAGAATAATTTAGAGATCACTAGTTCTCAAGAAAGATCACATCATTTTCTCCCAATGTCTAGCAAGGTATAGGACATGATGGAGAAACAAGCCGATGGATAAGCAAAGATGCATTAGAAAGGAATGTGAAGCAAGTGAAAGTGATCCTCAAGAGTACCCAAGCTAGGGAAAGAGGTGAAATAGTCATATGAAGCATGTTTTGGATAAGTAATGGAAGTAATGAGAAAGATAGAATGTAGGATAAGCAATGAAGCCAACAAGTGAGATAGCATGAAGTGTGTAGTCCAAAAGAGTAGCCATGTCAAGAGACTTATGAGAACCATGATTCATTATTATGATCAAGACCAAGGGGTCAACTAGATAGTATAGCAATGGGATAGAGCAATAAGAATAAAGCTCAAGATAGAGGCTATGAGTGAATGGGAGAGCACAATAGAAAATCTGGTGGATAAGATAGCCAATATGCAAAGATAGCTCAACATTGTCAAGATCAAAGAGAGAAGAGGGGATAGATGGATGATGGAAGAACTACGCATGACACCTGTTTGCTAGGTTTTCATCATGGTACTTATCCAAGGTGTCATAAGAAGTAGTTTTCACCATAGGATAAATTTATTTCTCTTTACTTTTGCCACCAAGGTGCCACAAGAAGTAGTTTTCACTAAGGCACATTTTCTTTTTTCTTTTTTTTTTGCTTTTCTTTTTTTTTTTTTGAATTTTTAGGAAAAGCTCAAGCTTTTTGAATGTAGATAGTGCTCCTATAGGAAAGATAAGTCATGATAAGCCAAGATGATAGAAAGGTATGCCCAAAGATGTTGATAGGGTGATGAAAGAGAAATGTTAGTAGGAAGAGTATATGGAGGATAAGAGTTCATGTATAGAAAGGAGGTGTAAGCTTTAGAGGATTTCATGTAGGTAGATAAAATATTGGACAAGATCAACATTGACACACACCTTGAAGGGTATTGGAACAATGGAGGAATCATGGATGAAATAGCTTGAGATTTAGATCTATGAGGTGGTAGAAAAGATTTGGAAAAAAGTGGAGTGGAAGGCTTTGGAATATTTTTAGGAAAATTTTTGGAAGAAGATGGAATAGAAGCCTTTGGAAGCTTGAATGTCAACTTTGAAGTATTTTCAATATTCAAGTCTTCTAAAAGAGACTTGGGAATCCATATAGCTTTAGATTTTCCTTTGGATACTTCAAAACATATTTCTTCAATAATGGGTTTAGGAATCCATATTTTCTTTGATTTAGCTCTTTGATTAGTGAACCTTTGCGGTCTCTTTTGTGCATTCTCCTTCTTACCATTCACATGTCGATTAGATGGGACACAGTGATCTTTCTTTTTCAATGGATTCTTATGTTTATTCTCACTTCCAAAGGAATTGGGATTTGTGGATGAATAAGGATGATATGACTGGTTTAGATGTATAGATGGGTGAAAAGTCATCAAGGATGAGTGTCTTTCTTGATCTTGAGGTAATATAGGAGAGCTAGGGAATGAGATATGAGTGAATGTAGGAGATGGAGGAACCTAAGGCCCCAATATGGATGGAAGGTTTGAATGCTTTAGCTTAGATGGATAAGGACCAAGGATAGATTTAGAAGATGCAAATGGATAGTGGGAAGGGATATCAAAATCTTTAGAATGAGAAACATGGTCAAATCCATCAATAGACTCATAAGTACCTTTGATAGGAACAACATTTTTAATAGAAGCACTTGAAGCTTGAGCACAATTTTGAAGTGGATGTGGAGAAGTAGAACATGAGGGGATGCTTTGATCTTGACAAGTAGCCTTGGATAGCATAGGAAGAGAACTTTTCTCATAATTTTCAGTAAGCTCAAGGGGGATAATGGAAGTGGTGTCTTCATCATACTTAGGAGGTGGACAAGTTATGGAGGGGAAAAATCTTGAAAGAGATTAAAGGGTGCTTGATCTTGATCTTTCTTGACATTTATAGCTTTTTCTTTTTGAGAGTCCTCTTGACATGGAGCCACTTCCAAGGACAAGGGAGAATGAAGAGTGAATGGAGTAGTGTTTAGATTAGGCATAGCAGTGCATGAAGGTTGAGGATGTTTAGGATTAGTAGCATGGAAAAGGTTTGCAGCCAAGTGAAGGTTAGCTTGAGTTTCTTTTAGAGGTAGCCCTTGAGGATACACGTAGTCAATGTGGAAAGCATTAGGTTCTTTATTTGATGGAGGTATGTTGGAAAGATTTGAAGTGTTGGGAGATGCATGAGTGTTGGAAGAAGTGGAAGATGTAATAGAGCCACTACTAGACATAGGTTCATTAATGTAATCTTACTCAAGAAAAGTATCCTCATCGCATGAATCACTAGAGGTTCCAAGATCAAAAATCTCATCATCAATGAGATATTGGATTTTATGTTTTAGCTCTATACAATCAGAAGTAGCATGGTCATTAGATCGATGATAGGCACAATAGGTATCCAAGAATGGGTTTCCATATGAGCTAGAGTTAGGTAACATGATGATCTTATTGCCAAGAAGTTTTTGCAAAGTGTCATCATAAGAATCTTCCAAGGGAGCAAAAGTTCTATCAAAATTATGTCTAGAGTCCTTTTTTTGTTTCTAAAGTGAATGGTATGCATCCATGTCTTCATAATTATCTTGGTCAAAGATAGGTCCATCATGAAATTGTAGCATAGGCTCAAAGGAGGTATCACTTGCTTGTTCTCTAAAGAGGTCTTTAGATCTAGAAGAAGAAGACATTTGATGTCTTGAAGTAGAGCATGTAGACCTAGAAGAAGAGGATGACCTCAAAGAAGGTGACTCAAATGCATGTAAAGAACTTAAGGAAGATTCATGTAATGATGCAATCTTCTCCTCCAACCTTTTCTCAAGTTTAGACTTCATTTTTGTCATGCGCTTAGAGAGATGAAGGTAAGAAAGATCATTTGTCTCTTATAGTTCTTTGTATTGTGCATATAGATATTGAAACTCTTTAGTGACATGAAGGATATCATGAACATCTAGATTCAGTTGAAGTTTGGTAGCACAAGGTTTAGATCCCATAGTTTTAGATGCAAAGTCAAGCATAAAAGAGCCTAGAAGATAACTTGATGTTGAAACTATAGGAGGTAGAGTGTTCACTTGCCAAGATAGTAGAGAGAGATTAAAGTGACTTGTCAAACAATATGTCCAAGAAACTTACAACATGAATGACTCAAGTCAATAACAAGGAAAGATGCCCAAATAGCCAAATAGATAGAGCAAGCAGGGTGACAAGTGAACAACTTTCCCAACCCAAGAGTGTAGTCAAGAAATCAAGGTAACCATTTTAGCAAAAGGATAATTAGCAAGCATGCATAGACCATGAAGACAAAAATACCAAGAGCACTAAGACCAAAGAGCCACTTTAAGCATGTTTAAGCACTAGAGACATAAAAAATCATAGCCAAATGATGAAACCCCCCTTAGTAAGTAACATAAGAAAATGTTTGCATTTGATGTTTTGACTTGGTTGGCAAAGTTTGACAATAGTTGATAGCATAGCAAGTTTGATATTCAAAACCAATTTCTTTCCAAGAAAGATAGTGACACATGGAGTAGTCTTCAAAAAATCAAGCAAGGGACAAAGCAACCTTGCATGATACAAGCATGTTTGAGGTCTCAAAAGAATTCCCTAGAATTATTGTCATGTGTATGTTCAAAAGATTTTCACAGGTATACCACATTCGAGAACACATCAAGCAATATCTACCTAAAAGTCATGGTTCATTACTCAACAACTTGGCCCATGCTTGATGCTCCTTTTCCTCACACCAAGTGGTTGCCCACAAGAGATATTGGCTTTGTCATAGAAATGCCATAAGCATAACCAAGGGAACACAGATGGTGAGTGTAAAATCTTGGGGTGATCCGGGTAGTCCACTAGGATCAATCCTTGCACCAAGAAGTTGAGCGGCTAAAAAGGGTAGTTACTAACTTAGAGTGTTTAGATAGGGCTTCCATTCATAGTGTTCCTCTTGTTTCCAATTATGGGACACCTCACCTTGCAATGAGTAACCGATCTCGCGATGACAAGAGTACCTTAAGCATTCTTGCCTAGTGATCTCCCTATGGTTGAAATCCCATAAGTGATCACACTAGGTGAAGATAAACACTACGTCTACCAAAGATTTGTGTCCTTGATAGCTTTGAGTTTATAGTGGGTTGGAAGAGCCAGGTAATCGGCTTGTCCCCACTTGGGTCATTCCTCTTAGGTTGTCCAAGAGCAGGCCCTCTAAAGGATTCTAACTACACAAAGTGGATCAACTTTTGGAAGTCAAGATTTTTGGTTCACCACAAGGGTGAAGAGCATACTCTCCTATTCCAATAATTTTCTCCCAAACACACCAGGAAGATTCAGTTACCCCTTGCTTTTGAAACCAAATGGCAAGTCAAGATTTCTAATTCACCACGAGGGTGAAGAGCATACTCTCCTATTACCAAAAGACTCCAATCACAAGTTTTATGTGGCTATAAAAAATGAACAATTATTCAATGCCACACATGAAAACCAAAAAGCAAGAAATTTTGGATTTTTATGCTTTGGGCAACCCTGTAAACAATGTTAGTAGCCCTTGCTCATTTGCAGCTTGGACATGCATTCTTTTTATGCAATGTTTCAATTTTTTTCATAAAGATGGCAACCTGCAATCACAACTTGTTAGCACCATAAGTTGGTGTAAAATAACATAAAATACTACAATACAAAGTGGTTAGTTTCCTCAAAAATCCAATTTATCTTCCAACCAAGTGCATGCAAAGAAAGTGCAAGTTAATCACAAATGCTCTCATTTTTACTCTTTGATTTTGACCTAGTCAACAAGATTGGACTTGTTTGCTATGATTTCGGATTCAAATATAGAAATGAAAAGAAGATAACCCAACTAAAAATTAGAGAGCTTTCCAAAAATGTAAGAAATTCAAAAAAATCTCTTAATTTGTTCCCTAGAGATCGATTTTGTCAAAATAGGCTAGATTTATCAAATTGAGTTTTTGATCCCTAATGCAAACTTAAAAGTCAAAATACAAAGAAAGTGCCCCTCTTAGAATTAAAAAATCTTTCTGAAAATGTAATTTTTTCTTAAAAATGCACTGATTTGCGATCAAAAATTTTAGAACCAAACTCCAAGTGGTTTAAAAGATATGATCAAATATTTAAACCAACTAGATTTTTGGCCTTCAAACCAATCTACTTATGGGTTGGCCTTAAAACCAAAGTGACAATTCTACAAAAGCACCTGATTAGATCCAATATGCTGCCTTAAAAAAATAGAGATAAGAAATGAAAGCAAATGGAGCTAGAAACTTGATTCAAGCCCCACGGTGGGCGCCAAAAATGTACACACAAAAGTGTCCCACTCTAAACCATTCTATCCAAATGATTCCATGAGTTGAAATGCTTGGATGTCGGCTTAGAGCTCCTTATCCACGGAGTGCAAGAGAGTGTATTTCAAAAATAAGAAGGCTCTCAGATGAGCCTTAGAGATACTCTTCTTGCTAGTAAACCATGCAATGGGAGGTTCCAAAGACAAGATGCAAGAATGCAAATGTCCCAAGGAGTTCCTCAAGAATGCAATGCAAATGAAAATTAAGCTAGAATGAGATGCAAAGTGGATCTATGCTAAAACATGTATGAGAGTGTTACAATCCAAATATTAAGCTATGTGAGATAGATTATTGCAAAATAGAAGCTAAACTAACATGCAACATGAATCTAAGCTAAAATGCTATGGTATGAGAGAATGTAGACAAGAAATGAGAAGTTCTCTACAAAGCTCCAAAGAAACCTGTTAGAAAACCTGCAGCATAACAATATTCAAAATGAGGATGGATCCTTTGAGGGAGAAAGCTCTCTCCCTTTTAAAGATGTATGGACGGTAGAGATCAAGATGAAGATGGTGGATGATCAACGGTAGAATTCAAAAAGAGGAGTGATCCATGTGCACACACAAGTCAACCAATAGAATATAAGTTGACTTGTCATATAAGACAAAAGTCACAAAGCCTTTTCTTTTAATTGTAAAATAGAAAAAGGACTTTATGTGTGCACTTTAAGTGGGTTAGAAGAATGGGGTATTTTATTTAATTAAAAGGGGACATATTCTTTTAATCAAATAATGAACTTAGGATAGCATAGTCAAACTATAGGTTATAATCAAATAAATTGATTATTAACAATTTGGTCTTGGTAAATGATTAAATTAATTTAGCCAAAATGTTGAAAAGGGGGCTAATAGTCTAGATGACCATTTTTAGGTGATTACATTTGCCCCTCTTTCACTAATGTGTGATCGATCTGGGAACACATTATGTCAAAGAAAATAGAAAGCCAAGTAGGCGGTGATAGATATAGATATCTAATTTTGAAGAACGAAATGCAAAAATAGATAGCAAGTCCTAAATGCACAGCCTGATAGCGGTAGTACTGAACATTGGGGAGATGATGTTAGGATCCGAAAAGAATTCTAACATCTAGCAAAGCGAATAGATCGAGAGCAAGTGATAAGGTCAAAAAAACGCTCCTAAGAAATAGATAGCTGTAACAATCAGCAAAAGAGTATTTCTGCTCCCTCGGGATTGAAATTGAAATGAGGTAAGGGGATGCAAAAACTAGCTAGACATGAGAAAACTAGAATATAGCAATGTCCAAGATGACAGATAGATGATTAGAACCCAAGAATATAATTTTTTTTGATAAAATGCCCCAGTTTGACTAGAGTTGACCTTGAAGGATATAGCATAAAAATTAGGTCAAAATGAGCAGAAAGGTGATTTTAGACATGAAACAGTGAATTGAAGTAGATATGAAGTATGGAAATGATGAAGACATGAAGAAATGAAGATGCCCCAATGATGATTTAGAGATTAGACCTCAAAAGGTCAACTAACTACTCAGAAGAAAGTCAAATTTCACAAGACAATTTTGACCATCAAGATGAACTCGAATTTTGATTTCGATCCCGAAAATGAATCTAGGACATTGAAATTATTCAACAGGTCAAAACTTTATATAATGTGATGATAAGATAGAGAAGAGATGAAGTGAAAGATTAAGAAGGTGAAAAGACATGAACAAGAAGAAAGTAAAGAAATATATGAAAGGAGTTAGCCGATATGTCCACAAAAAGATGAAGAGAGAGCTCTCCCCATATGCAAGAATGTAAGACTAAGCTAAAAAATGAACCTAAAATGCAAGCTAATATGCAAAGTGGTTTACTAGCAAGAAGTGCATAACATTTAGACTCTTAATTTCATCATTGACATAGGGCTTTCGTTCATAGTGTTCCTACTAAACAAAGACAACTCTTTACATGCCGGTCACAACTAGATATCAAGTTGGTAACGGTAGCCACATGCCTTTCATTTTCAAGCAATTGGAAACACCACCCAAATGCCCTCGCAAACAACCTTGTGATAAGAATCTCAAATTTTCTCAAACACAAATAGCTAACGTTCGGCACAACCCACTTTATAGTTTTGAAAATCCATTTGGTACACCCTTTGAGACACCCAAGGATATGAGTGGTATAGTCACTATGGTGCACCTTGATGAAATTAAATATTGCTTAGAAGAACAAGCACGTGAAACCAGAAGACTTTGGAGGCTATATATGCTATGGAGAGAGAAAATCAACAAGATAAAACTGACAATCAGGCAAGCTATGAAGGATATAAAGGAACTTGTCCTCGAAATCCTTTTGAGAACAATGATGGTAATCACACGCCTCCAAGGACTCCTAGAGCTGCCGCTGGCACATGTCCTTCACCTAAACCATCTCATCATGATAGTGATGAAGAAGTAACTAGCGAAGACGTGATCAAATTTCAACAAGATGGCTTCGCCCAAAAACTAATGCTCAGAGCTTTAGAGGAAAATGGAGACCAATACTTCCAATACATGACAACTAGGGGATGTAAACTCCCTCAAGGTTTTAATGTTGAATATATTATTCCAAAACGAGAGCCCACTGAGGCTGAAATCTTAAGGGAAGAAATACAGGAATTAAGGAAACAATTTGCACAACTGTAAACTTCAAAAGATCCTCCTAAGACATCATTTGTTGAATTAATTTGCGCTCTTCCATTCGATAGGAGTCTATACATGCTGCCATTTCCTAAGAATATATAGGTTCCTAAGTATGAAAAATATGATGGAAATGGTGACCCTCACGACCATGTGAGACATTTCTATGCTATTAGCATGGACTTTATGCATGAAGACACCTTTCTTATGCATTTGTTTCCTAGAAGTCTAAGAGGACAAGCTATGGAATGGTTCACAAAATTGAGTCCTCCTCTTAAAACATTTGACGAACTTGCACAACGCTTCATCCAGCAATATTCATACAACATTCAACATCATATGACTGTGCTAGACTTATGCAACATCAAACAAAAACCATGAGAATCTTTTGCAATATACCTCCAATGATGGAGATCTTTATACTCTCGATATCCTCGGCAAGTGCCTGAGGCTAAAAAAATTGACATTTTTGTCAATACGCTTGTACCTGAATTATACTTTGATCTAAGAAAATAGTTATTCACATCCTTCAACACCATGGTAGAAAGTGCATATCGTGTTGAGGATGTTGCTATCAAAAGAGGTGATATTCCCATAAACAAGGATAGAGTTAACAATGGAAAAAGTAAAGACAAAGGCAAACCTTGGAACAAAAACAAGTATGTTGTCAATGACAGAGTAGTGGACACTCCTAAGACTAAGGAACCTGCATTTAACCTTTCCAATGCCATCTATGTAGCAAAGCAACAAGATGGTTCAAAACCACAAACCTTTGACAAAGGCTCTAAATTTGCAAAGAAGCGATGTGTTTACACACCTATGGTTGAACCTTATGAAGTGGTTTTAAAAACCTTAATTGCAAACAAATTGGTTACCTTGCTAGACAACTCACGTCCTTACAATCCACCTGTTAGACCTCCATGGTGGAGAGAAGATCATACTTGCAGCTATCACCAAAGTAAGGGACATAATACAGAGAATTGCTTCAAACTCAAAGATGTAATTCAAGACCTCATCGAAGTTGGCAAAGTTGTTACAGATGGCCTTGTTAAGAATACTAATCATAAGGCTTTCCAAAAACCATTACCTGAATACGAAAAGGGTGAGACCTCAAGGGTAGCTTCCAAAAATAATCATGATGCCAAAATCAATTATGCTTATGCTAGCACTGATAATGTTATAAGCATGCTTGAGCCCGTTGAATACATATGTATGGCAAGCTCCAACAATGACAACTAGCCAAATTATGATGCTGAAGATGAATGACCAAGAGTGGTCTTAAGGACATGATCCACTCCTCAAGATCATACTGATATTAAACCCAAGGTGGTACTCCGAGTGGCTGAGTCTTCATCTTCTCAAGGTGAACCACTTAATGTTGTCACTAGGGGGCAATCTAAGGTTGTCCTAAAAGTTGCTAATGATCCTAAAAATGCTTCATCGTCTAAGCAACCAATTACTTCCAAAATCTCCAACTATGATCTTGTTAGCCAACTACAACACACACAAGCACAAATCTCCATTTTTGAATTGCTAGAGTTATCTCCTTTGCACAGGGATATCCTTGAGAAAGCTTTGCGTTCTGCCAATGTTCCCACTGATATTGATGCGGAACAATTCCAAGATATGGTGAACCAAATCTCCTTGCCTCACTATCTCACATTTTCTAAAGAAGATGATCAAGCTCTTAGTCATCCTTATAACCTCACTCTTCATGTCGAAGTTCAAATCTTTCGTACCCGCATCCGTCGAGTCCTGATAGACAATGGTGCAAGGTTAAATATCATTTTGTTCAATGTAATCTAACAATTGGGTATGTTTGAATTTGCCATTGATCCTAAGCACAAGATCACTATAAAGGCCTATGATGAGGTTGAAAGGCCTTCTAAAGGTCTAATTGTACTTCCAATTAGAGTTGGTCCAGTTGAGAAGAATGTCATTTTCCAAGTCTTAGACATACCACTTGCATATAACTTATTGTTGAGACGGCCATGGATTCACGATATACAAGCAGTACCCTCTACATACCATCGGTGCATTAAGTTCCCTTTTAATGGTACTGAAGTAGTTGTCCCCAGTGACAACTCTATGTCTATCAACACATTATCTTCTTTTGAAATGCTAGTCCCGCACAATCGCTCTTCTCATGAGCTAACACCATCTTTCACAAAATGTGAACAAAAATTGAAAATGATGAGCCTTGGTATGGGCGAGTACACTTTGGACTCTATTGCTACCTTACCAATTTCCCCTCGGTCCTATGGGAAACCAACTATTGCAAAGAAGTCTTCTACTTCTGCTATGACACTTTTTGGCGCTTTTATGCAATCTTCTATACCACTAGAAGTAGAGAAGGAAGAACAAGCCATTAGGGACTAGATCTATAAAGAAGATAAAGATGAGGAGGTTACAGTGACTACTCCTATTTCTCTAAAAAAATATGGAAAAGGCTATAAATTTTTGACAAAAATGGGCTACTAGGGCCATGGGTCCTTAACTAGTTGTAAGAATGCTCTGGTTGAACCTTTAAGTCACATTCAAGGTCGTGATGCTCGAGACACCACTGGTCTAGGATTTGGGCTAAACAATAATATACCAACCTGTGATCGAAGATTGCTCATGTCTAGTGAATCGAGGGATGATGACTCTCCCGTAATTGCTACTACTGTACAAGACGAAGACTTTGTTCCTCTCACTTCCCTCCTTTGGGGAGAAAAAATAGTGATGGCTAATAATGAATAAACTTCTACCTCCCAACAACAGGAGCAAGAAGGGTCTACTTCTGAGGACATAAATAGAGGGCGAATTAGGCAGAATATTGCTCATCTCATAGCTAGGGGTCAAAGTATAGATTATCATGAGTATGAGTGGGAAAGCCTCTCTGATGCATCTTGCGAGCTAGGGGTGGATGTCATTCATGCCTATGCAACCCAACCTGATGTAGTCGAACGGTCTAGTATGGGGTCGGATGAGTTTGACTCACAACATGTCTCAATGGATCATGCTAGTTCCTCCAGGATTATTCCTGAGCTGGACTCCTTTGTGACATTTTCTATAGGCTCAACTTCACAGGTCACCAGAGATGACTCCTTCCATATCAATCACATTGAAACTTCTCCCTCACTCTCACTAATTCACCCAGATCTCATAGATTGGTCTATCCAAAATCAAAGACCTAAAATACGATCTTTCCAAAATGACTATGAGATTGCTTGTTATTTAAACACAATTGAACCTGTAAGTTCTTCCACCAGTAAACCCATGGTTAACATGACGGAATCAGATATCAAGTACCTCAGTCAAAAAATTAAAAGGAAAAATAAGCGATCAGATGGCAAAAACCACATTGTGGCGGTCTCTGATCCTCAAAAAAGTAAAAATAAAGGCATATCTAATGGTGAAAACCTCTCTAAGGCACCTGCGGATGAGGTACTTGGTAGTCTGCCAAGCTATTTCTAGGATAGATCTTCGGTTCTAGTTGAACCTACACAGCCTATCAACTTGGGAATAGAAGAATGTCCTTAGATCATCCATGTAGCTCAATCTTTGTTAGACGAAGAAGGGACACAGTTTGCTCAATTCTTTCAAGACAAGAAGGTCAACTTCGCATGGACATACTCTGACATGCCAGGGCTTGATACAGATCTCATCATGCATCACTTATCAATCTCACAAGATGTCAAGCCTGTCAAATAGAAGTTGAGAAAAATGCATCCACATGTGGCCCTACTGGTCAAGACAGAGTTAGAAAAACTATTGAATGCAAACTTCATTAGGGCCATTGATTATGTCGAGTGGATTTCCAACATTGTACCTATCTCCAAGCATGACAAATCCATACGAGTTTGTATTGATTTTAGAGATCTCAATAAAGCGTGCCCCAAGGATGATTTTCCACTACCAAACATCGATATGATAGTGGATATGACTACGAAATATGAGATGTACTCACTCATGGATGGATTTTCTGGATACAACCAAATAAAAATAGCTCCAGCAGACCAAGAAAAGATAGCTTTTACATGTGCATGGGGTACCTTTTGCTAGAATGTCATGCCTTTTGGGCTTAGAAATGCTGGCGCTATATATCAAAGAGCAATGACAACCATCTTTCATGATATGATGCATAAAAACATGGAAGACTATGTTGATGACACATTGGCAAAATCAAAGAAACAAGACACACATCTCAAAGACCTTAGTTTGATATTGGACCGTATGGAACAATTCCAACTTAAGCTGAATCCAAAAAAATGTGCCTTTGGTGTCACTTTTGGAAAATTGCTAGGTTATATCATTTCAACAAAAGGCATTGAGGTTGACCCTGAAAAGGTCCAAGCTATCATGGATATGCCTCCACCAAAGACTATCAATCAACTTAGAGGTCTGCAAGGACGGCTACAATCCATAAGAAGATTTATCTCTCAATTAGCTGATAAGGTTCAACCTTTCAATAAAAATATGCATAAAGGATCTACCCATATTTGGAACAGTGACTATCAACAAAGCTTAGATCAAATCAAAGGCTACTTGGCAAAACCGCTAGTTTTGATGCCACCCATTCTAGAAAAACCTTTGATTCTGTACATTTCAACTACAGATTCTTCTCTAGGAGCACTCTTAGCCCAAAGTGATGAGATAGGTAAAGAAAGAGCCATATACTATATCAGTCGAACTTTGGTGGCTTATGAACTAAATTATACAAGTATAGAGAAGGCATGCCTTGCTGTAGTTTTTGCCTCCCAAAAACTTTGGCATTATATGTTAGCCCATACAGTTCACTTGATTGCCAAGATAGACCCTTTGAAATATTTATTAAGTAAAGCTGCCCTTACTGGTCGCCTTGCTAAATGGATGATGATTCCTTCCGAATTTGGCATTCAGTATGTTGAACGTAAGGCAATCAAAGGATAGGCCATAGCCAACCAGTTGGCTAACTTCCCACTTGAAGATGTAGCACCTATGCAAATCGAGTTTCCAGATGCCTCGATCATGAACATTACTGACAGAACATGGAAGATGTTTTTTGATGGATCCCATACACAGAATGGAGCAGGAGCAGGAGTGTTGTTTGTTTCCCCTCATGGTTATACGATCCCAAAGTCCTACAAATTATTGTTTCCATGTACAAACAATATTGCAGAGTATGAAGCATTAACAAATGGGATCAAAATGGCCCTTGAATGGCGAATAACTAAGCTACACATCCATGGGGATTCTCAACTAGTTGTGAACCAAGTGAATAATGAATATCAAACAAAGGATGACAAGTTGATCCCTTATAAAAAGTTAATAGACGCTCGAAGGAATTATTTTAACTTTGTAACATTCCAACAAATTCCTAGAGTAGAAAACAAGGCTGCTGATGCTATGGCCACCTTAGCATCTATCCTCCAATTACAAGAACATGAATCACGATTTGAGTTCCTGGTGGAAGAATTGTGTCATCTAGCCTATGATTCCTCAGATAACCAGGTGATCTACACTATTGTGGGTCACGATTCCTCTTGCTATGTGGCTATTTTCTCCTACCTACATGATCAGGTTATTCCTGAAACCCTCACGTGCAACCAAAAATGCCAACTCCTTCGTAATGCCTCGCACTACACTTTGGTCTCTGGTGACTTGTATAGGAAGGGTCTAGACAGAACATTTCTTAGGTGTTTAGAGCTAGAAGAGTTCGAGAATGCACTTGCTGAAGTCCACGATGGCATTTTTGGGGCACATTCTAATGGCCTTGCACTTGCTCAAAAACTGCTTAGGACGGGTTATTACTGGCCCACCATGCAAGCTGATGCTGTGCGGTATGCAAAGTCCTATCAGAAATGTCAGCTCCATGGCAACTTGATACATGCTCCTGGATGAGAGTTAATCCCTTCTGTGACATATTGGCCATTTCAGCAATGGGCCTTTGACTTGGTAGGAAAGATTCATCCAAGCTCATCTAGCGGTCATAAATTCATCATCACAGCAACGGAGTATTTCACTAAATGGGTTGAAGCTGTACCATTATCTGCTACTACAAGCAAACATGTTGCCCTATTTATACTGAATCACATCATTTTCTGATATGGTATCTCATCCTCTATTATTACGGATAATGGAGGGCAGTTCAAGAATAAGGACTTAAAACAACTATGCAAAAAGTTTCAAATTAAACAACACTGGTCCTCCATTTACTATCCCCAAGGGAATGGCCAAGCTGAGGCCTCTAATAAAACACTGCTGAAAATCCTACACTGCATAGTTCACAAGTCTGGGAAAGATTGGCACTTGCAAATAAATCCGGCACTTTGGGCCTATAGAACCTCTATTCGTACTCCTACAGGGGCTACACCCTTTTCTCTAGTTTATGGCTTTGAGGCTATTCTCCCATTAGAAGTCGAGATACCTTCTTTGCGCGTCTCCTTACATGGGTTAATAACTGATGAAGATCATAGAGCTATGCGAGTACAAGAATTAGAGACTCTGGATGAACGTCGCAAGGCTACTTTTGATCACATGAGAGCTTATCAGAAATGCATGTCTACACAATATAATAAGAAGGTTCACCCCCATGAGTTCCAAGTTGGTGAACTCGTGCTTAGGGAGAATCCAAAAAATCAGCAACATCGAGAGCAGAAAGGGAAATTTGAACCTAACTGGTTGGGTCCTTACATTATTACAACAGCATTTGGGTCTGGTGCTTACCAATTGTCTACATCAGAGGGTGAAGAACTTGCAGAGCCTATCAACATCCTACACTTGAAGAAGTTCTATACTTAGAGGCTTGCTACTTAGCTATCTTGTATATATCTATGATCCTAAAAAAATTCCTAAAAATTAGAAAATGTCCTATATAAAATAAAAATAAAGTCCTGAAAAAAATCTATCAAGTGGTGAAAACCTGGAAACAGGCGCTACTTGAAACCCTTGCACCTATGTCTATCAAACTCAATCATCCACTTCGCTACACATTTCCTAGCTTGGAATTGTTTGTTGTCCTCATCTTGGGGGCATAGCTACTTAGCCTATTGAGGTATTCTTGTGCATTAGGGTTTCTTTGACAACTCACAAAACAATCTTTCTCAACACTACCCCTACGCACTTTGACATCAAGTGTTTTTTAACACTTTACAGATAGTTTACCTACGGTCTCCGATGTTGCGATATTTCTCACTATCAGAATCAAGTCTTGAAGAAATGGCCAAGTGACTTACACACACACACACTTTAACACTTAAAAAACTAAGCTATGTTGATCTTTATCTACTTTGTGTGTTGTCTATGATGATTTCTTTGCCATGTGTTCCCTCCCTAATAGTCTTTCGAGGATGTCGTTGACTAGAAGACTGGGGGCATGGGACATGTTTTCTTGATTTCTACTTGTGGGTATACTTTTTTTGTCTATAGTGTTGTAAGCATTTATGCTTGACCTATTCAACATTTTGACTTACGAATGTATCATCCTTGACTATTTTGCAAGACCGCACTCAGGGTTTATCCTGGTGCTTATGCCTTGATACAAGTGTAATCTTGCTAAATTAAACGTAGGGAATCTAATCGCATAGTTATCTTGACTTACATGTCTATGATGCTTAGATTTGATTTCCACATACCTATCTAATATCAATCATATTCATATCCTCATAGTTATACTAGTGATGGTTGTATGATCTCATGATGTCCCTAATAAATGCTCAATGATGAAATTAAGAGTCTAAATATTATGCACTTCTTGCTAGTAAACCACTTTGCATATTAGCATAAATTTTAGGTTCATTCTCTAGCTTAGTCTTACATTCTTGCATATGGGGAGAGCTCTCTCTTCATCTTTTTGTGGACATATCAGCTAACTCCTTTCATATATTTCTTTACTTTCTTCTTGTTCATGTCTTTTCACCTTCTTAATATTTCACTTCATCTCTTATCTATCTTATCATCCAATTATATAAATTTTTGACCTCTTAAATAATTTCAATGTCCTAGATTCATTTTTGAGATTGAAATCAAAATTCGAGTTCATCTTGATGGTCAAAATTGTCTTTTGAAATTCTACTTTCTTCTGAGCAGTTAGCTGACCTTTTGAGGTCTAATCTCTAAATCATCACTAGGGCATCTTCATTTCTTCATGTCTTCATCATTTCCATACTTCATATCTACTTCAATTCACTATTTCATGTCTAAAATCACCTTTCTGCTCATTTTGACCTAATTTGTATGCTATATCCTTCAAGGTCAACTCTAGTCAAACTGGGACATTTTATCAATTTTTTTATAGTCATTCTTGGGTTCTAATCATCTATCTGTCATCTTGGACATTGCTATATTCTAGTTTTCTCATGTCTAGCTAGTTTTTGCATCCCCTTACCTCATTTCAATTTTGATCCCGAGGGGGCAGAAATACTCTATTGCTGATTGTTACAGCTATCTATTTCTTAGGAGCATTTGTTTGACCTTATCAGTTGCTCTCGATCTATTCGCTTTGCTAGGTGTTAGAATTCTTTTTGGATCCTAACATCATCTTCCTAGTGTTCAGTACTACTACTATCAGCCTGTACATTTAGGACTTGCTATCATTTTCTACATTTTGTTCTTCAAAATTAGATATCTATATCTATCACCACCTACTTGGCTTTCTATTTTCTTTGACATAATGTGTTCCCAGATCGATCATGCATTAGTAAAAGAGGGGCAAATGTAATCACCTAAAAATGGTCATCTAGACTATCAGCCCCCTTTTCAACATTTTGACTAAATTAATTTAATCATTTACCTAGACCAAATTGCTAATAATCAATTTATTTGATTATAACCTATAGTTTGACTATGCTATCCTAAGTTCATTATTTGATTAAAAGAACATGTCCCCTTTTAATTAAATAAAAAACCCCATTCTTCTAACCCACTTAAAGTGCACACATAAAGTCCTTTTTCTATTTTGCAATTAAAAGAAAAGGCTTTGTGACTTTTGTCTTATATGACAAGTCAACTTATATTCTATTGGTTGACTTGTGTGTGCACATGGATCACTCCTCTTTTTGAATTTCACCGTTGATCATCCACCATCTTCATATTGATCTCTACCATCCATAAATCTTTAAAATGGAGAGAGCTTTCCCCCTCAATCAATCCTCATTTTGAATATTGTTATGCTGCAGGTTTTCTAACAGGTTTCTTTGGAGCTTTGTGGAGAACTTCTATTTCTTGTCTACATTCTCTCATCCATGGCATCATGGCATTCTAGCTTAGCTTAGCTTTCATTTTTACATGTAGCTTAATCTCACATAGCTTAATAATGGTATTGTAACACTCTCATACATGTTTTAGCATAGCTCCACTTTGTATCTCATTCTAGCTTAATCTTCATTTGCATTGCATTCTTGAGGAACTCCTTGGGACATTTGTATTCTTGCATCTTGTCTTTGGAACCTCCCATTGGATGGTTTACTAGCAAGAAGAGTATCTCTAAGGCTCATCTAAGAGCCTTCTTATTCTTGAAATATACTCTCTTGCACTCCATATATAGCAACCTCTAAGCCGGCATCCAAGCATTCTGAACTCATGGAATCATTTGGATAGAAGGGTTTAGAGTGGGACACTTTCGAGCATTCCAAAAATGTACACTCAAAAGTGTCCCACTCTAAACCCTTCTATCCAAATGATTGCATGAGTTCGAAATGCTTGGATGCCAGCTTAGAGCTCCCTATCCATGGAGTGCAAGAGAGTGTATTTCAAGTTCAAGGGCTCTCAGATGAGCCTTAGAGATACTCTTCTTGCTAGTAAACCATGCAATGGGAGGTTCCAAAGACAAGATGCAAGAATGCAATGCAAATGAAAATTAAGCTAGAATGAGATGCAAAGTGGAGCTATGCTAAAAAATGTATGAGAGTGTTACAATACCATTATTAAGCTATGTGAGATTAAGCTACATGTAAAAATGAAATCTAAGCTAAGCTAGAATGCCATGATGCCATGGATGAGAGAATGTAGACAAGAAATAGAAGTTCTCCACAAAGCTCCAAAGAAACCTGTTAGAAAACCTACAGCATAACAATATTCAAAAATGAGGATCGATCGAGGGGGAAAGCTCTCTCCCTTTTAAAGATATATGGATGGTAGAGATCAAGATGAAGATGGTGGATGATCAACGGTGGAATTCAAAAAGAGGAGTGATCCATGTGCACACACAAGTCAACCAATAGAATATAAGTTGACTTGTCATATAAGACAAAAGTCACAAAGCCTTTTCTTTTAATTGCAAAATAGAAAAAGGACTTTATGTGTGCACTTTAAGTGGGTTAGAAGAATGGGGTCTTTTATTTAATTAAAAGGGGACATGTTCTTTTAATCGAATAATGAACATAGGATAGCATAGTCAAACTATAGGTTATAATCAAATAAATTGATTATTAGCAATTTGGTCTAGGTAAATGATTAAATTAATTTAGCCAAAATGTTGAAAAGGGGGCTAATAGTCTAGATGACCATTTTAGGTGATTACATTTGCCCCTCTTTGACTAATGTGTGATCGATCTAGGAACACATTATGTCAAAGAAAATAGAAAGCCAAGTAGGCAGTGATAGATATAGATATATAATTTTGAAGAACGAAATGCAGAAATAGATAGCAAGTCCTAAATGCACAGCCTGATAGCAGTAGTACTAAACATTAGGGAGATGATGTTAGGATCTGAAAATAATTCTAACATCTAGCAAAGCGAATAGATCGAGAGCAAGTGATAAGGTCAAACAAATGCTCCTAAGAAATAGATAGCTGTAACAATCAGCAAAAGAGTATTTCTGCCCCCTCGAGATCGAAATTGAAATGAGGTAAGGGGATGCAAAAACTGGCTAGACATGAGAAAACTAGAATATAGCAATGTCCAAGATGACAAATAGATGATTAGAACCCAAGAATATAATTTTTTTTGATAAAATACCCCAGTTTGACTAGAGTTGACCTTGAAGGATATAGCATAAAAATTAGGTCAAAATGAGCAGAAAGGTGATTTTAGACATGAAACAGTGAATTCAAGTAGATATGAAGTAGCTTCACATCACATGAACTACAAACTCAATAACCACTAATAAACTTAGCATATACTAAAATGCACGGTTTAGACTGCTAGACTTTACATTGATTACTTGGTAACTATTGGGATTGTTCAAAGGACTTGGTAGCAATTATAGACCTCAGTGACAAGTGAATTCCATGGCAAACATTGAGAACTAAATAATGAGCTCAATAGCAATATACAATCTAAATAAGTGTGTGTCACTAATAACAAAATTGACTAATATGTCAATAGAAGATATTTTCTCCACTTCTTCAATGCTTGAACTATAGCATAAAATTTCTCATCATAAACATAATATTTTCTTTTTACATCATTCAACTTCTCACTAGAATAAGGAACAAATCTACCTTCTTGGCTCAAAATAACTACTATTGTAGTGTCATTAGCATCAAAGTCTACTTGAAACACCTTGTAAAAATCAGGAAGTGATCAAATAGGCTACTCAGTAACTTTTTGTTTCAATAGATTAAAACTTTATCTATTCCTATAGTCCACTTAAATTCTTTCCTATCCCCTCTCATTTTTCAGTCAAGGGTCCACAAATACTACTAATATCTCTTATGAACTTTCTGTAAAAACTATCCAATTTGTGAAAAGATCTTACTTTTATTGCACACTTTGGATTAGTCCATTCAAGGATAGCCTTCACTTTCTGTGGGTCTATTTTTAGACCTTCTACTAAGACTACAAATCCAAGGTACACCAACTCCTTTATAAAATTGCACTTCTTTAGGTTTATCATCAAGTTTTCTTCACTCAACTTATCAAACAACTTGTGACTATGGATCAAATACTCCTCTAATATCTTACTAAAGATCAAAATATTAGGTAAACAATTACAAACTTACCTAGAAACCCCTTCAATACCTCATTCATGAGCCACAAGAAAGTGCTTGGTGCATTGGTTAGCCAAAAAGGCGCGACTAACCTCTTGTATAGTCCTTCCCTTATTTTGAAAGTTGTCTTCCACTTATTAGCTTCTTTGATATGTATCTGATTGTATCCACTCTTCAGCTCGATCTTTGTGAAATACCCAACCCTACTCAAATAAAACTTAATATCATCCATCCTTGGCCATGGAAATCTATACTTGATTGTGATCTTATTGATAGTGTGAAAATCTATGCACATCCTCCATTCTTTGTTCTTCTTTGGTGCTAATACTGATGGTACAACTCATGGACTTAGACTCTCTCAAATCAACCCTTTCTACAACAATTCATGAACTTTATTATTCAACCCTTCACTTTTTTCTGGTATCATTTTGTGTGCTACCTTGTTTGGAAAATGGCTCCTAGAAGAAAATTAATCTAGTGACTAATCTTCCTCATTTGGGGCAATCCATGAGGTACATTATTTGATACAATATTAGAAAACTCTCCCAACATATCTGCAACTTCTACAGGTACCTCCTCTACTTCTTCTTTAATATCTTTTGGAATTATATAAAAACATATATGCTCATTCTTCATACCTTTGAGAAACTCATTTCCATCAACAAAACATATTTTAGCAGCACTACATACCTTTTCTTCTTTATCATTCAATAACTTCAACTTATGCTTCACTCAATCCTTAGTCAGAGTGTAGGTATTTGCTTTCTCATAATGTACAATCAAACTACCATGGCCTACCCATCAAAATATGACATATGTCCATAGGTATGATATCACATAGTACCTCATCTCAGTAGCTCCCAATCTTGAACTTTACTGAGAATTGCTCATTTACCATGACCTTGTGGTCATCTTTCACCCAAACAATATGGTATGGATGCAGGTGTTTCTATCTCTTCAACTTTAGATTTGTGACCATCATTTATGACACTAGAATTTTAGTACTTCCACTATTAATGATCACATCACAACACTTATCTTCACATCTACACCTTGTGCAAAACAAGTTCCTTCTTCAATTAGGTTCATTCTCACCACTCAGTAGAACTCTTCTGTTAACTAGGACTTCCCCTCTTTCAACATCTTCAAAATGTGATGATCTAGCATCTTCATTAACATGTACAACTCTATTCTAGCCTTTTTTTCTTTGATCTATCCTTCCTTGGCATTGGGAACAATTAAATGCTCTATGCCCTTCTTCTCTGTAGTGAAAACTTTTCCACGAAAGCCTCTTCTTCTAGATCCTTGCCCTCTTCCTCTTCCTCTTTGATCTCTATTGTTCTAGTCATGGAAATAAATTGAATTGTTTCCCCTCTAGTTCTAACTAATACTTCTAGTCTCATCCTTGTTGTTATGATCTTTATTATGGCCTCCATAAGATCATTCGTTGGATCTTCCTTCACGACCTCTTCCGCTATTCTTGTTGTCAAACTTCTTGTTTAGTTTATCCTTAACTCTTAGGGAAAATTGGTATGCCTCCTCCATACTATTCATTCAAACTAGACTTAGCTCATCTTGAATACTTAGCCTTAACCCATTAAGATAATGGGCTACTTTCTCCTTATCAACTTCTTCCTGGTTAGTTCTAATTAGAACTCATTAGAACTCTTTAGTATACTCTTTAAAAAAATTTCCTGCTTGCTTCAATAATTGCATTTTCTTCAATAGATCAAGCTCATAATCCACAAGAATAAATTTTCACTTTAGTTTAACTATCATCTGATCCCATCTGGTGCTTTTGTCCTTTCCCTTTCTATTTTGTTCCAATTGAACCTCTTACCACTAGATCTTTGCATGTCCTTTTAGTTTTGCCTTTATAAACTTGACCCTATTAGGATCATCAATATCTTCATACTCAAAGTATTCCTCTATTTCATTGATCCAATCGATCAACTCATCTTGGTTAAAATTTCCCAAAAATGTGGGAACCTAAAACTTAGGTCTTTTTTCAATCTTGGAGATGACCTTGAAAAGTCTTTCTTCCTCTAGGTTTAGAACTACCTCTAGTTTAAAATTTTCTTCTTCTTCATCCTCATCCTAACTTTCATCTCTTATGGCAAGATGTATTCCTCTATGCATGTGTTCTTCCAATGCTCTAAAACCCTCAGGTGTAACAATTGCAACACTTTTACCATGCTCTCTTCATGGAAGCATTTTCACACTTTCATTGAAACCCTATTACAAACTGCCTCACAATCAATGATATATCTTCATGCCTAGCCCAAAACCATGATCTTGGTGTGAACTACCTCACAATTAGTAATCTATCCACACACTCAAGAACTCTAGCTCTGATACCACTTGATGAAGGGTACTCTCCTTAATACCATAACCACATAATAGAAACAAAGAAACCAAAACAAATGTGATGTCAAAATATGGACTTCTTATTTTTGCTACAAATGTGGAATAAGAGAATTCACAAGTATAATATGTTAACCCACATGGGTGCCTTCATTATAGTTATCTACAATACTAAGCTACGAACTACAACCTAGAGCTGTCTTAGACAATATTTGGGCCTTTCTTAAATAGGCAATGTTATGCCACTCGAGAAGGTTCTAGACATTCAAACTTAATACCTAGGGCTAACATACCCTAACAATACGTATAGAGTTGACCAAATACATGTTTGACAATTATTTTAGAAAATTTGAGTAGCCCAAATTTGGGAGGCCATAACTCTCAAATTGTTTCTCTAACTAGCTATTATAACCACTTTTCAAAAATGCCAACTCCTAATCTATAGACTCAAAATTGTGCAAGCACCCTTCCATCAAGTTTTTAGACCTTATCTGGGCACTATAAACCCTCCAATGGTGAGCTTGAAGATTTTTCTCCTGTAATTTCCACTAAATTTCTACAATAACTTCTCCAATACTTAAGTTGGAGCAATGAGATTTTTATGGTAGGCTTGTAATTCTAAAATGAACCTTCATGTAGAAAATGAGAACATTCTGAGCTCATACGAAAAACTTATGAAAAATAGCAAGTTCCAAGAAATAGAAACCCCCTTCTTGGCTAGTCCTTATTAAAATAGAAAAGGCTGAAAATAAAAATGTTTTTGGGTGATGCAAGATTACTCTTACACCCAAGATGCTCCTGCATCAATGATTCACTTATGTTGCTCCCTAATTAATATTAGCCATAAGCATTTCCAAACCTTGGCCTCTTACTAATTTTGTAATCTAAATGTTCATTCTAAATTCCTCAATCTAATTGATCCACCTACATCTCCTCCTTGTAGTTTTTTTTTGCCTAAAGATATCCTTAACAACAAAAATCGGTACATATGCTAATACATTAGCACCAACTAGATATGGCCTAAAGGATTTAATAGCCTTCACTAATGTATATGCTTTCTTTTCATTGATGTCATAATTTAACTCAAAACTTTGTAGGCATTTAGTAAAAAATGCATAAAAATGGCTATTGTAGCATAAAAATAAATTAAAATGGCTATTGTATTGTATGAAGAAAAATAAATAAAAATTGGAATGGTTTCCTAAAATTAGGAGTCTTCAAAACTAGCGTCTCTTTTATTTCTTCTTAATGTCAGATAAATATTGTAGTGCTTCATCATTTTAGCTTCTTTCTTCAACATCTTGGAAATAGGTTTTACTATCGCTACAATATTTGAAACCAATCTCCTTACAAAGTTAATTTTCTCAAAAAAAAGTTTTAATAGCTTTAACAACTTTGATGACTTTAATATTGTCCTAGCATCTCTTTTAATTCTTCTTAATGTCAGATAAATATTGTAGTGCTTCATCATCCCAAATCATTTTAGCTTTTATCTTTAACATCTTGGAAATAGGTTTTACTATCCCTACAATATTTGAAACCAATCTACTTACAAAGTTAATTTTCTCAAAAAAGAAGCTTTAACAGCTTTAACAACTTTGATGACTTTAATATTGTCAATTGTTTTTACCCTTTTCAGATCTATCCTAATTCCATTCTTAGACAAAATATGCCCAATAATTTCCCCTTTGTGACTTTGAATTGGAATTTCTTTAGATTTAAAGATACCCCATATTCAAGGGATCTTTAGAAAATATCTCTAGATGATTACAATGATCCTCTATCTTTTTTAAATAAGTAGTGAGATTATCTTGATATACAAGAATGAGATCAATTAGACCTTCAAAGGAAACATCCATAGCCCTTTGAAAAGTAGCTCATGTATTAATTAAACCAAATGACATCCTTGTGTATACATATGTTCCCCATAGAGTGGTAAAAGTATTCTTATACTATTTAGATTCTCTTACTTTGACCTAGTTATACCTAGAGAAACTATCCATCATAGAGAGGAGTTCATTTCCTATTACCTTTTTCAATAGTGCTTACATATTAGGAAAAGCTTAATTATTTTTTAATGATGATATGTTCAATTTTTTAAAATCAACACATAATCTAATGTCACCATTTTGTTTCCTTGTAGGGACAAGGTTAGAAATCCAAGTGGTTTAATAATCCCCAAATCTCTCATCTTAATCAACTTTTTCATCATTTTTTGTGCTAACATTGGATTTATAGGCCTTTTCTTTTGTTTGAATGCTTTAGCACATGGTTTTAGAGGCATTTCATATTGGAATAGATAATATTTACAAGCTTTCAACTCATCATAGGACCATGCAAACACATGCTTGTACTTTCTCCACAAAGAGATGAGATCTAACCTAACTTTAAAAGTCATTTTTTTGCCAATAAAAATTTTTCTTGGATAATTTTGATTTCCAATGTTCACTTTCTCATTTTTCTTGGCATAGTAGTACATTTGTAGGTTTTGAGGTTCTCATGTTCACCAAATATTCTCCCTTATGCCACCAACCCTTTGGGTATTTTGTTTGATCTAAGCTGAATAATTTCTTCTCCAAATAAGGTTTCCTCATCCTCTTGATACAAAATAATTCCAATCAATTCTTTGATCTTGGTAACATCCTTTAGATATTAGAAAATCAACCATATCCATGTCATTGTCAAAAACTTACCAATTATGCACATTATCAGGTACAAATGGATTAATTTTTATTTCAACTTGAAAAGTCTCTTATAATGGGATGTCAATCTATTTGATAGCTAAATTATCCATCATATTAGCTAAAATAATTTCACTTCTATCAATTTATTTTTTTGAAAATGCATCAAAGCTTTCAATCAAGTCTCACACATAATTATTTTATTGCTTCAATCTTGAAATCTTAGTGGTAAACTAGCTTATAATTTAAAATACTATTAGCTCAAAATCTCCAAAAATTATCAAGATTTTAATCTTATGTAGTTTAGCCTTATTTATGTTGGAAATATAAGGTAGGCTAGGTTACTAAGAGGGGAGGGGTGAATAAGAAACCAATAAAACTTTAAACTCTATTCACCAATTAATCTTTCATATATTATTCTGATATAATTACATTCATGAAAGAATAAAATTAATAACATTCATAACACTTTTACACAAGATATGGTGACCTAGAAACCTTCCAAATAGAAAGTAAAACTGGGGTGGGGATGATACCCACAAGCTTTAGTATTATAGTATAAAGTTGGCCTGTTAAGGCTTACAATTGACCACTTCTAGTGATCCACTCTATTAGGAGCAATAAAGATTATTAGATCCACCTTGTTAAAGGATCTATAAACATACATTGAAGTATGCACTCTATTAGAAGATTTTAAAAAATACTATTAAGTCCACCCAATTAAAGGATTTGACTGATGCATCTATTAGGATGAATCAGTGGTTGATCTTTAATCTACAACTTTGATTTGCTAAGTGATATTCCTTGAAAATCAATGATCACCTTACTGTGATAAATAAGTCTCTTCTATATCATATAGTACTTGTAGCCTTCTTCAATTTACACTCATCTGATTCTTACTTCTTCACATGCTCATTACTTGATTACATTTGGATATGATACAATACATTACACATATATCAATCCAATTCATTACTCATTAGAGTTAGTTACAATACCAAATCCATCATAATTTACAAAGTCAACCTATGGTTGTAACTCAAGTTCTAAAGACAACTCGGTGATGTTTTGACACTTGAAAAATACTATCAATACTCAACATACTCTAAGACTTGGTTGACATTGAAGCTCAGTCCATACTAATCAATTCAAGTAGCATGAACTCAGTTAGCACAATATAACTTGGTGAAAATTGAGAAGCTTGGTAGATATTGAATCACTTAGTTGACACTGTATGACTTAGTAAACACTGAATTCACTTTGTTAACACTGTGAGCTTGGTAGATACTAATATACTTGGCTAAGACTATAAAGCTCGGTTAATACTAAGATCTTCATCACTTCTATCAAAAAGCTTAGTGGACTATACTACACTTGGGCAATACTATAAACTATCTCAGATGCTTGGTAGATACTATAAAGCTTGAAATGAAATGCAATCTGACTATTTAGCTCATTAGCAACTAAAATTCTTGGTTAACATTTCTTGATAAATGATAAGCTCAGTAGAAATTATATAGCTTGGTAGCAATGAAACTGACTAACTAAGTGTTAAGTCACTAATAGACAAATTGACCTTAATGTCAACAATTCAATCCCAATATTAATGCTTCATATTCAAAAATATTTTTGGTGCATTCAAAATTTAATAAAAAGGAATATCTAGATGTTTTTCTAAGAAAAGATATAATAATTACTCTTGCACCATTACCTTCCCTACTATAGGCTCCATCAAAATTTATCAACCATATTCCAATACTCTCCTATGGATAGATTTTCTTTGGATCATCAATATATTGGATTAGTTTTCTCAAATTTACCTTGATATTTTCCATATCTATTTGATAGAAGTTAACTCCATAGTTAGTACTAAAAATCTCAACTAAGTGTGTGAATCTTGGTTCCCTATTAGTTCTAACACATATTCCATTCGCAGGGATGGTTGCATAGAAAAAATCTAACTAAATATATCTTCCTACCAAGTTGGACACTATCTTGAAAGTAACATACCATAACAAGTTGGTATGTCCACTACAGTGACATCCATTTTGTATGATATGTTTGTACATGAGGGAAATCCAAATTGAATACCCTTCATGGTCCCCATTGTTGGTAGAGAAGGTTTTTCCATTGCTTAACATTATTTTTCATGAATATCCACATTTAGACCCAACTCTTTCATGACATTAGTAGACATAATATTTAGTACAACACCTAAGTCTATCATATAATTTCTCAAAAACTTATTGTTGATGAATAAAGTTAAATAAAAGGGTCTACATGTGGTGAATTCTCATTGATATTTGTCCCTAGATAACTAGCTAGTACATAATTAGCCTTATGTTCTCTTACATTATTTTCTTTATTTTCTTTTGATATAAGATCTAATGGCCTACTTTTTTACTCAGTTTTTAAAAAAAAATGATATCTTATAAAAATTAGGAAGAAATTATGTTCAATTGCTTGGGATTTCTAAAAATGTTGTCATCCTCAATAAAAAATCCTAAAATCGATACCATATCCTACATTTTGATGAATTATTCATAAGTTGTTATGTAAGTATGAAATAGGGATGCATTAAAACTTTGGTTATACATTAAAAAATTTCATATCCCTAAGTTCTCTAGTTATTCTTCATATTATAAGTCATATCCCTTGTGAAAACTTTTCAATTTCATCATCTCCCCATTTTCCCCTTTAACTATTTTGATAGACACAAATTCACGAAGCAGTCATCAAAAGGGTCATCGTAGCATCACAGGCATCAATGCTAACTATTACTTAATTTTAACTCATGTTAAAATTCAATTCTAAAAATTCTATTTTTTTTTTGCTAAAAAACACTTTTTATTTGATATTTGCAAAGGAAAAGAAATGTCCTTGTATTATTCATTTTTTGAATATACAATTGATATTTACAGAAGAGTGAAATGAATTGAAATGTTGAAAGTGAAATATCTCACACAGGCCGTGAGTTTAACTATTAATTTTCATAAATATTTAGAATATTAAAAAATAATACATATGAAGGTAGGGTTAGAGGTAACCAATGATTACCTTTTTCGCTTTTGACTGGTTAAGTAATCTATGATGTTGTTCTTGGTCCAACTCTTGATCTGCCAAGTTTTGGTCTTCATTTCCCTGCATAAGGAAAAAAAAGTGGGGTTAGATCTCGAAAGATCTAAGCAATGGCTGAATACCTATAACTAGTCACCCCACACATGTATTGTCTTTCCCTATTCTGAATACATATCAAAGATAGTAAAGTACATTTTCAATGCTCAAATGAGAAAAAATCAAAAAAATATAATGTTAAAGGGACGTATTATTTTTGATATGAAACCTTTCATTATAATCAAGTACACGCATGTTAAGTTCACAAGGAATAGCTACAGATCATAGAAAGTGGTTTATGAGTATCATGAGCCCATGCTCGAACCTCATAAAATACTCTTTATTTGCTGGGGTTACATCTATTCCATCAAAATAAAGCTTGTGCATATGCTAATTAAGTGAACAAGAAACAACTCAACAATAGTTCATTGCAAGAAAATGTAGAGACCTACAGTGGCAGAAGAACTCTAGTTAAATTGCATACATTCCCAATGGTAATTCATTGATTCTAGATTTTCTAAATGCAGCAATATATATTTATTATGACAATAATATCAATAGCAATACCTCATAATAGATTAGCTTCAAATCCCAACCCACAACAAAGGCCAAGAGAGTGCAAGATTAGAAACCAAAAACTCATATTTTAGTCACAGAGTTTCCAACAAATATAGTGCTTTACAAATTAAGAAGCTAGTCAATGTGCTTGCAGATGTGATGATGTCTAACAAAAAAATTCATTTGCAGCAACAAAGTAATTGTAGTTGATAACTACTTTACTAGTTCAAAGGATAATATTAGGAGATGTGTTGGACATCCAAACTTTAAATTAATTAAACATGGTTTACTAATGTCTTGAGATATGAATTGCATGTAGATGTGACAAAGCCACTACTAGTAGATGTAGATTAGATATATCACCTAGCATGCCTAGCTTTATCTATATTTTACAAGTATAATCATGTGAAGACAATAAAAACAAATGTGCTTGGCCAATATCAACAAACAGTAATGAATATATTAAAAATAGCATCCATGAATTCAAATAGATAAGAGTAATAAGTCCTCTTGAGAAAGTCACAAGAAAGAGGTCTTGCATTAAGATGAACTTAAAGGAAGGGATATCTATTAGTCTAGAGATGGTTTATGGGATCTATTTTTAGATGGCAACTATAGAGTGCAAGAAGGTCTAGTGGAACATAGTATACCATGCTGGGGTTTTGTTTTGGAAGAACATTCACCTAAACAGATTCATGGTGGAACATACTAAGTGATTGGGTGTAGAATAATGGTTGGAAAATTTGCCAGATTAATTAATGTTGACAGTCTTGTCTTAACCCATTTTGGCAAGCAATTCACTATGGCTAATCACATAAAGAACTTAGTGAGTGCTGCAAGAAAGGTGTTTGAAAAAACAAATGTGATGGTTGCACGTGATTTACTTATGGTTACAATTTGGCTACTAGATGATGACCATGTCTAATATTAATTCTTTTCCTATTGAAATCTCCAAGATAAAAAAATGTGATCAAATGAACATCTACAAGCTCAAACAAACAACAATATTTTCATTCAATATGGCAATTTCAACTTTATAATCAAACAATCGTGGCAAGAATAGTAAAAGAGAAGAATGGTGGCTTGTAACCACACATTTTCAATTAAATCTACAACAATAGAAGATGTTTCATTACCAACAACAAAAATCAAATATGGCGGCTTCGAAGAAACCTTGTCCCAATCACAAAAAAATGCATTTCCTTTAGGAATGTAAAAGGGTTTCTTTAAAACTTCATTCAAAGCCCAAATTATGGCTAAATAATAAAGGGATAACAGTCATGGCTTCAAATATGGCAGCTCAAATAAAATGTGCCTAGTAAATATTAACAACAATAGAGTTAGAAGTATAGTAAAAACTAGTTAACTAGTAGTACTTATCTCTAGATTCGACTACCTATGACCAAATGAGCAGCAAACAAAAACTTAACTTTAAAATGACAAAAGAATCATACCTTGCGATTAAATATCAAATTGGCGGCTTCATAAAGAAGAAATATGCATTCTAGCCCATGAAAATCATTCCAATCATAGACAAATGATAGTATAGAAATCTCTAGTCGTAGGAAATGACTTCAAATATGGCAATTTCCAATCATGGTGGCTTCCAAACCCTAGCCACAATTTTTTTGCAAGTTCTCTAGAACATCTTCAATATGCAAAATGAATGTATTTTAGGATTGTGATGTGGAATTATATTGCCCCAAATCAGTATTCATAAATTTTGAAGTTTGGAAGATTTAGGATGGGGTTTTTATTTGCCAAGTGCAAATTGAAGGTGTGTTGTCAAGTTTTGAAGTTAGGTGTTGTTACTTTATTCATGGGTTATCAAATTATTTTGATAAATCTTTTTTATTATTTTTCCTAAGTCTCATCTTTGTAAAAGAAAATATTAATGGCATAATTATAAATCATTCAATATTTTCTATTTTTGATGCAAAATTAAGGTAGGAAAATTTATTCTTAGGTTATGGTCATGGAATTTAAATGTTACATGTGTCATAACTTGATGAAGTAGTTGGGTTAGTTCAGGAATGGTTGGAGTAAACATTGGAACCTCTTGAGTCAATTTAGGATTCCTTGGTCAAATTTTGACCTTGTCTTGCAATTTTAAGCCATTTATTAATATTTTGAGTCTTTTGAGGGTAGTTAAACATGAGTTATTGGTTTCATTATGACTTAGTGGAGTTCATGGGGTAATGAATCATCTTTTTCAATGATTATGACTCCTATTTCAAAGGCACTTTTCATTGATTCAACCCTAAGGGGTTTGCATTTAGTATTTTGAACTCTAATTTGGAGGGAGTTCTAGATATGCAAAAAAGGGATTTTGTGACATATTTTCTAGTGTCCTTAAGATATTTTTTTGTGTCTTTTGTAATTCTATTTTTCTAAACAAATATATGAATTGGAGCATTTTGGAGTAATTTTCTTTAGATTGATTACAGGCCTTTTATTTTCTTTGTAGTTTTGTGTAAAAGTATGATTGATAAGATAAATCTGTGGGTTTTAGGAATCCTTTGTTTCTATCTCAACCCTTAGCAAATTTTAGGAGTGTATGTTTGTTTGCAGGTTACATTATGTGTCATTTCTTAGGACTGTTGAGTGAGATAATATTGTTTCCTTAGCTTTTCTTTCAAAAAACCTCATTGTGAAATATTTATGAAAATTTTTACAAAGTAGAAGTGTTTAAGTCATGGAGAGAATATTCCAAAGTGAAGTTGTTCATGCATTATGTATCCATATTTTTGTGTATCACCTAGTTCTCTAGTTTAGAGTTTAAGATGTTAGGTTCATTTTAACAACTTCTATCTCTTTTCCCATAAGTTCAAGATAGTTTTGTGGAGTTATTAGTGATTATCCAATAAGAATCGGACTAGAATCTAGAGGTTTCATTTCTAGTTATGCATTTCCCACATGTAGAAATGAATCCCATGTTAGGAAAGGTTGTTAAACTTGTTTTGTTTAATAGGGTAAAAATTTTAGCCTTAACACTAACATATAAATCAGACCTACCAAAAGGAGATTAACTAAGGATCACAAGGTTATGGCTTGGGGTTAGCTTAAGGCAATTTAATATGTGATGATGCAAATCATAACCATGGCGGTCATGGTTCTAAGATATCATAGCATCACAAGTAGTTAAAGTTAATATGGGATTATAGTAGCGAAGTGGAGATGGCTCATTATCACAACTTTGTAGGGTTAAGAGGTGGGTTAAATATTTAAGTTGCATAGCTACAAACAAGGTAATAGTTAACTCCAAAAATTTTTCATAACATCATAAGCAACAAAGAGGATAATAGGCTATAAGTTGCAAAGTGGAGATAAGATAGAAATTGATATCACTACTTCTCTTATGGTTAGAGATGACCCTAGGTTAAGGTGGAGAAGTAGTGAAAGCTTATCATCACACTGTCATAAGGTTTAATCATGAGCTAAAGTTTACAGTTGTGAAGACACAAACAAAATGTAATAGTTAATAAAAAAAGATATCACACAATCACATGGCTTAAGAGTATGATATATCTAGTAGTTTTGAAGTGGTGACAAGGTTAATAGTTGTGGTTTTCAAAGCATTGTGTGTAATAAATATGTTAATTCATAAACCACAAAGAATTTTTGAGGCCATCAATTTAAAAGGTTTTGCTACTTCACAGGCTTGAAGTGATAGTTAAGAATGTGAACAACAATGTGGAGATAGGCTATTTCACGCCATCACAAGTATCAAGTCGTGGTATTATTTTCAAGTAGTTGTTTCACTCGGTCATTATGGTTAAAGAAATAAAAATCCAAAAGGTCACAAAGCTATGAATGGTCAAGTTCTATGAATTCACTACTTCATAGGGTGTTCACTCATAGTTATTTTAATGTTGTGAAGACATGAATGTGTTTAGTGGCATAGTCATCACTACATATCTGGGGTTAGTGAAAGGGAATACTAAGAAATTGTGATGAGGTGATAAAGAATTAAATGAAGCCTTCACTATTTTGTGGGTTCATGTAGTAAAAAGGAAGACATATTTGTGAAGTGGAGAATGGCTTGAATTATGACATCACATGGTTAACTTGGTAATTGAAGAATTAGGTTGTGAAGTTGTGAAATAGTCAAAATATCCCATTTCACATGGTCGTAACAAAAAACAAAGAAAGGCATGAAACCACCAAGAAGTAGAGATAAAGAATTGATCACCACTTCACAACTCTTAGTTTTAAAGGCATAAATAAAGGCTAAAAAGTGCATGTCTGAGCTAGAAAAAGGGATGATGAGATTGAGGTATGAACAATGTAGAATTTGAAAAACAACATAGCTTCTAAAGGATTGATAGTATTCCAAACATGCCAATTTTAATGACATTAATGTCATGCTCAATTTTTCATAAATTAATAAAAAATAGAAAGAACAAGGATTTTCATTACTATTTGCATATTGTTTGAAGCTTTAGAGTAGGAATCCAAATTGTAGAGAAAATTTCAGCATATAGAGTTTGAGATTGTTGTGATACTTGAAGCTATGGCACAAAAGGAAGGAGACTTGATCACACAAGTGCAAATTGAGGAAACTATAGCAAAAGAAAAAAGCCCTAGCCCTTTCATAGATGAGAGGTTATAGATTTTACCAAGTTCCTCTAATCTCCAATCTAACAATGACCATGCATTTAGAGACACCTACTATTTTTATAGAGATGTAGAGGTGCCTGATAGGAATGGAAGTGAGCTATTTTGGTACTTCTACAAGAATAGGGTGGAAAAGATTCCTATTTTCAACCTTTGGACTAGGAATTTGGGGAAGTTGATCATGCCTGAGGTTTTCATAGATATTGATTTAGTCAAGACATTGATAAAATTATACAACCTAGTGAGCAAAGCATTCCACAGAAGAGATAGAAGTATACTTTGTGCATTGGACAAAGAAACATCCATTGAAGCTTTTGACTATGGAGGACCTATGTCATTACTAACTGACATTGACAAATTTAATGAGAATTTTAGCAATCATAAGAAATTCTACATGGGTAGAGCTATGACTAGACATATCCCAATTTCAAAGAAGGAGAAAGGAGAGATACCAAAGAAGGTGGGAGACTTTATGCCTCTTGAATATTTTTAGAACATTGTGTTTGGATTGAACAAAGTCCTAGGTTCGTATGGAACCATGAATGCACTAATGTAGGGTATGATTATGTTACATACATAGTTGGAGGAATTCATGATGAGATTGTTGCAACATAGGAAGGATGGATGGAAAATTTCAAATTTCATCACTACTCACTACTCATGCACCTAATTATGTACAAATATGTACAATTTATCAATCAAATTTTCTTTGAGAGCATAGAGTAATGGGGTGAGGGACTGCCTGTACAACAATGGTCAAGGGTATCTAAAAAATTCTAACCTTATTCAAATACTATCTCTTTTTATAATAATGTTGTAAACCCTATTATGAACATGTTAGGGGCTATAATTGAAAGAGTGCTTAGGATTGTTAGGAAATTAGTTAAGCCCTATTTGTGTTATGATGAGGAAAAGAAATTAGGGCATAACTGGGGAAGTGTATTTATTTTTTAAGATTATATAATTATTAGGGTTTATGGATGCCCTTAGTCACCCCATCTTCTCCCAAAATATGTTCTAAAAACATTAGGGATGATGGAGTTTTTATGGTAGTTAATTTTATTGAATACAAAGTACCTAGGTTGAAATGTGAGGAAGGGCACTTTTTTGTGTAGATGCTCCAAAGTTTGAGACTTTGAGGTTGGCAAAAAGGCAATCAAGAAAATAGATGTCTTCCTAAGAGATTATAAATTTCCAATTGCTCCTACTAGAAACTATCACCATTATAGTATGGTTAGGAATGCATTAAAACATATTAGGGGATGCAATTTTCCTCTGACCAAGGGTTTATGGGAAGAGGATGTAATTCAATATTTTTTAGATGAGAATATTTGTAGTGAAAGGATGATAAAATTCAAAGATGTAGTGAGTTTTGAGCATGAAATGAAAAAGGTTGATCCATCCTTCAAGGGATTTTATCATGAGGTGAATTACTAGTCTAGATTCAATAAATGCATAGAAAATTTTGATGAAATTTCATCTCAAGTTGTAGAGGAGATCAGAAAGAGAGTATATATTGAGTCCATTGATTAGGATATTATTCTTGAAGTTAGTGATGATGAGGACCAACTAGAAAGCTCTAAATGGGATCATTAGAAGAGAAAGAATCAAAACATAGTAGAGATTCCAAAAAAGGAAAAAGAAAAGGCCTTACAAATTTTACCAAGGAGAAATTAGTATTTTGACAATGTAAGAAGAAGTTACATGATGGCTCAAGCCATCAAAGATGAACAAAGGGCCAAACTTTAATGAGGTGGTAGCTGAGATGGTCAAGAAGCTATAAGAGTATCATCCTTCAAGTGAGACTCTAACTATAGAAGAGGCAAGAGAGTTGATACAAAGGAGTGGCATGATTTTCTTCTTGGGATGGGATATTAGTTCTCCATTCCTTTTAGATCAAATGAGGAGACAAGAACGAATTATCTTGTTTGAAGATGAGAATCGGTAGGGGCAATTGAGAGGGTCTAGATCTAACATTGATGCCCAAACCATGGCAATATGCAGTTTAGCTCTAGAAAACTAGAAGCTAACCCTCATGGAAATTAAGGATTCCTCTAGGGGAAATGTGATATTTTTGAATGTCCATTCCACCTCAAGTAGCCAGATCTATGGGTTACTAACTTCAGCATCACTGTTAGGAAAGAATGGAATTGATCTCTTGGAAGAGTAATTAGAAGGAGCCTATGAGAGGTACATCAAAACCAAGAGACACTATGAAGAGGAGATGAAGAAAACTTATGTTCTAGAACATAAAAATCTCCAATTGGAAACTTTGATAGTGGTTTTAAAGAACATTATTAGACCTATCACTAAGATTGAGGTTAAAGGTGTGCAAACAAAGGGTTACACACCTAAAGTAGAGGATATGACAGGATGGGCCATGGCCTCTAATGAAGAGGAATTGGAATCTAGCAAAGAGATAGAAATCAAGATCATAAATAATTTGTTGATCTATAAAATAGGTTCCTTGAAATATGCTTTACAAAATGTGCATGGTAAATATATTGTTTTACAAGGGGCAGAGTATTATTGCTCTAAGGAAATTGCCTTTTTGTCTCCCTTATTCACTACATGGGGCCCTTACACCAAATGATACTTGAGCATCCTACGTGTAAGAGCAATCTTGCATCATCCAAAAATATTTTATTTTTAGTCTTTTCTATTTTAATAAGGACTAGTAGATAGGGTGGTTACTATTCATCTTGGAGTTGTAAGCCTAACATAAAAATCTCATTGCTCAAGCATTAGTATGGATTTTTGGTGGAAAAAATTGCAGAAAAATCTTTAGGCTCACCATTGGAGGCATTAGAGTGCCTGAATGAGGTCCAAAAACTTGTTAGAAGGGCACTAGCATGCTTTTGAGCCTATAGATTAGGAGCTAGCATTTCTAAAAAGTGGTTATAATAGCCAATCAAAGCAATTGTTTGTGAGTCATGGCCTTTGGAAATTGGGCTACAAAAATTTCTAAAATAATTTGTCAAAGATGTATTTGACCAACTCTATGTGTACTGTTAGGGTCTGTCAGCCCTAAGTAATAAGTTTAAGCATCTAGAACCTTCCCGGGTGGCATAAAACTATATATTTAAGAAAGACCTGACCATTGTCTAGGATAGCTCTGGGTGATATTTCATAGCACTATCTTGCAGATTACTATAATGAAGGTGCCCATTTGGGTTAGCATATTGTAATTGAGAATTCTATAATTCCACATTTGTGGTGATAATAAGAAGTACATATTTTGTTCTTGCATTTTTTGTTGCTTCTTTGTTTCTATTATGAGTTTATGGTATTAAGCAGAGTCCCCTGCATTAAGTGGCATTAGAGCTAGTGTTCTTGAGTGTGTGGATAAATTGTTGATTATGACATAGTTTGCACCAGGACCATGGTTTGGGTTAAGTGTGTAGATAGATTGCTGATTGTGAGACAGTTTGCACTCGGGTTTTAGCGGAAGTACAAAAATGCCTCCATGAAGAGAGTGTGGTAGAAGAGTTGTAGGTGTTACACCTAAGGATTTTTAAACTCTCCAAAGGAAAATACAAGAATTGGAAGAATAAATGCAAAGAGGAAAAAATCTTCCTATAAGAGATGAAAGCAAGGATAAGGACAAAGTAGAAGAAAATGTCAAAGCAGAGGTAGTTCTAAATCCGAAGGAAGAGAGGCTTTTTAGGGCCATCTCCAAGATTGAAAAAAGACTTGAGTTTGAGGTTCCCACATTTTTAGGAAATCTCAACCCAGAAGAGTTGATCAATTGGATCAATGAACTAGAGGAGTACTTTGAGTATTAAGATATTGAGGATCCAGATAGGGTCAAGTTTGCAAAGGAAAAATTGAAGGGTCGTGCAAAGATTTGGTGGTAAGAGGTTTAGTTGAAGTGAAATAGAAAAGGAAAGAACAAAATCACTGGATGGGATCAAATGATAGCTAAAATGAAGCAACAATTCATTCCTATGGATTATGAGCTTGATCTATTAAAGAAGATGCAAGGAATGAAGCAAGTGGGAAAATCTGTTCAAGAGTATACTGAAGAGTTTTACTAAGTTCTCATTAGAATCGGCCATGCAAAAGCTGATAAGAAGAAAGTCCCTTGTTATCTTAATGGGGTTAAGGCCAAGCATTTTGGATGAGCTAAGTCTGGTTCATATGAGTAGTATTAAGGAGGCATACTAGTTTGCCCTAAGAGTTGAAGACAAATTGAGCAAGAAGTTTGACAATAAGAATAGTGGAAGAGGTTGTGGTGTAAGATGTAGTAGATGATCTTATGGAGGCCATAATGATGATCAAAAGAACAAGGATGAGGCTGAAAGTAGCAATCAAAACCAAAGGGAAAAGAATTCCAATAATTTCCATGATCAAAATAATAGAGATCAGAGAGGAAGAGGTAGAGGACAAGGATCTGGAAGAGGAGGCTTCTGTGGAAAATGTTTTCAATATGGAAAATAAGGGCATAGAGCATTTGAATGTATCCAACACCAAGGAAGGATAGATCAAAGAATGAAAGGGTAAGTGAGATTTGCACATGTTGATGAAGATGCCAAATCCTCACATTCTAAAGATGTTGAAAGAGGAGAAGTCCTAGTTAACAGAAGTGTCCTCCTGAGTGGTGAGAATGAACCTAATCAAAGAAGGAGTTTGTTTCACACAAGGTGCAGATGTGAAAATAAGTGTTGTAATGTAATCATTGATGGTGGAAGTACTAATAATCTGATATTAGAAATGATGGTCACCAAGTTGAAGCTGAAGAGACAAAAACACCTATGTCTATACTGTATTGCTTGGGTGCAAGATGATCACAAGGTTATGGTCAATGAGTAGTGTTCAATGAAGTTCAAGATTGGAAGCTACCAGGATGAGGTACTATGTGATATCATACCTATGGATAGGCATGCTATACATGATGGACAAGAAAATACCTACACTCTAACTAAGAATGGAGTGAAACATAAGTTGAAACCATTGAAGGATAAAGAAGAAAAGGCATGTAATGCTGCCAGAATATGTTTTGTTGATGGAAAAGAGTTTCTAAAGGTATGAAGCATGAGCATATGTGTTTTTCTATAATTCCTAATGATAGTAAAGAAGTAGAGGAGGTACCTACAGAAGTTACATATATGTTGGAAGAGTTTTCTGATGTTGTATTAGATAATGTACTTGATGGATTTCCCCCAATGAGGAAGATCGATCACTAGATGGATTTGGTTCTAGGAGCCAGTTTTCCAAACAAGGCAGTGCACAGAATGACACTAGTAGAAAGTGAAGAGTTGAACAAGAAAGTTCAAGAGTTGTTGCATAAGGGGTTGATTTGAGAGAGTTTGAGTCCATGTGTTGTACCAGCAGTATTAGCACCAAAGAAGAATGGAGAATGGAGGATGTGCATAGATTCTCATGCAATGAACAAGATCACAATAAAGTATAGATTTTCATTGCCAAGGATGGATGATATTATGGACTATTTGAGTGGAGCTAAGTATTTCACAAAGATAGATCTGGAGAGTGGGTACCATCAAATTCGTATTAGAGAAGGTGATGAGTGGAAGACTACTTTCAAGACAAGGGAAAGACTGTATGAGTGGTTAGTCATGCCTTTTGGGCTAACCAATGCACCAAGCACTTTCATGAGGCTCATAAATGAGGTACTAAAGGAGTTTTTGGATAAGTTTGTCATTTTTTACCAAGATGATATATTAATCTTTAGTAAGACATTAGAGGAGCATTTGATTCATACTGGGAAGGAGATTGATAAGTGAGGAAAGAAAAGTTGTTGATAAACTTGAAGAGGTGCAGTTTTGTAAAGAAAGAGTTGGTGTACCTAGGATTTGTAGTCTTAGGAGAAGGTCTAAAAATGGACCTAGAGAAAGTAAAGGCTATCCTTGAAAGGCCTTCTCCAAGGAGTGCAATAGAGGTAAGATCTTTTCATCGACTGGCTACATTTTATAGAAAGTTCATAAGAAATTTTAGTAGTATTTGTGGAATTTTGACTAAAAAAGTGAGAGGAGATAGGAAAGAGTTTAAGTGGACCATAGGAGCAGATAAGATTTTTCAATCTATTGAAATAGAAAGTTACTGAGTAGCCTATTTAAGCACTTCCTAATTTTAACAATGCATTTCAAGTAGACTGTGATGCTAGTGGTACTACAATAGGAGCTTTTTTGAGCTAGGAAGGTAGACCAGTTGCTTATTTCAATGAGAAGTTGAATGATGCAAAAAGAAAATATTCTATTTATGATCAAGAATTTTATGCTATAGTTCAAGCATTCAAGAAGTGGAGACACTATCTTCTTCGTAAGGAGTTTTTTTTGTATACTAATCATCAAGCTTTGCAATATTTGAATAGTCAAGGAAAATTGAACCAAAGGCATTTAAATTGGGTTGAGTTTTTACAAAGTTATAAATTTATTTTGAAACACAGAAGTGGGAAGTCTAACAAAGTTGTAGATGCTCTTAGTAGAAGACAACTTTTGTTCATAGAAATGTAGATAGAGGTGGTTGGAATCAAGGAACTTAATACATTGTATCTAGAAGGTCTTGATTTTGGTGAAGCGTGGAAGGCTTGTACAGAACCTGTTACACTTGATAGGACAAGGTGGTTGGATTTTATGATCCAAGATAATATGTTGTAAGTTGTGTATTCCAAGAAGTTCAATGAGAGAGAACCTCATCAAGGAGAAGCATAGTGGATGATTGGTTGTATATTTTGGTAAAGATAAAACTATAGCTTTGGTTGCTGAAAATTATTATTGGCCATAGTTAACAAGATGTGATGAAGTTTGTATAAATTTGTTGAGTATGTTAGATGGCGAAAGTAGTTAAGAAAAATATGAGGTTGTATCAGCTATTACCTATACCAAAGAAGCCATGAGAGGATGTTAGCATGGATTTTTTCCTTGGACTACCAAGGAAACAATGTGGGCATGATTTTATTTTTGTGGTGATTGACAAGTTTTCAAAGATGGCACATTTTATTCCTTGCAAGAAGACTAGTGATGTTGTTCATATCACAAAGTTGTTTTTTAGAGAAGTAGTCAGACTACATGGTCTTCCAAAGAGTATAGTTTCAGATCGAGATACCAAATTTGTTGGGTATTTTTGGCATACATTGTGGAAGAAGTTGGAGACAAATTTAAAGTTTAGTTCATCACATCATCCATAGATTGATGGGTAGATAGAGGCTGTGAGTCACAATTTGGGAAACTTGCTGAGATGCTTGGTTGGTGATAAACCAAAAGGATGGGATATGATTTTACCATAGGCAAAATTTTCATATAATAATTTTGTCAATAGTAGTACTGGTAAATCACCAATCTAGATTGTATATGGGAGTAATCCTAGAATTTTTTTTGAATTGAGGAAGTTGGATAAGGGAGAGATAAGTAGTGCTAAAGCAAAATATTTTGCTGAACATTTGAAAAACATCCATGAGGAGGTGAGGAAGCACATCATAAAGATGAATACATAGTATAAGGCTAAGGCAGATGTGAAAAGGAGATATAAGGAATTTTAGATTGGGGATGAAGTCATGCTTCATTTGAGAAAGGAGCATTTTCTAGTAGGTACATATAATAAGCTGAAGATGAAGAAGTTTGGACCATGCAAGATAGTGAAGAGGCATGATTCTAGAAATGTGTATGAAGTGGAGTTGCCTGCTAAATTGAATATTTCAACATTATTTAATATTTTAGATTTGATAGAGTATTATGAAGGAGGTGATGGAGAAGAAGTTACAGAAGTGCAATGGAGCATTCCAGTAGCTAGTTCGGCTACAAATGAGATTGAGGAGATACTAGATAGTCATGTTGGAAAAAGTACCAGAAACAAAACTTATGAGGAATATTTGGTTAAATGGAAGGGGAGACCAGTCAAGAATTCATCATGGCTAGAAAAGGAGGAGGTTAACTATCCTAGTTTTCCTCTAAACACCTTAGATGTGATGGGGTCACTTCTCAAATTACCCTAATTGTCTGATGCTAGAGCATCCTTGGTGTAAGAGCAATCTTGCATCACCCAAAAATATTTTACTTTTAGTCTTTTCTATTTTAACAAGGACTAGTAGATAGGATGGTTACTATTTATGGGAACCTACTATTTTTAGTAATTTTTTCATACAAGCTCAGAACATTCTTATTTTCTACAAGAAGGTTCATTTTGGAGTTATAAACCTACCATAAAAATATCATTGCTCAAGCATTAGTATAGGAGAAGTTATTGTGGATTTTTAGTGGAAAAATTTGTAGAAAAATTTTCAAGCTCACCATTAGAGGCCTTAGAGTGTCCAGATGAGGTCTGAAAACTCGATAGAAGGATGCTAGCATAGATTAGGAGTTGGCATTTCCAAAAGTGGTCATAATAGCCAATCGAAGAAATTGTTCGTGAGTTATGGCCTTTGAAAGTTAGGCTATTGAAATTTCTAAAATAATTTGTCAAAGATTTATTTGGTTGACTCTATGTGTATTGTTAGGGTCTGTCAGCCCTAGGTATTAGGTTTAAGCATCTAGAACATTCCCAAGTGACATAAAACTATTTATTTAAGAAAGGCCCGAACATTGTCTAGGATAGCTCTAGGTGATAGTTCATAGCACTATCTTGTAGATTACTGTAATGAAGGTGCCCATTTGGGTTAGCATATTGTAATTGAGAATTCTGTAATTCTACATTTGCAGTGATAATAAGAAGTCCATATTTTGTTCTCACATTTGTTATTGTTTCTATTATGAGTTTATGGTATTAAGGGGATTCCCTTGCATCACCAAATCTTTAGAGAGCCTTGTGCCCATGTTAATATAGAAGAAATACTTGCCAAATGGGTTGATCATCCCTATCAAGAAATTAATTCATAGGTTGGAAGAATTAAATGGTTTCTTTGTAGGAAAATTGCAGTTGAGTCAAAATAAAATGAAAACAATTACCACAAGAACCCCAAATTTTGTGCCTATCATATTGGATAATAATAGAGTGGTGAAGGATTGGCAAGAATGGTCATCCTCTTTTGATGAAAATTTGAGCCATTCTATTTTAATGGCATACTACAATGGTAAGACAAACATTGTGGTGTTATATGATTTGATTGATATGCTATATAAACTTGAATAAAGAATGGGTAAAGTAACTATTTAGGTTAAGGCCATTATAGATTCCAAATGGAATAAGTGCCTTGAAGAGTTGAGTGGGATTAGAGATGCCACCCGGCCTAACATTGAAACTAATATAGCAATTTGGGAGGTCATAGGTGGCATAAAGGCCTTACCATCTAGGGAAAGTGATTGAGCATTTAAAGTCATATTTAAAAGGTAGAAGAGCCAAAGTGAAGAAAGGGAAGTGAAAGCAATAGGTGGTTAAAGTGAAAATAGATTTGTGTTAGATACACCTAAAGAAAGTGCCACCTACCAGTTTCAGAATTGTTTCCCCAAATTTTGTTTGAATACATAGAATTTTTTGTAAAGTGACAATATAAAAATATCTTTGTATTTTTCTTTCAAATAAATTTTTGACATGTATCCTCCTATCTGAAGCTTGGTGCAATCCTTGTCTATAAAAGGATTTCCAAGATGTGGAGTGAGGGTTCAATTTTTTTATAATTTTAGTGTTTATGATATTGCAATCGATCTAGTCTTTTGTATCAATTGTATGTTGTTTCAAATTTGCAAATCTCAGAATACAATGAGTATTGAATGAAAAAAATTGTCATATTTTGGGTTATATTATGAGTCTTACATTAGTAATGCATTATTTTCAAGGAAGATTAATACAAAGAGGAAGTTCTGAGTACCCATGTCTCTAAATAATGTCTTAGTTTCCATATGCTTGTTATTTTAAGATTGAATGAGCAAAGTTCCTTCAATTTAATGTAGCTGGGTACATTGTATCTCTTCATTATTGCTTTTAATTCAATGAATTAAGTAAATTCTTGTATGAATTGATAGGGTTTCTAGGTATCTAGGAATGATATCATAAGAATGGAATTTAGGGTTAGCACTTGATAAATTTAATTCCAAGTCAATTAAATAGGTCAACTTTTACTAGTATGACTCTATATAGAAATGGATAAGGCATTGGTCATAAATTGTGATGCAAATTGACATAGTCATTTGATTGATATACTTTTAGGTCAAAATCAATTGTTTAATATTGTAATAAAGAGTTATATTGTTGTCATTTCCTTATTGTAATAGCCTTCATTGAGTCTATAGTTGGCTATTGTAAACCAAGAAGTTATTTACAATTTTAGGAAGACTTGACCATTTTTTTCTATAAGGGATTAAATATGTAGAAGAAAAATTTAGTGAATACGCAATTAATCCCTAGGTGCAGCCACCTTGGGCCTGCAAAGCCTAAAGTGTAGAAAACCTTTTGTGCTTTGTTGAAGTTGGTCTAGATATGAGTGAATTCTTGCTAAGTATGGGAGATACCTAACCCCTAGGCATCTAAATTCATTCTACATCTTGGTATTGTTTTGGACCTATCATTTTGAAACACCAACAAGATCTAGGACCTCCCTCCCATACTTTGGGATTTTGACAATTTCAAACAATGGGACTAAATTTTTATTTGAGACAAAGAATTTGAAATCAATGAATTGGTATTTATTATTTGTTTATTTAGAATCTTCTTTGGTTGAGTCTCCTTCATTTTTTGTTGATTTGGTATTATCTTCTCATTATCTTTCTTATGAAAATCAAGTTAGGACCTATTATTATTTATTCCTAGTTAGTTTTCATTTAGAGAATTTACAATCATGTTTCTTAATCTATGACTTATTTTAGCTTGTTCAACTGCTGCAATGGTGTATGCTCTATTTTCCTCTTCAATCGATTGTCTTATTATTGGGCTTTCTTTTCTATTAGAAAAAGTTTGTTGCAAAATTTCTTGCCTCTCCTTCATCATGTTAAAATTAGGGATATCTTTTTGCCAACAACTAAATATTATTAATTACTTTACCACATGCATAAGAAAGTAAACCAAAAAAGCTGAGCAATATAATCAACCATACACAAAGAGAGATCATAACACCATATTTTGTTAACTAGGGAAACCTTAGCTAAGGGAAAGCCCTAGTCAAGATGAAACCCACTAGATTATTCACCATATAAAGAGTTTGGTTAAGGATATTGACCTTGTTAGGAGTCTATAAAGAATGTATAGTGTCTTGAGTTCTTGTTAGGAGACTAGGCCTTGTTATAAGCCTCAACCCTATTAAGAGTTTCTTCAACCCTATTAGGATTTGGTGGATCATATACAAATGTGTTCAAGAAGAACCCATTTCCCTAACATGCAATTATATAATAAGATCTTCAGGAAATAAGTATACATACAATTCTAAGATACTTGATGTACTCTACAAATCTCTTGATTGACAATTCTTCATACAAGAATAACTACATACAACTTAATGTCCATCATATCTAGCATAACAATGCTTCACATCATATATGACAATGTCACATTCACTTGTTACTCATATTTCACAAGATCATATCAACTTTGCAATCATTGATCACACATCATTATCATCATGTACTTTGTCTCATTTTAACTTTGCAAATGAAGTTCTTTACTGGTACCAACATATTGACAAATTCTTTCTTAGTAATCTCACATAATCATCATTAGATTTGGCCCATAAAGAAATAATAAATCAAGTCATTTAACACAATTTACTTACATGCTATGTTCTATGTTGAATCATCACTGCATTACTAGTTCCTTCATAACTCGAACTTGGTTGATTGTACAAACATACACACTAGTATACATCATCATTATGATGTCCTACATCTCTTGTTAACTAGGCAAGAGAATATTCCAAGGGAATATTCTATCATCATGAAAACTATTATGTTGCTATAACATTGTTTGACACTTAGACAATTTTCCTTACAAATAAGCAATACTAATATGCAAAACAAATATGTTCCCATAAATGACAACCATAACTTACCTTATATGATTGATTGGACATATTGCCAACAATCTCCCCCTTTGGCATTGATGGCAACATTTTGGGAAAATTGGCTAAGTCCCAAACATGTTGTCAAACCAATCAAAACAAATAACCATAACATAATTAAAAACATTTGTATTCATGTTATGAAAGAGGTTACATACCTTATAACTTCCTATTACAACTTATTGTTCTTGCTTACTATTATAATTAATTACAATTTTCCATATATCTCCCCCTTTGACATCAATGACAAAGGTGTCAAAAAGAGACTGTCAAAATCTAGTAGCTATATTAAAACTTGGAAAAGAAATCACTAAAGTTGGTTTTTAACTACGCAAAATGTTTCTTCCAACTTTATTTTAGTGCATCAAATAGATTGATAAGTGCACATAGAGCATATGCTACCAACTCTGTTGCATTTAATTCTGTAGCCACAAACTTGTCATAAGAGGACTTTGCTAACAAAAATTCCTCTAGTTGATTCTCCATCAATCTTATTTGTGGGAAGAAGTGTTCTCTTGGAGAGTGAATCTCTTCAAGGCTTTCTCCTTTTCTTCTTGTAAGTCCCTGATGCTAACATGAAGTATCTGGATTGAGGGCTCAATGGTATCCATCTTTTGATTTTTCTTCAAAAAGTGTTTAGTGACCGTTTTAAGCTAAGTCACCTTTTCTTTGATCTAATCATCAAATTCTTGAAGATAATTATATGCCAAGTTATACTTAGCATAAGCCTATTTTCCTTCCTCCATACACTATCTCAATGCTTTACTACATATATTCAAAGTTTCTATATCATTCTCATATTAGTGCACATGGTATTCAAAATTTTACCATCATGCTCTATTTGTGCTTGAATTTTAGCCACATTTGTGAGTGTTGTGAACTTATCATCAAAATCTTTGCACAAAATTGCTATGTGCTATTGAATATCTATAGGGGTGTCAATAGGGCTTACTATTTTCTCTATTCTGTTCAAAGTTGAGGTCAAAGTCTTCTCAATTGACTTGACTAATTTCTTCTTCTCAAGATATTTACTTAAATAAGATAGGAGACTTTGTGCTTCATCTTCATCATCTGATTGTGCTACATCTATTGCTTGAGTAGATGGTGTGGATGGTGTTACTATTACTAGTGTCAAGGGTACATTTGTAGTAGTTGCTTCACTATTAAACTCAATTTTCTTCATAGAAGGTGCTTCTTTCTTTGGCTCCTGATCCTTTTCTTCTACTTCATCTGATGAGCTTCTATAATCTACAATATTCCCAACAATGCTAGTACCAAAATCCTTGAATAGATCCTCTATTTTTTCAACTATCACCTTAGTGTTATCTATTTGCATAGATTCATTGCCAATAGTAATATGTGGTTAAGAACTTGGTGTAGTTGCTGATTCAAAATTGTGAGGAGGATTGCATGTTGTAGGACTAGCTTTTGTTGTCTATGCACACTTCTTAGGTGTCTGTCTTGCCTCCTTTGGCTATGCACTTTCTTTGGGCATCTAGCTTGCCTCATTTTCTTGCACACTTTCTCTAGGCATCTAACTTGCTGCCTTTGCTTGTGCACTTTCTCTAGACATGTATGAAACTATAGCCTCTTGAGTTTCCTTATTAACTTCTTCATAATTTCCTCCCATAAGGAGAATGGATCTCTTCTTATGTCTTAGTAATGGTGCTATACCTTTCAAAATTTCTATTATTTCTTCCTCATTATTTACAAAACATAACTTTCTCACTATATTCATTTTTATTTTTTTGTCTTCTTATACAACTTTTGTCTTTCTATTTCTCAATCTATTATACAAGTCTTTGGGTATATGGCCTCTTATACTATCAAATATCTTATCTTTAAGAATCATGTTTCTAATTGTAGCATTTTCTAGCTATCTCCTATCCATATTATTATACAAAACATAGTATTTATTCAATTGTAAAAAATTATTGTCATTAATGATTTACATGAGATTTTCTACCTTTGGCTTCCATGCTTTTTCCCCTACTGATGTTTTTGTTTCTTGATCAGCTAGCTCAAATAGTCTGTCACTAGTTTCTTCTTCTAATTTAGATTAGCTAATTTGTAAGGTTCTTCTCTTTTTGATTGGGCCACTTGTAGTTTGTTTCACTCTTCTTTTAGGAGGAGTTTTTTTCCTTTCAGTCTTTGTAGGCTTCCTTGCAACTGATGTTTCTTCAATCTTCATTGGGTTCCTCGAGGGTTGTTACTATGCAACTACTACATAAGGAACATTAGGTGTCTATGCACTTGTTTGAGAAACTGTGACCTCTTTAGTAGGTCTTGCTACTACAATGGGTGTAGGGATAAAAAGCTTAGATTGACCACTGGCCTTCATTTCCATAACTATCCCTTTCATTTCATCAAATTCTTTCCTAGTCATCCTAGATTCTTTCAAAATATAATCAATTACTTTCTCCATCTTTTTCTTGGAATACTTCATTATTTGACAAGTTTTAACTTATCTCATTTTCTCAGAATATGTCCCCTATCTAGGACATTTAGAATCAACTTTAGAATAAAGGATTATCTATGCATACCCCTCAATCAAATCCTTACTCATCTCATATCCCATAGGTTCAATGAATTTTACCCAAGGAACTACTACCTCCATACATGTGAAATATATCTCAACCATAAAACATCATTCATCCTTATACTTGTCTACTAGCACAGGAGGTATCCTATACCTTTGCTTCATTTTAGCTTGGAAGGATTTCATTATTCTATCAATGTCACTATTCCTGACTGCTTCAAGTCTTGACCTATATGCTCAAGTGATTAGTTGCATTGCACACTCATTTTCATTCCAATTTTAGATTCTAGGGAACTTCTTAGTAGCATAGGAAAATATATGTGTCAATAGCAATTCAAATATGAAGACTGCACTCCTTGATTTCTTGATTCTAGATATGTTGTCCAACAATTGTGTTTTGATAATGTTGCACTTGTTAACCACTTCACCTCTTACTGCCAAGTAAGCTAAATGAAGAAATCATGTAGGTATTGAATCCATCCTAGATCCATGATTGTACTTGTATTCCAAAATCTTACAAATGAGTCTCACTCCATCATCTTGAATGGTGTTGACTTTCATGTTTCTACCATTAAAATATGTATTGAGATTCGTCTCAACTATCTTGTGCACACTCTTAATATTTACTAGATTGCATCCTTCATTGCTCAAACCTGTGACTTTTTGAATTAGGTCATTGTCAATACAAATGATAGAATCTCTCGACCATAGAAAATCATCATGTAATCTACTAAGAATTATCCATGTCCATTCATTGTTATCAAAATTTGTGTAAAATATATGCTTAACTAGGTTAAGTCATTCTAGGTATTTATGTTCAAGTTTCAATGACAAGTCATTATTGCACATCTTCTCCAATTCCTTATGAATCTCTAACTCACCTATGCATTCAATATTATAGTAAATATACCCTCTTATATCTTCAATGTGAAGAACATTTTTTGGAACTTGCAAAAATGCTCCAATAGGATCATCAATAGGGTCATCAAGAAAAGAAACAAATGGGTGTTTCTTGAAATTGTACCTAGCTCTATTTCTTACACTAAAGACTTCTTGTCTTGCCATTCTTGAAAGATTATACTCAACAATTCAGAAAATACCTCAATTTTGTGTACTAGGGTTTCTGACAACTTTGAGTAATTTTAGGCCTCGTAAATTCTCCAAATCTTGCTGTAATCTTGCACACAAACTTCACACAAGAAAATGATGTATGCAAGTCAATTTTCATCCTTTAAATCTTTCACAATATATACTTTGCATTAAATGCATGTTTGCCACTAGTTTAGTATAATGTCTATGTGCCATAGAGAGATTAATCTTCTTATATATCCTTACCTTGACCTTATCATCCAATGTGCACTTCATTGTAGACTTCTCTCAATGTCTCCTACATAATTTCAATTACACAACCTTCGATACTTACTCTAACATTAGTTATCAATAATTGATACTTTATCTTACTAAAAGTGCTCAATTCTAGTAAGAAGAGTCACAAATAATAAGTGACTTCATTTTTTTGTTAGGTACATCTTCTGTAATGATATGTGAACATCCTAGTTCCTTTACCTTAACAAATGATTCCTTTAATTCATTTGTCTACTCCTTTATTTCTTTCTTCAAACTATCATCATTTCTTCTATTATTTCTTCTATAATTTTGATTCCTATTTAAGTCTCTTCTATCCATTCTACAAAACTTCATTATGTGGCCAAAGTTATTGCATAGCTAACATATAGGTACATTTCTTTTTTGTTCATTTAGCTGGTCACCACATGCTCTACAATTCATTGCAATGTGTCCAAGATTGTTGCATCTGTAGCAAACAATTTGTCTTCTTTCTCCACTTTCATTACTGTGAGATCTTCTTCTATTTCCTTCATGGTTAGTGTTCCTATATATCCTGCTATTTGCACTATTGCTATCAAATTTAGGTTTCTTACAATCTATTGCATAGTGACCATATCCATGACAATTATGGAAAGAAAACTTTGAAATGGGTTTTAAGGACTTACCTTTGCAATTGACTTCAGTGTCTTCAAGTTCATCACATGAGGCAAAAGATTCCTTTCTTTTCTTATCCATATCTTGATCAAATTCTTTATTTTTATAAGAATGAGTGATATCCTCTTTGTTTTTGGGTGTATTGTCTATCTTGCTTAGATCCTTATTCCTTTTAGGAGTATCAAGTTCTTTTCTCTCAACAGATTTCTTGGTGGATTGACCAAGAAAAAATCCAAGTCCAATCTTATCATAACTGGGTCTTTGTGCACATATTTGTTCTTCAATCTTATCACTACTAGTATATAATTTTTCAAGTTGTTTCTTGGTTTTTACCAACTCACCTTTCACAATGGTGATGTATTTTTCTAATTCTATGTACTCTATCTTAATAGATCCAATTCAGATGTTATCTTGCTTAACTAGGATCTCAAATCTTCATTTTCAACTTTAATTTTAGAGTCATTCTTTCCTCCTTTTTTCTTAAGACTCGGCTTAAGTTTAACTATCTTTAACTCATTTTTTAGGATCTCATTTTCTTTCTTCACATCTTCAATGTCATCATCATTGGTCTGATTATTAGGTCCTTTCTATTTTAGGTCATCTATTTTTTCATTTGATTCACCAATTTAGGCTTTTACATCCTTGTATCTGTCTTTAAGGCCATCTCTTTCATCAATAAGGAGATTAATCTATTCAAGTGCTTCTTCAAGATTCTATTTCAATTGTTCCATATCCATAAGTATCTTATTCAAGCTATTAAGCCTTTTTTGAATAACTAGGCTTTGATACCAATTGTTAGAAATAGATAATACTAAGAGGGAGGGGCTAATTAGTATTTTCAATTTTTTTGCCCACAACTAGATATTATTAATTACTTTACCACATGCATAAGAAAGTAAACCAAAAATGTTGAACAATATAAACAACCATACACAAAGAGAGATCATAACACCATATTTTTTTAATTATGGAAACCTTGGCCAAGGTAAAACCCTAATGGGGATGAAACCCACTAGATGATTCACTATATAAAGAATCTGGTTAAGGATATTGACCCTGTTAGGAGTCTATGAAGATTGTATAGTGTCTCGAGTCCCTATTAGGAGACTAGGCCTTGTTAGAAGCCTCACCCTATTAAGAGTTGCTTCAACCCTATTAGGAGTTGGTAGATCATATACAAATGTGTGCAATAAGAGCCCACTACCCTAACATGCAACTATATAATGAGATCTTCAGGAAATAAGTATACATACAATTCTAAGATACTTGATGTACTTCACGAATCTTCTGATTGACAATTCTTAATACAAGAGTAACCACACACAGCTTAATCTACATCATATCTAGCATAACAATGCTTCACATCATTTATCAAAATGTCACATTCACTTGTTACTCACATTTCACAAGATCATATCAACTTCACAATCACTGATCACACATCATTATCATCATGTACTTCATCTCATTTGAACTTCACAATGAAGTTGTTTACTTATACCAACATATTGTTAAATTCTTCCTTAGTTAGCTCACATAATCATCATTAGAGTCAGCTCATAAAGAAATAATAATTAAAATAATAAATCAAGTCATTTAACACAATATTCTAACATGTTTTGTTCTGCGTTAAATCATCATTACATTACTAATTCCTTCATAACTTGAACTTAGTTGATTGTACAGACATGTGCACTGGTATACATCATCAATATCATATCCTACATCTCTACTTAACTGCACAAGAGAATATTCCAAGGGAATATTATTTTATCATCAAAAAAGTTATGTTGTTGTAACATTGTCTGACACTTAGACCATTTTCTTTATAGATGAGCAAGATCTACAAAACAAATATGTTGCCATAACTGACAACCATTACTTACCTTATATGATTGATAGGACATATTGAAAACAAAAGAATCATCATCTCCCCAAAGTAGTTTTGATGATAAGGTGTTTATAGTAGGTTGCTCCTCTCTTTCCACTTCTTCTTCCAGAACATTATGAGAAATCAAGAACTAATTAGGGGCATGTGGCAACTTAAAAATTGTGCACCAAGAGCCATTTTCAATGTAGTTATGATTTATCTTCAAAGGATTAGGAGTTTCATTATTCCTTATAGGCTTTCCATATTTCCAATTTTTTTTTTATGGAATATCTTATATTATACACTTGTAGGGTCTATCATTTATGTTAGATTTAAAGGACACTTTTTTTTGCTTGATCTTTAAATCCTTAATGATATTAAACAACTCATCAATCTTATCTTCATCTTCTTCTTTTTTTGGAGCTTTAGAATTGAAGAACTTAGGATCTTCTCTTTTTCCAATATTACCATCTTCTTTTCTATTATTCTCGATAGTGATTACAACTTTTAAGTATTGTTGTAGTGTGTTATGCCTATGAGATCTTATCTCATAGTAAGTTTTATTATCAAAAGTACTTAAATATAAATTTATGAGGAAAGAGTCTGCTAGTTAGATATCTCTTGGAATCTAATTCAAAACTTTGTTAAACCTCTTATTAAATCATGATACTAACTCATTGGAATTATTTTGTATGCTAGTCAATTCATGTGATGCAAAATATGTATCAATATGATCTCTAAACTACTCAATAAATAACTCCACAAATTCTTGCCAACTTGAAATGGAACTATTAGGTAGGCCTCTATACCATTCAACAACATCATCACTAAGGGATTGCACAAATAAATTCATAAATACATCCTTATGATTTTCTTCCATTTCTTCAATGGTATTTTTAAATTAATTACATGTGATTTTGTAGACTGGGTCTCTTCTCCAGAGAATTTTGGGATTACAGTTCTTAATTTATTTGTTATAGGACTTTGATTTTTCATAGTTCATGTGAAGTCAAGTTGTTTGTATGTTTTAATAACCATATGGGCTCTAGCCCTATATCATTTATTTAACTGGTTTTGATTTTTCCCTCTTTGATTATTTGTTGCATTTTTTTGATTGTTCTAAAAATTAATGTTATTTTTATTTATTCCATTATAATGTCTATTTTGCTAATAGTCATTTCCCTTGTTTTGTATATGTCTCCCATGTCCATTAACTTATTCTCTCATATTCCTTTCATATAGAGGATTCCTATGTGAGTTAGTGTAATTTAAATCTCTATTGTGAGGTGGATTATAAATAGTATCTTTGTTAGTTTCCTAAATTCTATCATTATCACTCTTCTTGGGAGTTATAATTTGATATCTCTTTATACTAATCAAGCATCTCACTAGGGACCTACCTTAATGAATTGGCTACCTTCTTGGGTGCAACAATAAATAATATATGAAAATTTTCATCCAATGTGTGAGCATCTTCATCATCAATTGGGTATGCTTCATTTTGTTTCCTAAATCAAGTTTTCTTATGTTATAAAAGGGGTTTTTCTCCCTCTCCGAGATTTTATCTCCATAGTTTTCACCTTCTTTGATAAAGGGCCCATTTTTGCTATTACAAAATTTGTTATATCTAGTATACAACATGTCTAATGTTTGTTTATTTTTATTCCTAGTCATTTTCTTTGGAGTCCACTCTAGGAATTATTTTCCTTTGTGAATAGATCTCCTACCCCACATACACCTAGCAGAGAAATGTCTATAACTTCCATTTCTTTCAAAATAAAAACATTGGTCATTCATAAAACTTTACATGGCACTTGGTAGTTGTATAAGGTCTTGAATAGCCTCTTGTTCTTTGGGTTTCTCTATCTATGTTGGTTATTTTTCCTCTTCTGCCTCTTTTTCATCTTGTTTATCATATGTGACATGAGTGAATTGTGGAAATACAATAATTTTCTTACCCTATTTCTTTGCACTCATGAAAAAATTAATTCTAATTAATGTAACTTGAATACCATCAATTGGTACACTATCAATCCTTGGATAATCTTGTATTTGTAACAACATTGGATTGTTGCATGGTAGAGAGATATTTGGGGCATCTGTTGTAGCATTTTTCAATTTTTTCTTAGTTAATACATTCTAATGTGGTTGAGATGAATCAAGAATATTCTCCATAGTGACAACATCTTGTTGTTCACACGCTTCTACCAATTGCCTCATTTATTCTTCTAACTTAGCAACTTCTTCTTCATCTTGTTCTTCTATCTCTAGTGCGTCTCTACCTTCTTCCTCTTCTTCTTCATTAGTCAATGAAACAAGAAAACCAAATGCTTCATTCCATATAAGAATTCTCTCTTTCTCTTCTTCATGAGCTTTGTTCTTCAAAATTTTGTAGTCCCTCTCTTTAGGTAAGAATCTCTTTACAAAATATTTTAGGCCTATAAACATACGTGTCTTTCCCAAATTAGGTATTATCTATCCTAAAGTGGTCTCCCTTATTTTTTGTTCAATGGATAATACCCAATCCCACTTAGCATCTAATTTATTGTATAAATCTTCAAAAATAACTACACCTAATTCTATAGGTGTATATCTAAACTTTATCTTCATATCCATCATAGCTTTTTCAAAATTCACTTGATCATCTTTATTTAAAGAAACATAATTAATTGTATTGAATGATTCTATGCTATTTGATTATCATATTATCTCACATACCTAATCAATAGCATCAGAGGTAGTCTAGGTATAATCTGAAGTTTCTCAGATTGTCAGACTTAGTTTATTCATTGTCTTCTCCTCATCAGGTGTCATGAATAATTTTTTGGTTGGCTTCCTCTTTGTTGGGCTTTCATTTTCTTTTGTAGCCATCAATTGAGATAACTTTGATCTTGTGATAAATCTTCTCTTTGGCTCTGATGTTGGTGGTGTGATAGCCTTCTGCGCACCTTTCTTTAGATCCTCCTTTACCTTTGGATCAATAATTACTACTTTCTTTCTTTTTTTTGCCTTGTGCTCGAAAAAAACTAGCTCTTTTCCCTTTGATTCTTTTGCTTTAGCTCCTTTATCAAATTCATCATCATCTCCTTTACCTTTGTTTATCTGTATAGCAGTCTTGATGTCTTGAGAAGCTTCTAAAGGTTCACCATCCCAGTTAATAATAGCCCCCTTTTTTAGCATTTTAGATATTGGTCTACTAATCTTAGCAAAATTAGTACCAAATCTTCTTAAAAAGTTTACTTGCCCAAAAATGATTGTATTCCTTTTACATTCTTTGGCTTGGGAACTTTAGCAATGGCAGTTACTCTTTCAAGGTCAATCTTCACACCATCCTTTGACACTAAGTGACCTAACAACTCCCTTCTATTATTCTAAATGTACATTTCTTTGGGTTCAAGGATACTTTATATTCCAAGGCTTTAATCAAAAATTTCTCCAACTACTTAAAATGTTCTTCATCCTTTTTAGAATATGTTGTAAGGTCATATTGATACACTACCATAAACTTATCAATGTATTCATGAAAAGCTACATCCATGGCCCTCTGAAAATTTGCTCCTGCATTAATTAGCCCATATGGCATTCTTACATAGACATATGTTCCCCATGGAGTAGTAAAGGATGTCTTAAACTATTCCTTTTCATTTACAAGAACTTGATTGTAACCTAAAAATCCATTCATCATAGACATCAATTATGAGCTAGTAACTTGTTGTAGCATGGCTTCCATATTTGGCAAACCTTAATTGTCTTTCAAGGAAGCAATATTTAGGTTCCTAAAATCCATACAAAGCATTATGTCTCTATTCTTCTTTCTTGCAAGCACTAAGTTTGATACCCAAGTGGAGTGTCTAATTGGCTTAATTATTCCTCCATCTCTTAGCTTCATTAATTCTTCTTGCATTTTAGGAGATAAGGTGGGATTTACTGGTCCCTTCTTTTGCTTGAAAGGTTCAACATTTTCCTTAAGGGGTATAATATGCTAGAATAAGTCTTCCCTATAGGCTTTAAAATCATCATAAGATCATGCAAACACATGTCTATACTTTCTTAGAAAATCAATCAGAGGCTTTCTAATTTCAACATATAGGTGTTGACCAATATAAACCTTCTTTGGGGCTTTACAAGTATCAAGGTTTATCTCTTAAAGTTCTTGTGGTTTGTGATTCCTAACCCCTAACTTCACTCTATCTTGGTTAACAAACATGCTCTCTAAAACTATCAATCCTTTAGGTACTTTGTTAGTTTTCAACTATAGAATTTCTTGGCCAAAGATTGTCTACTTTCCATCTGTTGTTTCAATTAGTGCACTACAATCAAGTTCTTGGCAATGATATTTTTCTTCACTTGACAAGAATTTTAGAATATCTCTATCATCCTCAAAAACTTGCCAATGTTCTATGTTATTAGGTATTGAAGGCTGATTTTGTACCTCAATCTATTATCTGAACAAATGATACATCCTTAGGATTGATAGCTACATTTTCCAATGAATCAACCATCTTGTTATGACTCCTCTACATCCAAGAGATACCAAATGCATAAAATAACTCAATTTGGTCCCACACAACATTTCTATATTGTTTTAATCTCTTGTTCTTGAATGCATAAATTTCTCCCACTTGGAAAATTACTAATTTAGAATCACCAATAACATGTAAATTTTTTATTTTCATGATGGGTTGCAACTCTTAATCCTAGTAATTAGTACAAGAAAAGTTCAAGGTGAATGAATATCGAAAAGTGTTCTTCTCAAGAGACACAAAAACTACTCCTACTCCTAAGCCTTCTTTAGAACCTACCCCATCAAAATGCATGGTCCACAAAATCTATGAATCCATACAACATTCCACCTCATATGCAATCACTACTAGAAGTTTTTCAACTTCGTGGATAATTAACTCTTCCCTGAATGCATTTACACTAGTATCTAGAAAATAAGTAGAATCCTTATCAACATCATCCCCAAAAATATAGTTGACCCTTCACTCCCTATCTACCCTGATAGCCTTGTCTCCTATATGAAAATTAGCATAGGATAAGTCACATTGTAGGCTACCTCCTATATTAGGAATCCATTTTCTAGATAGCAACATTCCATAATGCAGAGGAATATCAACTACAAGGACTGACAGTGTTAATTCTACATCAAGGTATGCAGCTAATTTGAAGGGTAATGCATTGATAGTACCTATGAAGGGTAATGCGTTGAGAGTACCTATAATAGTTAATTCCCTACCATCCATACCTCTACATCTACCTTGTTTGGTGTCCACTTATAAACCTAGGGCTTCCATAACTTTGAAAGGCATGATAGTATTAGAAGCTCCTGAGTCTATCATGTAATTCTTTGGCATTCTTCCTTTTATAATCAAAATGAGAAAAAATGGGTCAATATCCTATAAATAAGCTATAGAGGAATCATCTAAGAACATTTGAGGAATTTGGAACACAATCCCATTATCTTCAACTACCACTGGGGTTTTTTGCATGATGTTTTGTTTAGCAATATTACTACTATTACCCATCCCACCCAACCATGATAAAGCTTTTCTCTTATGTTCATCTATCCTAAATAATTTAGATAAAGGAACTTTGATAGTTGTTTGAGATGGCATGGATATCATGTCAATTGGATCACATATAGTAGGTTTCATAGGAATACCTAGAGCTAAGATCTTTTGAATAGAAGGCACCACTATTTTCTTAACAATATTGGATCCTAACTTCTTCTCTTGTACAATTGCCATAACTATCTCATTTATTTGAAATTGGACCTTCTTTTTGGGCTCCCACTTCTTGGTCTTACTGTCTTTAATCTTTGTTGTTTCTAATTTATCTTTCTTACTATCATCCTTCATCTTATGAGTAATATCCTTTATGAAAATACTAGAAGGCTTACCATTTTCATTGTTAATTGTCTTGCTTTCAAATTGTAATTACTATGAACTTGAGAGACCATTTTTTCTATAATTCTATCAATCTTCACTTTAGAGGGATTTCTTAGATTTTATGATCTACATTAGAGGATGTACTACATACTTTATCTTCATCATAGTCTTCATTATCTAAAAATATTTGTTGATGGTGTAACTAGTAAATAGTTCTCTAATCTATAATGTCATTCTCATGCTCCTCTAGATTAGAATCTTCATAGTCATCACACATATTAACTATATTGCAACTTAAATCATTATGACTCTTTCCTTCTTCTTCTTCTTCCTCATTCTACACATTTTGATCTGTAGCAAATGACCGGGCTATTACACAATGGTCTAAGGAGTGATATGATTGGCATATGATGCACCATGGTACATCATCATTCATGTTGATAGAATTTTTTTGCAGAGGATCAGGGGTACCCTTGTCTTTCACATTTTGAGTGTGATTAAGAATAGCTTTACCATCTTTCCATTGAGTAGTGTATGGGTAGTTTTTTATTCTTGGTTAACTATTAAAATGGTTGTTATTCACTGGGGCCTTTTCACCAACATTAGGTTTGTGTGCATTGAAAGCTGGTGACTTCATCTTTTTTAATAAATCCAAAACTTGACCTATTGTGGCTTCCTCAAGCTTCTTACTTGTAGGAGATTTATCACATTATTTCTTATTGTCCTTAGGGTTGAACAATTTTGTGTCATCTCTCCTTCCTAACTTACCAAATGCTTTTCTATTGTTCTCAATATTCATAGCTATTTTGTAAGCATCCCTTAATGTCTTGGGATCTTTGTCTCTCGAATTGAAGTATGTAGTAAGACATAAATCTTCATTTGATCTCATTACCTAAAATAGCTTATACATTCCCTTCTAAAACCTTAGATTGAAATCAAAGGTAGATTCATTAGGGTTCTTTTTGATATTGTTGAAATCATTCAACATGAAGCCAACATTAGTGTTATCTCCATGTTATTCTTTGAATAACTTCTCCAAGCCACTCCATGAACTAATGCTATCATTTGGTAGTCTTCTAAACTAGTCCCTTGCATCTCAAGTTAATGAGTGCACAAACAACTTCATCACTACATCCTCATGTTCTAACTCAAAATCATTAAGCATGTCGATGAAGATTCCCAAACATTCCTCACCAGTAACAACATTATTTCCTGAAAACTTCACAACTTTGTCTCTTAAGTAAAATGATATTGGATGTGGAAAACCAAGAATACCTAAGAATGAAATTTTTTTTTACTTCTCCATGTATATAAGTTTCTTCTGAAAACCAATAGCATTTGAGGTACTTGCTACTTTGGTTTGGTTATGGACAATACTTTGAGATTGATGTGTTTGAAACACAAGATCTGAGTACTAGTGGTAGATGATGAAGCAAGGGTAGATTGAGATACATTTTGATTAGAGACTATTGGTCCATAGGTGGGTACAAAGGTTGTGGCTTGGGTGGATAAATTAGGCCATTAGGCTAAGGTAGAGTTGGATTTAATGAATTAAATCTTCCTCCTAGTTTTTGTTGCCTGGGCTTCATTTTTAACTTTCTCAAACTCTTTTTAAGATCCTCCTTCTCCATTTTGGTCTTTTCTAGATCTATATATAACTTGGACATGGGAGGGCTTATAGAATTAATTGGTATAGTTTAAGGTTCATTTATCTAGATTCCTATAGCCTTACCTTTTCCTTTGTCTATTGGTTTGATAGTAGGCTCTACATGATCTAGTTGAATAGGTTTATAAGGTTGAAATTGAGATATAACAGGCTCTTGCCTTTGGCTTATGAGTTTCTCTTGTTCTTTCACCTTGGATCTTAAACTATCTATGTCTCCAAAAATATTAGCATGGAGAACTGAAGTCCTTTCTTTGTATTCTTTATTCTTCTCTTTTAGGGTAGCCTTCCTTCTAAGAAAATTATCTCTTTCAATAAGAGAATTCAAGGTGGCTTACTCTCTTTCTTTCTCCAAACAAGCATGTTTGGCTTCTTCTTCTGCAACCCATTTCTTTAGAACTCCTATATTTGAGTATACTTCCTTTGGATCTATAAAAGTTGTTTTAGAATCAGCAGGGTCATCAAGATCTACTAGGTTTGTTTCCATGTATGGAACAGCTCTGGGATCAAAAGGGTCTTTTATAACATTCTTATATGCCAGCCTATGATTAATTTCATCTATCACATATTGTCTATGCAATGCATATCCTATTGAGGAAATATTCTTGTCATGATAAGCTTGTTCTTCTTGTAATGGAGTACTAAACATCCCTCCTAGGAGCCTTGTGGTTTTTGACTTAGAGCTTAATGAAAAAGATTCTCTCCCTACCACATGTTGGTATTGAGAGTTTACTGATACACTACCCCTTGGCTTCCAAGTAGGATTTACATCTGTCATTTTCTTATTTTGGTTCTTCCTACCAGCTTGAGGTAAATCAGTACATAATAGTGCTTCTAAATTGGCTCTTGTATAAGCTCGTGTACTTTTTCTCTTATTTGCCATTTCTGGAAATTACTTGTCAATAAGCACTAGTTTCAAAACCTTGAATGAGTCACCACCCTATTCTAGGGAAAATATAATATGAAACAACTCTAACTCAAGGAAAAAAATTATGAGATAATATAAAATGGGTTTGACACACAAAGAAGCCAATTAGAAATAATTTGAGACTGCAACTCTTGCTTATTAGATGAGACACTTCAATAAGGATAATATACATTATTCTACATTGGTGGTACTAGGGACTTTCTCCCTCTTTAAATTCTCAAGGTTTCTCACTATGAAAGGCCAATATAACCACAAGCACTTACTAAAGGCAACTGATAAACATGTGTACTTATATCACCAAAAATTGTAGTACTTTTCACACACCAACATGTGTTGAATAGCTCCCCAATAGAGTCACCATTTTGTTGGTTTTTTTAACTACCAAGTAATAAGATACCTAATACCAAGATGGTGAAGATCAAAATAACCTAAGGATTAGCTACTTCCCATGATCAACTAGATGGTCTTTAGATTTGGACCCAACTTCAACAAAATCATAAAGATTTTCTACTCTTTTGGCTCTACAAAACCAAGGCAGGTGCACCTAGGGGATTAAAAGATTCACAACTTGGTACTACCTTCACATTTCATTTATTCAATGGTATTCTATTATAATTGTTGGTGTAAATAGGTATTTACTATTTACACTTTACTTAAGTTTACTTAGGTTAATGCATATTTTATTATTTTTTAGTTAGTCACCTAAGAGTATGCATACTCTTGTGAGTTTTCATGTCAACAACACTAGAGTTTGCACCTCATTTATGCACATGGTGTCTACACCATAGGAGTTAGAACTCTAATTAAGCATGTGGTGTCTACAACATCTTTATGTGTGTGATACCTTATCATACCTATCCTCTCATTGATGCACACACATTCATGCACAATGGAGGATGTGTGCTTAGTTGTCATACTTATCTCCTAGTTCCTTCTAGACACATTCTAGATGCATCTCAGAGGCCTTTATATATAGGCACTCCTAACATGCATTGTACATTATAGAGAGGATTCTCATTTTATATTGATCATACTTTGGTCTATTTCTATGCTTGTGTTTGAGCCTCTTGATCTTGAGAGAATATTGCCCTAAGGAAAATTTTTACATGGTATCAGAGTAGAGGGAGATTCTCATCACATAGCCATTGAAGACCTTGTTGCTTCATCTTTTGAAGGGACTTGATTCAGATCCAGAACATCAGCAGTAATTGAGAGCATCTAGAGCTAAAGAAAACCTCACCATTGTGTCCGAAGCGACAATTTGATGAAAATCGGCTATAAATTTGCCTATTTTAGGCCATAGTTGATCATGAGGAAAATTGTTTTTTGCAAACTAGAACCTGAAGGCCTGATTTGAAAATCTGGTATGGTCATCATTCGATTTGGTTAATTTAATTTTAGATCTATTAATTCTACTATTTTTTTTTGCATTTTTTTTTTTTTTTGAATTACTCCCAATTGGGCTAAGAATTTTTTTTTTTGCAGAATCAGGTAGTCACACCTTAACCCTATAAGGAGGAACATTTTCTTGGCAATCGACATTCAAATTCTAGCAGAGGCACATATCCAAGTGGCATAATATTCAGAATCGGGTAGTCACACCCTGGCCCTACAAGGAGGAATATTTGTTTGGTGATCGGCATTCAAATTTTGGTAGAGGCATATATTTGGTTGGGATGATATTCCCCACTAGCCCATGAAATACTTTTTGGCATTGTGAACCATATTCCAGCTACCTAACAAACCATGACATTGCCAACACTTTGTGATGATAGGATTTACAAACTCTATCACCAATTTTTTTCCCAGTGTGGGTGCATTTACTTTGGCAACTATTTTCAAGTTTCTGGTAGGCTTTGATTTATCGGTGCTCAACTTTTCTTTTTTTGGTAACTATTGCTCCCTCTAAACAGAGTCCAGATGGAGAAACTTGAGCTGCCAACACAACACTCATCACTCATAGACATTTAGACACAACACTACTTTCAGAGCTGACACGCATCCACCACGCAGACATCCAACCTAAAAATCTACATAATCTGCTAGTTGTCAGTCCAGTCAGCACTGTACATCTGCTAAGTAGACATATAGTTAGTGTACATACCAAACACATCATTTTTCCATACATATTTGTACGATCGTATGTGGTGATGTCATCATCCATATAGGTGACATCATCACCATGTCAACAGAGGCCTGCTTTATCGCTGACACTAGCAAACTGCTAGGCTAAAATTGATGATCATCTAACTATCATTCTAGGGTAAATTTGAACTGATGTGATGGTCATTTGACTGTCAAATTTAACATTGTGTTTTCCTCTCTAGACCCCTCTTCAGATGCAGTTTTGATTTGCTAGCCCAACTTTGAGAGGTCATAACTTGGTCATCCAAACTCCAAATTAGGTGCAATTTTTTTATTTTGGGTAGATTTTTATGAACTTTTTGCTGGTGTAGGTTTTTTTAGTTTTGGTGCATGGATTTTTTAGAATAAGCATTTTTTGGTGACTATACCTATCTAATCCTGCATTTTGCAAATTCAAACACATCGTACGAGCTCATCTAGACTCCTTTTTAGGTTCCATTTTTTTGAAAGTACATTTTTTTTTTCTACTTTTCAAATTTTCTATTAGATTGTAGGCTTGTGTAGACAAATATACCACTTTCAGAAATAGGTCTTGTTTTTTATTGTATTACTTCATAATTGTTGTATCTTTGAAATACATTGTAAAGTTCTAGATTTGTACTCTCAACAGAGGTTGTGATTAGCAAATTAGAAGCCCACTTTGTCCATTTTGACAAGTGGCTTATTGTAAATGCACTACATATAAAGTGTCAAAATCATTCATTTTTGGGGGGGGGAGGGGGGGGGAGAGGATTTTTTTAGTTGGGCAAAAGGGGGGGTGTGCACTATGTATTGTGTCTCCTTGATCTTGTGCTCTTACATTATGGGTTCTTTTTCAAAGTTAACTCCACATAATTATGCTACTTGTAAAGAAAATATTAAGGAACCATTAGTAGAAAAAGGTTTACTATGTTATGTAACTGGTGCAGCAAAGAAACCTCTTGATGATGTTGATGAAGCTTAGAAAGAAGAATAGGTAAACAGTTGATACCGAGCATTCCTTTGGAAATCGAGCATATGGGCAGTTCAGCAGTATTTACCAAGTTCGCAGTGGTTATCGAGCAGAACAGTGTTCTCCAAGCACTTAGTGTTTAACGAGTGATCAAGGTAAACAAAGAACTTAGTGTTTACTGAGTGATCAAGGTAAACAAAGAACTTAGTGTTTACCAAGTGATCAAGGTAAACTAAGAACTTAGTGTTTACCAAGTGACCAAGGTAAACAAAGGAATCAGTGTTTACCAAGTGAAGAAGGTTATCAATGGATTCAATTTTTACCGAGTGACACAATATTCACCAAGTCACCAATGGTTACCGAGTTCTAAGCTACTTAGAATGATTAGTATGGACCATGCCTCTACTCTTACCAAGTGCATGACGATGCAGTGTATTGTAGTGGATGTCGAGTATGAAAAAGTCACCGAGTCAGTTTATGGAACCCAATTTTTTTACCACCTGGCCGACTCAGTAATGCTTGTTCACTTGTGTTTGGCTGACCTTGCCAGTGTAAATATTGAAATGTATATATCATTTGAAATGATGAGATGTTGAATATCATTAATTGTGTTATGTTGCAATAATTTGAGAAGAAGGAAAACGAATCACTAGCAAAATAGAGGAATACAGCAAGGTCAACATTGATGTAGAAATGATATATCCATCACATTAGGTGATCAAAGCACAAAAGATCTTATTAGCAATCAGTTGTAATCAGATCCATTGCTTCATCCTAACAGGTGAATTAGTTTACTAAATCCTTTAACAAGGTAGACTTGACAATCTTTTGTAAATCTCCTAACAGAGTGCATACTTCATTGTATGTTTGTAAATCCTTTAAAAAGGTGGATCTAGAAATCCTACTTGCTCCTAACAGGGCAGATCATCAGAAGTGATCATTGTAAGCCTTAACCGGCCAACTTTATCCTATAGTATTGAAGTTTTGTGGGTATCATCCCCACCCCAGTTTTACTTTCTAATTGGAAGGTTTCTAGGTCACCAAATCTGTGTGTTCATGTGTTACAAATGTTTATCTTTTCATGCATACAGTAGATCAGATAGATGAATGGTAAAAATATTATTATGCAGAATTGAATTAAAGCTTTAGAGTTACTGATTCACCCCTCCCCTCTCAGTAACCTTCTTAGTCTTGATTATTTCCAACAATTGGTATCAGAGCCTTCTGGTTCTCAGGATAAAGCTTGACAACTTGAGCAAAGATCAAGGACAATGGAGATATTCAAACTTGACAAATCTATTGAAAATGAAAAGCTAGATCTGGAAATGGCCACGACTCAACTCAAAGAAGAAAAGGAGCATCTTTCTCAATCTCTGAAAAGAAGGAAGGAACTTGCAAGACAAATGAATGATCATCAGTATATTGAAGAAAAGATTGAAGACCTTTTACCATCAAGGAATTCAAATGAAGCTAATGAAGCAATCAAGGAACTCCTAGCAAAGATTGGTTCTCTGTAGGAAGAAGTAAGAACGCTCAAAAGAGAACAAGAAATCCAATCCATCAGGTTATGTGAAGTTTTGGAATAGAGAAACAAGGCAAATGAAGATTTAGAGGTAAGAAATAATCTATCCCTTCAGCATGAAGATCTTATAGGACAACTATCTAATGCAAATGAAGAAATTATGAATCTAAGATCTGAGAATGAAAGTTTGAGAAATGATTTAATCACTGAAAGACAAATCAATGCAAGCTTACAAAGTGATCTAAGATCTGAAAGACAAATCAATGAAAGTTTGGAAAATGACTTAAATGTTGAAAAACAAGTCAATGAAAGGATGATAAAATCCCAAGCAGATATGGATCAATTGAATCTGCAAAATGAGCAGAATCTTCATAGACAAAAAGGTAAAGCAGGCCTTGGATATAATGAAGAAGGTGAATCTTCCAAACAGGGTACCCAAAAGAATCAAAAACCTACTTGCAATCATTGTGGTAAATTAGGTCATACATCTAACAGATGTTGGAGCAATGGTAAAGGAAAATTCAATGGTAAATGCTACAATTGCAATCAGCATGGTCAAAAAGCAAATGAATGCAAAGAAAAACCAAAGTTTGAAGGCAAATGTCACAAATGCAAGAAACAAGGTCACAAGGCATTTGAATGTAGATCTAAATCATTCAATCCAGAAAAACAAATTTTCAATGCATTATTTGGTTGGGACTACAATACTTGGTGCAGATGTCACTATTGTGGAGAATATGGACACATTGGAATAAACTGTGCAAGGCATCACCTAAGAAAAAAGGATACTACTATAAGATGTTATACATGTACCAAACTTAGTCTTATATCCAAGAATTGCATGAATATAGAAAGAATTCAAGATGAAAAGAAAGCTAGAGCTGACAACATTCAAAAATAGATGAGACAACAGTGGATTCCAAAATCTACCGAGCCAAAAAATTCAAATAATGGCTATGTCACTCAAGAAATGGGTGACTCCACCATTTCTAATTAGACTCATCAAGTAGGACCAGGGACTACATCTTCAAGAAATATCCTAAAGTAGTTCCAAAATGTAGAAGTGCAAATAAAAAATTAGTATTTCAAATACAAGATATAGTTCACTGTGGTGCATCTACCGAACAAGGTTGGTTTCAGACTTAATTGAGCTAGGTCGATAATGTGAAAGGTTTTTTTTGTTTACCAAATTGCAAGGTTTACTGAGTAATTCGGTGACTATCTGAAAAACCCTAGGCCATCTCAGCTACCTTCGTACCTGAGCATTAATGGCAGATTTTTCATCAAAAAGGCAGAGTTTGATCTCATTTTTCACCACAAATTTAGAATATATAGAGCGAAGAGCTTCCAAGAGTGCGAAAGTGAGTTCAAGTGATTTGAAGTGATTTTCCAACAAAGAATTTTTCTAACAAAATCATTCACTCACCAAGCAGCAATGGCATCCGCAAGCACCAGTAACAACAAGGCAAAAAGAGGCTCTGAAATGCTTGTGAAGGGAGTAGAATGGAAAGCACCTAGTTTCAAGCTCGTTCCCGCCATAACTGAATCGCTCGACCCACATGGAGCCTAATTGAAAATTCCACCAAAGGTACTACTTATAAATGACATTCGTACTCATTTCAAATGCACTGTTCAAGAAATAGGGACACTAGATATGGATAATGCCCTAGCCGAGTTGTGTGTGGATGGAACCCTCAAACTCAAGTTCAAACATCTAGAAACCAAAGGTTTGACCCATATCCCACACCTGCCAAGGAACTTCCAAATGAAATGGATAAGATACATTTTAAGCCATGTGCATAATGGTCAATTTTGGTTAGAGCAACCTATCCTGATAACGAAGAAAATGATTCATAAGATCACAGGTTTGCCAATGTTAAGCAAATCAAAAACCACCAAAACCCTAAGTCGGGATGAACTCCAGAAGTTAACCCTAGCTGAATGGGATGGTAGAGGATTAAAACCTAACAATGTATCTGATGCAAAGTTAAGATTTGAAATATATTTAATTGCATATAAGATGTATAGTTCCAGTAGATTGAATAGCATGCCTTATGAGGCTGTAGATTTAGCCTATAAGGTTGTGAATAAAAACATGGAGTTTGACCTAGTAGATGTGCTGCTAAAACAACTTAATAAAAACATGGACAGTATAAGGACCTCAAAAATAAACTCTTGTAAATTTGGTTCTTTGTTAGTTTGTTTATTTTTCTATGTACAAAATTTTTTCCCTTCAAAAGGTATAGTTGTATGGAGAAAAGATATTCCAGTTTTGTATCAAATAAATGAGTTTGTAGCAGAGATGGGTGAAAATTTTGATAGTATTATGGATAATTATTTTTAAGACTTCAAAGAAAGGACAAATAATAGATTCAGAATCCCTCCTAAGCTTGTTGAGGACTACAAATATGATGTGTGCTTCATGGTTGACTATGACAAGGTATACATTCAGGCAGTCAGACCCCGAGTTGCATGGGTAAAACCTCTTCCTTATGAAGTAAATATTGATGAAGCCAGAGACATTATAGAAGCACTGGTAAATGAGCCAAAAGACCCTAGGCAACAAATTTTTGGAACCTATGAAGAAGATAAGGCCAAAATTGAGCTTGAATTCAAGCTGCCATAGGCCATAAGTAAGGGTAAGAGGAAAATAGCCAAATTGAAAACTTCTACCAGTCCTCTTATGCTCACCGAGGGAAAAGGTGAAGATGAAGAAGGTAAAGAAGAAGAAGAAGGAGAAGAAGAAGAAGGTGAAGAAGAAGGAGAAGAAGAAACTGCAAAAGAACAGCCAAAGAAGAAAGGTAAGGTAATCATTACCAAACCCAAGAAGAAGCCTACTGTAGTATTCACCAGAAGAACCAGGAAAGGTAAGTAGGAACCTATACTAGTTAGGCCTACACCCACATTTGAGCAAAGGCTCAAACAATTGGAGGAAGGAGCTGGCATCACAAATTTCAAAGCATTGAAATTTGAAACTAGAACTAATGCTGAGAAAATGTAGATTGAGGAACTGGTACTCAGCAAGATGGGTAAATGGAAATACTCCCCAGACCAAATTTCCCCTCAAATCTCAAAAGAGCTACTGGAGAGATTGCAATCAAGATGGGAGTTAGCCACCCAAATGGTAAAAGATGTTTATGAGCAATCCCTGAAGAATCTCTGACCAAGTCTCACTGGAATAGAAGTAAAATCTGAAATTAAAAACCATGAAGGTAAAATGATGATCAGATTCCACACTTGTTTGATTTTGATTAAAGACATTGAACATGTTGTAAATGATGCTACAAACATGTGGAAAAACATCTATCATCTACATAAGTGCAATGTAGAACCAGTAGAAATCAAAGATGATGACAACAACAGTGATGATGAGCTTGATAGCACTCCATCCGTCATAGTCTCACTAGGAGAGCTGCATGCACTGGTGGAAGATAAAGAGGAAGAAGACAAGGAGGAAGAAGCTAAAGAGGCAGATTATCTGGTGAAAATTGTAGCAGTAGTTATTGCATCCCTTCCTCACTCTCCACCTAAAACTGTGATATCATCAAGGTTGGAGTTAGCTTCAGTAGGTTTGGTCACATCTACATCAGATATATCATCTGCACCTGCCACATCTTAGCTCTAGGTATCATCAATGGAAGTGTCTACCACTTCATCTACCGAGCTGCATACCTCCACTTCATCTATCGAGCTGCAGGTAACTTCTTCAGTTACCGAGTCATCCACTGCAGTAGTCACCACATCAGAAGTATCTATTACTCCTGTAGTATGTACAATGAGTTTTCCAGTCTGCTCTCCAATTTTGTCAACTTCAGCTACATTAGCACCAATTTTTGCACCAGTAAGCTCTTCAATTGTAAATATTCTGATATGCACATCAATTCTGGGAAGTATATCAATTTTGGATACATTTAGCCCCTCTCTCAGTCTTCCTTTAGTTGGTCCTATTCCAATTTTGACAGCTAGTCCAACCTCATCAACCATTGTCTCTGTTTTCAAAGACAAAGATGTTAGTACAGCAGAAAAACCAAAGACTCCATCAAAACTTCTACTTACAAGCAAGACAATTGATGAGGATGTAGACTTGGATACTGAAATTGTCATTCCAAAGATAGATACAGATACTGCTTCAGTTGATTTACTAAGACTGCTCAGTCAGCGCATAGAACTGAAGGCAAAGCAGAAAAAACTAAGGAATGAGAGAGATAGAGAGTTTAAAATTATTGATGAAGTGAAAAATATAATTACAAAGGCTATAGGTGTTGATGTTGATACTTCTCAACACATTTTGCTACAATTAGAAGAGGCAGTCAATAAATTCAATGAGGATACCTCCAATCAAGAAAAATTGATGGAGAAGGCAGAAAAGAAATTTGATAATAAGGTGCTTGAGCACATTGCTCAGCATATAGCAATAAAACAGGTTGAATTAACCATAGTTTTGGCCAACATTGAAAATTATTTTAATAATGTAACATCTTTTTTTGTTAAGCTTTGTGATGTTACCGAGTATACTAAGGAAATAAGAGAGCAATTGAATAAGATAGATGAGGATCTGAAGGCAAGTGCACAAAACTTGAAGCTTGACCCCAGTTCAACCTCATCTCATCACCTCAGGATAAAAATTTTGTCAGAAAAACAAGCAGAATTGTTGAGAGAAGAGTCAAGGATCCGATCTACATTGTTAGATATTCAAAATATGATCCTTCCCATCATGGACACAATGCAGAAGCACATTGCCCATTCAAAAACATTGATCCATGACAAAAATTTCTCCATTGCAGACCATGTGATTGAACTCTCTACAGAAGTTCAAATAGCCCTATCCACATGCAAAATCCTACAAGAGACTTGGGATAAGACTCTGCAACTCATTCTTCAAGTACATTCAAAGTTTATCTCACATTTTGGTGTTTCTATGTAAATACATTTTTTTTATTCTTTGGCATTATTGTCAAAAAGGGGGAGAAAGAGATACTCAGAAAGAGTTATTGGTGAGATAAATGTACAAAATGGACAAAGAGATACTATAAATAAAAGTCATATAACTCATGTAAATACCTTGTGTATATTGTATGGGGGAGTCATATGTAAGGAAGCCATGTATATTCAGCAGAATCAGTTGTCAGTATGTCAGATATTGTATATAAGTTTTGGCTCATAAGTGTTTTTGTCACTAATATCAAAGGGGGAGATTGTTGGAATAATGATATATTTGTCATTAGTCACAACACTTATTCGATTCTGAATGCTTACCGAGCTCATCACCTAGTCTACAGTTCACACCAAGCATTCAGCAGTTACCTTATAAATTTCGTAGGTAAATAGTTGATACCAAGCATTCCTTTGGAAATCGAGCATATGGGCAGTTCAGTAGTATTTACCAAGTTCACAGTGGTTACCGAGCAGAACAGTGTTCTCCAAGCACTTAGTGTTTATCGAGTGATCAAGGTAAATAAAGAACTTAGTGTTTACTGAGTGATCAAGGTAAACAAAGAACTTAGTGTTTACCGAGTGAGCAAGGTAAACAAAGAACTTAGTGTTTACCAAGTGATCAAGGTAAACTAAGAACTTAGTGTTTACCAAGTGACCAAGGTAAACAAAGAAATGAGTGTTTACCAAGTGAAGAAGGTTATCAATGGATTCAATTTTTACCGAGTGACACAATATCCACCGAGTCACCAATGGTTACTGAGTTCTAAGCTACTTAGAATGATTAGTATGGACCATGCCTCTACTCTTACCAAGTGCATGATGATGCAGTGTATTGTAGTGGATTCCGAGTATGAGAAAGTCACTGAGTCAGAGAAAGTCACTGAGTCAGTTTGTGGAACCCAAGTTTTTTTTACCACCTAGCCGACTCAGTAATGCTTGTTCACTTATGTTTGGCCAACCTTGCCAGTGTAAATATTGAAATGGTATATATTATTTGAAATGATGAGATTTTGAATATCATTATTTTTGTTATGTTGCAATAATTTGAGAAGAAGGAAAGTGAATCACTAGCAGAACAGAGGAATACAGCAAGGTCAACATTGATGCAGAAATGATATATCCATCACATCAGGTGATCAGAGCACAAAGGATCTTATCAACAATTAGTTGTAATCAGATCCACTGCTTCATCCTAATAGGTGAATTAGTTTACTAAATCCTTTAACAAGGCAGACTTGACAGTCTTTTGTAAATCTCCTAACAGAGTGCATACTTCATTGTATGTTTATAAATCCTTTAACAAGGTGGATCTAGCAATCCTACTTGCTCCTAATAGGGAAGATCATTAGAAGTGATCATTGTAAGCCTTAACTAGCCAACTTTATACTGTAGTATTGAAGTTTTGTGGGTATCATCCCCACCCCAGTTTTACTTTCTAATTGGAAGGTTTCTAGGTCACCAAATCTGTGTGTTCATGTGTTACAAATGTTTATCTTTTCATGCATACAGTAGATCAGATAGATGAATGGTGAAAATATTATTATGCAAAATTGAATTAAAGTTTTAGAGTTACTGATTCACCCCTCCCCTCTCAGTAACCTTGTTAGTCTTGATTATTTCCAACAGGATCAACCACATATTTTTATATTACAATATTGTCCTCTACATATTACTACAATTAGAGAAGCCTTAATAATATTATATCCAATTGTAATAGGAAGGATAATATCATTGATTGACATCCCTCATTCAACACCAAACATGTAACAAAATAGCATTATGGAGGAATCTTAAAAAACATTGTCATTAATACTTTCCTTCTAGATTCAAACCATAAATAGATTCAATACTTAGCTAGAATCACCCTCAAATGATGCAGATATGCTTTATTTACCCTAAAACCTCAACTTCTCATTCAATTCTATTGCTCGACACCCTACAACCAAATACAACAAAATCATAATCAATTAGCATTACAAAAGATGTTGAAAAGTTTCAAGATATGTTCTAGTTTTGTTACAATGGTGAATGTTATATGCATATTAGGATCTATAGTGTTATAACAACAAATTTAAGAAGACTAAGATAAACATGTTACCAATATGGTTGCAATTAGCATAGATCAATTTTAGTGAATGAAGGCATGGCACATTTCAACAAAGGAAACAAAACATTACTTTAAATGTAAGGGAGTCATTATTGAGTTCAAAGACATTGAATAGGAGCTACACCATCAGTAAGCTAATATAAAGGTCATTGCTTCAATATAGGATACACTCTCCCTTGCCCTGCAGACATCAATATGCATGACCCTATGATCAACTCTAGCATATTCTACCACCAACATGTTTTAAATGCTTAATTTATACAAATCAACACCTATTCTTTAGAAGAAATTTACAATGATAGTTCAATGCAAAAAATACTATTACCCAGAGTTTCCAAACAATGCAATATTTTGAAGTGCAATATATTGACATCTACTCTAATACAATATGTACATAAGAGGCACTCCCAATATAAATATAGGTCCATTTTCCAATTCTTTTGAAGAAGAAAATATTGCATTCTAGTTTTCCTCTCAAAAATTTTATTCTATGTTATTTCTACCATAAATATGACAATAAATTGAACAGAGCAGAACTACGACACTTCTAATTATACCCCAAACATGTGATATATTCTTTCCATAAGTATCAGTATGTTCAGAAGATTTCATTCTACTTCAAAATTTGAAGCTCTGAAATGTCGGCAAACATATTTATCATCAAGCATTTGAATTTCAAATGTGAAATATTTTTCTAACTTCTTGACAATCATAAGTAGAAATGGCAGTGTTGCAATAAGATCTGTAGGACATGTAATGTAGATTGTGTTCACATTTTGACCAACAATTTCAAGTACATTGAATTGAATATCCTCATCTTGAAGCCTTTTAATCTATCCATTTACTACTACAAAATATACACCAGATGAAAATTCAACATAAATAAAAATGCTAATTTGAATATTCTTAAAAATGAACAAGACACTACTGTTTATCTCAATGATATTTTAGAATCCAAAAACATATGTCCTATTTTATGATATAAAAATTATCAAAATGTATCACCAATTCAAATGCATGCAATAAAACTCATGGATAACATTATGCTGACATAATGTACCTGAAAGCACTATAAGTTGAAACTTTGACACTACATTTTTCATTATTGAGTATGTGAGATATCTTTATGCAAATCATATGCTTCTAAACTAATAAAAAAATATAATTATGTACAGACTGACTATCTAACTGGTGCTAAGTAGAACTCCATCCATATTTAAATCATTAATTGGATGCATGAGCTTTTACATGTATTAAAACAAAGAAAATATCTGAAAATAAGAAGCAAAGAACCTTCAGTTGATTTAGGAGTGTCTGGAAGTGCCAAAAATAGGAGCTCCTTCTTCAATAGGTGTCTATAGGAGTTAAACTATTGTCAAAATGAGTTTCTGATGCATGGAAAGCTCTACATTTAGAACTGGTAGTTAACTATTGGCACACCTCTAAATTATCAAAACTTGTACAAAACCTCTAAAAAAGTACCCTCAAAATCTAGCTCACCAATGCATCAGTGCACCAACACACAAGCACACCTCAAAAGCAGGTTCCAAAAAATGCAAATTTTCACTAAGTGTCAAAATTGAAATTTTGGCTTCTGGGTTTTGTTCCCCTTTATACTAGAGCTATGTCTAGATATTTGCCCTTGAATTTTTTCATAATCCTAGTAACTTGGGCTGCATCTAGAAAATCTAAGGCTTCATATTTTTCTTTCACCTTCTTCCTATAGTTGCCAACCTCAATATGAGTCTCCGCAAAATCTCCTAATTTCACATCCAAATCTAATAATTCCTCCTCTATTCTAAATGCTTGCCTAATGTCATCATCATTAGCAGCTTCGTCAAAAGTTTTTTGAAATTTCTCAACTACTACCTCATACTAGTATTAATTTCTCCCATGCATCATGCTCAAAAATGTCTAAACACACATCACTATAATGCTTCTTAGATTCCAAAATTTGCTCTTGGGCTTGATCCTTGAGCCTCTAATCTCCACATGTAATGTCTCCATTACTTTATTTCCATCCATAATCCTTTCAATCCAATCATCAATCTTGTAGCGATAGTCAAAATAAGGAAGTCAATAATAGAACTACAATGTAAATAGTGGAGAATCATTGCCTGTAGCCATTTAAGTATCCATATATCTTTGGTTTCTCTCCCTCCTATCCAAAATAGGATTCAACAACTCTAAATCGAGAATGCATGTGCAACTTAGTATTCCATATTCATGGATAATAGGTGGAGCTTAAAAAATGCACCATGTTTACATTACTGACCTATATCAAAAATGCAAACATGTTGCATTTTTTAGCTCCACCTAATGTCCTATGCATATCAATTGAGATTGCATATTGAACTAGGTCCTCCTTCTATATTGTTTGAGACCAAGAGATTGACATAGTTAACATCTACTACTATCTCCATTAATTTTATCCACTCAAGCATAATATTTTAATTTTTCTTTGAAACATAAATAGTGAAGGGCATCCAACATATTAATTGCCAATTTCTCTTGAATATGTTCACTAACAAGATCAACTCGTAGTTAGAACAAAAAGTTTCTAATGTAGATCATGCAATGAATAGTTTAAGTGTTTCTTTGATTACTTTAGATAGCCACAAAATGTAAATAGAAGAAAAACAAATTATTAATTTTAATTGCAAGATTTCTAACAAGGTATGTCACTACTACATTTGGGCCTAAATTCCAATGGCAAGCTATCGCAATTATGATGGTAACTCATTGCCCGACTGACATCAAGAGGAATTGGCTCTTGTTGGATGGGCATCAAACTTTTGTTGTCCCAAGTTGCAATGACAAAGGCAACTATCACAATTGTGATGGCCATAGGTGTCATAAATTGAGCTAATGTACTGGAAAATTCATTTTCACTATCATAATTGTGATGGAAATCTATCAAAGACACTATCATATCTATGATGTTTGTATGATAGAAATACTATGGGCCTTACTGAAAGCCATCAAAAACATCAATCACAATCGAGATGGGCATGTGGCAGGAATGTTGTAGGATTGATAGCTATCCATTGAAAGTTGTCGTTACAATTTTGATTGCATGTTGTATTAATAAAAAAAAATGGCAGCAAACATTGAATAGTTGTAGTGCCTACCCCTAAGTCGCATTTCAGTTGTCATTGCCAAACTCTTTTAGGCCAGTCTTATGTTTGATGATTAGTACTATTATTTTGGAGTTTATTAGATATTGTTTTACACTCTGTTTATTATATGATGAGATTACTTGGTACTGTATATTCCATGTATGTATGATGATTATTCAACGTTTTTAGTTATTGATGATGATTAGTGAGATGGATTATTATGTGTCTTCTTATGGATACTTACCCCATACTACATGTGTATGGTGTGCGTGTTTTTTTTTTTTATGTATGGTGTTTCTGATGTAGTTAAGGAAGGGAGTTGTAGCCCCCTGCTAGTCGGGATCTACACGATGCACCACTTCCTATCATTGCTTGTTTAGCTTAGAATATTGTGTCTATACATGCATGGATTTTATGTAGGTTGCAGGTACTAGGTATCAACTTCCCTAAATTGCCAGGATGAGCGTAACCTATCACATTATCTCAATGGTAAGAGAGGGGAGATAAATTCTCAAGTCCAAATCCTAAACCTTTAAGCCATTGTCCTAATTAAAAATTAGGACAAGTATCTAAGCCAAGTACCCTCTAAATGCATTAGATGACGTTAATTCGTGATTATAACCCTTTGTTTAATTTAGTAGGTGTTTTGCTATGATGGGTTTTCGTATGTTGTTTTATGAGTCCTTGGTGTATTTTCTATTAATTAAGTCTAATTAAAAGGTTAAATTAATGATTTAACTTAATGAAAAATTAATATGATATTTTTAATATTTAATTAATTGAGAAATTAATTAAATAAAAGAATTAAATTTGGAGATAAAAGTTTAAAGATAAATTTGGAATGTGATAATATTTATTTTATTTAATAATAATATATTTAGAGTTCATTTTTAAATAAATGTTAAATTTTTTTTTTTTTTTTTTTGAGGGGTAAACGCTTTGACCTGGAGCTATGAACCAGTGAGGCCACAAACGGGGGACCTCATCCCCATGAAATTTGAACCTTGATGGCAAGGATAATGTTAAATATTATTATTAATTGAATTAATAAATATTTTATCAATTAAAGTTTCTAAAATAAATTAAAAGTGGAAAAGATATTAAATTATTAAAGGATTCTAGCTTGCACGATGTATGCATGAGGGTAAAATATGAGAAATTAATTAAAAAGATAAAATAAGAGAAAACAATAATGTTATTTTAATTTTATAAAGTGCACATGAGATTAAAGTAATAAATTGATTAAAAATAGAAGTCAAGTGGAAAATTAAATAAAGTTATGTAATAATCTGGTTAATGTGCATGAAAAGATAAAGCAAAGATTAATAAAAGTTAATTTTGAGTTGAGACTTGTGAGCAAGGAGTCCTCTCGAGTGAACGCACAATTAGTGCCCCGATTTGAGGAGAAAACTCCTTATCACAACTTTGGGGTTCATTTTTGAGGGGGTCATGAATTTTGGAGAAAGGAATTTTGGGGAGACATCTTTTGGCAGCGAATTTCAGAAGGAGAATTCTAAGAAAGTTTTTCATAGGAAAGTTATTGAAAAGGAGCGAATTCTCTCACAGTTTTTCAGGGTTTTCGTATTAGCATCAGGATCAGGTAGGGTCTTGTGCTTTGATCATTGATTAATTTCACAATTATCCTTTCCTATCTTCTTCGTGTCTATGGATTGTAAAATCCGAATTCTCTGTGATAGAAGTTTAAGCATTTCAAATATTGTGAATTTTTACATGCTTGTCAATCAACTACTTTATACATAGGGATTAGAAAAGAAAAGAAAAAATTGGAGAAACCCTCGTTTCTAGATTAAAGAATTATTATATTTAATTTGGGTGTGATCTAAAATTAAAAAGAAAATTGATTGGTTGCTCAAATTTTCTCTATCAAATTAACATTGAAAATAATTTTTTTTTAAAATTAAAAATTAAAAAAATTAATTATATTTATTTATTTATTTATTTATTTATTTATTTATTTATTTATTTATTTATTTTTAAAAGTTTGTGGAGGCGAGTTTTTTTTTTTTAAACAAACAATATTATTAGTATGTTAGGCAAATTTTATTAAATTTAAATATATTTAAAAACATAATAATAATAAATAAATTTTTGGTGAAGATGTGGGGCAACCAATCCCCCAACTCCCAACACCCCTGCACTGACAGCCGCTAACACAAGACCTGCTGATGCAGGCACTGTCGTCGAAGGCCTACGGCAACGGTGGCCACCCTTTTAATTAAGGGTTGGTGCTACAAACATTGTACCGTGCCTGCGATTAAATCGCATTAACTTTGTGTTATTTAATTAATATTTTATTAAAATTAATTTATGTTTAATATAGTTTATTTAATATTAATGCTATTAAATTTAATTTGTATTTTGTTAAAATTTAATTAATATTTAATATGATTTTTAATTAATAACTTATTAAAAATTCATATTATTTAAATTATAATTAATTTTAATAATTGATTATTAATGTTATTAAAGTTAATTTATAATGAATTTAAATTATTAATTATTAATATTATTAATAAATTCTATTAATATATATTAATAATTAATTAAATATTATTGATATAGTTTATTATTTAATAATTAACTTAATTAAAATTAGTTTAATTAAAGTTAATTAATAATGGATATTAGTGGATAAAATCGTAGAGTTAGATTATTGATTTAATGGAAGTTATTATTGAGGGTTTAATCAATGATGTTAAAAATTTATAATTAATGATTTTAATAAAGTCATAATTATTTTATTTTAAATCATTAAGGATAATTTTTATAACTTAATAAAAAAAAAAGATTATCCTTAGAATATTTATAGGGTAATTGTACAATCATTTAAATATAGAAATGGGTTAATTGTAAGGGGTAATTGCGAAAACTTATTACTTGAGATATACATGAAACTGGAACTTAAAACCTTACATTAACTCAACAATATATTATCATTCATACCCAACTGTGTGATGATTCTATTTCTATGTGACTATTTTGTTGTCTATGATTTGGGGTTTTGGGTTGTCCTAGTGTTGACCAGTCAAGGATGTTTACTAGAGGCTTGGGAGTTATGTGAATGTGATATTGTCATGTTTTGATCTCGATCTTTTAAAAATCAAACCATGATGATGTGTTGATATGCTCTATGATGGATGTTTTTACTATTTGTTATTGCTTTCCAGTTTCCTTGTGTGAAGTTGAGGTGTATGTATTTGAGATACCTGACTTAACCATTTTTGAGTCATCGATCAGTTTTATATATATATATATATATATATATATATATATATATATGATTTTTCTTCTAGTCGCTTTGAGAGGACTGAGATGTTTTGAGTGATTTTTTCTTGATGATGTCATGTTTTGACATGTTTTGACTTGTCCAATCTGGAGTCTTTGATCAGTATTGTGATTTATTTTGAAATATTTTTCTGGTTTCTTGTTAAGAACCGATGGATATTGTGATTTATCATTGATGCCTTGAGTGGCTGATAGAGAACTGTTGTGATCATTATGATTATTATTGGATGCTTTTTAGTTGCTCGTGGAGAACTGATGTGATTATTGTGGATTATATTTATGATGCTTTCAATCACTTGTATAGGACTGAGGTGATTTTATTATGATTCTTTAATTTTTGATTTCATGAGCCTAGGGTAGGTTATCTATGTGTAGTGTTGGGAAGTGGCTTGCAATAGGGTTCAGGGCCCTAAGAGGCTACCTAGAGAAACCCATTGTAAGTTGTTTAAATAAGTGAAAACATCTCACCTAAATACTGACTTAAATGAACCTAATAAGATAACTGTATGTTCTTCCCCATGCTTTGAGTGCTAGTACAGACTAGGATGGGGTAGAGGGAATGCTTGGTTGTGACCTTGCATTTCGTAGTATACCTCATCAGTACGAGAGGATACTAGTGGTTGCAGGATCATAGGGGACCCAAGATTCCTAGAGGATTGCTCGGGTAACTTCCAACTTGACTTTTGCAATGACACTTTCCCATTTGCATAGTAGGTTTCCTATGTATCTTTGTGGTACCTCTGGGTCTAGATGTCGAACTAGGTTGGAACCTTTGAGTTAGTATACTTTTAGGATTTCCCAGACTTAGAGACTAACTGTGTTTTGTGTTTTGATATCCTGTTTGGGACTTGAGACTATCTCCTCAGCATGGTGGGAGTGGACCAGTTAGGTTCTATGCAATCGGGTGGTAGTGCTTTTTACTCTTACTATTGAGGTCCATCCATGGTCACCGTGGCTAGAGCTTTCTTGGTTGGCATTTACCTTCATTCTGTTCCTAGATTATTATGATAGATGGTTAGATTTTATGATGGATGTTTTATCATTATGGATGTATGGATGTATCATGTATGATGAATGATTTTATTTATTTTATTGTACTATGTATCATGGATTTGAGGATGATGTATCTTTATTTCTACATATGTATATTCTTTTAAGCCTTTCATACCCTATGACATGTACAGTGGATGAATGAGCATTCCAAATTAATTTTCCAAGAGGAATTCAGAACAAATGTATATTAAATAGACTTTGGATTTCCTAATTATTCTTTCATGTGGATATGGTAGTTGATAGACTTAGAATTAATTAAATTTAAATGTGACATGTCTTGGGATCCTTAAGGAATGTAATGTGTTATGTATGTTTGTTAATGATTTCATGTTATTGCTTCTGCTACTATGTGTTTAATGTGTATGTTATACTTTTTTACTTCAAAAAAAAAAATGTTTAGCAAACTTAGTAAAACCTTATGTTAATTATTTTGGATCCCTTGGCAAGGCGTTACAATAGCTATGATGTAACCATAAGTTTATATTGTCATGCAATCATAGGTTAATATTGAGCTTCACTTGGTTTTGAGAATAGTTTAATATTCTCTACTAATCAAGGCCAACCACATTAAGGTGGAAGCTCATTTGTCACCCCCCCTCCCCCCTCCCCCACCACCCCAACATCTAAATTCCCTGTTAACATCTAAAATATTTAAGAAATGATCAATGTTTAAAGTACAAAGAAAAGTTCCAGACCTACAAAAGTGACATCATTTTCTCATGTTGTGGTGTCTATCATTTTTCCATCAGATCCAAAATTAGATTTTGCCACTCTAAATTGAGAATGTACATGTTGCTACATTCAAATGCATGGATAGCAAGTACAGCTAATAAAACACAACATGATTACATTTATTTAATAGGTCTATTAAGTTTTTAAAATTATAGACCATCATGAACAATGTTCATGATGGTCTATAACTTAAAATACCTAATTAAAGATCTCTAACAAAAATGCAAACTTGTTGTGTTTTTTAGCTCTGCTTGATGTTGTATGCATATGAATTGAAATTGCATATTGAACTATGGTGTCGTTCTGCATTTCCTAAAAATGAAAATTACACACAATTAGTTGTCATACAATTATAGGTTAATGTTGAGCTTCTCTTTGTTTTGAGAATAGTTTAATATTCTCTACTAATTAGGGCCAACCATGTGAAGGTGGAAGCTCATTTGGCCCCCCCCTCCAACCCACCCCCCCCTCAACATCTAAATTCCCCATCAACATATAAAATCTTTAATAAAGGATCAATCTTTAAAGTACGTAGAATGTCCTCATCACCTCCTTCTACTCTCAGGGGAAGTCCATCTTCATTGCTCATGAGCAATTCATCACACAAGTACATCTAGGAATGTGCTCATTGCCTCCTGCATAAAATTAATCTAATATTACAAAATGCCCCTATGAAATAATAGTTCAAGTGAAATAAACACATGAAAAATGAGAGAGAAAAAGAGAAATCTACTTACCAATAGGTCTTGTCATTGCATTCATGGTCATGCTGCCTATTGAGTGAGTTTTATTGTTTTTCTATTGTGCCAAGATCTCTCTATATGTATATATACATACATACATATACACATATATACAAATATAAAAATATATATGTGTATATATGTATACACATACATACATATATATATGTATACATACATATATATATGTATACATACATATACAAAGATCACAAGGGCACAAGAACGAGATGTAGAGATCACAAGGGTAGGGCAACAAAATGCAATGATCACAAGGACATGGAAATGAAATCCTAGATCTCTACTAATCTTCACAATCCACAAGATCTCTCTCTATATATACATATGTATACATAGACACATACATATGTGTGTGTATATATATGGATATATATATACATATACATACATACATATATACATACATACACACACACACACACATATATATATATACACATACATACATATATACATACATACATTTGCATATGCAATTTTATCAAGTTGAAAAATTGTATTTGATCCTGCTAGCTCGAAACAACTGATTGTTCATTTTATTGTACCTAATCCAATGAAAATTCTACAAGAATTTGTAATCAACCCAACTAACCAATAGCTAGATCAAATTAATAGCAACAATACATACTTGCAATCCTCGTAGGGAGTGTGTGTTAATACATGTATGGCTACATCTTTGGCTTCCATTGTTGGACAAGCATATGGAGCCTTTATATCCAACCATTCATTAAAAATTTAGGAACATGCTTCACGCTTGGAAAACAAGTGATGCATCTACATATGCAATTTTATCACCTTGGAAAATTATATTTGATCCTGCTAGCTAGGAATAATTGATTGTTCATTTTATTGTACCTAATCTGATGGCAGTTCTATAGGAATTTGCAATCAACCTACCTAATTAGCAACTAGAAAAAATTAATAGTAGTAGTAGATACTTGAGATCCTCATGGGGAGAGTGTGCTAATGCATGCATGGTTACATCCTTGGCTTCCATTGTTGGGCCAACATATGGAGCCTTTATGTCCAAACATTTTTTATAAATTAGGGAATGTGCTTCATGCCTAGCATTCAAGTGATGTATCTGCATATGCAATTTTATCACCTTGGAAAACTATATTTGATCCTACTAGCTGGGAACAGCTAATTGTTCATTTAATTATACCTAATCTAATGATAGTTCTGTGGGAATTTGTAATCAACCTAGCTAATCAACAACTAGACCAATTAATAGTAATAGTAGATACTAGGGATCCTTGCAGGGAGAGTGTGCCAATACATGTATGGTCACATACTTGTCTTCTATTGTTGGGCTAGTGTATGGAGCCTTTATATCCAACCATTCATTATAAATTTGGGAATGCACTTCATGCTTGGCATTCAACTGATGCAGCTATATATGCAATTTTATCACCTTGGAAAATTGTATTTGATCCTGCTAGCTGGGAATAGTTGATTTTTCATTTTATCGTACCTAATCTAATGATAGTTCTATAAGAATGTGTAATCAATCCAACTAATCAACAACTAGACTAGATTAATAGCAATAGTAGATACTTGGGATCCTTGCATAGACAACATGCCAATACATGCATGGTTACATCCTTGGCTTCCATTATTAGGCCACTGTATGGAGCCTTTATATCCAACCATTTGTTATAAGTTTAGGAATGTGCTTCATGCTTGGCATTCAAGTGATGTATCTACATATACAATTTTACCACCTTGGAAAACTATATTTGATCCAACTAGTTGGGAATAGCTGATTGATCATTTTATTGTACCTAATCTGATGATAGTTCTACAATAATTTATAATCAATGTGGGTAATTAGCAACTAGACCAAATTAATAGTAGCAATAGATACTTGGGATCCTTGCAAGGAGAGTGTGCCAATACATGTATGGCTACATTCTTTGCTTCCATTGTTGGGCCAGTGTATAGAGCCCTTATATCCAACCATTCATTATAAATTGGGGAATGCACTTCATGCTTGGCATTCAAGTGATGCATTCGTACATGCAATTTTATCACCTTGGAAAACTGTATTTGATCTTGCTAGTTGGGAACAACTAATTGTTCATTTTATTGTACCTAACCTAATGATAGTTCTACAAGAATTTGTAATCATCCCACCTAATCAAAAAGTAAACAAAATTAATAGCACCTATAGATACTTGGGATCCTCGTAGGGAGAGCATGCCAATATATTCATGGTTACATCCTTGGCTTCCATTGTTGGGCCAGCATATGGAGCTTTTATATCCAACCATTCGTTATAAATTAGTAAATGTGCTTCATGCCTAGAATTCAAGAGATGCATCTACATATGCAATTTTATCACCTTGGAAAACTATATTTGATCCTGGTAGCTAGGAACAATTGATTGTTTGTTTTATTGTACCTAATCTGATCATAGTTCTACATGAATTTGTAATCAACCTAGTTAATCATCAACTAGACCAAATTAACAATAGCAATAGATACGTGGGATCCTTTTAGGGAGAGCATGCCAATATATGCATGGTTACATCCTTGGCTTCTATTTTTGGGCTAGTGTATGGAGCCTTTATATCCAACCATTTGTTATAAATTGGGGAATGCTCTCCATGCCTAGCATTCAAGTGGTGCATCTACATATGCAATTTTATAATTTTGGAAAATTGTATTTGTGTTGGAAATATAAAGAGGAGTAACTAAGCAAGGAGGGGTGAATTAGTTACCACTAAAATAAATCCCAGATCCCTTAGATGCTAGTACAAAATAAACTCTAAAAAATAGAACTTTGTTGATGCTCAACAAACACATAATAATGCTATAACTCGAACATGAAAATATTAAGATGTTATTTGTAATTACTTATTACTTTAACTTAGTTGTAAACATATAAAAGAAATAACATGAACACATTTGACACCAAGATTTAACGCGGAAACCCAATTTGGGGAAAACCACCAATTGTAACTAGTTACTATTTTTCACTCTTCTAAAGTGACCCCTATTAGGAGACAACCCTATTAAAGGCTATAAAACACACTATTATGTGTGACCCTATTATAGGAATTAATCACCCTATTAGGAGTGGTCATGTTAGAGGTCTTTGGACAATTCAATAGAAATGTCACCTCATTAGAGGATTTACAAATAGTTGTTAAGCCAACTATGTTAAGAGATATAGGTCATTGCTACAATGATTAGAGGGTAACAATGGCATTACCTAATTTGGATGCAACTGAATTGCTAATTACATATCTTAATTCTGGCTTATACTTTATCCTTCTTGATCAAATATGTCTTTTCAGCTCCACAAGGATATTTTTCTTATCCTTCTGATTCGCTTCCTCTTAACATCTTCAATTATCTTATATTTATTCACACTTTCTAAATCTAAACTTGACCTTATATTTATATATTTCATATTGTCAAGTTGGCTAAAATATAACTTAGAATAATTAATATTCATCTTCTTAGTTGGCTAGAACCAGTAGATAAATCAATTAAACTCAATATGCCAAAGCAAGAAAATCCTTTGTTAGTTGACCCTACTTAGTAGACACTAACTCAAAAATGATTTTCCTATGTTAACCAAGTGAACTCAATCAACACTACATACTCACAAAGTCCCTTTGGTAATCAAGTGAGCTTGGTTAACATTGGTTCTATCCAAAATTTCCTTCGTTAACCAAGTGAGCTTGATTAATACTCAACTTCCACAAACTTCCCTTTGGCACCCAAGTGAACTCAATAGATACTATCTTCTGAACTGGGAAAGCTCAAGAATATTCACTAGACAAAGAAAAATGTCTTCAATTCCTAAGTGAACTCCGCATACACTGACTAGTAATGATATGACATTTTATGTAACATCAAAGACAATACACAATTAATCAATTGTTTCAACAATCTCCCTCTTTGGCATTGATGGCAACACAATATGTCATAATACAATGAAATATTAGAGAAAGAATAAAGTAAGGAACATATCCTTAGTTTCATTCTAATTCTCATCCATGAGAACTCCCTCTACTAGTGTGATCTCTGCCTACCTTCAATTTCTCCCTCTGTTAGAAGACTCATGTCTACTAGAACTTCCTTTGATAGAAAACTCTACTTTTGATATTAAACCAAGTTCATTTGCACAATATGTCATAATACAATGAAATTTTAGAGCAAGAATAAAGTAAGGAACATATCCTTAGTTTCATTCTTATTCTCATCCATGAGAACTCCCTCTATTAGTGTGATCCCTCTTTGACATCTCTTTCTCTTTACAAAATTTCTATGAGATATGATGACAAACTTCTCCACAAAATTTCTATGAGATATGACAGCAAATTTCTCCCTCTTTGACATCACATGCCAAAGACAATGTGCAAGGAATATCAATGTACCTCAAGTATTGATTCATTTACAATATGGCATTATCAATATTGCATCAATTGATTGATCTTCAACATACTCTAGTTGATACGTCACTAAACTTCTTTAGTGAGCTTCAGATAAGGGAATGACTCCTAACTCACCTCTTAGATATAGAAATGCATCCTTAGGTAATGGCTTGGTGAATATGTCTATAATTTTCCCTTTTATATTTATTTATTCCAATCTAACTTCTTTATCTTGTACCAATTCTCTCAAGAAATGATATTTTATAGCAATGTGTTTTGTTTTGGTATACATCACTGGATTATTTGATATATTGATTACATTGGTGTTATCACAATATATGACTACTAGATCCTTTATCTCTATCTTCATACCTACCAATAGTTGTTTGAACCAAACAATATTAGAACAATTGATTATTGTTGCCACATATTATGCATCTACTATGGACTGACAAATGCAATTCTATTTTTTTCTTGTCCAAGACACTAGTCTTTAACCAAGAAAGAATGCTCCACCACTAATTCTTTTTTGTCATCAATATTTCATGTCCAATTAGCATCATTGAATAATTTTAAGTCCAAATAGCCTCCTATTTTGTATCATAAGCCATATTCTTCAGTACCTTTCAGATATCTCATGATTCTCTTAATTTCCATCATGTGATTTTCTTTGGGATTTGTTGAGAATCTTGCCACCATATTGACTGCTAGTGTAATAATAGGCCTTGTATGCACTACATACTACAATTTTCCAATCATTGATTTTTATGTGGTCTAATCTACCTCTTAGGAATCATCATTTTTGGAAAGCTTATGTCTAGTAGACATAGGGGTTCCAACTGGTCTTGAATCCTACATTCCAAATTTCTTTAGTATCTCCTTAATATATTTAGATTGAGTAATGTAGATACCATCTTTCTTTGTTGGATCTATAATCTAACAAAGAATTTTATCTCTCCAAACATAGAAATCTTGAATTCTTTACTCATTTCTTCTAAAAATACTTTGCACAAGTCATAATTTCCTATGAGTAAAGTTTCATCCACAAATATTTTTTCCAACACAATCCTTTTGTCTAGTCCTTCTTTGATATACATACTATTGTTATAATTTGTTCTTTAAAACCAATCAGTACCAAGTAGTTATGAAGTCTTTCATACCAAGCTCTAGAAGCTTGCTTGAGACCATATAATGCCTTGTGTAATTTATAGACCATGTCCTTTTTGCTAGGATCTACAAAACCTTTTGGTTCTTCAAAGTAGACTTTCTTGTCAAAATTTTCATTCAAGAATGCAAATTTTACATCCATTTGATAAACTTTAAATCCTCTATGTGTTGCATATGCTAGTAAAGTTCTAACACCTTCTAATCTTGCAACAAGAGCAAAACTTTCACCATTATTAATACCTTCTTCTTGAGAATAGCCTTTAAATACTAACCTTGCTTTGTTTCTAGATACTTCTCCATCTTAATTTAACTTGTTTCTGAATACTCACTTTGTGCCAATCAAATTTTTATCCTTGGGTCTCGAAAAAAGAGTCCAAGCTTTTTTTTTTCTCTATATGTTCTATTTCTTCATTCATTGCTTCAATATAACTTTCATAATCCAAAGCATCTTTAACATTTCTAGGTTAAAATTTAGCAAGTAAACATGTAGCTTTTAATTTGTTCCTCATCATAGTTCCATCTGATTTGTCTCTAATGATCTAATTAAGTGCATGGTGCCTTCTGACATATCTTGCTAACACAAGTTCTTTGGATTTGAAGTGAGTTTCACTTATTTCATCATGAACCTTAGTATCAAGTTTGGGTCCCACTGTGTATGACTCAGGTCCATCATACTCGATTTGCTTTAGCTTGATGGCCTCTGACTATGACTTAGATCCTTTAGACTGTGACTCGAGTTGCACTATTTACAACTCAGTAGCTATTGGAGATTTTGGAGACTCAAGAGGTGAATCCTCCTTTCTTTCAGATGGATTTTTTAGGGTATCAGGTTCATAGTAAACAAATCTTTTGTAATCCTTAGGCTCTTTGTTGCTTTCTTCTTCACTCTTTTCTACAAACTCATCAATTCTCGCATGTGCACTTTCTGTGATTTTATGAGTAGACAAATTCAAACACTTGTATGTTTTACTCCTATAGGAGTATCCTAGGAATATACCTTCATCACCTTTGACATCAAATTTTCCTTTCCTAGATTCTTTCAAGATATAACATTTGTTGCCAAATACTTTCAAGTAACTTACATTAGGTTTGTAGCCATACCATAGTTCATAAGGAGTTTGATTTGATTCTTTCTTCAGATGTACTCTATTTAAAGTATGAATTGTAGTGATGATAGCTTCCTTCTAGTGTTTGATTGCAACAATATTTTCTATTATCAATGTTCTTGCACAATCCATGATGGATTTGTTTATTCTTTCAGCTATACCATTCTACTGAGGTGTACCAGGGGCTGATACTTGTCTTTTAATTTTCTTTTTCAATGAAGAATTAATTGAATTCATTGGAGATGAATTCACCACCTTTTTTTGATCTCAAACATTTCAACTTTTTTCTAGTTTCTTTTTCTACTCTTTCCAAATACCACTTGAATTTTTGAAAGCTTCTGATTTTTCTTTTAGATACATTATAGTCATCATTCTACAATAGTCATCAACGAAAAAATGAAAATCTTATCTCCACTATAACTCTCTATTCCAGTAGGTCCACATAAATCTTTATACACAAGCTCGAAGACTTCTTCACAATGATAGTTCTTTCTTTTGAAACTAGTCTTTCTTATCTTACCAATTTGACAATTTTTGCATAGACCCATATCAAGTTTCCTCAAGCTAGGAATACCTCTTACTCTTATGCATTTTCTTATCTTAACCATATTATCAAAGTTTACATTACATAATATTTTGTGTGATAACCATCATTCTTCTACTTGAGCAATAAAACATGAACTTTCACTCAGATCAAGATAGAATAGATTACCTTTCGTTTGTTTGCCAAATCCAACCAAGTTTCCTTTTCCATCCAATAGTTTGGCCTTTCCATCCATAAATTCTGCCTTGAATCCAATGTTATTCAACTATGCCATACTTAGTAGATTATTCTTTGTCCTTCAACCCAATAAGCATTATCAAATATAAGTTCTTTGGTAAAAAAGGAACAACCTTTTTTCTTTTATGCAACAAGGTTCATTGTTTCCAAATCTCACGCTACCACCATCCTAATATTCCATGTGCTCAAACTTTGTTTTATCTCCAGTTATATGATGTGAGAAACCATTATAAATAATTCATGTATCATTTTTTCTAACATGAGAGATAAGTTCCATCTTATCTCTTTCATCATCAGATTCATCTTTTATAGCAATATATACCATTTCATCTTCATTGTTATGAGAATCTTTAGCCATAAAACAAGATTTATTACCTTTTTCCCTATAGTCCTTGTAGTTTTTGAATTCCTTCATGCCCTTTTTTTTTTTTTTTTTTTTCATCCTTTTTTTCTCTATTTGGGCACCTAGTAGCAATGTGACCAACTTCTTCACAAGAAAAATAGATTAGAGGAACCTTACCTTTGTACTTTCCTATGCCTTTGGAATATTTCCTTGCAAGTAGGGCTTCAACAACTTCAAGATCACTGTCTAAAATTTCTTCATCTTCTTCTTCTTCACTTCCTAAATGATTGGTCTTTGATTTATTGCTCTTTTTCTTAAGTGAGAGTTTGGCTTCAAATGCAGATTCAATGCCTTTGAAACTAGGAACATAGTTACCATACTTATCCAACTCAAAAGTTGTCAATCTTCCAACTAGAGCATCCAAAGTTATATTGCTATTTGGATCACATCTCATCTCTTGAATAATAGACACTCTAATTGCATAGATATAAAGAATGGTTCTAAGTACCTTTCTTACAACTAATTTGTCATTAATGTCTCCTCTTGATGCTTTGATTGCACTCACATTTGATTTGATTCTTTCTACATATTTTGCAATGTTTTCATCTTCTCTCATTTTCATCTAATCAACTTGACCTCTGAGACTTTCAACTTTAGCTTTTCTTACATTGTCATCTCCTCCACAAATATCTTTCAATTTGGTCCACATTGCATGTGCTATAGTGTAGTCTTTTACTTCATCAAATTTACCATAACTTAGAGCAGATGCAATATCAATCATCACAATGTTATGATTTTTATTTTCAACAATATCTTCAACTGATAATGTTCTAGTAGGAGTCTTGTATTTAGCATCAAGATACTTACAACCTAAATCACTGATAATTGTCAGATGTAATCTCATAAGTCTTTGTCATGCTACAAAGTTGTCTCTATTCAATCTAGGAATCTCTCTTCTACAAGACATCTTGATCTTTAGCTTAGGTCCTTGAAACCTTCTCTGCAAGCACCAAAAGCTCTAATACCAATTGTTGGAAATATAAAGAGAATTAGAGGGGAGGGGTGAATCAATTACCACTAGAATAAATCCTAGATCCATTAGATGTCAGTATAAAATGAACTCTAAAAAATTGAACTCTACTGATGCTCAACATACACACACAAATGTTGTAACTTAACAAATTCTGAGAATGCTCAGCAAATACTTAACATGAAAATATTAAGATGTTATCTGTGATTACTTATTACTTTAAATTATTTGAAAACATATAAAATAAATAGCATGAACACATTTGACACCAAGATTTAACATGGAACCCCAATTTGGGAGAAACCACCAATTGCAACTAATTATTGTTTTTCACTCCTCTAAAGTGAGCCCTATTAAAGGTTACAAAACACACTGTTAGGAGTGACCCTATTAGAGGATTTAATCACCCTATTAGGAGTGGCATTGTTAGAGGTCTTTGGACAATTTAATAGAAATTTCACCTTGTTAGAAGATTTACAAATAGATGTTAAGCCAACTTTGTTAAGAGATTTAGATCAATGCTACAATGGTTAGAGAGTAACAATGACATGACCTAATTTTGATACAACTAAATTGCTAATTACAGATCTCAATTCTAGCTTATACTTTATCCTTCATGGTTGAATATATCTTTTCAACTCCACAAGGATATTCTTCTTATCCTTCTGATTCGCTTCCTCTTAACATCTTCAAGTATCTTCTATTTATTCACACTTTATAAATCTCAACTTGACCTTACACTTATATCCTTCATATTGTCAAGTTGGTTAGAATACAACTTAGAATAATTAATATTCATCTGCTTAGTTAGCTAGAACCAACAAATAAATCAATTAAACTCTATATGCCAAAACAATAAAATCCTTCATTAGCCAACCCTGCTTGGTAGACACTAACTTAGAAATGATTTTCTTATGTTAACCAAGTGAACTTGGTTAACATTGCATACTCACAAAGTTCCTTTAGTAACCAAGTGAGCTTGGTTAACACTAGTTCCATCCAACATTTCCTTCATTAACTGAGTGATCTTGATTAACACTCAAGTTTCACAAACTTTACTTTGGCGCCTGAGTGAACTTGGTAGATATTGTCTTCTAAACTAGGTAAGCTTAGGAACACTTGGTAGACATAGAAATTTGTTTTCAATGCCCGAGTGAGCTCAGGATACATTGACTAGCAATGATATGACATTTTGTGTAACATCAAAGACAATCAATTAATCAATTGTTTCAACACTTTGATCTTACTAGCTAGGAATAACTGATTTTTTGTTTTATTGTACCTAATCTAATAATAGTTCTATAGGAATTTGTAATCAACCTAGCTAATCAACAACTAGATTAGATTAACAATAGCAGTAAATTCTTGGGATCTTTGTATGGTTAGCATACCAATACATGCATGGTTATATCCTTGGCTTCCATTGTTGGGCCAGCAAATGGAGCATTTATATCCAACCATTCATTATAAATTGGGGAATGTGCTTCATGCTTGGCATTCAAGTGATGCATCTGCATATGTAACTTTACCACCTTAGAAAAGTGTATTTGATCCTACTATCTGGGAATAGTTGATTGTTCATTTTATTGTACCTAATCTAATGATAGTTCTACAGGAATTTATAATCAACCCAACTAATCAATAACTAGACCAGGTTAATAGAAACAATATATACTTGGAATCCTCACAAGGAGAGCATTCCAATACATGCATGGTTACATGCTTGGCTTCAATTCTTAGGCCAGCTTATGTAGCCTTTATATCCAACTATTTTTTATAAATTGGGAAATGTGCTTCATGCCTAGCATTCAAGTTATGCATCTACATATGCAATTTTATCACCTTGGAAGATCGTATTTGATCCTACAAGCTGGGAACAACTAATTGTTCATTTTATTGTACCTAATCTGATGATAGCTCTATAGGAATTTGTAATCAACCTAGCTAATCAGCAACTAGACCAATTTAAATAGGTTATGGCATGGGCATATTTTATTCTCATTTATCATATGGTTGCAATGTTGGAGGTAACATTTTTTTATTTGTGTAGGATATAGAGGAAGAGTAGTGGTGTTGGTAAACATGAAAATTTAATAATGTGAAGTCACCTTGAGGAACTTGTGTATGCTCTTGACAAACATATCATCAAAAAATTTCATCATGACCTTTTTTGCTTCTACATGTTTTTTTATGGAGCCTTCAGACACATAGTGCTCACAAATGTCTATTTAAGAATGTATGTGAACCTATAATGCACTACTATGTGGTGAAATATGTAGAAAATCATATAATTCTTTATCACACAAGGTCTTTCACTTGGTGTGCTCATTCATTAAGTTAAGCACCTGATTTTTCATTTCAATTCATGATTTATCTATTTTGGGCTTAAGAACTAGCACAGCAGCCTAGAAAGAGTACCAAAGAAGAGATGGATCTCACATTCATTCATTATCACATGAAGTAAAAAACAATTGTGAACATCCATAAAATAGTCTCATAATGTCTAAATCTAACATCTAACATTAGTTCGTCCTTTAACATTCATTAATAGTAGCACATAAATACATAACATTCAATAACATGTGAAATAAGATATTTAAACATGCCTCGACCAATTATGATTTAATTTTGGATCACCTACCTGATTAGTTTGGAATTTTGTTCTCACCAAAAATCATAAAATGTAACAACAACTATGCCAACACAGAGCATAAAAATATTATTATCGTGCACTAATCATGTTTTTAGCTCTTTTGACATAATCGTTCTTACATTTTTTTGGTTCAATCTCCAATTGGTTAGTATGTGTTTTGAAAATTTATTCTTGGATTGTGAGTGGGGAAAAAGAGAAACATCAAACTTGAAAAAGATGTACATAAATACTATTAATTTTTAAATTTCAATTTTATAAATTACAAAGAGAACCATAGAATTATAAGAAACTATTGTGGTTTGTACTATTTGAAAAATATAGTTACAAGTGATAAATTTATATACCTTTGATTCAGAAAGCACAAATAATGGAAATGAAGTATTGTAGAAGGTGCAAGCTCAACTACCCCCTCCCCATGTGGATCAAACTATTAAATATAGAATAGTTAAATCAATACATACATACATATACATACATAACTAAATGCTAGCTAACTATGTCCAAGGAATCTCCACACAGGAGGCATTCTCTACATACCAAGCTTCCTACATACCTGTATCCACGGGATCAAGACCCTTGAACTACTACTTTAATGAATATGTAGTTCTGGTTTCTAATTATTTTGATGTAGTTGTATTCCTATAACCACTGGTGAGATTTACTCACCTAATATAGATCTTTGCCATTATACACCTACTCAAGTGAATTAGGCAATTTTTTATAATTATAATACTATAATACCCTAGTAGAACTTTTGTATTGTAGTTTGCACTTAATGTAAGGTTAACTTGTATATGTCCTAACTCACTCCTTATATATTTATGTTTAAAGGTTTGTGACAATAATCAGTGGGTCTAAATAGACTAGTCAAGTTAATGCTAAAACATACAGTTTAGCCTTTTATTTTCAAAATCTAGGTACACTAGGTACATATAATACCTTAAAATATAAACCTTGTGATTTAACATATAATGTCTTAAAATAGTCAAGTTCTATTAGAAACAATAGTGCACTAAGATAACTGAGAGGGGAGGGGAGGCAAATCAGTTATCCAACAATTAAACCATTTATCTTCATTAAATAAACTTAACCATTCAACCAAAGTAAACAGCAACCATAGAGAGATGCACATGAACAATTACACTAGATTTGTTGACTAAGAAATATCTTGATCAGAGAGAAAACCTCATTGGGAATGATGCCCTCTAGATGATGTACTAATAAAAATATTCCTTGTTAGAGGAGGGACCCTATTAGGAGTCTATTACAACATTTGGTATATATGAGTCTCTATTTGGAGGCTTTAAATCCCTGTTAGGAGATTCCAACCCTATTAGAAGTTTTGCTAACCCTATTAGGAGTTGTAGTACAATGTATGCAAGATGAGCCCACTACCCAAATATGCAATTTCAACTACAAGAAGAGCTCATGCTCAAACAAGTAATTTACTGTTATGTTCTTCTTTCCTTTATTCTATCAATTGAACCAATCACTATTAGACCTTGTAGACCAAGTCACAACCTCAGATCCAATTATTAAATCTTAGATCACTTAGCAAAACCTTGACAATGAAGTTTCCTTCACTTCCACTCTGCTCTACTCAATTTTGCATTCTTCTCTTACTGTTGCTCATCATCAATCAAAAACACACCGTATGATAAGGGAAAATGTCCTTCCTTTATACCAAATCCATAATAAAATTGCTTGATTCAGTTTTTAGACCTTCTCAATTAATTATTATAGGACCACATTAAGAACATGTTACACTTAATGATAACATTAATCTTACACTTAATCTTTTCGTACATGTAAAATCATAATAAGAGAACTTAGCCATGTCATCACCAACATGTCTTCTTCACATCCTCAACCTCAATACTCAAAATACCAAATCTGCTAAGAGATATAACAAGTTTACTAGAACATGCCTCTATAAACTCTATCTCATAACAGACATCATCAAAACTTACATAACTTCTTCCAGACTTATCATTTCTTCATCTGACATTAACCGTATGTACTAGATACTTAGAAGTATCTCTCATAACCTTAGATAGTTAGAATACTCAACTAGCCATCCATAACAACTTGATTTTTCTGATGTTCTTCTATCAGATACCACAAAAAATTGCTATGTTGACATCAATGACAAACTCAGTCATGAATGTAAAATATCATCATAGAAACATATCTACAATACTCCCCCATAGGAATATCATCATCATTCATGCTTCCAACAATCTCCCCCTTTGGCATTGATGGCAACATAGATGAAAAACATCTAGTTCCAAGAATATCAACAAAAGATTGTTCATCTTTTTTTTCAAATCCACGTCATCAATCATTCTCCCCCATTGGTATACCTCAATGTGCTTTCTATCAAAATGTCATTTCATGTTGTATTTTTTTTTAACATACTATAGTCATGCCTAACTTCCCCAACTATCATGTTGTACATACTATTTTTCATACTGAACTTCTTCCCCATTGACATCAATGTCAAAGGTTTTAGCAACCAACTTTACTGCATCAAACTCTGCAACAACTAATTCTTACTAGCTCAAGTGTCCCAATACACTATTCAAAACAACATTCAACAAGATTCCTAGATGACTCTATCCATCTTAGATACTCCCCCATATAGGAAGCATTAGCATTTAGTCCAGACAAAAATGGTGCTTTGTTACACTGGACTGATGTACTCTTGCATCTTCTACTCTAATATAGAAAGCGGCATAACCCCAAGCATACCTTGCAAATACTCAAAAGTCTCTTTAGAAAGAGGCTTAGTGAATGTATCTACAATCTTCTCTTTAGTACTCACATACTCTAATCTTATTTTCTTTTCTACAATTTTCTCTCTCAACATGTGATACTTAATAGAAATGTGCTTAGTCTTTGAATGCAATACTAGACTCTTAGACATATTTACCATGCCTATGTTGTCACAATGTATGACAACGGGTTCACTAATTTCTATCCTTATATCCTTTAGCATTTTCTTCATCCAAACATCTTGATTGCAATTCTTTGCTACTACAACATATTCTACTTCCACTATACTATGTGATATACAATCTTGCTTCTTACTTAGCCAAGAGACTAATCTTCCTCCAAGAAAGAAGTCTCCACCACTGCTATTTTTTCTATCATCCATACTGCCTTCCCAATCAACATCAATATAAGAACTTAGAGTAAATTCATTAGATCTATCATAGCATAATCTGAACTTAGATGTTCCTTTCAGATATCTAAATATCCTTTTGACTACTACATAATGTGCTTCTCTGGGATCAGCTTGAAAAATTGCAATAATTCCAACTGCATTTTCTATATCTAGCCTTATGTGAGTCAGATATTGCAATACTCTGATCATAGATTAGTACTTTTTCTGCTCAATATTAGGTGTCACATACTTTGCAGATAGCTGGTGTCTAGTTACCATAGGTATTCCAATAGGTTTTCGTGTTTTCAAACCAAACATTTTTAGTAAATCCTTCAAGTACTTAGCCTAAGAAATAAATATTCCTTCTTTATTATGTACAATTTGTAATTTAGAAAATATTTCATTTCTCCTATCATACTTATCTCAAATTCTTTCTTCATTTCTTCTGCAAACTTCTTACTTTCTTCATCATTTCCTCAAAATATGATATCATCAACAAATATTACCAAAATCATCAAATCATCATCAGTTTCTTTCCAATATAGATTACTATCTGCCATACCTTTGCTATATTCAAGCTTTGTCCAATGCTTGTCCAACCTTGCATATCAGGTTCTTGGTGCTTGCTTCAAGCCATACAATGCTTTCTTCAGTTTGCATACTATGTCCTTATCATTTTTCAAAGGAAAACCTTCAGACTACTCTATGTACACTTCTTCTTCAAGTTCTCCATTCAAAAATGCTAACTTGACATCCATCTGATACACTTTTAATTTCTTTTGTACTGCATAGGCTAAGAATAATCTTACTACTTCTATTCTAGCTACTGGAGCATAGGTCTCTTCATAATCTATTCCTTATTCTTGCGAGTAACCTTTACATACCAATCTTGCCTTGTTCCTTATGACTTCACCTTGTTCATTCATCTTGTTCCTAAATACCCATTTAGTTCCTATCACATTCTTGTCTACTAGTTTGGGATCCAATTCCTATGTCTCATTCTTTACTATTTGATCCAATTCCTCTTCCATAGCTTGTTTCCAATAATCAACTTTACATGCTTCATCTACATTCTTGGGTTCAACTTGAGATATTAAGCATAGTTCTTCATTGACTCTACTTCTTGTCATCACACCTTTATCTTTGTTTCTAATGATCTACTCAGATGGATGATTCTTTATCATATTCTTTCCTAAAGTAGGAGTTGCTATCTCAACTCTTGGCTCTATTCAAAGTTTTGAGCTTTGTTCCTGCCTTGGCTCTCCTTCATTATGCAAATCATTGTTAGTCCCAAGAAATACTTCATCATTCCTTGTCTTAGTAACAACATCATCATTTGAATTCTATTCAACTATTCTCTTTGTATCCTAAATTTCTCATGAATTCTCACATTTACACTTTCCATAATAGTCCCATTTCTCTGATTATAACATATATAAGCCTTGATTTTCAATGAATAACCAAGAAACATAACTTCATCACTTCTAGCATCAAACTTACCAATATCATTATCTCTTTTGATATAACACTTACTTCCAAAAATTATAAAATACTTAACTATAGGTGAGTGACCAAACCATAATTCATAACGGGTTTTGTTTGTGTCTTTACTAACTTGCACTCTATTCATGGTGTTGACTATTATATTTACAGCTTCTCTCCAAAACATCTTGGATACATCATTCTCAACTAACATATCTCTTGCAACTTCTATAATTGATTGGTTCCTTCTCTCTATAATGCCATTCTATTCAAGGGTTCTTGGAGATGATAATTGTCTTTTGATTCCATTTTCTTCACAAAACATGTTAGCTCATTTGAAGTGAATTCTCCTCCTCTATCTGATCTTAAACATTTAATCTTCATACCAGATTCATTCTCAACTCTATTCTTGAATATCTTAAACTTATCAAATGCCTCAGATTTCTCTTTAAGAAATGCAACCCACATCATTCTAGAAAAGTCATCAATTAGAATCATAAAATACCTTTCACCATAGAATCCTTTAGTCTTTGTAGGATCATTGAGATCTGTGTGTATAATTTCCAACTTTTCTATAGTAGTAAACTTCTTGCAGGGAAAAGAAGTTTTGTTATGCTTTGCCAACACATATTCCTTGCAAATTGTGTTAGCAGGCTTTACAATCTTAGGCAAATCTCTAACTGCAAATGTACTAGAAGTCTTCACAATTTTGTCAAAGTTTATATGACAAAATCTCTTATGACATAACCAACTCTCATCTACCTCTACAACCAAACATGTCATTTTAGTAGGATTCAACTAAAATACATTACCTCTAGATCTAGTTCTTGTTCTAATTACCTTTCCATCTTTGTCTCTAATCATGCATGTCTTTTCTGTGAACTGCAACTGATAATCTTTGTCCACTAGTTGTCCAACACCTAAAAGATTGTTCTTCAAACCATCAAAAAATATACATCCTTAGTGTTAGTTTTACCATCAAGAGTTATAGATCCAATACCTTTAACTTGGCATGTTGTATTGTTTCCAACTCTGACAATGCCTCCATCATGACTTTTGAAGTCAAAAAATTTGTTCATATCACTAGTCATATGATGTGAACAACCACTGTCAATTATCCAATCAAATTTCTTTTCAACTTGTGACACCAATGCTACTTTTTTTGGACTTTCTTCTTTAATTTCCACAAATCCAATTTCATCATCACTAGTACGTATTGCTTGTCCATCAGAATCATTATCACCATTTGCATACAAACACTTTCTATCTTTTCTAGGTTTGTAATTTCCCTTATACTTTTTCTCCGTTTTAGGACTCTTAGATGCATAATGGCCATATTCATCACAAGTCTAACATTTAAATATTTTCTTACCTCCTTTTTCTCTTCTTCCCAGAAGGACTACTCCTTTAATCTTTTTATCTTCCTTAGATCTGCTGCTACTATCAAAATCTCCTCTAGGACTTGTACTTCTTGATAAAATAGGTTGAATATTCAAGGCATTGAAAGCTATCTCTATTCTGGTCAACTCTCTAAACTGTCTAAGCTTATTCTCAACTACTTCAAGTCTTCCAAGAAATGAGTCCTTTGTGAAATCTTTGGTACAAGATATCAACAACTTTATCATTTGAACCACTGGCATAAATGGTGGTGTTAAGCTCTTCAATATCTTCCATATAACCTCATCATCTTTTTTTTTTCCTCTTTGAGATCTAATAGCTACATTAATTTCTGATATTTTGCCTACAAATGTTCTTACAAATTCATCTTCCATCATTTTAGCATCTTGAAATGCACAAATCTAACTTTGTAGCCTCAATTTCTTAGAATGTTCATCACCTTCAAAACTATTTTCCAAAGCTTTCCAAATCAAATGTGAAGTAGCAAGTGATTTTACCTAATTGTATTCAATTTCAAGAAGTGCAGTCAACAATGCTTCTTTAGCTCTCATGTCACACATAAAAAGATCTCTTTCTACCTTAGTACAAGTTTCCAAATCCTTTTTAGTGATGATTGTCTTTGCTGATTTTTCCAAGTTCCAATATCCCAAACCCATAGACAATAGATATGCCTTCATCTTTTCTTTCCAGCTATCATAATTTGTTCCATCGAACTTTGGACTATCTTTCCTGAATATGTTTTTCATGGATCTCCCAAAGTTATTAAACTTTATCTTTAAGGACTTAATGCTCTAATGCCAATTATTACAAACAATAGTCCACCAAGATAACTGAGAGTTTACGGGGGGTTGAATTAGTTATCCAATAATTAAACCATTTATCTTCATTAAAAAAAATTAACCATTCAACCAAAGTAAACAACAACCATACAAAGATGCACATAAACAATTACACTAGATTTGTTGACTAGGGAAACTCTTGATCAGAGAGAAAACTATAGTGGTAATGATGCCCATAAGATTGTTGAAAATATTCAAGATATGACAAGTTACTAAAAGGGGAGGGGTGAATCAATAACTTAAAAAAATTTCCCTTTAAATTTATCACAAACCAATCTATGCTACTGCATGCATTAATACTGAAAGATAAAACATTCATCACACAAAAGAACATAGTGTTTTGGTGACCCAAAAACCTTCCAAATAGAAAGTAAAACTAGGGTGGGGATGATACCCACAAAACTTCATTACTATAGCATAAAGTTAGCCTGTTAAGGCTTACATTGACCACTTCTAATGATCTTCCCTGTTAGGAGCACAAAGGACTGCTAGGTCCACCTTGTTAGAGGATTTACAAACATACAATGAAGTATGCACTCGGTTAAGATATTTATACAAAGACTGTTAAGTCTACCTTGTTAGAGGATTTAGAAACTGATTCACCTATTAAGATGAAATAGTGGATCTACTTACAACTGATTGCTAATAAGATCCTTTATGCACTAATCACCATATGTGATGGATATAACTTATTTGCCTTTGTATTGACCTTGTTGTATTCCTTGAACTACTGCTGAGAATCTTTCGCATGTACTTCTCAAAAATATTTCATATTACTTCTCTATTACTTCATACATCTGATATCTTACAATAAACCTTACATATATATTTTTCAAATTTACAAAATTGCAAGGTCAGCCAAAATACAAGTGAACAAATACATTACAAAGATGGCCCAATAGTAAATAATTTGGGTTCACTTGAACTGACTTGGTAACCTTCTAATACACAGCATCCACTGCATTACTCAGCATCATCATGCACTCGATAGAAGTGAAGGCTTGGTCCATACTAATCACTTGATGTCATTCTAAACTCGGTGACCACTAGTGACTCAGTAGATGTAGTGTCACTTGGTAGATACTACACACTGAGTTTACCTTGCTTCACTCAATAAACACTACTGCTTCCAATGCTCAATTTACACTAAATCTTCATGACACAAACTTACTGCTTGGTAGACATTGTGAAGGTTAGTAGACATTTCTAACCTTCACATTGCCTGTATTCACTTGTTAGCCACTGTCTATTTGGTTTGAACTGTTGAACTCTTCGAAGCTTGGTTAACACTGGAATGCTCAATGAGTGTAGAAAACTAAGTGTTGAGCTTGGTAGCTATATTGATATGGATAAGTGTTGTCATTAATGGCAATACTAACTTAATGCCAACAATCTCCCCCTTTGACATTAGTGACAAAACACTTATAAGCCAAAACATATGTACATAAACTGACTCGCTAAATTTTGGTTTTTCAAAATTGATCTTTGTAAAGTTGCTACATATACATTTCTACATATATCTCCTTGATGACACATAATGTATATAAAAAGATACTTATGTACATAGCTATACACATATACATGCTGACTATCTCCCCCTTTCACTTATATTGATATCTCTCCTTATATGCAGAGTTTCCCTTTTTTCTTATACTAATATCTCTCCTTATATATAGAATTTCCCTTTTTTTTGCTTATACTAATATCTCTCCCCCTTTTTAATAGTAATGCCAAAGGGCTACATATACTATCTGTATAGTTACACCAAAATGAGAGAGAAATTCTTGATGTATCTTAAGAATGAGGGCGAATGAGGTATCCCAATTCTTTTGCAAAATTTGACGAGTAGAGAGAGCAATCTGAACTTCTACTGATAATTTGATCATGTGATCAGCCACTAAGAAGTTCTGATCCTGGACCAATGTCTTGCAATGAGCAATATGTTTCTGCATTATATCCATTATTGGCAAGATCATGTTTTGAATATCAATCAAGGTTTCTCTTATTCTTGTTTCTTCTCTTAGAAGTTTTGCTTGCACTTCTACTGGATATTTCACCTTGGTGTGATGAGAGGAGCTGGAAGAGGGGTCAGCCTACAAATTTGATGCACTAGATTTCATGTCAGCATCAATCTTATTTAGCTTCTCCTTTATTTCATTGGTAAAATCGAACACATCACAAAGTTTGGCAAAAAGTGATGCTACATTATTAAAAGAATTTTCAAAATTACCCAAAAATGTGGACAACTCAACTTGTTTGATTGCTATCTACTGAGCAATATGCTCTAACTCCTCATTATCAAACTTCCTTTCAGCCTTATCAATTAGCTTCTCTTGTCTAAAGGAGTCCTCATTATATTTGTGTACAGCCTCTTCTAATTGGATCAAAATATGTTGTGTGGAATCCACTTCAACACCTAAAGCTCTTGTGATTATATTATTGGCATTTTCAATTATTATGTACTCCTTATCCCTTTCAGACCTTAACTACGTTTGCATAGATTTCTTCTCAATGAGTTTACTGGCTAACCTCATTTCTTCAATAGTAGTAGTCTCATACCCAATCTTAGGTATTATTATCTCTATGTCTAATTCAATATCTTCTTCAATTTCCTTTCCAGTGATTAGAAGTTTCAATGGTTGCCTTTGTTTTACTTCATTGATGACTAGTTTGACCTTAGGAACAGAGACAATAGTAGAGATAGAAGGGCTAGCAGTGAAAAAAGGGATAAGATTAGGGCTACTAACCGAATAAAAAACTGAAACACTTCCCAAAAATGGTGCCACACTCTGTAGAATACCCATAGAAATGTCTAAACTAACTAGAATCAAAGTAGATACAAACAATGCTGATGAAAACAAAGCTGTAGAGCTTACTGGAATTGATGAAGACAAAATTGTAGAACTTATTGTTGCACATACTGATAATGCAGGAGTAGAGGGAGCTAACTCGATAGCTAAAGAAGTAAAAGTCAGCCTAGTAGATGAACTGCTTGACACTTCCATTACAGACACTTGGAGCTGGGAGGTGGCTGGTGAAGATTGAGCAATCGATGTTGTTTTTGTGCTCACAATCTCACTAGTACAAGCAATCTCCATAGATGTGATAGTATGTGGTGGAGTGTGAGGAAGAGATGCAATTGCTTCTACTACTATTTTGACTGGATCATCTTCATCCTTTTCTTCCTCTTTTGCTTCTTCCTCCTTTCCTTCTTCATCTATCCCTTCTACTTCCTTCTCCTCTTCTTCCTTTTCCTCCATTAGAGCATGCAACTCTCCTATAGTAACTATGATGGAAGGAGTTTTGTCATCATCATCATCACTATCATCATCTTTAATTATAACAGTTTCATCAAATGGCTTGTTGAGATGATATACATCTCTCCAGACATCTAAGGCATGCTTAACCACTGATTTTATGTTATTCATTAATATAAAACATGAGTTAAGATTTAGAATCATTCTGTCTTCATGCTCTTTTATTACCTTCTTTACTTTTGCATTAGTCAGATTAGGTACTAACTATCTCAACTATTGTTCAAAAATGTCTTTTACAATTTGCACTGTGTTCTCCCATCTGACTTTGATTTTGGCAAAAATATCTGCATGGATTTGCAGTTGAATTTGTGCAAGGGAGTATTTCCAAATACCCATCTTTTCCATGACTAAGTCCTCAACCTCTTTTTGCTCAGTTAGAGTCTGAGTCTCATATTTGAGAACTTTGAAGTTATATATTCCTGCTCCAACTCTTATCTATTTCATCCTTTCCTCAAATGTAGGTGGAGAGCGAATGAATACTGGTTCATTTTTACCTTTCATGCCTCTCCTAGAGAATACTACAGTTGGTTTCTTCTGAGGTTTAGTGATAATCACTCGACCTTTCTTCCTTGTTGGTTCCTCTTTTTCTGATTCTTCTTATTCTTCATCATCATAGTCATCTTCTTCATCCTCACCCTTGCCCTCAGTAAGCATTAGAGGACCTTCAGCTATCTTCAATTTGGCAATTATCTTCTTGCCTCTGCTGAGAGCTTGAGGAATCTTTATACTAAGCTCTATCCTCTTCTTGGCTTCCTCATATGTGCCAAATGTAAGAAGATTTGGATTGGTTGGCTCATTTGCTAAAGCCTCAATGATATCTCTAGCTTCATCAATGTTAATTTCATAAGGCAATGGTTTTACCCATGCCACTCTTGGTATGACTACTTGAATGTACACTCTGTCATAGTCCACCATGAAGCATATGTCATACTTGTAGTCTTCTACAAGCTTGGGTGGGATATGGAATCTCTTATTCATTTTCTCCTTGAATGCCTCAAAGTAGTTATCCAACACCCTTTCAAAAATTTTACCCATTTCTTCAATAAATTCATTTATCTGATAAAGAATAGGGGTGTCTTTCCTCCACACAACTATGCCCTTAGATGGAAAGAATTTTTGAACATAGAAAAATAAACAAGTGAGAAATGAACCAAACTTGAAGGAATTATTCTTGGAAGTTTTCACACTTTCAATTTTTTTGTTCAATTTCTTCAGTAATACATCTAACAAATCAAATTCAAGGTTCTTCTTTATAACCTTGTATGCTAGCTCAACTACCTCATAGGGAACACTATTCGACTAACTTGAGCTATAGATCTTATGTGCAATGATATGGATGCCAAACCTAAGCTCTATGTCAATGACATTGTTTAATTTCAAACCTCTACCATCCCACTCGGCTAGGGTTTTCTTCTACAGTTCTAACCGACCTAGGGTTTTGGTTGTCTTAGCTTTGCTTAGCATTAGTAGACCCGTAACCTTGTGTATCATCTTCTTTGTAATTAGAATGGGTTTCTCCAACCATAATTGACCATTGTGAAATCGACTCAATATGTATCTTATCCATTTCACTTGGAAATTTTGAGGCATGTGAGGGATATGAGTTAATCCTTTGGCCTCCAAATGTTTATGCTTGGGTTTCAAAACTCCATCAACACACATTTCAGCTAGGGTAGTATCCATTTCTAATATTCCTAATTCTTGAATAGAACATTTAAAATGATTTCTTATGTCATTGATTAGGAGTACCTTTGGTGGGATTTGTGATTGAGCTCCGTAAGGATCAAGAGATTCAACAACGACCAGAACAATCTTGAAATTTGGTGCCTTCCACTCGACACCCTTAACCAACATTTTAGAACCCTTCTTTGGTTTAGTGCTACTTCCACCGGTAGATGCCATCTTTGCTTGGTAGATGATAAAATTTGTGAAGATATCACTACTAAATCACTCAAAAACACTATACTACTCTTTCAAATCGCTATGCTCTTTGAATGCTATGAATGCAGTGAAAAATAAAATTGAAATTGCCCCTTTTGTTGAGAAATTTCATAAATGCTCAGTGCCATTATGACTTAGTGTGTGACAGACTGTCATCCACTAACCTAACTCGGCAAGAGTATCAACTCAATAGATGAACCAAATTTCTCTTACTTCCGACCTCGCTCGATAGGGTCTTCAATCAACTTTTCTCAGTGGAGTCTAATGCAACTCGATGAAAGATAACCTTTTTGTGATCCTAGTTTATCTGAAATACTGATTGGATCATTTGCATTTCTCATACTTCTTGGAACTGCTTATGATTTTCTTGCTGAGTACAACTCCAATACATTCTTAGGAATTTAGTTTGAGGGGATGGAGTCACCCACTTCTTGAGTGACTTCACTTTCATGATTTGAGCTTGTACCCTTGGTAGATTTAGGAATCCATTGCTGCCTCATTTGTTTCCTTATGTTTTTAGCCCTTGCTTTCTTTTCATCTTCAACTTTGCCTATATTCATGCAATTTTTAGCTATATGACCGAGTTCAGTGCATGTGCAACACCTTATAGTAGTATCTTTCTTTCTTAGGTGATGCCTTGCACAATTTATGCTAGTGTGTCCATATTCTCCACAATAATGACATCTACACCAAGTATTGTAGTCCCATCCAAATATTGCCTTTACAAGTTGTTTAGCTAGATTGAATGATTTGGATCTGCATTGAGATGCCTTGTGACCATTCTTTTTGCATTTGTGACATTTACCTTCAAATTTTAGTTTTTTCTTGCATTCATTTGCTTTGTGACCATGTTGATTGCAGTTGTAGCACTTTCCATTGAATTTTGCTTTTCCATTGCTCCATCATTTGTTTGATGTATGACCAATTTTCCCACAATGATTGCATGAGGGTTTTTTATTCCTTTTTGCACCTTGCTTAGAAGATTCACCTTGTTCTTCATTATATCCAAGTCATGCTTTACCTTTTTGCCTATGAAGATTCTACTCATTTTGCTGATTCAATTGATTCATGTCTTCTTGTGATTTCAACATTCTCTCATTGATTTTTTTTTTCAGCATTTTGGTCATTCTTCAATTTTTCAACTATTTTTTTTTCACATCTTAGTTCTCTCAATATTCTTTCATTAATTTCCCTTTCATAATTTAGATCACTTCTTATTCTTTCATTCTATGCTTTGAGAATCCTGATTTCTTCATTTGCTCCAATGATTTGATCAATGAGGTCTTCATGCCAATTGGATTGATTCTATTCTTCATTGTTTCTTGCCTCCAAGTCTTCATTTTCCTTATTCCTTTTTTTCAAAAATCTCACATAGCCTAATTGATTGGATTTCTTGTTCTCTTTTTACTTTCCTTATTTCTTCTTGCAAAGAGCCATTCTTTGCTAGGAGTTCTTTGATTGCCTCATTAGCTTCATCTGAACTGCTTGATGGAAAAATATCTTCAATCTTTTCTTCAACATACTGATGGTCATCCATTTGTCTTGCAAGTTCCTTCCTTCTTTTCAAGGATTGGGAAAGATGCTCCTTTGCTTCTTTGAGTTGGGCTATGGCCACTTCTAGATCTAGATTTTCATTTTCAATTTCCTTGTCAAGTCTGAATATCTCCATTTGTCCTTAGATCTTTTCTCAGGCTATCAAACTTTTATCCTAAGAACCACAAAGCTCTAATACCAATTGTTGGAAATATTCAAGATATGACAAGTTACTGAGAGGGGAGGGGTGAATCAATAACTTAAAAAATTTTCCCTTTAAATTTACCACAAATCAATCTATGCTACTGCATACATTAATAATGAAAGATAAAACATTCATCACATAGAAGAACACAATGTTTTGGTGTCCCAGAAACCTTTTAAATAGAAAGTAAAACTGGGGTGGGGATGATACCCACAAAACTTCAATACTATAGCATAAAGTTAACCTGTTAAGGCTTACATTGACCACTTCTAGTGATCTAACCTGTTAGGAGCACAAAGAACTGCTAGCTCCACCTTGTTAGAGGATTTACAAACATACAATGAAGTATGCACTTTGTTAAGAGATTTATACAAAGACTATTAAGTCTACCTTGTTAGAGGATTTAGAAATGGATTCACCTATTAAGATGAAATAGTGAATCTACTTAGAACTAGTTGCTAATAAGATCCTTTATGCACTGATCACCATATGTGATGGATATAACATATCTACCTCTGTATTGACCTTGTTGTATTCCTTGAACTGCTATTCAGAATCTTTCACATGTACTTCTCAAAAATATTTCATATTACTTCGCTATTACTTCATACATCTGATATCTTACAATATGCGTTACATATATACCTTTCAAATTTACAAAATTGCAAGGTTGACCAAAACACAAGTGAACAAATACATTACAAAGTCGGCCTGATAGTAAATAATTTGGGTTCACTTGAACTGACTCAATGACCTTCTGATACACGGCATCCACTACATTACTCGGCATCGTCATGCACTTGATAGAAGTGAAGGCTTGGTCCATACTAATCACTCGATGTCATTCTAAACTCAGTGACCACTGGTGACTCAGTAGATGTAGTGTCACTTGGTAGATACTGCACACTGAGTTTACCTTGCTTCACTCAATAAATGCTACTGCTTCCAATGCTTAGTTTACACTGAATCTTCATGACACAAACTTACTGCTTGGTAGACACTGTGAAGCTTAGTAGACACTGCTAACCTTCACATTTCCTGTATTCACTTGGTATCTACTATCTATTTGATGTAAACTTATGAACTCTTCGAAGCTTGGTTAACATTGGAATGCTTGGTGAGTGTAGGAAACTAACTGCTGAGCTCAATAGCTATACTGATATGGATAAGTGTTGTCACTAATGGCAATACTAACTTAATGCCAACAAAGATGATTTACTAATATACATATTCCTTGCTAGAGGATGGACCTTGTTAGGAGTCTATTACAACATTTTGTACCTATGAGTCTCTGATAGGAGACTTTTAATCCCTATTAGAAGTTGTAGTACAAGGTATGCAAGCTAAGGCCACTACCCAAACATGTAATTTCAACTACAAGAAGAGATCACTGCTCAAATAAGTAATTTACTATTATGTTCTTCTTTTCTTTATTTTTTCAACTATACCAATCATTGTCAAACCTTTTAGACCAGGTCACGAACCTTAGATCCAAATATCAAACCTCAAATCACTCAACAAAACCTTGGCATTGAAGTTTCCTTAACTTCCCCTCTACTCTGCTCTGCTCAAATTTGCATTATGCTCTTACTACTACTTATCATCAATCAAAAACATACCATATGATAAGGGAAAATGTCCTTTCTTTATATTGAGTCCATAATATAATTCTTTGAGTTCTCAATTAATTATTGTAGGATGACATTAAGAACATGTTACACTTAGCAATAACATTAATCTTCCACCTTACAATTTGAATATCTTTATGTACACATAAAATAATGACAAACGAACTTATCCATGTCATCATCAACATGTCTTCTTCACATCCTCAACCTTGATTCTCAAAATACCAACTTTGCTAAGAGATATAACAAGTGTACCAGAACATGCCTCTGTAAACTCTATCTCAAAACAAACATCATCAAAACTTACATAACTTCTTCCAGACTTATCATTTCTTCATTTGACATTAAATACAATACTAGATACTCAAAATTATCTCCCATAACCTTGGATAGTTAGAATACTCAACTAGCCATCTGTACCAACTTCATCTTTCTATTGTTCTTTTGTCAGATACCACAAAAAATTGCTATGTTGATATCATGAGAAACTTAGTCATGAATTTAACATATCATCATAGAAACATATATAATAGTCCCCCATAGGAATATCATCAGCATTCATGCTTCTAAGAATCTCTCAACAAGTTCTACCTAACTATGTCCAAGACATCTACACACTGGAGGCATAATTTGCCTACCAGGATGCCTACATACATGTATCCGCAGGATCAAGATCCTTGAACTACTCACTCTAATGAATATTTAGTTCTAGTTTCTAATTGCTTTGATATATATATATATATTCCTACAACTACTGGTGATCTTTACTCACCTAATACAGGTCTTCACCATCATACACACACTCAAGCAAATTAGGCAGTTTTCTATAATTACAATATTATAATACCCTAGTACAATCTTTGTGGTGTAGTTTATAGTTAACGTAAGGTTAACCTATATATGTCCTAACTCACTCCTTATATAGTTATTTTTAAATACTTGTGACAATGCCCATGGCCATGCTACCTGTTGAGTGAGTTTTATTAACATGACTAACGCATCATAAAGCAAGTAGAAATACAGTTATATGTGCATTGAGTTGTGATAACTATTGTCACATCAAGGAATAGTCGAAAGAATTCATTTTTATGTGTTTATATGGTTTTGTTCATTGATTTTATGTAGTTCTGACCAGTTAAGTTGAAGCTAGCACTAGCCTATAGACTGGTGTGGAGTTAGATAAAAGTAAAAAAGGCTGAAATTACCTAGAGTGTATTGATTCCCTACTCCCCTCTCAATATATTGACCTTCTCGTGAACTAGATAGTTCACTTAATTGTTGATTGATAGATATTCTTTAAGGGAAAAGAGCCATAAATTTTATCAAACCCAAATCTATAATGAATAATCAATCGATACAACATTTTCTACCTATGAGTCTCTGATAGGAGACTTTTAATCCCTATTAGAAGTTGTAGCACAAGGTATGCAAGCTGAGCCCACTACCCAAACATGTCATTTCAACTACAAGAAGAGATCACTGCTCAAACAAGTAATTTACTATTATGTTCTTCTTTTCTTTGTTTTGTCAACTATACCAATCACTGTCAGACCTCGTAGACTAGGTCACAAACCTTAGATCCAAATATCAAACCTCAAATCACTCAACAAAACCTTGGCAATGAAGTTTCCTTAACTTCCCCTCTACTCTGCTCTGCTCAAATTTTCATTCTACTCTTACTACTACTTATCATCAATCAAAAACATACCATATGATAAGGGAAAATGTCCTTTCTTTATATTGAGTCCATAATATAATTCTTTGAGTTCTCAATTAATTATTGTAGGATGACATTAAGAACATGTTACACTTAGCAATAACATTAATCTTTCACCTTACAATTTGAATATCTTTATGTACACATAAAATAATGACAAACGAACTTAGCCATGTCATCATCAACATGTCTTCTTCACATCCTCAACCTTGATTCTCAAAATACCAACTTTGCTAAGAGATATAACAAGTGTACCAGAACATGCCTCTGTAAACTCTATCTCAAAACAAACATCATCAAAACTTACATAACTTCTTCCAAATTTATCATTTCTTTATTTGACATTAACTACAATACTAGATACTCAAAATTATCTCCCATAACCTTGGATAGTTAGAATACTCAACTAGCCATCTGTACCAACTTGATCTTTCTATTGTTCTTCTCTCAGATACCACAAAAAATTGCTATGTTGACATCAATGAGAAACTTAGTCATGAATTTAACATATCATCATAGAAAAATATATAATAGTCCCCCATAGGAATATCATCAGCATTCATGCTTCTAAGAATCTCTCAACAAGTTCTACCTAACTATGTCCAAGACATCTACACACTGGAGGCATACTTCGCCTACCAGGATGCCTACATACATGTATTCGCAGGATCAAGATCCTTGAACTGCTCACTCTAATGAATATGTAGTTCTAGTTTCTAATTTCTTTGATATATATATATATATATATATATATATATATATATATATATATATATATATATTCCTACAACTACTGGTGAGCTTTACTCACCTAATATAGGTCTTCACCATCATACACCCACTCAAGAAAATTAGACAATTTTCTATAATTACAATATTATAATACCCTGGTACAATCTTTGTGGTGTAGTTTATAGTTGATGTAAAATTAACCTATATATGTCCTAACTCACTTCTTATATAGTTATTTTTAAATACTTGTGACAATGCCCATGGCCATGCTACCTGTTGAGTGAGTTTTATTATTTTTCTATTGTACCAAGATCTCTATGTTTATATAAATAAATAAACACACACACACACACACACATGCACACACACACATATTTACATACATACATACATACATACATACATATATATAGATCACAAGGGCATGGCAATGAGATGCATAGATCACAAGAGCATGACAATGAAATCTTAGATCTCCACTGATCTCCACAATCTATGAGATCTCTCTCTCTCTCTCTCTCTCTCTCTCTCTCTCTCTCTCTCTCTCTCTCTCTCGCTCTACACACACACACACACACACACATATCTGCATATGTAATTTTATCATCTTGGAAAATTGTATTTGGTCCTACTAGCTAAGAATAACTGATTGTCCATTTTATTGTACTTAATCTGATGACAGTTCTATAGGAATTTGTAATCAACTCAACTAATCAACAACTAGACCAATTTAACTAGGCTATGGCTTTTTTCTTTCTAAAAATATCTACTATAATATGTTTTTCTAAAATTTCTTGTGAACTCTGCCCATTTTTCTTGGTCTACATTATGTTTGTGCAGGATCTTAAGCTAAGTCACTCAACATGGGTTCAGTGAGTTTTATTGTTTTATTATTTGGATTCTGGAATATGGACTTTTTTGTATCATTAGCTTTTTTCAAGTCCTAATTTTACTGAAGTAACAAAGTGGTTTTTAGGGTGGAAAAGACTATATAATGAAGAGGAAACTTGAAAATTTGAATGTTGAAATGTTGAAATGAAATCTGTGGAGGATCAAACACCTATGATAAAGTTACAACATAATGTGAAGTTGATTTTAGATATAAACAAAAAAAAAAAAACATGACATATATCATTCTCCATTTGTTTTGATTGTGGAGAGTTGTGTGCAAAAGAGGGTAGAGAGCTCCAAATGAGGGAGGAGATCCCTAAACATTGGTGGAGATTTTATTGATGTGCCCTTGTGATTGCTACATTTTATTATCGTACCCTTATGATCTTTGCATTTCATTGTCATGCCCTTGGTGGAGATCAATGGAGATCTACAATTTTATTTTCATGCCCTTGTGATCTCTACATTTTGTTGTCATGCCCTTGTGATCTCTATGCCCTTGCTCTATGATTCCATTGTCATGGCAAGCCCTTATGATCTTTGTGCCCTTTGTAGCACTACAACATTTGGGGTCAAATTGTGATGGTGGTATAATTTGTAGTGTTTGGGCCCAAATGTAGTAGTGCTTGCTCTGTGATTTTCTTCAAGGGGAGAAGGGGTACCTATGTAAATGTTCTTTTCTTTACCTTCTAAACATGTATCTCTTTATATTTCCCCCATTAGGTGATTAGAGAAGCTTCTCTTTATGTATATGTATGTGTATATATACATACATACACACATATGTGTGTGTCTATGTATGTATGTTTGTATATATACATATGTATATACATACACACAAACATACATATACAAAGATCACAAGGGCACGACAACAAGATGTAGAGATACATATATACATACATACATACATACATATACACACACATATATAAGTACATACATACATACATCTTCATATGCAATTTTATAACCTTGGAAAATTGTATTTGATCTTTACTCAATTACCAAGATATAATATGATTTGTAAGTACACATTTATGCATACTTAGTTTGGTATGAATAGTTTCGATTGAATTCGTCTGAGGAGAATGAGTCTACTCATGATGATAATGGATCCATGTATTGGGTCTTTAGAGGAGAGAGACCTACAAAAGATTAGATGTTGTTTATGGATATGGGATGATTTGTTTGTGATGCCTATATATTGTCCTCCATATTGAATTTCTATATCATCAATTTGCTAGATACAAATCACTAGACTTGGTCTTCTGAAATGGTGGGACTAAGATATAAACCTCAAACAAGGGTTGCATGCTACAATGGGGTAGGAGGAAGATGGTTTTGTGAGTGGCTAATCGAGAAAATTGTAGAAAATTAGGGTGTCAATTGTAAGTAGTTTCATTAATTTGATAAGGGAATCAGCTTTGAAAGTGGGATTATCAAAATTTCCATGTCCATCCTTATGATAGATGCCTCTATCTCATAATAGAAAATTACCTCAAACAAAAAATGAAAAATTATTATATATATGGAAAATTAGAACACTATAATACTTTTGAAGGACAAAAATATAATAAAAATATAATTTGGTGGAAAAAACCATGAGCTATGTGGCTCCACATTATGGCTATTCCACTATCTAGTAGTGGAAACTCTTCGTGTTAAATATGAAAATCTTGAAATTAAAAAAGATAACTATTAGAGATCTATATTTGTGTTTTAGTGATAACAAATATACAGTCTAATTTTAAGAAAAATAATAGTCTTAAATGTATATGATTAAATAAAATAAACAAGAGTACTAGTTGTAGTTGTATAATTCTAGTATTACTTATTATGTTAAACAAAATGTTCAATAAAACAAGTATGAAGTAACATAAATCGATCATCTGCTTGATCCTATTATGACAATGTGAATGCGATCATTACCTAGATGATATTATGCATGAAATCTTTACTCAATCACCAAGAGATAATATAATCTGTAAGTACAAATTTCTACATACTTAATTTGGTATGAATAAATTTGATTGAATGCAAGGAAAATTTCTTGTGTGAATTCAAGACATGAATGATTAATTTAATTTAGCACAATTACTATGCAAGTGTGTATGTATGCATGTAAAGAAGTTCACATAGTGAACTGATTTACATACATACATGCGCATATGCATATAATCATCATAATCAATTATCCTTGAATCTGACCAAGGCTATTATATATGAACAAGAGATACATGTTTAGAAGGAAAAGAAAAGAACATTTACAGAGGTACCTCTTCTCCCCTTGAATAAAATAAAAGAGCAAGGGCATGGAGATCACAAGAGAATGACAACAAAATCTTAGCTCTCTACTAATCTCCGCCAACATTGAGAGCTCTCCACCCTTGTTTAGAGCTTTCCACCCTCTTTTATGTGTAGCTCTCCACAATCAATCAAAATAAATGGGGACTAATTAATGTCATGTTTTCTTTTCTATTTTGTTTATAATCCATTATCCACAATCCACAAGATCTCTATATACATATACATATACATATACATATACATATACATATACATATACATATATATATATATATATATATATATACACATACATATATACATATATACATATATATATACATATATACATATATATATATATATATGTATATATCTATATGTATATACATATATATATACATATATACATACATATATACATATAGATATATACATATATATATATACATATATCTATATATATATATATATGTATATATCTATATGTATATATGTATGTATATATGTATATAGATATATGTATATATACATATATATATATGTATATATACATATGTATATATACATATATATATATACATATATATATATATGTATATATATATATGTATATATATGTATGTATATATGTATATATATAATGTGTATTTCTAAGAGTTTATAACTATTCAACATAATTAATGTTTTACAAGAAAATGTATCAGAAAAAATGTTAGTTTAGAAGCAAGAACATGGTGTTGAAACAATACAAAAGTGCTTGACATGAGAGGTTTGCAAGTGAGGGTGTTGACCAATCTTAAAAACTTGAATGCTAAAATGAAAGCTATCAATGATCAAACACCTATGCTAGAGTTACAACACTCTGTGAAGTTAATTTTAAATAAGGTAGAGGTGGTTAGTCAAAAGTTTTATAGTCAAAATTTAAGGCACAGTAGTGAAGGAGTGACTTTAGAAAGAGAATGAGGAGTAGCTTTAGAAAGAGACTTTACATTAGAAACAACAGCTAGACTAGTGCACAGGAACTTTAGGGAAATAAGGACAACCAAAAGACTCCAAGCATGAAAACAAACCAATTATATCATGGTGGAATCAACTGGGAAGTTTAAAAGCCTATTATGGCATAAAAGTGCAAAATATGTAAATCCTAGGTCCTCAAGGCTTAAAAAGAGACTAAATGGTTATTAGGATATAAAATGGATCATAATGGGATATGTTAGTATTTAGGAATGCTTAATAAGTCATTTGGAAAGGTTAGATTAGTTTAAATGCTTTAAAAATCCAAAATTTGTAATGTTGTAAATTCAAATTTTTGAATTACAATGATTAGTTGGATTTAGGAGGGAAAATGGTTTTCTTTATGTTTTAGGCACTTAATCATACCTATACTAACCAAAGGTGGTTAGTAAATTTATATGGAGTATTTTATAATGTAGGGAAGTCATTGGTATGGATAGAGAAAAGTGATTGTATGGACTATCACAGATTTGATAAAGGAAATCTCCATTTTCATGAATTTATTCTTGGTTTTGTGTGTTATTTGAAGACCCATTGGCCTTGGATGAACTAGGGGCATTGATACATGTTTATATACTTCATTTTTTACTTGGTTTAAGGGATTCTCAGCAATTTTTGCATTCATTTGTGCTGATTGCAACAACATTTTCAAATTTTCCTAAGGTAGTCTTGACAAAAACCTTAAAAGAACCAAGCATGCATGATTATCTTAAGTTTTATTACCAGTCACACATTTTCTTTAATTATCACCTATTTAAAACTTCCCTGCCAACCCTATGGGACTGAGGTCACCAAGCTGCGAGATAGAAGCCCCCTCCATATGCTACCCTACCCTACCCATGCTCATCCTACGACAAGTGCCCGTGGGCATGCATACTTCCATCCTAACCCTAATGATCATAACTTTCAAAAGTACCACAGAAGATTGGGCCTCACAAGTCACCCGATAAATGTACGTGCACGTACTCGTGTATGGTGCACCACCTTCACGAAGATCACAACATAAGGACAGAATGAGAACACAATGCAAAATAAAACACCCAACTGAAAGCAACTCAAGAGGATGGATTCTACACGAATCCCAAAGCCAATAAAACCATACATCATAAAATCACTCAATCGCCCTCAATCCGAGAGTATGGATTCTACACAAATCTCAATGATGCAACAAGACCAAACATCATGACTCACTCAACCGGCCTCAATCTAAGGGTATGGATTCTACACGAATCCTAGCGCTCATGAAACAAAAGCAAAGGTCTAAAAGAAACAATAACACTAGGTATAAAATCAGTCAACCGAACACAACATCGAGAGTATGGATGCAACACGCATCCCAATGCAACATAAAAGTGCAATAGTGGTCTAACTGATATCCAAATGGATCATCAAGGTCCACGACCCACATTGTGCCAAGAAAACTTGAGAAAATAGGGCGGCACACAAAACGAGGTAAAAATCCCAAATTTTGGAAAATTTTCAAAATTAAAACCCATTTGGCCTTTGGGTACAAAAACCTCAAAAATCCAAAAATAATCAAGTTCGAACACCGTATGCAGAAACGGCCAGCATAACGGTGTAAAACTCCAAACCCTCATCCCGAAAAATAGAGAAATGTTTGTACCCACCCAACCGGGTAGAACTAACATACAGAAATGGAGAGGAACACTAGTTCTCAGCCTCCAAACAAACGGCTACCAAAAACAGAAGCAGAAACTGAGCAGAAACAATAAAACAGGAAAGTCCTACCTCACAGCCAAAAGGGCAAAACGAGAATCTAAACCATAAAATAAATATCTCGCAGAAGTAGCTAAAAATTGCGGCAATCCAAGGTTTCCCCAAGCTGGGTCCAATGAGCCCAACCTTGCGACGATCCCACGCCCGTAGTTGCCACAACGAACAAAACAATAAATCCTCATGAAGAGGATTTTGGGTTTTACTCTCCAACTTTCTAATTCAAAAGTGAGAAGTGAGGAATTAAATTCCTTTTTGAATATTTATTCACTTTTCGAGTGAATAATCAATTAGGGCAAATAACCAGCCAACTTAGTTAAACCCCGAATCAACCCAAACGAAAATAGGCTATTCCTATAAATAGGAATTCATCTATGGTAAAGCTGCTAGAAATTAAAATAAAATAATTAAAAAGCCCGAAAACCCAAAACACAGAAATCTCCTTAACAACTTTTGTGACAATGCGAAACTCTAAATGCACAGACACGCTCACTTGTCAAATCACATAATGCAAATGAGTTCGGATTTAATAATCACCGAAAGGTTTAAATTAAACATTTAATTAAGGATACATCGACCATACCAAGACGACATTGGTAAAATATGAAAGGCTGAATCACTAACTCCATGTGCCACTATCAGGGATATAAACCCTGCATACTAAACAACACAATCAAGTGCAATTGCATGTAATAACATAGCTGAAGCAATAAATGCATTAAATCACCTAATTTAACCATTTGTTAATTTATATTAAAATAATCTATTTACATCACTCATGTTCACATAACGCATACAACATAGGAATGAAGTAAATAACCATAGCATTAAATCCATCACATAACATAATCAGAGGTATGTCCAAATACTAGATAACCAGATATCATCATAAAACACACTGTCATCTCAAAATGGCATCGTCATGCAATATGATCAACTAAACAGCATAGTAGCCTAAAATCTATGATACTGAAATCAAAGTATAACACCTGACCCTCGAGTCATCTCAAATGTAAAATATCACATAAGTAACAGATATCTCATAGATCAAAATATAACAAGGTAAATGTCTGCAGCATAGAACCAAAGAATCCAACATGAACAATCCATTTCTAATTACTTAAGCATTAAATAATGATTGTTTAAAGAATCAACAAAAGGCACTTAAAACACATAAGAAAACACAGTCATAAACATGACTAATCACTGCTACAGGAACCTAGTCCAGTGTAGCATGGTAAAAAGCACACAATGCAATCTATGCACACATCTCAAGGTAATCACGGAACAACCTCATGATACCACATCGATCTTGGTAACCACTGGCACAAACCTCAGTGAACCAAAAATCACATCAGAATCTCATAGATCAATCAAATGCATAATCAAAGCAACTGATACAGAAACATAAATCCAAACACCTCGATGGTGTAGACCACTCAAGGTCACAATCAAGATCCCATCACAACAAAAGATCAACAAGGTTGCATCCATTAGGATGACTTACAGAAGTCAAATGGGAGAGGCACTAGATGTACTATCATATATTTCTAGTTTGGTCCTATTTTCTATTAATTTTATACAAAATTAAGGGAAGAAAACGAGATTTAGACCAACACATTTATTCATAACTAAAACTAACTTGCAACTGAATTATTAATACTACAATACAAAACTTCTAACACACCAAAATTTCCCTTTTTAATAGGAAAAGGTCCAACTTTATGGTGTAAGGGTAAAAATAAGTTACTATGTAGGCTCAAAGTCTCGAGAAGCCCTATATACTACCTAACTCACCTTGTGATCTTTGAAGTAGATGTCTTAACCATATAGCATGCATGGGTCATCTTGAGAAGCCCCAATACCTCTTCCTGAAATTCAAGATTTATATGTCCATTTCAACCATCAACTCTCTCAACTTCTTATTGTTTCTTATTCAGTCTCTATTTTAAAATAATCACTTTTGTAGTTGGCATAATTTTTTTGAATTTTCTAGATGGTGAGATACAAGTTGTGTATCATATCGAGTTGGTACTCATGCTCATCAATTAGATCTAGTTGTATCACTAGATGAAGATATTTATTCTAGAAGTTATTATTTTTTGGCAAACCCATAGTTATTATTTCCTTCTTGAATCCTATACTAAATGAAATCCAATCAAATCTCCAGGTTTCTCATTTGAGTTTAGGTCAAGTTTTTCATGTGTATTTGAATTTTTACAAGGGATCTTTTCAGCATTAAATTCTCTAGTATTTTATTTTTACAATTATAGATTTCCTTATAGAGAATCGTAAGTTCTAAGTTGTATATAAGATCACAATCAATTATTTTATGACAGTTTTCATTTTCATTAATATTTGTTCCAAGTGTCTACAAATTACGCATCTATGACAATACCAACCCATGGGTAACACGCAAGTTATTTCAATGATTGTACATGTTCTTGTCCTTCCAATACAAATGTTAATTGAATTTGTTTTCTAAAAATCAAATTGACAAGTAAATGGTCCTTTGTCTTCTTGGCATCATCAATGAAATAAAGGTCTAATTCTTGATTTTTGAGGTTTCATGATATTCCAATCACGTAAATATCTATTAATATCTTTCAATTGTCATGTCCATTAACTACTTTCTTTATTTCATGTAATTCCACCACCTTGCAACTATTGTCCAATTCATAAGATTAATTTTTTTCTTTGTTGAATGGTGATTGATTAATGTTATTAGGTGAATGGATCTTTTGAAGTGTGACTTTTTTTACTTGATAAGTTGTGGTATTCTATGTAATGCTATGCACATCCTATAAAATTAATATTGTTGTCAATGGAGTAAATTTTTATATAATATTGCAACAAACATTATGTCTTCATCTTTGCCTAAGAATAGTGATGGTGAAAATTAATTTCATGCACATATAGAAGCTTTGATAGAATTATTTTTCATTTTTCATAACTATTCCATGGTAATGAATATTTGTTTAACGCAATTCCTACTTTAGGTTAAAAGAATACCCATTGGATTGGTAAGTTAAACATACAAAATCATTGAATTTCATATAAGGGAGATGTGTCTTTTAAAATCTATTGAGGAACTATCACATGTTTGCATAACTGACTAAAAATCCTAAGGACAGATCGATGGTATGACTAGTGCACTCAGTTATGACTATGTGTCATTGAATTCAAGGCACAAAATGAATGATGAAAGGTATGAAGTTATGACTGGTGAAGCACATTATGCTCACATTGTGCAACTCCAAGTTCACAAGGGGATTGGACAAAGATAAATGACAAGCTCATTGGAGAAAGTGACAAAGGATAACCACTTAGATGGAGTCATACTAAGTGAAGTAAGAATGTGAAGAAGGATGAGAAGTATGCAAGGAAGCTAGAATGATCGATAGTAATGAAAGGAGAATCAATCAAGTCAGCTAGAGAAACATGTAGTAGGATAAACATGACTAACGCATCATTAAGCAAGTAGAAATACAGTTATATGTGCACTGAGTTGTGATAACTATTGTCACATCAAGGAATAGTCGAAAGAATTCATTGTTATGTGTTTATATGGTTTTGTTCATTGATTTTACGTAATTCTGACCATTATAGACTGGTGTGGAGTTAGATAAAAGTAAAAAAGGTTGAAATTACCTAGAGTGTATTGATTCCCTACCCCCCTCTCAATATACTGACCTTCTCGTGAACTAGATAGTTCACTTAATTGTTGATTGATAGATATTCTTTAAGGGAAAACAACCAAGAATTTTATCAAACCCAAATCTATTAGCAACCAATAAGATAGTTCCCTACTCAAGGATTATTGCAAACTAGTGAATGAATAAACATTTAACTGTGAATCAAATTCCATCATAATTGATTAGCAAGTTTAATAAGTTTATTATAGAATCTCATTCTATCTTACTCCTTTTAAAAATACTACCATCCCTAGTACCAAGTACTAACAAAAGTACCAATAAAAATAATTACAATTTTGATTGTATGAGAGAATCAATCAAATATATTATTAAAGTTTCCCTTGGTAATTTATGTGTCTTCTCAAGTGGTATTGCATGCAATCATCTAGTTCCACTTGAAGATCAGTTCAATCATTGTTAGGCTATAAAAATTAATGGTACACGACTTAAGAAGTTGAATTAGTTCAATGTCACTTTTTTTCATTCTTTATCTTACTTGTTTTATACATGAGAAATGCTAGCAACATATCTATGTATGATAACACTATGAAATGCACTATGCAAATAAGATAGAACTACTAAATGATATGTAATATCCATGATTAGCTTATTGACCTTGAACATAGAAATAAACCATAGATTCAATTTTGATTCTTCTTAAAATCTTACTATAGAGAAGTTTCAGTGGTGCGGGCCATAAAATAGATTGTGCCTCATGAAATGGAAGATCAATTCATATATAAATATATGTCATGCTTATTTAATGTTTATTTTAATCCTTTTTGTATAATTCTAAGTAACTTATCACATTTTTGAAGTAATTTGAGACCATCGACTAATTCATTTCAAGTCATCCCCAACCAAGTGAAGCTTATTCTTTTCTATTGTAGAATACTTCACATATCATTTTTTTATATTTATGGATGCTATGAGTTATTATAAATTATAATCGTATACACAATCTTGTCTTGTATAATGGTATGATCCATGACATGTGCTCTAAGCATATCTTTCAAAATTTTATTAACCCTCTATATTTGGCCATCTAGTTATGAGTAATAGACCTATAAAACTAAAAATTAGTTTTGTCTCAAATCAACTATGAAGGTGGCCAAAAAAATAACAAGTAGACAATTTCTCTTCATCAAAATTTATCATATGTAGAATTTTATCTCGTGTAAACAATTTTCATAGCAAGATTTAATGTTATTATAGATGCATCATCGTAGAGATTCTCATTAATAGATAGACCTTAGATATAGACATTATAATTCTTGCACATCTAAATTTTCTTTTTACCTCAAAGTAAGTAACTATTTGTAGAATGTTGTAACATTTTCAACGAAGAATCGAACATGTTGCGCCTCATGCAACAACCCACCTTTAAATAAACAAATTGATCCTCTTTATAATTTTTAACTTTTCAAGTTATGAGTTTTCTCTTGGTTTGATTTGTTGAGTTTGGTATTGAAAAAGTAGTTTTAGATTAACAAATTTTTGCTTCGGATGATGAATGTCATGACATCCTTGAGATCTTAGAATAGAATCCAAGTTATTAAAACTTTAACTTTTTAAACAAAAAATGAGTATTTTGCACCAAGGTAGAGTTCTAAAATTTTCCTTGTAGCAATGCATTTTGATGGATAGCACCTTAACTATTTTCTTTTATTCAAAACGTTCTATAGAGTTATCTTTAGATTACAAGCATACATAAATACCTAGACACTCCAAACTCCCAATAAGAAAGTGAAATTTTGACCTTACCCTATATGATCAAATAAGCTGTAAGGATTGTGAAAAATGTATTTATACATAATACTAGTCACGTGGATGATTGGAATTTTTAGTGATGACATAAAACTATTTCAAACTACATATATTTTTTTAGAAAGCTTTGGCATATTCACAAAGAAAACATTTAGAGATCTAAATCACTTTAAAATAAATTATATAAATCTAGATCACTTTTGTTTCCTCTTGCAACAACATTAAAATCCTCACTCTACCTCCTATAGGTGGTCTATTTATGAAAACTAAATGCATAAATATTCTATATTGGATTATGTGCGATGCAGAATTTGTAGAGAGGTGATGAAAAGGTTGAGGTCCTAAGAAGAGCGGGAGCGGAGGATGGGTGGGGAGAGGGGCAAGCGGCTCGTAATCCTTCCACTGCAGAGAGAGGGAGGTTTTCGTTGCTCTGTGAAACCAGCCTCACGCGGTCCCCTCCACTTCAGTCCAACAAGACATTGCCTCCCGCCTTCGCAGGAGGGCCTTGCGGCAACTCTCTACTTGGAGCAGGGCGTGCCGCATTATATGCCGCAACATATCTCCCCTCCTCAGATCTCCAAACAACTCTCCTGTTCGTCAACCTTGTGCGCCCCCACTCGGGTAACAGGCTCGCGTTACTGAGCTCGGCACATTCAACTCTTCCAGCGTGGACCCATAAACGCCATTTATATAAGTCGCTGCTGCATGTGGGATAACTGAATACCTCTTCTGCCCCTGTTCAAAGTGTCGCCACGCTCTCTCTAATGTGTTTTATGCCATTTCTTGAACCAGGCATCTCCATCACCCCATTTTTAGGAACAACAATTATCCATCCGTCTGAAGTCGTTGTCCAGTCCTACTCCCCGAGAATGGTATTCAACGTCTCACTCGAAAATGCATTCAATCTTCTTCAAACGCATACCTTGCTCGCAGCCACCAAGCACTTATACTCATGTACATGCTTGTGGTAGCTTCAATTGTCTAAGGAATCTCTATGCTATACTTGAACTCATACTTTTCTAGTCCGTAGTACCATGTTTTCTTGTTATTCTTGCAATGTGCCTATCTGTATAATTTTTTGGTTGGAGTTCAATGACAAGCTCAATAATGTGCTAGAAAAGAAGAGCAATGTTATTTTATAAGAGTAGAAATATATATAGCCATAACGCCAAGCCCAATGATCCAAAGTCTTCAAAGCTTTATGCCAAGGGTAAAAATCATGATCCTAAGTGCCATAAGTATACATGCATTTACACCCCCTATAATGTGCTTGCATGAGGGTTGTGTTTTCATTTAAAATATAAAATGTGTGGATTTTCATTGTTCTAAATCAAGGACACAAACTCAAGTTCATCCAAGAAATTATTTGAGACAACATGTGACAATATGCAACTACGTTGGTTAAGTTTAGTTGGTTCAATAATTGTTGTAAATATAAAGTAAATGTGTACCACAAATACAATTGAAAATGTTTCAAACATGGTTGACTTAAATATAAGATGTCCTTTTGAAGAATTTCATAGATCTTTTCAATACTAGCCAAAATTGCATTCCAATATGAAGGGAGAATGCCAACTCACTCTTTGGTAGCTTTTTGGCTCAATCTTAATATTGCTTACAATAAAAAAATGACCAATGTCACTCCCAACTACCCTTATTCATAGCCACTATAATTGGTGATCTCTCAATCGGTTGTGTTTGCACTACAAGGGTTCACTGCTAATTTCAAGAATGCAAGACGATTGGGAAACTTCAACCTCGTGTAATTTTCTAGAAATTACATGGTAAAAATTCGAGTACAATGGTACCACCACCAAAAAATAAACATTTCATTGCCTATCAAATTACTATTTTCATAGCTAAATTTAAATTTCACCACTTTATCTAGGCGTGATCACCATCCAAAGTTATTTATTATAAGATTTAGAACATAGCTTAAGCATGTCGAAATATATAGATTTATAACTTAAACACTACTAAATTCCAAAGATGTACAGGCTTAGTTTAGACTATATAGGTTATATTTAAAAGCCTTACATTAGATAAATGTACTTAAATTTAATATCTTTAACAATATATCTATAAAATAATCAAATCTAATACTACTTGGGTATGTGCAGGATCATGGTGTACCAAACTATGGCTTTAAGTGGTAGTGAAAAATCAGCAAATCAGGGTTATGTAAACTTGACACATAATTTTAAAGTGGTTATGGACTTTATATCAAAAAGTTGTAAGAAAATAATCTGTACGAAATTGAATGTAGTTTCTAAACTACTAAGCCTTATCAAGGGGAAAAAATAATTGATTGGTCAAAAGTTTGAATTTTAATGCAGTACTACGAAAATTTTAGGACAAAAATAAAAATTAGGTGTATGGCTAACCACCTTAATCAAAATCAAATAATAATATTTTTTTAATATAATTATAGATATGACAAGTAGACTCATGCACGGATGTGACCCATATTTTTTGGTATTTTTACTCCAAATAAATAATTAAATATGAATTTTCTACCAAAACTTTTTCCAAAAAAAAAAAAGTACTGTCTCTGACCACCTTAACTAATAGAAAATTTTAACAATTTTTTTTTTTTTTCTTATGCTAATAGAAAAAGTATTGTCTAGGACCCTTAGGGACATATTAGAATTGTTCTTATGGGTCAAAGGGGGTCATAGGTTGGTTGACCTATGACCCCCTTCGACTCATTAAATGATGACATATGTCCCTAGGGGTCCTAGGACCCCTAGGGACATATTAGAATCGTTCATATGGGTCAAAGGGCGTCATAGGTTGACCTATGACCCCCTTCGACCCATTACATGACAACATATGTCCCTAGGGGTCCTAACACCCCTAGGGACATATTAGAATCATTCTTATGAGTAGAAGGGGGTCATAGGTTGACCTATGACCCCCTTAGACACATTACATGACAACATATGTCCCTAGGGGTCCTAGGACCCCTAGAGACATATTAGAATCGTTCATATGCGTCAAAGGGAGTCATAGGTTGACCTATGACCCCCTTCGACCCATTACATGAAGACATATGTCCCTAGGGGTCCTAGGACCCCTAGGGACATATTAGAATCGTTCATATGCGTCAAAGGGGGTCATAGGTCAAGGGTGACTTATGACCCCCTTCGACCTATTAAATGACGACATATGTCCTTAAGGGTCCTAGGACCCGTAGGGACATTAGAATTGTTCATATGGGTGAAAAGGAGTCATAGGTTGACCTATGACCCCCTTCGACCCATTAAATGACAACATATGTCCCTAGGGGTCCTAGGACCCCTAGGGACATATTAGAATTCTTCATATGGGTCAAAGGGGGTCATAGGTCTCTTTGACCAATTACATGACGACATATGTCCCTAGGACCCCTAGGGACATATGAGAATTGTTCTTATGGGACAAAGGGCGTCATAAGTTGACCTATGACCCCCTTCGACACATTACATGATGACAAATCGAAGGGGGTCATAGGTTGACCTATGATCCCCTTTAACCCATTAAATGATGACATATGTCCCTAGGGGTCCTAGGACCCTTAGGCACATATTAGAATTGTTCATATGGGTCAAAGGGGATAATAAGTTGACCTATGACCCCCTTTGACCCATTACATAACAACATATGTCCCTAGGACCCCTAGGGACATATGAGAATCATTTTTATGGGTCAAAGGGGTCATAGGTTGACCTATGACCCCCTTCAACACATTGCATGACGACATATCTCCCTAGTGGTCCTAGGACCCCTAGGAAAATATTAGAAATGTTCTTATGGGTCAAAGGTGGTAATAGGTTGACCTATGATCCGCTTCGACCCATTAAAAGATGACATATGTCCCTAGTGGTCCTCAAAACCCTAAGGACATATTAGAATCGTTCTTATGTGTCTACCTTTGACCCATTACATGATAACATATATCCCTAGGGGTCTTAGAACCCCTAGGGACATATTCAAATGCTTCTTATGGGTCAAAGGGGGTCATAGGTTGACCTATGACCCCCTTCTACCCATTACATGACGACATATGTCCAAAAGGGTCCTAGGACACTTAGGGACATTTTAGAATCGTTCTTATGGGTCAAAGGGGGTCATTGGTTGACCTATGACCCCCTTTGACTCTTTACATGACAACATATGTCCCTAGGGGTCCTAGGACCCCTAGGGACATAATAGAATCATTCTTATGGGTCAAAGGGGGTCATAGGGTGACCTATGACAACCATCAACCCATTACATGACGACATATGTCCCTAGGGGTCCTAGGACCCCTAGGGACATATTAGAATCATTCTTATGGGTCAAAGGGAGTCATTGGTCAACCTATGACCCCCTTCGACCCATTACATGATGACATATGTCCCTAGGGATCATAGAACACCTAGGGACATATTAGAATTTTGCATATGGGTCAAAGGGGGTCATAGGTTGACCTATGACCCCCTTCGACCCATTAAATGATGACATATGTCCCTAGGGGTCTTAGAACCCCTGGAGACATATTAGAATTCTTCATATGGGTCAAAAGGGGTAATAGGTTGACCTATGACCCCCTTCGACCCATTAAATGATGACATATGTCCCTAGGCATCCTAAGACCCCTAGGGACACATTAGAATTGTTCACATGGGTCAAAGGGGGTCATAGGCTGACCTATGACCCCCTTTGACCCATTACATGACAACATATGTCCCTAGGACCCCTAGGGCCATATGAGAATCATTCTTATGGGTCAAACGGTGTCATAGGTTGACCTATGACTCCCTTTGATGCATTACATGATGACGTATGTCCCTAGGGGTAGGGAAATATTAGAATCATTCTTATGGGTCAAAGGTCATCATAGGTTGACCTATGACTTGCTTCGACCCATTACATGATGACATATGTCCCTAGTGGTCCTCAGAACCCTAGGGACATATTAGAATTGTTCTTATGTGTCTAAGGGGGTCATAGGTTGACCTATGACCTCCTTTGACCCATTACATGATGACATATGTTCCTAGGGGTCCTAGAACCCCTAGGGACATATTTGAATGCTTCTTATGGGTCAAAGGGGGTCATTTGACCTATGACCCCCTTTGACCCATTACTTGACGACATATGTCTAAAGGGGTCCTAGGACCCCTAAGGACATATTATAATCGTTCTTATGGTTCAAAGGGGGTCATAGGTTGACCTATGACCTCCTTTGAACCTTTACATAACGACATATGTCCTTAAGGGTCCTAGTACATCTAGGGACATATTAGAATCATTCTTATGGGTCAAAGGGGGTCATAGGGTGACCTATGACAACCTTCGACCCATTACATGATGACATATGTCCCTAGGGGTCCTAGGACCCCTAAGGACATCTTAGAATCATTCTTATGGGTCAAAGGGAGTCACAGGTCAACCTATGACCCCCTTCGACCTATTACATTATGACATCTGTCCGTAGGGGTCATAGGACACCGAGCGACATATTAGAATTAACTCATTAAATGATGACATATGTCCCTAGGGGTCCTAGGACCCCTAACAACATATTAGATTTCTTCATATCGGTCCAAGGGGGTCATAGGTTGACCTATGACCCCCTTCGACCCATTAAATGATGACATATGTCCCTAGGGGTCCTAGGACCCTTAGGGACATATTAAAATTGTTCATATGGGTCAAAGGGGGTCATAGGTTGACCTATGACCCCCTTTGACCCATTACATGATGACATATGTATGAGAATCATTCTTATGAGTCAAATAGGGTCATAGGTCAACCTATGACCCCCCTTCGACACATTACATGATGACATATGTCCCTAAGGGTCCTAGGACCCCTAAGGACATATTAGAATCGTTCATATGGATCGAAAGGGGGTCATAGGTTGACCTATGATCCCCTTTCACCCATTAAATGATGACATATTTTCCTAGGGGTCCAAAGACCCCTAGGGACATATTAGAATTGTTCATATGGGTCAAAGGGGATCATAGCTTGACCTATGACCCTCTTTTGACTCATTACATGGTGACATATGTCCCTAGGACCCCTAGGGACATATAAGAATCGTTCTTATGGGTCAAATAGTGTCATAGGTTGACTTATGACCCCCTTCGATGCATTACATGATGACATATGTCTCGAAAATATTAGAATCATTCTTATGGGTCAAAGGTCATCATAGGTTGACCTATGACCTGCTTCGACCCATTACATGATGACATATGTCCTTCGAGGTCCTCAAAACCCTAGGGACATATTATAATCATTCTTATGGGTCTAAGGGGGTCATAGGTTGACCTATGACCACCTTTGACCCATTACATGATGACATATGTCCCTATGGGTCCTAGGACCCGTAAGGATAGATTAAAATGCTTCTTATTGGTGAAAGGGGGTAATAGGTTGACTTATGACCCCCTTCGACTCATTAAATGATGACATATGTCCTTAGGGGTCCTAAGACCCCTAGAGACATATCAGAATTCTTCATATGCGTCAAAGGGGATCATAGGTTGACCTATGACCCCCTTCGACCCATTAAATGACGACATAAGTCCCTAAGGGGCATATTAGAAGTGTTCATATGGGTCAAAGGGGGTCATAGGTTGACCTATGACCCCCTTTGACCCATTATATGATGACATATGTCCCTAGGACCCCTAGGGACATATGAGAATCATTCTTATGGGTCAAATGGGATCATAGGTTAACTTATGACTCTTTTTGACACATTACATTACGACATATGTCCCGAGGGTTCCTAGGACCCCTAGGGACATATTAGAATCATTCATATGGGTCGAAGGGGGTCATAAGTTGACCTATTATCTCATTCGACCCATTAAATGATGACATATGTCCCTATGGGTCCTAAGACCCCTAGGGACATATTAGAATTGTTCACATGGGGTCAAAGGGGGTCATAGGTTGACTTATGACCCCCTTTGACCAATTACATGGCGACATACCCCTAGGGACATATGAGAATCCTTCTTATGGATCAAACGGTGTAATAGGTTGAACTATGACCCCCTTCAATGCATTATATGACGATATATGTCCCTAGGGTTCCTAGAACCCCTAGAGAAATATTAGAATCATTTTTATGGGTCAAAAGTGGACATAGGTTGACCTATGACCTGATTTGACCCATTACATGATGGCATGTGTCCCTAGTGGTCCTCAGAACCCTAGGGACATATTAGAATCATTACTATGTGTATAAGGGGGTCATCGGTTGAACTATGACCCCCTTTGACCCATTACACGATGACATATGTTCCTAGGGGTCCTCGAACCCATAGGGACATATTCGAATGCTTCTTATGGGTCAAAGGGGGTCATAGGTTGACCTATGACCCCCTTTGACCAATTACGTGACGACATATGTCCAAAGGGGTCCTAGGACCCCTAGGGACACATTAGAATCGTTCTTATGGGTCAAAGGGCCTCTTTGACCCTTTACATGACAACATATGTCCCTAGGGGTCCTAGGACCCCTAGAATCGTTCTTATGGGTCAAAGGGGGTCATAGGATGACCTATGACAACATTCGACCCATTACATGACAACATATGTCCTTAGGGGTCCTAGGACCCCTAGGGACATATTTGAATCATTCTTATGGGTCAAAGGGGGTCATAGGATGACCTATGACAACATTCGACCCATTACATGACAACATATGTCCTTAGGGGTCCTAGGACCCCTAGGGACATATTTGAATCATTCTTATGGGTCAAAGGGAGTAATAGGTCAACCTATGACCCCCTTCGACCCATTACATGATGACATATGTCCCTAAGGGTCATAGGACACCTAGGGACATTAAAATTGTTCATATGGGTCAAAGGGGGTCATAGGTTGACCTATGACCCCCTTCGACCCATTAAATGATGACATATGTCCTCAGGGATCTTAGGACTCCTGGAGACATATTAGAATTCTTCATATGGGTCAAAGGGGGTCATAGGTTGACCTATGATCTCTTTTCACCCATTAAACGATGACATATGTCCCTAGGACCCCTACGGACATATTAGAATTGTTCATATGTGTCAAAGGGGCTCATAGGTTGACCTATGACCCCCTTTGATCCATTACATGATGACATATGTCCTTAGGACTCCTAGGGACATATGAGAATCATTCTTATGGGTAAAATGGGGTCATAGGTTGACCTATGACCCCCTTCGACACAATAGATGATGACATATGTCCTTAGGGGTCCTAGTACCCCTAGGGACATATTAGAATCGTTCATATGGGTCGAAGTGGGTCATAGGTTGACCTATGATCCCCTTCAACCCATTAAATGATGACATATGTCCCTAGGGGTCCTAGGACCCCTAGGGACATATTAGAATTGTTCATATGGGTCAAAGGGGGTCATAGGTTGAACTGTGACCCCCTTTGATCCATTAGATGACAACATATGTCCCTAGGACCCCTAGGGACATATGAGAATCGTTCTTATGGGTCAAACGGTGTCATAGGTTGACCTATGACTCCCTTCGATGCATTACATGACGACATATGTCCCTAGGGGTCCTAGGAAAAATATTAGAATCATTCTTATGGGTCAAAGGTGGTCATAGGTTGACCTATGACCCGCTTCGACCCATTACATGATGACATATGTCTTTGGGAGTCCTCAAAACCCTAGGGACACATTAAAATAGTTCTTATGGGTCTAACGGGGCCATAGGTTGACCTATGACCCCCTTTGACCCATTACATGATGACATATGTCCCTAGGGGTCCTAAGATCCCTAGGGACATATTAGAATGCTTCTTATGGGTGAAATGTGGTCATATGTTGACCTATGACCCCTTTTGACCCATTACATGATGACATATGTTCAAAGGGGTCCTAAAACCCCTATGGACATATTAGAATTGTTCTTATAGGTCAAAGGGGGTCATAGGTTGACCTATGAGTCCTTTTGACCCTTTACATGATGACATATGTCCCTAGGGGTCATAGGACCCCTAGGGATATATTAGAATCATTCTTATGGGTCAAAGGGTGTCATAGGTTGACCTATGACAACCTTCGACCAATTACATGAAGACATGTCCCTAGGGGTCCTAAGACCACTAGGGACATATTAGAATCATTCTTATGGGTCAAAGGGTGTCATAGGTCAACCTATGACCCCCTTCGACCCATTACATAATGACATATGTCCCTAGGGGTCATAGGACACCTAGGGACATATTAGAATTGTTCATATGGGACAAAGGGGATCATAGTTTGACCTATGACCCCCTTCAACTGATTAAATGATGACATATGTCCTTGGGGGTCCTAGGACCCCGAGGAATGCATTAGAATTTTTCATATGGGTCAAAGGGCATCATAGGTTGACCTATGACCCCCTTTGACCCATTAAATGACGACATGTCCCTAGGGATCCTAGGACCCCTAGGGACATATTAAAATTGTTCATATGGGTCAAAGGGGGTCATAGGTCAACCTATGACCACCTTTGACCCATTACATGACGACATATGTCCCTAGGACCCCTAGGGACATATGTCGTCCTAGGGACATATGTCGTCCTGTAATGGGTCAAAGGGGGTCATAGGTTGATCTATTACCCCCTTCAACACATTACATGACGACATATGTCCTTATGCGTCCTAGAACCCCTAAGAACATATTAGAATCGTTCATATGGGTCGAAGGGGGTCATAGGTTGGCCTATGATCCTCTTTGACCCATTAAATGACGACATATGTCCCTAGGGGTCCTAGGACCCCTAGGGACATATTAGAATTGTTCATATGGGTCAAAGGGGGTCATAGGTTGACCTATGACCCCCTTTGACCCATTAGATGATGACATATGTTCCTAGGACCCCTAGGGACATTTGAGAATCATTCTTATTGATCAAAAGCGGTCATAGGTTGACCTATGACCCCCTTTGATGCATTAAATGATGACATATGTCCCTAGGGGTCCTAGGACTCCTAAGAAAATATTATAATCGTTCTTCTAGGTCAAAGGTGGTCATAGGTTGACCTATGACCCGCAGTGACCCATTACATCATGATATATGTCCCTAGGGCTCTTCGGAACCCTAGGGACATATTAGAATCATTCTTATGGGTCTAAGGGGGTCATAGGTTGACTTATGACCCACTTTGATCCATTACATGATGACATATGTATCTAGGGGTCCTAGGACCCCTAGGGACATATTAGAATGCTTCTTATGGGTCCAAGGCGGTCATAGGTTGACCTATGACCCCCTTCGACCCATTACATGATGACATATGTCAAAAATGATTTTAGGACCCCTAGAGACATATGTTGTCATGTAATGGTTCATGAACGATTCTAAGATGTCCCTTGGGGACTTAGGACCCCTAAGGACATATGTCATCATGTAATTGGTCGAAGGGGGTCATAGATCGACCTATGACCCCCTATGACCCATAAGAACGATTCTAATATGTCCTTAGGGGTCCTAAGACCCCTGGGGACATATGCCATCATACAATGGGTCAAATGTGGTCATAGGTGAACCTATGACCCCCTTTGACCCATATGAACAAATCTAATATGTTTCTAGGGGTGTTAGGACCTCTAGGGACATATGTGATCATGTAATATGTCGAAGGGGGTCATAGGTTGACCTATGACCCCCTTTGAGCCATAAGAACGATTCTAATATGACCCTAGGGGTCCTAGGACCCCTAGGGAGATATGTTGTCATTTAATGGTTCGAAGGGTGTCATAAGTCAACCTATGACCCCCTTTGACCCATATGAAGCATTCTAATATGTCCTTAGGGGTCCTAGGACCCCTATGGACATATGTTGTCAGGTAATGAGTCGAACGGGGTGATAGGTCACCCTATGACCTCCTTTGACCCATTACATGATAACATATGTCCCTAGGGGTCCTAGGACCCGTAGGGACATATCTCATCATTTAATGGGTCAAATGGGGTCATTGGTCAACCTATGACCCCCTTTGACGCATATGAACGATTCTAACATGTCCTTAGGGATCCTAGGACCCTTCGGGACATATGTCATCATGTAATGGGTCGAACGGTGTCATAGGTCAACCTATGACCCTTTTTAACCCATAAGAATGATTCTAATATGTCCTTAGGGATCCTATGACACCTCGGGACATAGGTCGTCATGTAATGGGTCAAAGGGGGTCATAGGTCAACCTATGACCCCCTTGGACCCATATGAATGATTCTAATATGTCCCTAAGGGTCCTAAGACCCCAAGGGATATATGTCATCATTTAATGGGTCGAAGGGGGTCATAGGCCCTTTGACCCATAAGAATGATTCTAATATATCCGTAGGGGTCCTACGACCCCTAGGGACATATGTCATCATTTAATGGTTCAAAGGGGGTCATAGGTTACCCTATAACTTCTTTTGACCCATAAGAACGATTCTAATATGTTCGTAGAGGTCCTAGGGACATATGTCATCATGTAATTGGTCGAAGTGGGTCATAGGTTTGACCTATAAGAACGATTCTAATATGTCCCTAGGGTTGCTAGGACCCCTAGGGATATATGTTGTCATTTAATGGGTCGAAGGGGGTCATAAGCCAACCTATGACCCCCTTTGACCCATATGAATGATTCTAATATGTCCCTAGGGGTCCTAGGACCCCTAGGGACATATGTCATCATTTAAAGAGTTGAAGGGGTTCATAGGTCACCCTATTACCCCCTTTGACCCATAAGAATGATTCTAATATCTCCTTAGTGGTCCTAGGACCCCTAGAGACATATGTCATCATGTAATTGGTCGAAGGGGGTCATAGGTCAACCTATGACCCCCTTTGACCTACAAGAACAATTCTAATATGTCCCTAGGGGTGCTAGGGCCCCTAGGGACCTATGTCATCATTTAATGGGTCGTAGGGGGTCATAGGTCAACCTATGACCCCCGTTGACCCATATGAAGCATTCTAATATGTCCGTAGGGGTCCTAAGACCCCTAGGGACATATGTCATCATGTAATTTTTCGAAGGGGGTCATAGGGTGACTCATAAGAATGATTTTAATATGTCCCTAAGGGTCCTAGGACCCCTAGGGACATATGTTGTCATTTAATGTGTCAAAGGACCTATGACCTCGTTTGACCCATATGAAGCATTTTAATATGTCCTTAGGTGTCCTAAGACCCCTAGGGGCATATTTCATCATGTAATGTGTCTAAGGTGATCATATGTCAAACTAAGACTCCCTTTGACCCATACAAACGATTCTAATATGTCCCTAGGGGTCCTAGGACCCCTAAGAACATATGTCATAATTTAATGGGTCGAAGGGGGTCATATGTCTACCTATGACCCCCTTGGACCCATATGAATGATTGTAATATGTCCCTAGGGGTCCTAGGACCCCTAGGGACATATGTCGTCATGTAATGAGTCGAAGGGGGTCATAGGTCAACATATGACCCCCTTTGACCCATATGAACGATTCTAATATCTACGACCCTTAGGGACATATGTCGTCATGTAATGGGTCATGAACGATTCTAAGATGTCCCTAGGGGTCCTAGTACCCCTAGGGACATATGTCTTCATGTAATTGGTCGAAGGGGGTCATAGGTCAACCTATGACCCCCTTTGACCCATAAGAACGATTCTAATATGTCCCTAAGGTTCCTAGGACCCCTAGGGACATATGTCATCATTTAATGGGTCGAAGGGTGTCATAGGTCAACCTATGACCCCCTTTGAACCATATGAACAAATCTAATATGTGCCTAGGGGTCTTAGGACCCCTAGGGACATATCTCATTATGCAATATGTTGAAGGAGGTCATAGGTCAACCTATGACCCCCTTTGAGCCATATGAACAATTCTAATATGTCCCTAGGGGTCCTATGAGCCCTAGGGAGATATGTCATCATTTAATGGGTCAAAGGGGGTCATATGTCAACCTATGACCCCCTTTGACCCATATGAAGCATTCTAATATGTCCCTAGAGTTCCTAGGATCCCTATGGACATATGTCATCATGTAATGGGTCAAAGGGGTTTATAGGATGACTTATGACCCCCTTTGACCCATAAGAAGGATTCTAATATGTTTGTAGGGGTCCTAGAACCCCTAGGGACATATGTCGTCATTTAATGGGTTGAAGGGGGTGATAGGTGAACCTATGACCCCCTTTGACCCATAAGAACGATTTTAATGTGTCCCTAGGTGTTCTAGGACATGTAGGGACATATGTCATCATTTAATGAGTCAAAGGAGGTCATTGGTCATCCTATGGCCCCCTTTGACCCATATGAATGATTCTAATATGTCCCTAGGGATCCTGAGACCCCTAGGGTCATATTTCATCATGTAATGGGTTGAATGGGGTCATAGGTCAACCTATGACCCCCTTTGACCCATATTAATGATTATAATATGTCTGTAGGGATCCTAGGACCCCTGGGAACATATGTCGTCATGTAATGGGTCGAAGGGAGTCGTAGGTCAACCTATGACCCCCTTTGATCCATATGAACAATTATAATATGTCCCTAGGGGTCCTAGGACCCCTAGGGATATATGTCATCATTTAATGGGTCGATGGGACCTATGACCCCTTTTGACCCATATGAAGCATTCTAATATGTCCCTAGGGGTCCTTGGATCCCTAGGGACATATGTCATCATGTAATGGGTCAAAAGGGGTAATAGGTCAACCTATGATCCCCTTTGTCCCATAAGAATGATTCTAATATGTCCCTAGGGGTCCTAGGACCCCTAGTTACATATGTTGTCATTGAATGGGTCGGAGGGGGTCATAGGTCAACCTATGACACCCTTTGACCCATATGAAGCATTCTAATATGTTTGTAGGGGTCCTAGGACCCCTAGGGACATATGTCATCATGTAATGTGTCGAAGTGGGTCATAAATCAACCTATGGCCCCCTTTGACCCATAAGAACAAGTCTAATATGTCCCTAGGGGTCCTAGGACCCCTAGGGAGATATGTTGTCATGTAATGGGTCGAAGGGGGTCATAGGTCACCCTATGAGCCCCTTTGACCCATAAGAATGATTCTAATATGTCCCTAGGGGTCCATTATTTAATGGGTCAAAGGGGGTCATAGGTCAACCTATGAGCCCCTTTGACCCATATGAAGCATTGTAATATGTCCCTAAGGGTCCTAGGACCCCTAGTGACATATGTCATCATGTAATGTGTCGTAGGGGGTCATATTTCACCCTACGACCCCCTTCAAACCATATGAAAGATTCTACAATGTTGCTAGGGGTCTTAGGACACTTAGGGACATATGTTATTGTGGAATGTGTCGAAGGGGGTCATATGTCACCCTACGATCCCCTTCGACCCATATGAATGATTCTAATATGTCCCTAGGGGTCTTACGACCCCTAAGGACATATGTCATTGTGGAATGTGTCAAAGGTGGTCATAGGTCACCCTATGACCCCCTTCGACCCATATGAATGATTCTAATATGTCCCTAAGGGTCCTAGGACCCCTAGGGACATATGTCATCTTGTAATATGTCGAAAGGGTTCAGAGGTCATCCTGTGACCCCCTTCAACCCATATAAACTATTCTAATATGTCCCTAGGGGTCCTAGGATCCCTTAGGGACATATGTCATCATGGAATGTGTCGAAAGGGGTCATAGGTCATCCTGTGAGCCCTTTTGTCCCATATAAACGACTCCAATAGAAATAATATAGTAAAAATAATTATATATATAAATATAATATTTATAGATTATAATAATAATAACATAATATATTATTATATATTAATAACATAAGTCATAATATTAATAATATATTATAGATTATAATTTACATATGATAATAATAATAATAATATATTATAGATTATAATTTATATATGATAATAATAATAATATGTATTAATAACATATATATAATATATTACGTTATTATATTTAATAAAAATATAGTAAAAATAATAATAATATATATTATATTTATAGATGATAATAATAATAATAACATAATATATTATTATATATTAATAGATTATATGTTATATCTTTACATTACGTTATATATATATATATATATATATATATATATATATATATATATATATATATAATATTATTATATAATATATAGATTATATATTATTTTATATATAATAGTTATGTTATTTTATTATATATTTATAGATTATATATTATATCTTTACATATTTCATAACTCAAATTAGTTATATCACTTACAAATTCGTTTTTCCCTCTAATTTTTTTTGCCTTTTCCCTTCAATTTTTATGCTGCTGGTATCGGATATCGGATCTCATATCAGATATCTGATAAGGCTTGGGCCTTACTTTCCAAGTTTGGTACCTGGATAGGTGAAAAAAAGTCAGAGCGGATTTTGAAGCGCTTTTAGACGTGTTTAAACTCTGTTTTTTTCACATCGCCACTTTTTGGCACACCATGATCCTACACATACCCACTTATTATAAAAAATCATGTATCTAATATATACATGTTCAAGGAATAATCAATCGATACATATAACTTCTCAAAACACAATATCAATCAAGACACTTATTTAAAAAGGTACAATTTGAGTGACACAAAAGATGACAACATTAATAAGACAAAAACTAACAAAATAAATTGCTAAATATCTCTCATGTGTCATGTATCAAATAAGAAATATTGTTTCAAGTATGAATTTTATTATTTTCTAATCAATCATGAAATCAATTCAATGGAAAGCTCTTTATTATATCATATAAAGTAGTATAGATATCTTAATAAATCTATCTAAAGAAATGCCGATAGATATCCACTACAAAATTATTAAAATTTAATTTACTACACCCATAACTATTTATATTTCCTTTATCTCTATTTTCTTTGCACTAACTTAAACTTTCTATTTAATTTCTAAAAGAAGTTGATGATTTATCTCCAAAGATTATAATTTTAACAAATATTTTATGTGGTATTGAAATTATATTGTATTTATAATAAAATCTAAAGTTTTGACATGTAAATGGTTGTCAAATTTAACCATGAAAATAAAAGTTAAGATTAACACACTCACATCATCCTACTCCACCCTTTCTGCCATTGTAGAATGCCTATCGACATTAATGAATTAATTAACAATTGTCTTTTATTTTTATGACTTCAAGCTTTGGTTGTGTAAGAGGCAATGTCATTGTTTTGCTTTAATAATAATAATAGAACAACAATAGCTTAAAGCTAAATAGTCAAACCTACATAGATAAGTGTTGCCCCATGATTTTTCTAAACCCATTGCTAGATCTAGTCTTAGCATGTCACCTACCTCTGGACCAATTATCCTATTGTTTATAACCTGACTATCCACCATCTTGTGTTGTGAAGTTGCTCCTCCCATAGAAAAATAAATAAAACACTCCATATTATTACTCCCTCTAGAATTTTTGTAACCCTCTCAAATTGAATTTGACAAAACTAATCAAGTATTTTAATTATGTTGAGAAGGCACATAGTAGAGTAAGTTGTAAATGTTTGATAGTGTAGATTCTTCTTTGTGTGTGAGGGTCTTGACTCCAAAATCAAGGTTTTTTAATATAACTTTAATTTACCCCACAACAATGAGGGATTCAAAAAAAAAAATGTAAAGAAAATGGGACGATGAAGATGAGAATGATTTCCCTCGATATGTAACTTCCTATTGATGTTTTTGAATCTAAGATTAAATTGTTTTCTTTTCCAAAAGGATTGGGCTAATATTAGTAGATTCAATATTATATTCTACAAATTTAATGATCTAAAAGAATGAACAAACTAGGGTGAGAAAAAAATGACTTTCTAATATCGTGATTGAATAAGGTGAATTGACTTTGCAAAACCTTTATATTAAACTCAATTTCTAACATTAAATGTTATATAGAAGCTTCTACCAAAGACAAAATCCATTTATTTGGGATATGTGAAAAAAGAACTCATTCTCAATTATTGCACAAAAGATAGAGCTTTTGGGCCTTGATAATAAAGTCAAAGATAAATATAAAATGTTCAAGGAAAAGTGGGAAGAGTTCTTGAAGATTTAAAGCAATTGTCTTCAATGTTGTTTATTTCTAGTATTTTTTTATTATTGCCTAATTGTAATTTGCCCTTTTGATAATATTTTTCTTCTTGTACTTCATCTTACATATGATTGTATTCTCTTATACATTTTCCAAATATTTCTTGTATCTCATTTTACCTTTTTATACAAGTGATTGGACCCTTTCAATTAAGCCCATTTTTACTCATAAAAATTTAGTAACTTAAAATGCACATTCTTGCATATAATTGGAAACTTATTAAGTTTTCAAAGTTATGAAACTTATAAGAATATTTTTTAGACCTTATATCCATGTTTATATAATATCACCATCAAATAACATTAGTTGTAAACAATCACATGTTATATAACACTTTTATTGTGTTACAATCATAATTATAACTTTTACATGATAAGAACTCCTCAATATTTAATTATGACATTATATATAAACATACCTCTATTCCTTTGCATCTTATATTATATCATCTCATGAAAATGTATTTTTCATAGTTCAAGTAGTACACTACTTTTCAATGGTAACATTTCATACAGCTATTTCAAAAGGCGATAACATATTTTTAAAAGGAAAGATGTAAAATGAAGCTGGGATGATGGGGAGTTTGTATATCGAAAAGACATGGTAGGAAGATGCTAGTGCATGATGGAATAATACCTTCGAAAGAAATTTTGATTCTCATAAAGTGATTTAGATAAAATGGTGCTGATGGATATTCATTGAGGAGTTTAATACATTTAACAATTAAATTGAAAGTTGTTGATATGGAAAGAAAAGGTGCAACTTAGAAGTTTTGATAGTAAGAAATAATTTATTAATTGTCATGTCTATATAGAAAGAGAGATTCCACAAAAAAAAATGGTGATAGAGAGGATTCCACAAAATAAGGACTAATTTCTTAAACATGAAGAGGTTAAAATCCCCAATTTATAAATTGGGTTTTGCGTAAGACATCATCAATTATTGATGCATAGATTCTACAATTTAGACAACCTAAGTAGCATGTTTCAACTCTTTAGACGAAATTGAGGCAAAGCAAAATCTTATTTTAGATTTTTATAGATAACAATAATGAATTGATAGACTAGAAAACTAACAAAGTATAGAGAAAGTAATATTCTACGACATTGAAAATTTTATTTTATTGACTGGATAAAAAGAGACTACGTCCCCTTTCGTTTATAAAGAGTTTCATAACATAACATTGAAATATAACTCTTGGTTATCTACCTACATTTCATTTAGGAGACATCAAAATTGACTACATGAAATTGCATACTATTATATCATCCACACTGGCTCTTATTCCATACATGGAATATGTCTTCTATGTGACTTTTTCAACATTGTAACTACAGATTCATTTAGCATTAGCTAACATGGAAGGATATTGTCTACATCAAGGACATGTGAGATTGGGAGAAATTAATTTTCCCCAGCATTCCCCCTTGATTTCTACCAATTCATTTTTTTGTGTGACATGTTTCAATCGTACTTGCATAACTAACATATGCAAATTCTATAAATAGAACCTAGCAAGTCCCATCATTCTCTTGGGATGCGCTAACCACGAGCTTTGGCACACTTGGTCTCTAGTCTATTGTAGGTTTAGATGTGATACAACAATTCTTCAACAACTAAAATAGAAGTGGCTTTGGATGACCACAAACCTTACATAACATGGTTTTAGATGATCATACACTATCGCATTAAGTGGTTTATAGATGACCTCAAACTCCATACACAAATGACTTCACCTGTTGCGACAATAGTTCAAACCAATAATGTGTTAGCTTATATTGAAAGTCTACATATTGACTCATATCTTTATAACTTGATTGCCTCCTTTACTTTCATGATTTCTTTTATCAAACCTTCTCATTTGTTCTATAAGATTGAAATATGCTCTTTTACACAATGTTCTTCTCAACCTAGACACTTATTCATAGCCTTCCTACAAAAATAACTTCAAAATAAACAATTTTTACAACATACATAATCAAGACATGCAATCTTCATTCTACAATAACTCTACTCTATTTTCAACTTGTTGACAACTTATTCCATCATTAAACTAAGTAAATATCATATGCTCCTTGCTGTCTAACCACTTTTCTTCTTCTTCTTTCTTGCCTTCTATTAGATGTCTTGTTAAACTCTAAAATCACTCTCTAATAACTAGCTCTAGTACCAAATTGATAGATTGGAAAACTAAGAAAATAATAGAAACTATAATATGTTACAACATTGAAAAACTTATTCTATTGATAGGGTAAAAATAGATTACATTGCCTCTCACTTATAACTCAAACAAAACTCTTAGTTATTTATCTATGTGAAAGAACTACCTTCCTTCCATTTACCAAATGTGAGAATTGATGAGAAAATGATAAAATAGAATCTTCTTCGATTTAAGTAGTTAAAGTGTTCTCATTCTAAAACAAAATCTTCTTCTATTTTAGTAAAGCAAAGACTGCTTAAAAAATGAAAATATACAATTAACAAAGAAGTCGAAAATAAACACCATTTGCAAATTGAAAAAACAACACATATTTCCACATATTATTTTCCTTTTTTATGTTATACTCCTATTTTCTTTTTTAATCATATTTTATTATTAAAAAAAATTTTAAAATAGTTTTAAAGATAACTCTTTAAAAAACAAGTAACCAAAATTTATAACTGTTAACCAAAATAGACTAAACAACTGCATAAGAATCCACCCACATTGCATGCCAAATCACGTTGCATATGTAGAATGAGTCTTCTATATGACTTAATGGTTTCATCATTATAACTATAGATTATTTTAAACGTGGACAACCTAATCTTTACACAAAATGCACTAAAGACAAAACAAAGTCAAACTTGTTTTTTCATAGTGACAAAAAAGTAATGCACTAAAGACAAAACAAAGTCAAACTTGTTTTTTCATAGTGACCAAAAAGTAGTGATTTTTTATCAATTTTTTTTGTTGTTTTCGACTACAAACTATGGTGAAGATCAAATGCTGAAATTTTGAAAAAAAATCATGATGTTTTCTAGTTTTTGAAAATAAGTCTACTATATAGTTTGTAAGGAGTTTGTAAGGAGGATAGCCACATCTTTTTAGGAGTACGTAACATAACGAAGGTGGGAGAAATTAATCTCCTTCGACAGAATCCATACAACACGCCAGAAATGTCAGCCACGGATTCATGAGCCTGATCCGACCTCCCCTAAAACATTCTACCAGAGCCGAAGAAAGTAAATTGTTTAAGGATCTAAGCGGGCCATTCGAATCGCAAGGTCAAGACACCAGATTCAACATTGCGAAGCTTCAAGCGAGCATCCTGCACCTTTTTCCCCTCCAAACGCTTGATGCTGCTGTCTCTATACAGGCAGTTCTCCTTGCTCGGACACACTACCTTCCTATCTTTTATGTTCTCCTCTACGAGGGCCTTCAGATCCATTGTAGCATCTCCCATCTTGTCATCCAGTCCAAATAAATCATTATCCCACACTTCCTGCAAATCATCATTCAACATCTGTAAATAAGATCATATTCTCAACACATATAAAATTTTGACTGTTTCGCAGCTAAAAATGTTCTGTATATGTCATTTCCTAAACAATTGGCACGGAAAAAAAAAGCTCACCACTTTGAGTAAACAATCATTCGTATTTTCTACCGGAAACCTAAAATCCTCATTCCAATCTGGATTAAGGTTGTTCTTCATCGTTCTTGTTCTGCACATCTGTGAGAAAAACAGGGTTAAATATCATATATCTGAAACAGGGGAATGGAGGAACTGAAGAAACCCTAATATATATTCAACAATATTGCATAAAAGATTAAAGAGCTGAAGAGGGAATACGGACATGGCTGCCGAGCGTGAGGATAACATAAGGATCACTGCTCCTGAAATCTCTAATTGCCAATTCTTCTCCCTTCACTACGCGCACTTTGAGAACAGGGGCCATTTCTGTTTGCCTTGGCTGATAAATTTCCTTTGTCCGAGGGTTTCCTTATAAAGGCGTCTGGTGCCATGGAGCAGTAGCCTCAATCCGAATTAAGATCTGCAGAAGCCGAATAAGAATAACATAAAGTCATCCAAAAAGCAGATTACACTCACTTGGGGTTGCAGAAAAAATGGAGAATTCGTTTGTCTCTTGCGTCAGAGGAATTTGGGAGTGACGTAGTACTGGATTGATGTGATCTAAAGCACTAATAATATAGGGGAAAAAGGAAACCAGATGGAGGGGAATATCGGGGGGGTGGGGAAGAATTTGACACTCGGTACTTTTCCTACGTTTGAGTCGTATATGATATGTGAAAGGTTGTTAGATTGTAGTGATTGAGAGGTTGTATTTTTATAAATCCATCAATATGATATCTAAGTTCATCAATAAATTGTCAATTCATTATAGGTCAATAATTTTAAAACATAACATAAACATTTTAACCTATTTAAATTATTAGCATGCAAAATACAAACTTAGGAACCTTTTAAATTGAAATATTTTGCTAATTTATAATTACTTTTTAAAAATTTATATTATTTTATAAAACCTTTGAATTTAGAAACTCCAAAATATGTGATTTTTGTAGATGTTATTAATTTATATGTGATTTTTGACAATCAATATTTATCTTAAAATGTAAAATGGAAGACATTAACATGACCAAACCATCATAAAACATACAAATGGCAGGCAAGGGTGACCATCAAATTCCAAACCTGTGGGGAGACTGTAAAAGGAAATAGATATTGGAACCATGTTTCGGGAAAGGTTCAAATCTTGTGAATGAGAATTGACTTCTTCAAACTTCAATAAAATGGAAAGTATGAGATATTTTTCACAAGAAGTCAAATTATGATATTGTTATTAGGATTCAACTGTGTAGTTTTTGAGTTAAACTCAATGACCCATGTTTTATGAGTAGGGAGTCACACGAATCCATCTCTCATGAGATTAAATGGAATGCTTAACACTCATTGGATCTAGGTGACCTATCGAAAAGTCTAGTGCTTTACCTTTGTAAGCATCACCTAGATCAAATGAGTGCTAAGTGTTTCATTTATTCTCATTGGAGATGCATTCATGTGAATCACTATTCATGAAACATGGGCCAACTACATAGTTAAATCCCGATAGCAGTATCACAATTCAATAAAATATTTAACTTTTAAAATAATGTTCAATTTCATTTATTTATGAGATTAATATTGAAATTACATGTTTAGATGTTAAACTTGTTATGCTTTTTTAGTTTATAGTTAATGTAAAATTTGAAGGCATTTTTTAGGGTTTATTTTTAGGGTTGTAGAAGTGATCTTTGTATGTGTCAAGTTGAAGTAGTTGTGTAGATTTGAATTTTAAACTTGTGAGACATACATATAATATACTAATAATAATAATAATAATAAACAAATATTTTTAGATTTTTTTACAATTATTCAAGTGTAAGCTCTACTTTAGTAAACTTAAAGTGGGTTCATTCAATAATAGTGAATCAAGCTTGAAAACATCTAACAAGCAACTAATGTTATTCTTAAATATGAAAATTTATTTTATGTTTTTGTATACTAGAATCTGTAGAGTGATCAATATATTCACATCTCAATCATAGATACTCTACATACACTATATGATCAATCTCCATCAGAATTAATCTTCTTATACAATATCATACCATACAATTCGAGTAACTCATTTTAGTTGACTTGTAATGATCTCCAACAAGAAAAATTTGTGGTACATATTTACAAGATTGACACTAATTCACATTAGATTCCCACTATTTTAAATAAATTGACCAAGATAGGAAGTAAGATATTTTATGACCTAGATTGATTTTAAGGATGAGTAATGTCAAGTCTTAGATATTTGACCACCTCTTGGGCCCCCTTGTTTCTATGCACCTACCAAATATATGTATGTATATGGTGTGCATTTGTCATTTATATTTTTTTGTTCTAATAAACTCCTCTTTAAGATGAATTGATAGTGTTCATAATGATTGATATTATTGATGATTACATGATACATTGACACTATTCTTCAACAAAATCTATGATGGTTCATTCATTACCATGACAATATTTATGATTATAATGATCACCATGGATAACATATTTAAGCCGGTAGGCTTATTAATATGAGAGTTTTTAATTTTATTTTACATTTTTATATTTTCTTCTTCAATACTTTAAAATTATTTCATTTCATATTTTTAATTTTTAGTATAGTTAAACTATAATTGTTCAACATGAGTGTAGTTAATTAATGTGTGATGATGAAATCAAATGATAAAGTGGGAAGATAATTTTATGCTTGAGTGGAGAGAGGGGGAGAGAGGAAGAGAAAAAATAGCATGATAGACTACTTTCAATGTTTTTTTTTTAGATATAAAAGAATATGTAAATTTAATGACTCTCCATTTATTAGTAAATTTACAAAATTAGTTCTTCGAATATATATATATATATATATATATATATATATATATATATATATATATATATATAAGTGGGATTTCATTATCATTTATATCTTATTTTTTTCATTTATTATATGTTTAATTTAATTAGAGTTTAATAAGGATTTGAGGAATATTGTTGTATGGTAAAAGATCTCCACAAGGGTAATTCATGTGGCAATTGCATACTCTAATCGAAATTGCCACCATTACCAAATTTTTTGTCAACCAAAAGGGAGTAAAACTAACCAAAGCTCCCTTAAAGTTAAATAGTGTGATAGACACACATAATAAGCACCTATGTTGAGGATGCATTTCTTATAGGAAAGAAATCATTTTGACCGAAACAAACTAAATGTGAAAATATTTAATGTCTGTCAAAATAATCTTAAAATCCTTCATTTTAGCCAGATATCAATATGATGGGAATATTATTATGGGATAGAAAAATCCATAGAATAAGCATCTATGCTAAAGGTGCATTTCTTATGGGAAAGAAGTTATTTTGATAAAAATAAACTAAAATCTAATAACCTTAAATTTTAGCCAATAGAAGAGAAATGAGTTGTAAGAAGATATTTAAAAAATTCCTTTTAACAAACAACCACTAGAGTCCTCAAGAAGTTTTAAGAAAGTGTGCAGTAAACTATATATATATATAAAGTTATATCTGATATAAATAAAATAGGTGTGAACTAAATAATAATAATTTGGTGAACAAATAATGACCAAACCATTTCTCAGCTAAAATTAAGGGAGCAATCTAAACTTTAAGTAATGATAGGAGATAATTTTGACCTATTCAAATTTTCATATTTTTATACTCATTTACATTTCAATGATGCTCACAGAGGTTATGAATGAGATGGAGAATGAAGGGAATGCAAGCTATTTCGATGCAGAAGTGTAGAGATGTTGCATCTAAGTGTCACACTGATTAAGCACAAGAATGAGAATGAAGTGAATGTGGGCTAAGAACAATAAAGAGAAAGGGAAGTTGTACTACTTATTTTATCTAAGTAATTCTTACATATGTAAAACACAAGAATGTAGGGAATGAGTATTCATTTTATTGAATGTGGGTCAAGCACAAGAATGAGAATGAAGGGAATTTATAGTAACATTTTTTCTAAGTAATGCTCATATAGGTGAAACATGAGAATGTAGGGAATGTTTAATATTCATTGCATCTAAGAGAATTCTCGTAGACAAGAATGAATGAAATATTTAGTAACCATAATATAGATATATCATATGCATCAAAAAAAATATATTTATATTTAGTACTTTGAAATGTCATTTGGTATAAAGATATATAATAATGAGATCCATAAGTTGTATTTTTATTTTTTTCTAATTACAATATTTTATTTTTTATGATATTTTAGAAGTGGGTGCATCTTACAAATTAGGTACATCCACTCGTAAAAAAATTCTTGTTTTTGAATTTGATTGTGTTTATTTTAAGCATCAATATTTTGGGTCACGCTACATGATCCATCCTTGGGATGAGGGAGTGCATGATTAGAAATAGAAAAAAGATCATCATTATATAAATATTTAAACACAAAAAATATGAGATTTGAGATTTTAATTGCAATGGGTTAGCAATAAGAGCTTAAATATAATACATTTGTCAAACAAGCAGTTGCAAAATTTCAAAATGGTTTGAAGTGTCTAATAAGAGAGTGAAGTATGTAACCAATTAAAATTGTCCATAATATTTTGAAGGATCAAGTCAGGAAGTTGACACGAGGATATTGGCATAATTGTGGGACAAGAACTAACTTCTATACATATATCTAGAGTGAAATGATTATAAATGCCTTCATATTCGACCTGCTTTCACTTTTGATAGATACTCCAAAATGTAAAATAATCAAGAACATCATCAAAAGTATAAAATACTCAAGAACACCATCAAAAGAATACAAGACTATCGGCTTAACCCTTGCACTCATCAAAGGTGCAAGCACCAATTTTAAATTATCTCCACATTCTTTATAATCTACCATTCACATTATTAGTTTACATGTAGGAATACTAATGGATTAATGTTAATTATTGGTTGTCAATAAAATAAATCAATAAAATGTTAAAACTAAAATAGTTTGATAAAAATTTCTAATATATGTATTTTGTTAATTTTATAAAATAATTAAATTTAAATTCTCTACAAGTCTATAGCATAAAAGTTGTGAATTATTTTATTAATGTAATGCTAGTCATGGGATAATGCTATCAAATTTTGAAAATCCAATTGCTTGACTAACTTTTGGATTCAATTATCCAAGAATTTTAAAGACTAGTCATAGATTGTGATTTGAAATGTTGATGCTAAAAAATTACTACACAATTGAATCCATAAGTTAATCTTAAGCAAGCTATGAAATCTTTTTAAAAAAATTATCTTAAGTTTATTTGCAAATAAATGAGATGACACTTTTTTTTAATTGACTTTTCTTGACATTATTTTTCTTGTAAAGATTGTAGGACTACCAATCCACTTTAAGTCAATTTTAATTTGTTGAAAATTACAATAGAAAATATATGAGAGATTATGATTGAAAAATCAATGAGAAAATAATTAAAGTTTACATATCATATTTTTAAATACTAATAAGAAAAATGGTATTCATTTTTTTATAGGTAACAATCATTGTATTAATATAAAAGATTGAAAAATATTGTTTATCCCACTACCATAAAGTAGTCATGTTCATTTACAAACATGTTGTCACAACATAGACACCACAGACCCTTGACCATAAACATTATAAGTTCCCTTACAAACATGGTTATAAAAAATGGCAAGTATTTACAAAATATTTGCATATTGTAATACCAAGAACTAATCACCTATACTAAAATGTGATCACATAGTAACTAGACATAAATCCACATCATCCTTTGAACCACTTGGTAGCTTCTTGCCTAGATAAATTTGAAATTACAGTAGAAATAGTCACGATCTTTTGAAAAACATGCTTCTCCAAAGATCCCTCACCACTCTTGGATAGGAAATCACCCTCAATATCTTGAGTATCCAAATTGACATCCCCATTTGAGGGATCTTGAGCCTTCATTTTAGTTTGCTATGGCACTTTGGTTGTTTGGGATGGCATTGTCTCTTCCACAAGATCATCAAATCCCACTTGAATCCTCTCCCCAACATGGCCTATTTTTTTGCTACTTTTCCTTGACACCTATCTTTAAATCATAGGTCTACCTTCATTGTCCAAAGGAGTAGCAAATATTTGAGGGGTCACCTTTTGATGCCTCACCACATGGCTTCTGATTATTAGTTGTTCCAGATTCATCATGTAGAGAAAATGTAGAAGTTTATACCAACCCCACTTGGTGATTGGGAGATGGGCATGAGGTGTATTTGATGCCCAAAACACCAGTGGTTGAAGCTCCCCATATCCTCCTCCAATTAGTCTCCATGGGTGGTTTTCAATGTGAGTTCTCACTTTAAGTTCTTCCCTACAAACAATGTCTTCTATCCCACCTTCCCATTGCCAATGCACTCTCTTGCAACATACATGGCTTTGGCTTTGGTTTTGGCCACCATTAGAGCAAGAGAAAGGAACAATAAGGAGATATCTAGATTGTTTCTAGTTCTCCATTGTGGAAACTTCACAAAAAACATTTCTCAGAAATCAAAAATCACAGTGAGTGTCAAGTTTCTTGGCACCTTAAGTAGTCGAGTGGCAAGTAATGTTGAGACGTTCGGCAACAATGGGACCTAAGTGACTTGATCTCCAAAGGAAAGAGCTTGGCAAAACTGGGCTTAGACACACTACACTGAGTAAACTCGGTTGACAAAGGAACCGAGTGAGCTCGGTCAACTTGGTTAGGAAGGGGAATGAGTAGCTCAGATAATACAATGATTGAGTGAGCTTGGTCAAGACTAAGACCAAATGATTTGGTAAACACAAGAAGAGCTTAATCAACACTAGAACTGAGTTAGTGTAGAGAACTTGGTTAAGAAGGACATCGTATTACTTGGTGACTAACCTATAGTTTGGCTTATTCCACCATTAAAACACAAAGATAAGAATAAATAACTTGCAACTCTAATCTTCTCAAATACTAAACACAATGCATAATAGATAGGAATATAAATGACAATAAGTCAAACAATTGGAGATTGACAAATATTCCTCCTTTCTTGATTTCTATTCAAAAAATTGAATCAAATATTACAAATCTGGGAGCATATGGCTTCAACCAGAGTCAAAATACTTTAACCTACAACTTCTATTTCTAATATAAACTTGCAGCACTAGAATGATGCATAGAATGGCGACTGGAGCAATGACTGCTTTAGCAAGACAAACAAAATGAACATACAAAGAACAAAGAGATCAAGGCCTTGTTGAGTTGTCATTTTGCACGATGCTTAATGACATGAATCCTTTCAAACTTTTCTCTTGAAAATTCAATCTTTGAGGATCAACTCCAAGGTTCTAGGTGATCTTGTGACCTACTAGAATCCACTCAATTGAAGATAAACATGAATGTTCACGAGGAGGAATTTTTTGATTCTAATAACTTCGGATAAGATATAGAATCTAGTTGCTACTTCAAAAGAGTAAACACACAAAAAAAACATATTTTTGTATTTTCTATTTTATGATGAATGCAATCTAGCAATGCAACTATATGAATTCCTAATTTAACCAAGGGGTTAGTAAAGCAAATAATGAAGATAGGGTACTAAGAAGTTTAAGCAAATAACATGAAAGTAAAATCCTAATGGACATAAGCCATGGAAATAATGCATCTGTGATTTAAGCTTTCAAAAAGATCGATGGGTAACTAATGAAAATAGGAGTAGTGCTTCATAAATTCCATTGATGTAATCATTGGTGGGAATTCATTAACCATAAGATGTTTCACTTTTCATCAAATTGCAAGACCATGGAAAGTGTGCTATTGCGAGACGAAAAGCTATGCAGGAACAAAAATGGTGTTCTCTTCTTGAACTAAGTACGTCAATGGAATTTGTAAACCCATAGAAAACACCAAAATTAAAAGATCACACAACCAGAAATAACACAATAAAATTTTGGCTCAATTACATCCCATCAACATACATTCACAAAATATAACACACTTAGGCAATAATCACTACACTCCAAATGCGAGCACCAAAAGCATATATTATTGCAAAATAACGGTGGCCCTAATTATATATTACAATCCTAAATTTATAAAAAATCTTCTCCTCAATTTGTATTGAGAGTGAGAGATATCTTTATGCAATCATATGCGTTTAAACTAATAAAAAAAATCTATTTATGTACAAACTATCTATCTAAATGGTGTTAAGTAGGACTCCATCCATTTTATATCATTAATTGGATGCACGAGCCTTTACATGTCATAAAACAAAGAAATCATGAGAAAATAAGAAAGAGGAAGCCTTCAGTCGATGTAGGAGTGACTGGAAATGGAAAAAATAGAAGCTCAAACTTCACTAGGTGTCTGTAGGAGTTCAACTATCATTAGAATGTGTTTCCAATGCATGGAAAGCTCTAATTTTAGAACAAACAGTTAACCATCAGTGCACCTCTAAGTTCTTCAAAATCTTCTAGAACACTACTAAAAAAGTGCACCTAGCACACCTGCAAACCTGGCATAGTAGTGCACCTTGGAAGTAGGCTCCAAAAAAATTAAAATTTCACTAAGTGTTAAAGTTGAAATTCTGGCATTTGGGTTTTGTCCCCCTTTATACGAGAGCTATGCTTGGATATTTGCCTTTGAATTTCTCTATTATCTTAGTGACTTGAGCCACATCTGGTAAATCTAAGGTGTTACATTTATCTTTCACTTTTTGCCTATAGTTGTCCACTTCGATACGAGTCTCAACAAAATCTCCAAGTTTCCCATCTAGTTCTAACAATGATTCTTCTATTCTAAATGTTTTCCTAATGTATTCATCATTAGAAACTTCTTCGAAACTCTAAAATTTCTCAACTACTGACTCTACTAGTATTAACTTTTCTTGTCTATCATCTTCAATAATGTCCAGACATGCATCACTATAATGTTTCTTAGCTTCCAAAATTTGCTCTTGGGCTTGGTCCTTGAGCCCATGAATCTCCACATGTAATGTTTCCATTACTTTATTACCATCTGTAATCTTCTCTATCCAATCATCTATCTTATCTAATTCCTTAGTTGTATATAAATCCATCAGCATCTGATATCTTTGGCCTTTTATTGCCTATAATGCTTACAAGTCCTTTCCCTAGGTATGTACCTCATCCATTAGACCAAAATCTTGATTCAAAATAACTCCTAGCTTGTCTGCATTCTCCTGCATAACATGTAATAACTTAAGATTTCCTTGAATAATCAATATGCCTTTCTCCTCAAAAATTTCTTGCCATTGCTGACAAGCTCTCAAAAATGGGTCCAACTGTACCACACTACTATCTCTTCTTTCAATTGCCACATTTAAGGTTTCCTCAAGGTTTGTGGGATCCAAGAGACCAACAACTTCACTCAAATATCACTTTAGGATTTTTTTTTGCTGCCAAATTGTTATCAATTCTACCTCATCCTGCTCTAAACTCTTGAATACCTCCTTCATCCCCGTTGTAACCATCAGCTTCACAGTTTGTAAGGTTGGCTTCCCAAGCATAACTTCTCAAATTTGATAATCCCTTAGAGTCAATTCTTCAACATTTTATTACAGAGGAGGGATAGCTACGTGAGCAAACAAGTCCTAGCTCTAATCACTCATGAGAAAGATTAGAGCTTGTGCATCCCTTAGTGGTGATTCAGGTTTCCTCAAAACTTCTATCAATTCCATTCTATCAACCTGTTTGGTGGTGAATTGTTGTTTCTTATTTCTTATCGCCTCTTTCCTGAGCCACCTTGGGATATGTTGTACTAGGGATTTTCCTTTTGAGGATGAAGGAGTTAACTCGATTATGTCCTTCCCCTTATCACTCCTTTTTGGAGTCTTCTCCCTTTGTAAGAGATCTACACTAGGAGTCTCTATATCTGTGGAGCCCATAGTTCTCACCTCTATGTCTTGGGAAGTTTTTTGAGGTTGTTCACTTATTTTCCCTTCTTCTAACACTTCATTGATGGATACTTTTTGTGGCTCTTCTTCATGTTCTTCTTGGACCTGTTCAACTTTTGTACCTGGAGGAAGGGGAGTAGCTAATCCCTTATCAAGACAAAATGTGACTTGCACCTAGTCTAGTGGTGCTACCTCAGGGCCTTGTGATTCTGGTGGCATCTGACTCTATTCCTATTGTTGAGGTTGATTGGTTGGAGTATCCTTGATCTTATCTCCTACCAACTCAATACCTATTGGCATGAAATCAAAATCTAATATCTTGAAGACATTAGTGCCTTCCACATCCTGCTCATCTATCCATTGTTGCATCTCATCTTTTGATGTGGTAATTTGAATGAGTTGCTTAGATATAGATGGAGGTGTGATGGTAGAGCTTCTCCTCCTCTCCAAATCTGTAGCTCTTGCTAGATGAGTCCTCTGGTTCAAAGGTAAGTTATCCTCTCCATCCTCATCATCCTCTTCTTCCACTTCTTCAAGGATTAGTTCAAGAACTGATTGGAAATGAATTACTTTCTTGATTACCTTTTGCCTTGTCTTTACCAAAGTCTTGATCTTTCTTCTTATAGGCACGAAGGGGGAAGCTTGCTCTACTTGTTGAGTCAAAGAAACCTCTTGTACCTCATTTCCTACTTCTTCTTGCCTTTGTGTAGTTGGCAGCACTTGGGGATCTCCTTGAGCTTGTGAAGCTTCTACATGTTCCATCCCTTGTACATTTTCCTCTCCTTGTTGTGAAGGTACCAAAATTCCTCCCTCTTCTAGCTTGACTTGTTGAGGAGAATTCCTCTTCCTTTTGCCTTTACCTTTACCTTTTTGAGCTTGATAATAACCAACTGGCCTATCTAGTTGGTGCACCATTTCCGGTCTTACTGGTGACTGGGCTGTAAACGTAGGTATTATGACCTTTGCTCCTTGACCTTTGGCTAGGTGGGCTTGAGCATGAAAGACTACTATTTGAGGAATTGGATCAAGTTTGAATGGTTTCTTGATCCAATCCTACGTCAATTGAATGATGTGCCTCTCCCTATGGTTGATGTCTGAGTTTTCTTCTTTGTCTATATTGGCATTCATAATAGGCCTGTTACCAATCTTGTCCCTATTGAACAATGGATCGAGCAACTCCTCTAAGTCTTGTTGTACAATCTTTGATGAGATATTTATCTTTAAAGCCCTCTCTGCTAAATAAAAAGTCACCCTATAATAATCCCTTATATGGACATCATAGTCATCTTTTGCATTCATCCAATGATCTTCAACTGCATCGTCATGGTAGAATGTTTTTCTTGCTAAGTATTACACTCTCTCGAAATCATCAAAATAAGGCCATAGAGAATTATACTCTTCCAAGGGATATTGATCCATTCACATTTAGAAGAAGGAATATCTTGCCTTCAATCCACTTGAAAGGGTCCTATAGTCATAGGCCACATCCAACATGTTTTGTTCTGCTTTCTAACTCTGTCATATGTAGACAAGAGTTATTAGGAGATCTCCAGGAGAATAAGTCTATCATTGAGATACCAAGGGAGCTTCTTAGGGTTGATAGTTGTATTCACTACCCTCAAAATGTAAATGTCTAAAAATGGATATAATAAGCTCCGACTAGTGATATCTATGTAGTTGCCTCCTTTGATATTCTCTTTGCATAATCCCCTTCTATGAACTAGATTATTGCAAAGATGAAAGCATCATTCACTATCCTGGACTCCTTTCTTTGCTTTGAAAGCTTCTTTTTGACTAACTAAGGGTATACAATATAGGGAAATGCATTTACATCCTACATGCTACCCCTCTTATAGAGCCCTAGATAATCTGTTGCTCTTGCAGCTAACAGGTATACTAAATCTGAAGTAATATAAAATCTCCTATTATTCTTTACCACTATTACCCGCTCTCCCAAGTTTTCAGTGAGAATGGAGGCCTAATCAAGTGGCATCTTTGTTGTCTTGATGGTCTCAATAAAATGCACCATCCAAATGTTAAGATGCCCTGATGCTAACAAACCCATGACTCTGCTTAGTAATACGATGGAATATCCAATGTCTTCCTTCATGTGTCCTCTTGTCATGTCTACTTTTCCCACTTTCTTCCTTTGAGTAGTTTTCTCTATAAGGTATGAAGACTAGATAATTTTGGAAGCTTCCTCCGCATGTTCTCTATACCATCTTTCAGCTTGGTGATAGGTTAATTAGATGACTTGATTGGCCTTTGGGAGATGGAACAACTTTTCAATGTTCTTGGATCATAGATCAAGGATGATCTCTCCAATTATGCTTTTAACTACCCTCTCTTTAGGAACATAATGCTTTGTGAGTGTCATAATCAGCTCTAAGGATTGTACTAACACTAGATGTGATGCTGCATTAACTAGTCCTGATCTAACTAATGCAAAAACTATTGGTGATCACTCTGTTGGTTTGTTTCATAGTGTCAAGAAGGCTCCTAGATCAGTGTGACCTAGTTCAATATTTGAATCTCTAAGTGATCATCCTAGAATCTTGATTTGGTTGGGACACCTTGAAATTTGAATATCACTGACTTTGGAGTTATTTTCTCAGCAAGGGAGGATGATGAAGATGCCATCAAATCTACACAAAAAGCACATCCATTAGCTTAGAATTTAAGAAATCTTGATTAATTAAGACCATGTATTAACAAAAAGAAAAAACCATAGAACCTAATCTTCTCAAAAAACATAAAAAAACTTAATTTCACCCGAAAAATTAAGAAATTATGCAGAAGGTGCACCTCATGGGTGCTCATGGTGTGCATTTCCTTAATAAACCTTACAAAATACAAGATGTGCATCAATGCACCTTGTGGGGTGCACTGATGTGCACCCTATTTTTGTTTGGGCATTTTATTGTGTGCAAAGGGTGTGCAGTAGCACACCTAGTGAGGTGCGCTACTGTGCACCCTAATTCTTTTTAAGTGTTGTTTATTTTTTTTACTTTTTAAGTTTTTTAGTTTTAGAAAAGAAAAAGAGGTGTGCATCAGTGCACCCAGGTAGGTGCACTAATGCATACCTCTTTTCAGTGTAATGTGTGTTTTCTGTATGTTTGTGCAGGGGCATACAAACTAGGTGCATCTGGACAGGAGCGAGGCTGTGAGCTTAACAGTGCTAGAGGAGAATAAAGTTCAAGTGAAGAGAATGGGGGAACCCCTAGGCTTATATAGGCCCAAAGATCCTCAATTTTGTGCAGCTACACATCATCGATGCATGATGTCATATTTTCAAGGAATTTGGCACTCTAGTACACCTAGGGAGGTGTATTGGTGGGCCTCGTCAATTTGCAAATTGACTTGTTCCTTGTTAGAATTCTAATTTTTGACAACTAGGCTTCCTAGTTGGGATCCAGACATGGACTAGGAAACTAGATAAAACCTTCAAAAGGACTTAGAATCTAGACTTGGGTTCCAAAACACTGAAAAATAAAGTAGAAGGTCCCTATTTCTTAATGAAATAGGGTGTGCACTATGAAACCACAATAGTCTTGTGGGGTTGCAACTTTTGATCTCCTTCCTGATTTCCTAAACCTTCCTTCTTCTCTCTAGAAGATTTGCTCTCTTCAACTATTCTTTGTACTCATATGGAATAAATGAACATTCTTCCATTTTTTCTTGTCTCAAAAAAATTTCCCTCTTATTTTTGGATTTGAACTCACCTACCGAGTTTAATGCTCTTGATGGGTAGGTGGGTGGTTGGCTCAAGGGGCAACTGACAATTTTCAACACTCCCCCTTTGTCCCAAGACAACAAGTAAGGATCACTCCTTATCCAAATCAACTATGCCAAGACTGCTTCTTAAGTGCACACAAGTTTCTATGCCCAATGGCTTAGTGAAAATGTCTACTAGCTGTTGCTTAGACTAACAAAATTCCATCTTGATTTCTCCATCCTCCACTAGCTCTCTAATGAAGTAACATTTGATCTTAATATGCTTTCTTCTCCCATGGAAGATGGGATTCTTTGATAGTGTAATTGAGGAAATATTGTCAGAAAAGATTTTGGTCCATCCTCTTGCTTTTCATTTGAATCTACCAAGATTCTCCTTAGCCAAATAGCTTGACATTCTATTTCATTCACTGATATGCATTCAACCTCTACTGTAGATTGAGAAACAATTGGTTTCTTTTTGGATGGCCATGAAATTGCACCCAAGCCCATATTAAACATATAATTGGAAGTGCTCTTCGTATCATCTAGGCTTCTAGCCTAACCATTATCAGTGTATCCAACCAACTTAAAATCATTATCAACAGTATAAAAAATGCCAAAACCCTTGGTTCCATTAACATAACTAAGGATCCTCTCTTCCACTTGCCAATGGGAATCCTTGGGTGTCTCCATAAATTTGGAAATCAAGCTTATTGCATGCATCATGCCAAGCCAAGTTGCAATCAAATACATCAAACTTCCAACCATGCTTTTGTATAATGTTGGATCCACATTTCTACTACAATCTTTCTTGCTCAAGTTCAGACCCATTGTTGTTGGTTTTGGGTTTGCCTTACCATTCTGCATTATGAATCTCTTCAAGATCTTTGCATATCTTTCTTAAGAGATGAAAATGTCATCATGCATTTTTTTTACTTCTATTCCTAGAAAGTACTTCAAGAGACCTAGGTCTATCATTTCAAAGTCATTCTTCATGGCCTCTTTAGACTCACCAATTAGGAAATTATCATTTCCAATGAAGATCAAGTCATCTAAACACAAGAAAATAATCAACACCTTACCATTTACTACCCTAATGTAGAGAGTGGGCTCACTATCACTTTTTCTAAAGCCATTGCTCATAAGGTATGAGTCAATCCTGATGTACAATGCCCATGGACCTTGCTTGAGTCCATAAAGAGTTCTCTTCAATCTATATACCTTGTGTTCCTCACCTACAATTTCATAGCCAAGCAGTTGCTCCACATATACTTCTTCTTTCAATACACCATTCAAGAAGGTGAACTTCACATCCATTTGACATACCTTCCATTTGTACTAGGTTGCAATCGCTATGACAACACGCATAGTTTCCATTCTTGCAACCAGGGCATAAGTTTAATCATAATCTCTACCATACTACTGCTTGTACCCCTTGACCACTAATCATGACTTATGTCGATCTATTTTTCCTTCAAAATAGCACTTGGTCTTGTAAACCTATTTAACTCAAATTACTTATTTCTTGGGAGGTAGATCAATTAACTCTCATGTTTCATTTCTCTCTATAGTGTCTATTTCCTCATCCATGGCATTACACTATTTCTCCTCTTTCATAGCTTCTTCAAAATAGCTTGGATCACTATGAGAAAATAATGAAAACTTAACATTCTCATCATAGTCTTCATGATACCTTTCATTCTGGTATATTTCCCTTAGGCTCTTAGTCTTTCTTGACAATAGGGAGGTGAGAATGGGATATGACTTTTTAGTATTGGTGCTACTACTATTATGCATACCAACTTAGAGTTGTCTTGAGCTGCTAGGAGCTGAAACTTTGCATGTTTAAGGTTGCTTTCCTTTTTTCCTTTGTCTGGAGTTATGTATATCTATTACTTCTTCATTTTACTGATCACCACTTTCATCTTCTTCATCAATAGTCGACACTTTACTTGAAGTGCTTGGAGATTCATCCACTAAGCCATCCCACGAAAGATTTTGAAGAAACTCCACATCTCTTGAAATGATGATCTTATTGGTGATTGGATCGTACAACCTATAGGCCTTTGATTCTGAGCTATAACCTATGAAGATGCACTTCACACCTTTTTTATTTATCTTTTTCCTTTGTTCCTTTTGCACATGTGCATATGTTACACATCCAAACACTCTCAAGTGTTCAACTATCCATCTATGTCTTGATCATTCCTCAAGAGGAATCTTGTCATGGATTGCCTTTGTAGGAAACCTATTTATTAGGTATATTGTTGTTTTTATAGCCTCTCCCCAATATTCAATTGGGAGTCCCTTTTCTTTCATCATGCTCCTTGCCATCTCAACAATGGTCCTATTCTTCCTCTTAGGCTCCATTTTGTTGTGGAGTATAACTAGATATAAGCTCCTTCTTGATGACATTCCTTTTGCAAAAAGTTACAAAAAATTTGGAGGAATATTCTCCTCCTCTAATAGGCCTTAGGACTTTGACATAGTAACCACATTCTTTTTCAGCTAGGACTTTGTATTCAACAAATTTATCAAATGCTTCAGATTTTCTTTTCAAAAAATACACTCATGTCCCATGACTAAAATCATCTATAGAAGTCATGAAATAAGTACTCCCCCAATAGAAGTGTTTTTCATAGGGCTAACTAAATCAGAATGCACCAATTCTAATGGTTCCCTTTCCCTTCTAGAATTACTAGAATAAAAGGAAATCCTATGTTGCTTACCCAAAATACAAGCCTCGCACTTAACACATGAATCTAAAATGTTTGGCAAACCATCTACCATTCTTTTCTTGGACAAAAAAATTAATCCAGGAAAGCCAAGATGTCCATACCTGAGATGGCATAACTTGGAGGGGTCTTTAATCATGCTCTTAAGAGCTGATTACTAATTACTGATGTTGTACATGCATGTTTGGGAGGTGTAGTATTGACTTGAGAAGAGAAACATGTCTTTATCTTGAAGGGGAACATCTGGTTCTTTGCCATTTGGACAAACTACAATATCTTCTTACTCCCATCTTTTTCATAAATGACACACTTGTCATTTTCCATCATCACTTTGTAACCATTTTGAATGAGTTATTCAACACTTATCAAATTGTACTTCATACCTGGGGAAAAATATACATTTTGTATCTCTTTCTTCTCACCTTGCTTGGTGTGGACCATGATAGATCCTTTTCCCACAATGGGAATGGTTTTATTGTCTCCCATTTTAATTTAAAACTTGATTTTTCTATTAATGAAACATAAGCTTTCATTACCACTCATGTGATACTGCAACTGTTGTCCAAGTACCATACATCAGAGCTGCCTTCTTCACACACATGATGAAGGTTGTGGGATTGTTTGTATTTCCCATATTCACATTAGACACATTTGCACTCTACCTTGACTAATCACCTTGCTTCTTCCAACATTCACTTGCATAATGCCCAAATTTATGATAGTAATAGCATTCTTCATTTCTCTTGTTGGAGTTGGAGTTTTTCTTACCTCCTCTAGAGTTGTTTTGAGAGATGCTTGCTCCCTCTTGACTTGCTACTCATCCTGAGCTTTCTCCTCCAACATTCCTATGACCATTCCTTCCACAACCTCTACTTATTGAGCCTCTACCTAGAACCATTTCTTCCTCTCTCCCTACCTCTCAAATTTTCTTGAGCCTTGAAAGCTTTCTCTTGGGAAGTTGTAGTTGATCTGTTAATTCAATTCTCATGGGTTTGAAGAGTTCCCATCAACTCATCCATTGTCAATGTGGGGAGCTCTTGCTTCTTCAATAGTCATCACAAGATTGTCATACTTTTGAGGTAAACTACTCAATATCTTCTCCACTATCCCTTTCTCTTCATACTCTTCTCCATTTGGTTTGAGTTGGTTTATCAAATTAGAGATTCTTGAGGATAAATCTGCAATAGGTTCATTATCCTTCATTTGAACATTCTCAAACTCCCTTCTAATCATCTATAGCTTCACTACTCTGACCTTATCTATTCCTTTGAAGTTTGTCTCAAGAATATCACATGCTTCCTTTGAATAGTTAGTTGCTACTATCTTAGTGAAAATAGTCTCTGTCATTATTACCTCAATCAAACTTAGGGATTTTGCATCCCTTCTTCTTGACTGCTTCAACTAAGTCTTTTAAGGGTTGGTGAGAGTAGAATACTGTGTTGGGTTAGTTACATCACTAAAACCATTCACCACAAACTCCCACAAATTATTAGCAACCATAATGGTTCTCATTTTCTATCCATTATAGGATGGTGGTTATTTCCATGTCTTTCTTGCATCTCCTTCCATGTCAAACACCTAGAAAACAAATGCCCAAACACACAAAGATGTGGGGCCTTAAAGCTCTAATACCATGTGGAAACTTCACAACAAAATTTTCTTGGAAATCAAAAACCACAATGTGTGTTGAGTTGTTGAACACCTTAAGTAGCCAAGTGATATCTAATTCTAGGATGCTCAATAATAATGGTACTTGAGTGACTTAGTCTCAAAAGTAAAGAGCTCAACAAAACTGGGCTCAAACACACTACATCGAGTGAACTCAGTTGACAAAGGAATTGAGTGAGCTTGGTCAATTTGGTTAGGAAGGGGATCGAGCGATCTTGGATAATACAGTGATCGAGTGAGCTCGATCAAGACTAAGACTGAATGATTTGGTAAATATGGGAAGAGCTTGGTTAGCACTAGAATAGAGTTAGGGTAGAGAACTTGGTTAAGAAGGATATCGAGTTACTTGGTGACTGACCTATAGTCTAGTTTCTTCTGCCATTAAAAAATAGAGATAAGAATAAAGAACTTGCAACTCTAATATTCTCAAATACTAAACACAATGCATAATAGATAGGAATAGAAACAACAATAAGCCAAACAACTGAAGATTGACAAATATGCCTACTTTCTTTCTTTCTATTCATAAAAATGATTCAACTATTACAAATCTGGGAGCATATGGCTTCAACAAGAGTCAAAGTAATTTAACCTAAAACTTCTATTTGTAATATAAACTTACAACACTAGAAGGATACATACAATAGCACCTAAAGTAATCATTGCATCAACAAGATAAACAAAATAAACAAACAGAGAACAAAGAGATCAAGCTCTATGCTACTACAACTTTTGATTTGCTTCCTAATTTCCTAAACCTTCCTTCTACTCTTTGAAAGCTCTACCCTCTTTAACTGATCTTTTTACCTATATGGAATGAATGAACATTCTTCCTTTTTGTCTTGTCTCAACTAACTTTCCCTCTCATTTTTGGATTTGAACTCACCTACTGAGTTTAATACTATGGGCGAGTAGGTGGGCCATTGGCTCAAGGGGAAACTAACAGTTTTCAACATCCATTATGTCACTATACACTACTCGCCAAAGAGAAAAGTCAAGGTGTCCCATAAACAATCACCATCAAAGTGAAAGACATGACTCAATCATATAGTTGAGACAAGCCCAATGAATGATGGGGCTTGACCACAAGTAAATAGTGGAAAGTTTTCCTTTCCTTGGGCATTGTTGCAACTAAAAATTCGGTGATATCTTTCCTTTTATGATTCCAAATTAATAGATGATATATTTTGAGAAACTTCTTTGTAATGGGAGCACCTCATGATGGAGAATTCCTTTCTTGAAGGACACATTGGACATTCACATACTTACTAGTACGTGAGTTATCATATCTGCCTGAGCCTTCTTTATCAATGATTAAGTTGGGAATGAAATCCATCATTAAAGAATGATCCTAAGGTACAAAAGCCAAAAAATCTTGGGATCAAGTGGCAATCCATTGCTAAGAGACACATGTAGTCTTAACACATATTGAGAGACCTACTAGAAATGGGTTCTATTCTAAGTCCACCAATGAAGAACATGTCAATAAAAATACAAAATTTGGATTTGAGTATATTCATCCCAAATTTATAGTTTACTTAAGAGAACCATACACAAAAATAGTTGAAATTTTTCTAGCAATTATATTTTCCCTCTCTAAGGACATGGGATACTTTAAATTCATCCACCTCACCTATGATAGTGCAAATTTGTTTAATGAATTTGTCAAGATTTCATGTGTCCAATGATCCTTTGACAATGTCATTGACCACTACCATCAAATAGCCTTCAATATGGATCTTCTTAGCACCAAACTTCACCCCCATCAAAACTCCCTCTTTTGCAGTCAAACATTCTTCTTAGTTGTTCGTGTCATTCACAATTCATTTTGCACTGATTGCCATGATATTTCCATCTTTTCCTCTAGAGACAACTCCAATTCTAGAAGGACTCAGGTTTCCTTTGGAAGTTATGTAGGGAAGTATGATGGGAAACCAAACTTATACAGATTTATAAGAGAAATACAAGAATTACCCAATAGGCATAATGACACCTAAATGGCTTCAAGAGGTTAAAAACCAAAAAATGACTTACCCAATGTCCCAAATAATTTATATCACTTTTAAATATATTAAATTAAGTGTTCCAACTTATCATAGACTCACCAACAATGAGTTTTTTTTGCAAACTCCAGTGAGCCCCAATTAGCCCTCCAATGTTGTCCTCTTGCATTTTTATACCAAATTTCAAAAGTATTATGAAAATAAATTAAATATTTGGATACCTATTTTTATTATCTATAACATATGAAAAAATTAGATAGGGTTGTTTTGGATCATGTCCCTTCTGTTCAACTGTGGCCCTCTTTTTAGGTTTTAAAATCCTAGTTTTAAAAAGGAAGTACCCAAATATATGTCCCTAAACATTTTGGATTTTTATAGTACTATATTTTATTCCAAATCAAATGATTCCATAATTTATTTCAGGCCAAACCATCAATTTGTATTAAAACCCCCAAATCTCTCTCCAATATGCACCAAAATCAAGGGTTTTTCAATTCACCAACTTACCAATGCTTCTGGATTGAACTCCAAGTTCATAAACCTTCCCTTTTATCATATAAAACATCTCAAATCATCAAAACATGGTTTTTTTTAAGACAAATATTTCGTTGTTGTAGGCTAGCCACCAAACTCATGCCCTTTCCTTCACCAAACTTCTAGGATATCCCTCAAATATTCAATATTATTCCATATCTTATGTTATAAAATTATAATACATGTTACAATGAGTCCATTTCCTGAGAATTAGGTGGCTATTCAAGAAATGGACCAAGTTATTATGAATTCTATCTAAACTATGTTAAGGAAAACTCAAAACCCTTGCACCTTTCAACAAAAAATGTTAAATCTGATTGAAAACCTAATAAAATGACCATATAATCATGTGAATAAGAAGGTAATGCAACCTATAAACCATCTATTATACCGCATCAATAAAAATACTCTTCAAAACATTCAATTGTGAGATTAAATCACTCTTTTATTGCCAAAAATGTTGATTTCACTATACATTCATGTGGCTTAATGATACTTGCATTTCAACACCTTTAAAAGGCTTATATATATGTATTTAAACCTCCCAAACCAAATCCAACTGATTGGAATTAATTAAATTTTATAATGTACTCAAAAACTAATTTCCCTCCTAATTCCCACTAAGCATTATAATTCAAATGTTTGAATTTATAACTTACAATTTATTGGTTTCTTCTAGTTTGTAGCCCCTCAAACCTTATTATTTTAATTTATATAAGATTATTACATATTTGTTGTCCTTCTAAAACTATTTTAGTCTATTGGGATGTTATTTACCCATTTTACGAAGATATGATCCTAGATTCCTTGTTAGGACCCTTATGACAATTAACTATTACATCATTATTCTTGCCTTCAAATGCCATTATTAGCTTTAATAATCCCCAATGGACTTTAATTTCTCCATAATATCCTCCATATCCCTTTAATTCTTTCATGGTATTAGTTTCTTGTGTGGGTGCTCCTCTACCATACTCCCTGCTAAAAAAAAAGATTCTTGTCCCGAGAGTGTCTCACCTTCTTCCAACCAACTTGTTATTGCATGAATATGAAGAAACTTTGATTTTTAAAAGGAACAATGAAGTCTTTTAAGTTTCATCTTGTGTCTTCCAGCACTTGCATAAAACTTACCACAAAAATTAGTACAAAAATCAATATCATTCTGCCCATTACTAGGACTGCACAGTTGTATGTATTCTCCTTTTTGCATATGATTTTAATGTTGCTCTTTTCTCTTCAACATTTGAACTTTGTCACCAATTCCCTTTTTTGCAATATGGAAAATTATTGAACCAACTTGCACATACTTTAAGTCCCAAACCTTTGATGTTTTAGGATTGTTATTAATACCATGTTGCTACTCTGATTGACTTGTGTCCTTTGCCTTATCAACCTACTCATTTACCTGCAACTCTTCTCCAAAAAAAATAATGGACTTATCATTCAAATTCTCATCAACTAATGGATTTAACAGAAAATTTTCACACCCATGGTGCATAAGATATGTGTTTGTATATCCATTGTGTATTTTTCTTCTTTCATATTACCAAGGTCATCTTAGGATCAAATGTGCACAACTCATAGGAACAATATCACATAAGACCCTATCACTATATTCTCCAATAGAAAAGTGTACATATGTCTACTCCTTAATGAGAATATTCTAAATTTTATTAACCCAAGTAGCATAATAAGGACATCTATGAGGATATTTTGGAATATTTAGCCTATTCATCATCTGATAGGAAACCAAGTTATCAGGAGAACCCAAGTCTACAATTAACTTGCATATATTGCCTTGAAATAAACATTGAGATCTGAAAATGATTACCTTTTTCTCCACTTGCTGATGTAATGGTGTTTTCCTTACCATCAAGAAGTATCCTTCCATGATTGGACCTGCTCTAAAGGGATCTTTTTCCTCTTTCTTGTCTTCTTCTTGTGTTAAGCAAATTCTATTATCCTTTCCTTGATCTAATCAATTCCATTTGGGACACCTAAATGATTGATGTCCTACTTCATTGCAATGAAAACAAATACTTGTGAAGATTCTACTTCCTCTTCCTCCTCCAAATTGCCCACCTCTATGGCCTCCTCTTTGGTCTAATTTGAAGTTCTTGCCCTTATCCTTCTTGTTGCTTCTCTAAAAATTAGAATCTGTCCTTCCACCCCTTCCTCTCATTGATCCACCTCCTTTACTATTGTTACCTTGTCTTTCATTCCTCATTTTCAACTTTTCTTATGCTCTAACAACAAATTAAAAGCATTCTGCAAGGGTCCTTGGCATATTTAAACTTGTCTCATCTTGAATGTGGTACCTTAGACCACTCAAGTACTAGACCACCTTTTCATCTTCATCTTCCACCCCTCCTCTAATGCTTAGGACCGTTTGAAATTTTAGTATAGGACATAACATCCATGCCCCTTTGCTTCAAATTATTATTCCTCATCTTTATTTGGATTTCCAAATCTTAAGGTAAAAAATGATTTTTCACCATGGTCTTCATCCTCTCCCAATTAGATATTTTACTCAATCCTCTTGCTACCCTCTCATTTTGAATATTGGTCCACCATGTGAGGGATATTCCCTTTAGCCTTTCTTTATCCAACTTCACCTTTTTTTCTTCATCCACATCTTCTAAGTCAAAATAGTTGTCAAGTGTTTCTGTCCATCCAAGCATTTCTTTACTCTCCATTTTGCCTTGGTATAATGGAAAATAAATGCTTCTCTTCCCACTAGTACCTTGTACTACCTTGATCAACCTCATAAACCTCCTCTCCTTAGGATCATCTTCTTACATGTGTTCTTCATGTTCTTGTCTTACACGACGTTCTTCTTCATCCTTGTTATCTTCTTCATGAACCTCTTCTCTCTTAAGTTCTCTTCTATCCTCTCCAACATCTGAAGTATTTTCCTTCTTATCTACCTTTCTTCCCTCTCCTTTGTTGCCTCTGATTCCCTCTTGCCTCTTTCCTTTTATTCAAGTGTTGCCCTTAATTCTTCTATTTCTCTCACTATTTGATTCTTTGGTGCCATATCTTCAAACTCATATGTTCTGCCACCTTAAGGATCTAATTTTTGATACTATGATACCACTTTATGTAGATAAGTATGATGGGAAGCCAAAATTTTACAGATTTATAAGGGAACTACAAGAATTACCCAATAGGCTTAATGACACCTAAATGGCTTCAAGAGGTTAAAAACCAAACAATGACTTACCTAATGTCCCAATAGACATATAAATTTTAAATGACTTAAATTAAGTTCTCCAACATTTCTTAGACTCACAAACAATGGGTTTTCTTCCAAACTCCAAGTTACTCCTATTAGGCCGATAAGCCCCAATTAGCTCTCCAATGTTTTCCTTCTATGTTTTTCTCCCAAATTTTCCAAATAATTAGGAAAATAAATTAAATATCTGGATACCCATTTGTCTTCTTTACAATATATGAACAAATTGGATGGGTTGTTTTGGACCGTGTTCCTGTTGTTCAAATATGGTCCTCTTTTTAGGCTTTAAAATCCCAATTTTACAAAGGAAGTACCCAAAATATATGTCCCCAAAAATTTTAGATTTTCAAAGTACTGTATTTTATTTCAAATCAAAGGATTCCACAATTTATTTCGACCCAAAACATCAATTTGTATTAAAAACTCAAATCCCTCACCAAAATGCACCAAAATCGAAGGTTTTTCAATTCAACAACTTAACAATGATTTGAGAATAAAATAAAGGTTTATGTACCTTACCTTTTATCATATACAACCTCTCCAATAATCAAAACATGGTCCTTTTAAGGCAGATCTTTCGCTGTTGTAGGCTAGCCACCACACTCATGCCTTTTCCTTCACCAAACTTCTGGGATATCCCTGAAATATTCAATATTATTTCATATGTTATGTTTGAAAATTATAATACATGTTACAATGATACCATTTCCTAAGAATCAGATGGCCTTTCAAGAAATAGACCAAGTTATAATGAATTCAATCAAAACTATGTTAAGGAAAATTCAAAACCCTTGCACCTTTCAACACAAAATGCTAAATTTGATTGAAAATTTGATCAAATAATCATATAATCACATTAATAATAAGGTAATGAAACTTATAAATAATATAATATACCAAATCAATCATATTAAACTTCAAAACATCCAATTGCAAGATTAAATCACTCTTTTATTGCCAAAAATGTTGATTTCACTATACATTCATGTGGCTTAATGCTCCTCCTTGCATTCCAACACCTTGAACATGTTTAAATTGATGTATTTAAACCTCCCAAATAAAATCAAACTAATTAAAATTAATTAAAGTCCATTATATACTCAAAAACTAATTTCCCTCCTAATTCCCACTAACCATTATAATTCAATTGTTTAATATTATAACTCACAATTTATTGTCTTCTTCGAACTTCTAACCCCTCAAACCTTATTATTTTAATCCATATAATATTATGACATATTTATTGTCCTTCTAAACCTATTTTAGTCCATTGGGGTGCTATTGACCCATTTTACAAAGATGTTATCTTTGATTCCTTGTTAGGACCCTTTTGACAATTAACTATTACATCATTATTCTTGCCTCAAACATCATTATTGGCTTAATAATTTCCCATTGAATTTATTTTTTCCATACTCTCCTCCATATTCCTTTAATTCTTTCATGGTATTGGTTTCTTACTTGGTTGCTCTTGCACTAGGAAGCCCTATCAAAGTTAATTTTGATCCATCTCGGCTCCCGTGGAGACCAAAACACATAATCTAGGACCATGGGAGAATTAGCTCTTGAGTTCCAGTAACGGGCCAGAAAAAATGATATTTATTAAATATTAATGAATATTTTATACATTTTAAATTTCTCTTAAGGGAAAATACTACCCAAATATTTTATCAGTTTAGATAATCAACATGTTAAACTAAAAGATATGAGAAACAATCCTCTACTCTAAATTGTTTTTTTCTATTTTATATAATTATGAAAAAGATAATTATATTTTCTTCTATTGGTTCATATTGGGAATAATATGCATATATTTTTTCTTTTCTATAAGCTACATGTCTTCTAATGTATTTAAATCATTAAATAAAGTTTTAATTTTTTCAATACTTTCAATTACATGGGCACATTATATACACTATACTAGTCATTTCCTTTGTAACCAAGTAAGTTGATATGATAATAAATTTTTATCTTGAGTAGAAATTAATTTTTTCTCCTTAGATGATTTTTCTCTATTGTTGAATATCCACTTATTAAACATAACAAACCACAACACTTTACATTTCTACATGTCCAAACATGCAAATGTGTAGATTATCACCAATAGACGAAGAACATTACTAGTTGAGTGTGTTCTAATAGTCATTCATTCTTTGTGTATTCAACCCCCAATCATGAGTTTTAAAGCTGCCAAAGAAATGAAAATTTGAGGCCTATTAATGAGTTTCACATGTACCATAACGAATATTTTTTAGCTTTTATGTTCATAATACATTTGTCCACGATTATTGGGAGATTTATACACAACTATTAAGATATTTATACATAAATACTTGTATGTCACATAGAAGCATAAGTCATTTTGGAAACAAATTGACAAAACAAAAGATCCCAAAAAAATATGCTGGGCGCTCTAACAGTTTTTGAATTAGCGGGCTCGCATTCAGGCAGGAAACTAGTTGGGGAGAACCTGGCAAGAGGTAAAGACCCTAGAGGAACTGTGGGGGGACCTGGGAAGATTGCTGGGTCAAGTTCCATGGCTGTTGGGGATGATGGTAAGTCTGGACATGTTTCAAACACATTTTGTGGGGTTCGTGACCTACCCTTGGATTTCGCCTTTGCTTCTCGTGTGTCGAGTTAGGACAAAGAGGAAAAGAAAGATAATGTGGAATCTAATAAAGTTAATTCCTCTATTGGAGAGAAGGTAGGGTCCTCAAAACAGAAGATCTGGTCATCACTTTTCAGCAGGAAACCAACTGGCAAATCTTCTTTCCCGCCGGTGACTTCTAAGACTAGTTGGGAGAAAGGTGAGTTCCAAGTTTTTATCCCTGACCCCTTAGTGGATTTCTCTGTTTCCTCCATGGATTTCACACTGGTGGGAAAATTTTTGGGGGCAAGACCAGATCTAGATTCTCTAAGGAAAATGGTTAAGAGGAAATGGGCTATACGTGGGGAGGTGGACATAGCTCCCATGTTGAATGGTTTCTTTTTGTTTGTTTTTAACTGTAAGGAAGATATGAATCTGGTTCTCTATGGAGGTCCCTGGTCTTTTGGAAAAAGTTCTCTTACAATAAAAAAATGGGAGCCTAATATGGTTTTATCAGATTCCTTTTTCCTAACTACCCCGATTTGGGCTATACTTCCTAGACTCCCTCTTGAATTCTAGCATGAGGACAATTTTAAGGGTATCACCAATTCTTTTGGTGAACTGGTGGCTCTGGATAATGCTACTGCAACTAGATCCAAACTCCAGAGTGCTAGACTATATGTGAAGGTGGTGGATCTGAATCATCTCCTAGAAAAGGTGGATTTAATTTCTAAGTAAGAAAACCCAAGAAATCATTTTTGAAGATCTTCCTAATGCTTTTTATGCTTGTAAGAAATAGGGTCATTTGGTTAAAAACTACCCCTCCAAGAGTAAAAACCACTTGAGTAGTGAGAAGGAAGTGAAAAAGACTAAGGTTTAGCAAAAGAAGGTTTGGAAACCTAAAGACGTTCATCTCAAAGAGAAGAAAGAGAATGAGAACTCAAAAGCTCCACTAGCAGTTATGGATAATGTCTCTGAGCTTCTTCTCGAGGATGGGGCTAGGCTCGTGTCTAAGACAGAGAATATGAACTCTGAAAAAGAAGTGAATGGCTTACAACTAGATCCCATCTTGCCTGAACAAGGTATAGATGACCTGCTAGATTTATCAAAGCAAATTGTTCTTTATCAAAAGATGGAGGATAAATGGGGTGATCTTGATGAGATGATTGAGCTTGAGGAAGGAGAATTCTTGGCTGAATCTGGAGCTCATAGTGAGGAAGATGAAACTCAGCCTAGGGAGATGTAGGTTTTTGACCCTTTATTTTCCCAAGATACCCTTATTAAGGACCCTCCTGTCCTCGAAGCTGTCAAAGAAGATGGAGTAATCTCAAAGCTTAAACCAAATTCAAGGAAAAGGGCTAAAAAAAAGAATAACATAAAGGGGGTCGAGACTCGAAGCAGTAAATTAGATTTGCATACTAAAGTGAATCCCAAAGCTTCGACCTCGGTAAAACCTGGAAAAAAAATAGAACAGCAGTCCAAGGTGAAACCAGATGTTGGGTCTCTAGATGGATGTGGAAGGAAATATTCTAAAAAAACTAGGGAGTTAGAAAGCTTGCAGAATATTGCTGATGGTTGTCAAGAAACTATTCTAGATTATACCCTTAAAATATGGAAATGAAAATTATTACTTGGAATATTAGGGGGTTGAACAGTTACCATAAACTAGATGTTGTTAGGAATTTTTTTAGAGAACAGAAACCCGATTTTCTTCTGCTATAGGAAACTAAGATGAACAAAGAGAAAGTAGAGCAGATAAAAGCTTTTAAAAATTACTCTATAAATGCTAGTAGTTCGGAAGGTGCTTTAGGGGGAATCCTGATGCTATGGAAAAAAAATTGCTTTGCTAGGACTATTTTGAGTGCTAGTAAATACTTTATGATTGCTAAAATTACTAGTGCTAATCAAAAAGAGGACTGGTACATTGTGAATATATATGCGCCCAACATGAAAAGCCAAAGGAAGAAGGTTTGGGACTCTATATCCAATTTTAAAAGTATGGATTACTCTGGATGGTGGATAATCATGGGAGACTTCAATGTCCCTCTTTATGACCATGAAAAAATGGGAGGTAATGCTACTGAGCTTGAAGGAAGAATGGACCTAAGGGAGTTTATAAAGAAAGAGGGCTTAATGGATATGGATCTTCATGGCATTCAATTTACTTGGAGTAATAAGAGAGTTGGCAATGATTGTATTCAGGCAAGGCTTGACCGTGCTCTTATCTCTCCTGATTGGACAAAAGATTTCATCTGGAAGTTGGAAGCCCACCAGAAAATTGGTTTTGATCATTTCCCTCTTATTTTCATAGCTAATAAGCTTAGTCCTAAGATGAATTTTCCTTTTAGATTTGAGAAGATGTGGATGCAGCACCCCCAGTTTGAAAGAAAAATGGAAGAATGATGGAACAACAAAATTGATGGTACTGCTCTCTTCAGAGTGACTTCTAAACTTAAAAATGTCAAAAAGAAAGTCAATATTTGGAACAAAAACTGCTTTGGGAACATTTTTGAGGATAAATCTGTATTGAAAGAGGATATCCAAAAAATCCAGGATAAAATTCAGAAGGAGGGATATACCCCAGACCTTCTTTTAGAAGAAAATGAAAATTTGACTCAATACCATGACATCATTACTAAAGAAGAGATCTACTAGAGGCAAAGATCAAGATTGATATGGCTGACTGAAGGAGATAAAAATACCAAATTTTTCCATCTATCCTCTCTGAAGCATAGAGCCAAATCTCACATTTCATATCTTATGAAGGGAGATTTGAAGATTGAGGAGGATAAGGACATCATGGATGAAATGGTGACTTTTTTCTTTGGTCTTATGACAGCTGACCCCAACATCAATATGGAACACCAGGCTGAGTTCCTCAGAGTTATCCCCACTCTGGTTTCAAAGGATTAGAACAAATTGTTAAGCTCAATTCCTAAGAATGATGAAATTTTCAAAGTTGTTTGTTCTCTAGGAGGAGATAAAGCTCCTGGTCCTGATGCCTTTCCCATGTTTTTCTTTCAGAAGTTTTGGAAACTTGTTGGAAAAGATGTTTGTGATGTGGTGAAGGAATTCTTTGGGGCAAAAAAAATGTTGAAGGAAGTCAATTCCACCTTCCTGTGCCTGATTCCTAAGAAAATTAGAGTTGATTCGCCTGATCAGTTTAGGCCGATCAGTCTTTGTAATTCTTTCTATAAAATTATCTCCAAAGTTCTTACTTCTAGATTGCTTCTGGTGACCCCTTTGATCATTGCTGACCAACAAAATGGCTTCACTCCAGGTAGACAAATCCTCAACTCTGTTATTTCTGCTCATGAGAATATTTATTCCTTATCTTGTTCTAACAATCAAGGATTTGTAATGAAAGTGGATGTTGCTAAGGCTTATGACAGAGTTGATTGGTCTTTTCTCTCAACCATTTTGATTGCCTTTGGCTTTGACAACAAGGTTGCTGGACTGATTCATCAGTTGATCTCTACTTTTTCTATTGCTGTCCTGGTTAATGGTAGCTCTTCTCATTTTTTTAATCCCTCTCGGGGATTGAGACAAGGGGACCCTTTATCCCCCATCCTCTTTGTTATTATGGCTGATTGTTTGGGGAGGTACATTGGGGATCTGGTGCATAAAGGAGTTATTAAGGGATTACAACCCTCTTCCCATCCTCTTATATGTTCTCATGGCCAATTTTTTGATGATACCATCTTTATGGGGAAATCTGAAGTCAGGGAAGCTAGAAATTTGAAGCAAGCAATAAATCTTTATTCTTCTGCCTTAGGCCAACTGGTTAACTAGAATAAAAGTGCTGTGTTTTTTCTCAATACCCCTATTCTTAGACAACATAAAATTGCCAAAATCCTTGGATGTTCTATAGGTTCTTTCCCTTCTTCCTATCTGGGTCTTCCTTTAGGCTTGAAGGCTCTGGATTCCTTCTAGGAAGACCTTATTAACAAATTCAGCAAGAAGTTGGCTGGTTGGAAGGGAACCTTTTAAGCCAGGCTGGTAAATTAATTCTTCTTAAAGCTTCTCTCCAAAGTATACCAAATTATGCTTTAAGTATTTTTAAAATCCCCACTAAATTTGCTGAGGCTATTGACAAAATTCAAAGGACTTTTTTATGGACTGGTTTAGAGGAAAAAAAGAGAATGCCTTTAATTTCTTGGGACCAAGTTTGTAAACCGGTCAGGGAAGGTGGACTGGGCATCCGAAAAATCAGAAGCATGAATAAAGCTCTTCTAGCTAAACAAGGATGGCGTGTTTTCCATGAAAACAAAGAGTGGAGTACCATTTGGAAACACAAGTACCTTCTTAATTCTGTTTCTCTTTCTAATTTCTTCTCTTCTTCTAATGTTATTCATCCTTCCTCCATATGGGGAGCTGTGCAAGGAACAAAGAAAATTCTTGGAGAAGGGTGCTCTTGGAAAATTGGTAATGGGATTAGGGTGAGATTTTGGGAAGATGTCTGGCTTAAGGATCACCCCCTGATTGAAGATGTTCAAGATATGACACAAGTTGACTTATGCAAGCAGAGATATGGCACTCTTGTTAGTCATTACTAGCAGAACGACTCTTGGGTGAACTTGAAGGACATTGATCAAAGCTTCAATCACATCCAATTATCTCTCAATGTTGTTTCTCTCCACCCTTCTTTTGAGGATGAGATTATTTGGTATGCTGATCCTAGTGGGCAATTCAAAGTTTCTTCTTTCTTTGTTTCTAAGGAGAAGGAAAATCTTCCCTTTTGGTCTCAGGCTTGGACTAGCGGTCTCATTCCTAAAATTAACATCTTCTTTTGGGTCCTGCTTCAAAATAAAATTCTAACCCTTGATAACTTGCAGAAAAGAGGTATAAATTTGGTGAATAGGTGTATTTTATGCAAGAATGGATTTGAAGATAAAGACCACCTATTTTTGAACTGCTCTTATATCCAACAAGTTTGGATTGAGATCCTAATGTATTGGAACTTGACCTGGGTTCATCAAAACAATGTGGAATCTTCTTTTAAAAGTTGGAAATGCCCTTCTAAGAATTCTGATGTTCAATTCCTATGGAAAATTACTCTTCCTCATCTCTGGTGGGGTATTTGGAAAGAAAGAAATAATAGAATTTTTAGAAACAGAGAGGTTCCAGGATGGGTGCTTGGTCAGAATATTATTAGAGCTTTTAAGGAGAATTTCAGATCTCTGAAGAACCCTGATCAAACCTTTCCTATTGATAATCCAATGCTTTCTAAAAATCCTAAACTTCAAACTGATAACCCAAGATTGACCATCTCTTGGAGTTCCCCCCCTAATGGTTGGATTAAAGGAAACTTTGATGGTGCTGCTAAGGGCAACCCAAGAAGTGCAGGTTGTGGAGGTGTATTGAGAGATCATATGGGAAATGTTAAAGATGCTATAGCAATCCCTATAGGCTGGACTAATAGTCACATTGCTGAAGCAACGACTGCCCTTTATACTATGAAAATTGCCATGGATTTGGGATGTCCAAATTTATGGTTGGAAGGTGACTCTTTAAATATTGTTAATATCCTAAATAATAAAAGTTCTATCTCATGGTCGATAGAGGCCACAATCAAGAAGATCAAATACCTTATTCAAAAATTTGAAAAAGTTGTCATATCCCATACCTTTCGGGAGGCCAACGGTGTTGCTGATTGGATAGCCAACTATGCTGTCCTAATGAGGAAAATGGTGAGGTGGACCGATGAATTAACTAACCAAGTTGATCTCAAAGCAATTATTCATTATGAAGCCATCCATGTGGAAATGGGAAAGATTTGTAAAGATTAGAAAGTTAATGATTTCGTGTAGTGATCATATTATTGCCTGATTTTCTTCCCCAAGGAAGTACACTCAAATGAATGCGATGTGGTTTTTGCACATATCTCTGAAAAAGGGAGTCTCTTTTGATGGGACAAAAAATAGTTTTCATTTTAACCCTTTCATTCTCTCCATTTGGTTACTCTAGTTTGAGTGCATTTTCTATTCTTTGTAGATGGGGGGCAAACCGTGCAAGTAGGAACCAAAAAACTGTGATGCCTAAAAGGCTCATGAGGATGTATGTAAAATTCTGCAAAAAGGAAATGTGACTTGTTATCTGGAGTGACTCAATGGTTTTAAGCCACACATCACTACGACTTTCTTTAAGAATTGGTCCAATGACAAAGTCACTCTCCATGGTGTTACTATGAAACTTACGGAGGATTTTATTGCAGAGATCACGGGGCTCCCCACGGTGGGCATAAAATTCACCAAGCAAACTAGTATTTCAAATGCAACCTACAAAAAGTTTTCAAAAATGGAAGATGAGGAGAAGCAATTGGAAAAGAGTGGTGATTTCTTCGATGTGCATCAGATAAAGGAGATCTGGAGGGATGTTCTTTGCTGTATCCCTGAGTATTTCATACTTGATGGAAGAAGTAAAAGAGTTCATAAATGCCACTTTGTTTTTTTAAATCACTTTAGACACAAAGATAGGATATCTTTCCCCTTCTTTTTGTGGTTTTCTTTACTTCATAGTTTAGAAGCCCATAAGAAGAAGGAGTCCAGACCCATTTTACATGAAGGGCTGATTCTTCTTATTGAGGGGTATTGTAAAAATAAACACATTGCCTCTACTCCCTCTAAGGACAAGAAGAAGGACTCGATTAAGAGTAAGAAGGGTGACTCTGTTAAAGGTAAAGATAAAGCCTTGAATTTGAAACCCTCAGCTTCTCAAAAACATGAGGATGAGGAGTCTGAGACCGAGAAATTGAAAAGCCATGAGAATATTAACCCTGAGGATGAGGATGATACTGACGTCAGGGATTTAAGCTCTAATTTGGATGGGTACTCGGAGACTGAAGGTAATAATGAAAAAGGGAAAGAGGAAGCCAATAGTGAAGGTAATTCTGAACAGAGTAAATCTGTTAATGAGGGTAACTAGGCTATATCTAGTGGGGGTGATAAAGCGGAAGATAACAGTGTCGGGAACCTTGTTGAGAAGAGTAAGGAGGACCATACGGCTAAGACTGCTTCTCCTATCAAGGGGATAGAGGAAGAAAAAATGAAGGACTCTGCTCACTTAGAGGACTCTGTCGGGGCTCGAAAGGAGGATCAAATGGAAATAGAGGATAACAATGACAATGTCCGCTCCCCCCCACACGAGACTACTGAAGATGATAGTGATTCAATGCATAGGGATACCATGCTTACCTTCCTACATTCTGCAAAGGTTAAAGCAGACACCATGCTCAAAGTAGGTTCCTGGATCTATAATGAAATGATGGGTTTGAAGAAAAAGGTGGAAATTCTGCAACAAAACCAGGATACTATCAATGCCAAACTTAGCCAACTGGAAGGGCAGATGGGAGACATCCCTAACAAACTTAAAAACTATGAGAAGAACCTCAAAATGTTAATCAAGGAGAGTGGCACTAAGATGGAGCAGGTCACCTTGAGTATATGTGCGATCGCTGCAAGCTTGGGCAAAAGGGCTAATGAAGAAATCACTTCGGCTGAGGGTCTGAGAAAAAGAACAAGGCAGAGCTTGAGGAAGAGTGCAATGAAAGTTGCTATTGCTTTGACTGCTGATACCATTCAAGAGACTGCAACAATTGGTAAAGAAGCTGCTAAAATGATCTTAGAGCTGCAATAGTGGCTCTGGGTCGGGTTCTCTGGTTTTGTTCCTGTTTGGTGCTGGGTACTGGTTGGGGTCCTTGTTCCTAGTTTTTGGTTTTTCTTGTTTAGTTTGTTTTTGGTTCCAGGTCCCTATAAAACCTGGGTTAGTTTGTTTTTGGACTTTCCTAGTGGTTTCAGGTCCCTATAAAACCTGATTTTGATACTGTTGTACAGTTTGTTGCAGGTTTTTTTTTCCTGTTGGGCTGTAATACTTTATCTTTCTACTTTTTGTTAAAGGGTTTTGGGTTCCTTTCAAAACCTGCTTTTACCGTAATCTAAAAAAAATTGAAAAAACAAAGGAGTAGGTTTTTCTTAAACAAGAATTGGGTAATCTATACAAAAAATGGGAAAATTTTGGATTTACAAAAATAAAAGTGAAATATTAAAAAAATAGTCAAGAAAATACTTTTTAAATAAATCAATGGACATTTCCATAACATAGATGATAAGGGATTATATAATGATTTAAATAAATTTCACAACTTCCTAATATATTTTGATAGATTTTAAACTTGGAGGACTCAAAGTTTTAACACAATAAATTTCAATCAAGTTATGGTTTAAAGTAGCGCCAACATATGACATGAGCTTTCTTATTTTTCAAAATCAGAATGAATCTTTCTTTGTAACATATTTTTGATAAATGAAAACTATCATACCCATATAAATAGAATTCATTTATGATGTTGCTGGTAGGATTCATTTGTGTAGTTTTAGAGTTAAACTCATTAACCCAAGTTTAATGAGTGAAAATTTATAGCATTCCATCTCTCATGAGAATAAATGGAACACTTAACACTCATTTCATCTAGGTGATGCTCATAGAGTAGAAGCAACAGAACTTGTTGGAGCCCACTCATCCTAGTACTACAAAATATATGATGGCTCATTCATTACCTTAAAAATATTTATGATTAATGTGATCACGATGGATAGAATATTGATAAATTATGTTCACATTATTGATAATATACTTTCATACTATTAGTTCACATAGGAACACTAATGCATTAATATGATTTATTAGCTATCTAAAAAATAAATCAATAATGTGTTAGAACTAAATTAGTTTGATCAAACTTTCTAATATATGTATTTTCCTAATTTTTTGGAAAAAATAAAATAAAATAATCTACCATTCGATTGGATGGAAGTTGTGAATTGTCTTATTAATGTAATGCTAGTTATAGGATAATGCTATCAAATTTCCATAGTCCATGTTGAATTTCTTTATTAATATGATACTAATTATGGGATAATGCTATTGAATTTCTAGAATACATGTTGAATTGCTTGACTAACTTTTAAATTTAATTGTCTAAGAATTTTAAATATTGATCATAGAGTGTGATTTGAAATGTTTATGATAAAAAAATCTTACACAATCGAGTTTGTAAGATAATCTTGAGCAAGATAAAAAAATTTATAACAACTTTTTTGATTAACAACTTTTTTGATGGACTTTACATTTTTTCTCTATTCTCTTGCACTCCTCATCCTGATGATGGATCACTGTGTGTGATCCGAAACGTTGATGCTTAAAAATTACGACACAATCAAACTCCAGAAATTCTCATGATATTACTAATGGATTGTGGAAATCAAATGACATTAAGAAAATAGGTTTTGAAGGGGCCTTGAAACCTTGTAAAAAAGAGCTCAAGGTATGAAATTAAGATCCTTTAAGCATCAACACAAAAAAGATAGAGCCAATAGAGAAAGGCTAGCTACCAAAAAATAACACAAAAACAAATAGAAAAAGAAAAAAGACATGGAAAGAATAGGGGTGGGGACAACAATTAGGAATTAACCCATTTTCTTTATCATTGTAGCTGTCTGTTTGTCTAACTCATCCATCTTCTTGGAAACATCTTTAATCTGTTTGATTTCTAAGGAGGCCCTAACAAATATTTTCCTTGTGTTGGCCCTAGTCCTTCTTCCCATTCCTTCCTTGTTCTCAATCATAGGTCCATGATCCTCAGCAATCGTGACAACAACTTTATCCCTAAGGATCCTTCCATCTTAGTAATGAGAATCTTTATACACTCATTGGAGGATTTGAGGATTTTTTATATCTTTGTTCTGCTATGTTCTTGAGGGTGCCTTTAGTACCATTAAATTTGTTTTCCAAGTCCAACAGCTAGGCTTCTAACATGTAGAAAGTAGCCAAATCAATTGAGGAGTCAGTAGGAGGATTGACCAAATTATTAGCATCTTGAGACTTTTTACCACTATCTCTCTCCTCAACACTTGCCACCGTGTTCTTCAAGTCAAGAATCTGATGGAAAAATCATTTAATTGATCTAAATTTGTTAAGGAATCTATTCATGCATCATTGAGAGATCAATGTATTCCTCCTTACCATTGTCATTGAGAATGACAAGAGAGGGCTCAGTGAGAGTCTAGAGGTTCAACTATCCCAGTATAGTCTCCCCAATCTTCAGATTGATCATCTCCCTTGCAATCCCCATTTTCATAGTGTCCAAGTTCATGTTTTTCCAGGTAATTTTCCTTCCTCTCACTTGAGGAAGAGCCTCATTCTTAGATAGGGAATTGTCATTTTGAGTGGGCATTGAGGTAAATTCCTTGCCCTCAGGGGTAGAAGCATCCCCATACTGGTCCTTAACGTAGTCCCGAGGGGAATCCTTGACAAGTTCCTCTTTCATATCACATTTACCAATATTCTTCTGATTCTTTTGCTTGACAACCTTGGTTGAACCCTCCTGGCTAGTCAACTAAATACCTTAGTAACAAAGAATTGGACATCCTTCTACATTGACTCCATGACTAGATAGAATCATGTATTTTCTTAAGAATAACATACTGACTTCATTTTATTTGTCAACCTGGGAATGTAAGCTTGAAAGGATAGCTACAAAGTATATGCTTTGATTCCTCTTTAAATTATTACAACTACAACAGAAAAGAAATGCTGAAGGAAACTAAGCTAGGAACTAAAATGACATTTTCCTTAAAGCTTAGAGTAATTTTGTAAATAGTAAATCTATTTATGCACTTATGCTGCAAGAATAGTTCATGATTCTATTATCAATGGCTGTAAGAACAATAGAAGTCTACTTTGTAAAGAAACAAAAAAAGAAAGAAAATCTATTCTAATAAAGTAGTTCACTCACCAAGTGGCCCCCCTTGGATGAGTGAACAGAAAAAAATCAAGTTTGAAGGTGGAAACTTGAGCTCTATATTCTATTCGTTCATAATAAGAGATTACGTTTGAAAACAAGATTATACTCTACTGAATAGAACAATATATTCTATCTTTCTTCAGGTCAAAACTAGGAAAAGAGCAAAAACCCCTTTCAAGGTTACAACAGAAATTATTTAAAGGAAAGCTTCAACAACTTCCTACTTCTATGATCACTCCATCAATGAGGATCAATTATAGATCATAAAGTTTACAACATAAACACTATTAACTACATTTTAACTCCTCCAAGAATATAGTAGGTTGAGGAAGCTATCTTCGTATGCCACCATAATAGAATTCACACCATAATCTACTTATGTGGTGATTCATCAATCATCTAGTCAACTTTGACTCAACACTAAAATTTTGTCTTCAATATGTGCAACAAACACCTACAAAACATTAAATACAACAACTTCTACATACATGCATTCATTTCATCATCAATGTTAGAAAACTTATAATGCTCAAATTATCACTCTTGCAAATCCTAGGACTATGGGAAGGAACCTACCCAAACATAGCATGGATAAGGAAATATTTATCACCATATAATATTCCTTCATTAAACCATAGAAAGCCATAGATTCAAGCAAACACAACATATCTGAATAATCTATAATTCAATATTCATGTCTTAACATATAGATAGTATATTCATAAAACATAAGTTCTTTTTCTTAAACCATAGAGTCATAAAATGTTTCTTGCAAGATAATTGTTTAAAAACAAGATAAAAGGTTCTCAATGTAATGGCCTTTTAGAGGCTCATCATTCCCCCCAACTAAACTATTGCTAGTCTCTAGCAATCATGAAGTTCCTAATTTGGCCTACACTCTCTAGTCACTAGGTGTCCTTTCATTGGCCCATCCTTCACCTAATCGAAATAACCATAATATGTCTTGAGCCTCTTCCAACACTGAACTTCAGTAGTCATGTCACGATCTTCTACATTGTTATTTACTGCTAGTAGTGGCTACAAGAGAATTGGGGGTTGATACCTTGATGGTAACCAATGTTTGCAATGATTCCTCCCCAAGTTGATATACCAAGGAATCCTTATTGTATTAAGAGTCAAATTTTGTGGAGAGTGGGGTTCTCTTATTTCTAGATCATGTGGCATTCTAACCCATCACTACCTTGAGGCAATAATTGTTGTTTCAACATTCTAGGATAAGTGTTGTTCCCAGTCTATAAAAGCCTACTCTTTGACTCTACTCACCTTACCATGTCCTGCAGGATTGCCCAAAATAGAAATCCAATCCAAATATGTTTTTCTAGAATGTTGGACTTCCAACCTCATAAACAAGGGTGTTGTCATTTCATTCTCCCTGTAGGGTGCAACTTTATGTTCTTTGCTCATTTCATTTTGTAGACATTGATGCCCTTAATTGCACATCCCCTACATATAGGACTGGATTCCATTCAGTGTCATTAGGCACCACCAGATTGTGAAGATACAATTCATACAATAAAATTTTCAAGGCCATAGGAACAAATCAAAATGCATCATAAAACTCATGTGAGGTAGAGATAGAGGGGTTAAGACCTTCCACAATTCTAGTTAACTTATAATTTGCAAATTTTTCTTTAAGAAATAGAGCATATACTAGCAATGGTGACCTACATTCCATTAACTTAGAAATCAATCCTGTAATCTACTCAATCCTTCTCTTTAGAGCTTCATTCTAATATGAACTTTGTTTCAACTAACAGCTCTAGTCATCAATAACATTTTTTAATTTTTCTTTCTCCAAGTTCCATTGATCTCTTTCCCATAATAGTTGTTGAAACAAATTAATTCTTGTAGACAAAGGTGAGGATAAATATAGTGGTGGAAATGGCTCATGATGAAAGAGGTATATCCATTCAAGTGCCAAATGATGATTTTTGTTCACATTCTATGGTGTGGAGTACCCTCTTTTTCTTATGACAATAGTTCTTTCCTTTTTTTCTTCCTTATTGGATTCTATGGCTGCTGCAACTAATGTGTCCAACCCTTCTTGATCCAGTTTTTCTAATACTTCTTTAACAATTTTAGGTATAAATTTTGGATAATCCTATAAAGGGAGTTCTGCAAAATTTTCACTAATGTCTTGCATAGCAAGGTTTTCTTCAAATTCCTCGAACATTTCAATTTTTCTAGATTAATTATCGCTATCGATAAGAACATAATTAATACTACACTCAGCTTTAGGTGGCATGTTTTGGGTTTTTCTCTCAGTTTCATTGGCTTTAGTTTGTGGCAATTTTTCCCCCAGAGGACTTATTTTCACTTTTGGACACTTTAGAGATAATTATGGGAACAGAGGCCTTTGAAACCCTACTCTCAAAGAGTCTTGAACTTCACCTCATAGGTCGTGATGATAAGCATGGAGAACTCTTTTGTTTCCTCCTGCTTATAGGTATTTCTACCACGAGCACTTCAAGAGGTTTTTCTAGGTCTTCCTCCTCTTGAGAGTACAGGGGTTCATTAAGGTTACTCTCCTCATCTTATTGTTCTAGCCTTTCTACTTCGGGTTCCAAAATTTTACCTTTTTCCTTCTTAGCAAAAGATCTATACATAACAGATGATGGGGTTTTAGGAGCACTAGCAACTTCTACCTCTTTTCTTTTATTTTTGTTAAAAATGGAGGGTTCAGCCTTGTAAATCTACTTCTTAGCTGGTTTAAGACTAGAGGGAGAGGCTTCAGGAGCATTTTCAGCTCTAGGGACAACTTTACAAAATCCTGTGGATGTTCTTTCCCTTTGTCCTACACCCTGGTCTCTAGGGCCAACCAACCTAGGTTCTACCTCCTTTAACTACAAGAATTCCTCCCATGACCCAATTGATTGTTTATTTAATTCTCTTTCTACAATTAAATTTATCAAACCATGGTGAGAGTGAGACTGATCACTTCTTGACTGTACTAGAGAAGTTTGCTTCTTAATAATGTTAAACAGGAAGTTGGGAAGGTTTACCTATTTGTAATCATGTTGTAAGTGAGCCAACATTTTGAATGTTGTAAGTGAGCCAATATTTTGAAATGTAGGGTATTTGTAACGTACCTCACATGTGAAATACTAGATGATAAATGCAACATGTTGAATAAACTCCATTGGCAAGGATAGTCTCAAAGTTCCTTATTTCTTATCAATGTCCAATGGTGGGTCCTGGTGTATACTGAATTGTTCCCTTGCTATCTTCAAGTCAAAATATTTCTCCCAAAATTTTCCCTCCTAGGCAACCTAGTGACCTAGGCTATCACTTCCTCAGAGAACTCAATTCTCAGACCTTTAACCACTGCAACACCATCCCTTAAGGTGGTCATAAATTGAAGAGCCACTTCTTCATTAAATCTATTCAAACTAAGGCAATAATCCAACCATCCCCTTCTCCTAAACATTTCATAGCTGGTTGCATCTCCCAAAAGAACTCAATGATCAACAGACTCATTCCTTTCTATACCTCCACCCATGGTTAATTATGGCTGAATTGTGAAAAAAACTGATGTTCAAAGCTTAGAAATTCAAGGTTTACAATGCTAGCTCTAGATTTTCAAAAAAAAAATGGCATGTACTTGAGAAGTTAAATGCACCATATCTCATAATATCCTTTTGCATCAAATTTCATGATTTTCATGCGTGTATAGGTCTGTCACCCGAACACATTGCAAATCATCATTAAAAGTTAAATAACTACTTTTAATGTCCCTAATTTCATAATGACGCAATCATAGAAGACAAGTCACCAACATGTGATATTAAATATGTACTTATTTCCAATCATCTCAATGCACTTTGAAAGTACATGCAATTTGAAAAAATAAAAATAAACATCCATTTAAATATTTCCCTCCCCTTAATTAAATGAAGGCATGGGTCCCACCAGACCAAGATAAGCAAGAGTGAACAAATATAAACAATACTAGATCATAACAAAAGCACTAATAAAATAAAATAGATGCAGAGTTATGCGAGAGGTACCTAGCAATTGCTGCAAGAAAGATGTTCTAAAAATATCATTGGAATTGATAGAGTGATGGGATGGAATGGTAAGATGGAAGCGAGAAAAGTTGAAATGGAATGGATGTGAAGAAACTACTTTCAAAAAGGAAGTGTTTATTATGAATATCTTGATTGGAGTCAAGAACTAGTAGGAGTAAGGGTAGAAGACCCAGACTTAGTGGCTATAGGAATGACGATATCCTCATTGTGCTAGAATTGTTGTAGGAAGTCTTCATGGCTAGCTGGTTTACAGTAAAGCTTGAGGTAATGCCCATTGACAAGTAGTTTGAAGTGAATGGGATCAATGGTAGATAACTCAACTGCGCTATTTGGAAATACGACAACAATCTCATATGGTCCTAACTAGCATGTTTGGAACTTCCTTGGATTATGCTAGTATCTTGAGTCATAAAGGAGTTCCCAATCATCTAAAACAAACATTTTCTATTTCATAAACTTATCATGCCACTATTTCCTTTGGTGTTGAATGAGCTCAATATTGTTCAATGCAAATTTCCTCCATTCATCAAGACTGTTTAAACTCAAGATTCTATCTTGTTGGGCAATATTGAGTTCTATCCTGAGCTTCAAGGTAGTCTTCAACGTTTTATATTCAAATTCAATAGGCATTACTGTTGACTTACCATAAACAAGCTCAAAGGGAGTAAAACTAGTTGTGGACTTCCAGGCGGTTCTATAAGCCCAGAGAGATTCAAGAAGGTGTGTGGCATAATCCTTCCTATGAAGAGCTACAGTCTTGATGAGAATAGATTCCAAATCCCTGTTAGTAACTTCTACTTGACCATTAGCCTAAGGATGATAAGGTGATGATTTACCATGCTTGATAGTATACTTCTTCATAAGAGCAATTAACAAATTTGATGTAAATTGAGTCCCTTGATCAAATGTCAATTTCCTAGGAACACTAAAGTGTGTAAAGATGGATTTATACAAAAAAAATTCCACATTGATATCCCTTGGGTGTTTCATGATTTTAGCTTCCACCCATTTGGTGACATAGTCAGTGTACACCATAATGTAGGATTTTCCTTGTGAAGCAAGTTTAATGGGTTGTACAAAGTCAATCCCCTATTTGTTAAAGGGTGTGACATCTACTTGAGGCTGTAGGGGCATTTAGTCTGACTTAGTGGGTCTTTCCATTCATTAACACTTGTCACATTTCTTTCCATATCTGGCTGCACCATTGTGTAGGCTTGGCCAATAATACCCATTTGTTAAGATTTTGAAGGCTATTATTTTGGCTACAAAGTGACTCCACAAGGCTCATCATCATAGGCCTTCAAGAAATCATATATTTCATCCTCTCTTAGATACCTATGCATAACTTGATTAGGGTCGATATAAAACATAAATCCATCAATCCATGAATAATTAAAGCTCTTCTCTGCTAGCAGCTTTTTGGCTTGGGCAGAGAAGTATACTGGCATTTTTCCTATGGTGAGGTAGTTAGCAATATTTGAATACCATGGGCTTTGTGTGGTATACAAAAAAAGGTGCTCATCTAGAAAACTATCATCAATGGCTACAAGATCATTAGGGATATGCAACTACGAGAGAAAGTTAGCTACCACATTGACTTTACCAGGTTAATCAACTACGGTGATGTCAAATTCTTGCACAAGCAATAACCATCAAGCCAATCTTCCTAAAATTGTAGGTTTGTTCACCAAATATTTTATAGCAGAATGGTCATTATGAACAAATATCTCATATCCTCTAATATAATTCCTAACTTTATTGAGGGCATAAATCGACATAAGTAATTCCTTTTCAGTGACTGTGTAATTAAATTTTGCACCTTGCAAATTCTTACTGATAAAATAAATGGCATGTTCAATAGAGTCTACTTTCTATCCTTGCTCAACACCAATAGCATAATCTAAGGCATTCATATGGATGTAAAAAGGTAGGCCTCAATTGGGTCCTCTCAAAATAACCATTGTGGTAAGAACTTCCTTAAGCTATAGGAAGGATGTTGCACAGTCAGAATCCCAAAAAAATGTAGAATCCTTTTTGAGTAGGTTGTAGAGAGGTGTTGCAAGTTGACTAAAGTTTTTAATAAATCTTCTGTAATATCCAACATGTCCCAAAAAATTGTGAACATCCTTCTACTTCTCTAGTGTCGACAATGTTCTAATAACTTCATTTTTTGCTAGATCTACTTGGATATCCTTTGATGAAATGAAATGGCCTAGGACTACCCCTTCCTCCATCATCATAAACCATTTCTCACTATTTAAATAAAGGTTATAGTCTTGACATTTTTAAAGTACTATTTCTAAATTTTCTTTTGCTTCTTCAAAACTAACAACATAAATAGTGAAATCATCCATATAGATCTCCATATAGTTAGTAGAAATATCTAAAAAAATACTAATAACAGCTCGTTGAAATGTGGCTGGGGCATTGCACAAGCCAAAAGGTAATACTGAATAGGAAAATGTTCCCCATGAGTAGGTAACAATTTTTCTTTTCTTGATCATCTGGGGCTATTTGAATTTGATTGTAACCATTGAAACCATCTAGAATATAAAAATACTTTTTACTAGCTAGGTTGTGAAGGACTTGGTCTATAAATGGCAATGGAAAATGGTCCTTCTTAGTGGCTGAATTGAGCTCCCTATAATCTACACAAACTTACCATTTTCCTCCCTTCTTAGGTACTATGACCAAGGGTGAGACCCGTTGACTATTGGAGATTGGGTATATAAAACCAACACTTAATAATTTCTACAATTCATTCTTAACAATATCTTTTAAGATAAGATTAACTCTCCTTTGAAGCTATCTAACAAGTTTGAAGTTGACTAATATAAATCTTGTGAGTACAGAGCATATGATCTAATCTTGTCATGTCCATGTAATCCCAAGAAAATGCACTTTGATTTTCTTTCAGTAACTGCGACATAGCTTCTTGTTGGGAGTGTGATAAGGCATTTTTACATTTAGTTCCTTACCTAGACCAATTTTCATCTTAATAACCTTATCTACCATGAATAATTGAGCACTAGGAGAAGAATCCATCTCATGAGATTATAATGAATGAAGAAACTGTGAAGTTTCTAAATGATTGAGTGAATTCAAAGGTGGTACAATGGTTTCTAAGACACATTCAACTTGACGACACATTAGAGATTGTGTTCCATATTAATTCAGAATAATAGATGAAATTATTTCATCATCTTTTCAAGCAGCTATGAATGATTCTCTACCTATCATCATCAACAGATGGATGGAATTGGCTTCTAGATCATCATCACCCAAGTCTGGCCAAATTACTTGGTCATCTAGTAACAATGGTTGAGTAGGGGAGTATAAAGTTAGGTTCTTTGTATTAACTCCATTGGATATTTTCATCTTCTCAGATTCACAAGCTATATAAGCATCTGCAATGGCTCACCATGGTATCCCTAAGATTAAAGGATATCCTCCCATATTATCTTTTGGGGAGAGAACAACAAAATCAACTGGATATTCCTAGGAATTTAGGGTGACTATAACATTTTCTATCATCCCATTTGGTTTAATGGTAGAGCTATCAACAAGTTGAAGGATGGTGGGTGTCTCTCTAAGGCCAACAATATGAAACTAAGACACTACCTCCTTTGTCATGACATTAGTGAATGATCTTAAGTCAACTAAAGCATTTTGAACTTGGATGATATGAATAGTAACTGCAAGTATAGGACTCCCAGGGTCAGAGTTTTTAGGTACAAATAATTTCTCCAACATTAAGTTAGACAACTTTCCTAAGACATTGAATGGTTTTTGGATCTTTCCTCTTCCTTCCTGGCTACTTATTGCATGCTTCCTTAATAGCTTTAGTATATGCAAGGACTTTTTAAATATAATCCAACAATGGTATTTTTATTGTCATCTATTTCAGCTGATTAAGAAAATCAATGACTGCACGGTTCTCCTTAGATTGGCCTTGTTCTATCAACCTATGGGGAAATGGAGGTTCTTTGGCTACAAGAGAGGTCTGCTGATTTGACTCATCTATATGCTCAATTATAGGATCCTCAATGTTAGTTATTATAGTTTTTTGGGGTGCAGGAAGAGTGGCGTTTGACCTTAAGTGAATATCATTCAATAAGATGGCATAGCTTTGCTATTGAGTCTACTATTTAGTATTGTTCAGATTCATATTAGGTTGAACTGGTAGTTGGGTCTACTTGGAAGGAGTATTAGTGGCTACAAGAGGAGGCATTAGAGCTTGTTGTTGAGTTGGTGGAAATAGGGTTGGTTGACTAGATTGGGGACTCCAATTTTGAGGTTGCTACCAATCCTATTGGGGTTGTTGCCAGCTATGATTTCCACTAAAACTAGTATTTTGAAAATTTTTCCATTGATTATTATTATGATAACTTTGAAGAGGATCTTGTGGCATACCTTGTCTTTGAGCCTATGTCCTTCTTTGAGCAACATAGATTACCTCTCCATTTTCATCAATGGCTTTGAACTTGGTTGGCATTGGTTGTGTCTCCATACTTGCAATAGACTTACATCTACAGTGCTTTCTCTTTTCTCTACAATGTGGACAATATTCAGTCAACATGGCATCAAATCCATCTTTCTTTCTTTAGGTTTCTATGGTATCCAACTAAGTGGCTACATCATAAATGATGTCTTTCTTGAAGTCTAATAGAAAATTAGATAACTCCATCTTGAATACTCCTGAATTGCCATTGGACTTATGTGGTAGGTCTCTAAGTCCCCTACCTTTCTCACAGTGGCTTTGGAATAATTTAGGCATATAATCTATATCTCAGTCCAAGTCGTTTGAGTAATGTCCCCTCCTACCATAAGGTCTAGAGCTTCAATGCTTCCTTCATTTACACCTCTCAAAAAAAGATGTTTCTTTGACTCCTCATTCTATTGATGTTGTGTGTTATCTTACAAGTTGAACATGAACCGAAAACATATTCTTCTAATGTTTCATCATCCTTTTGGGACATTTTTAAAATGCCATCCCCTTTAAAATCCCAAACCCTAAAGTATTCCTTACACTTGTGAGAAATAGATTGCTCATTGCAAGCCAATCTGCTACAACATTGGCACCCAACCCCATGAACCATCTCAGAGCATCTTCTTTGAGGGTAGAAGGAAACAACTTCAATTTGTGGGAATTAGTTGTATAGTCATAACTTCTACATTGTATATCAAACTCAATGAGAAAGGTTTTAGGGTCTTTAGTGATCAAGCCATAAAACTTGGGAAGTGTAGCGGCATGTATGCTTTTCAAATTTTGGTTAGCTTGTTGAGGAGGGATAGGAAAAGGAAATGTTGGTTGAGGCTAAGGCTAAGCCATTCCAAGAGAAGGTAATATGAATGGTGCTTGACATATGACAAGAGCAAGTGGATTATCTTGGTATTTAGGTTCAACAAAGAGATCATTCAAATGCAAGGATTAATTAGAGGATGAGGGTATTTTTTCTTGAGTAATAGTGAATGGATTTTTGAAAGGTTCTTCTTCATTCTCATTGTGTGGTTCTTCAGGTTCAAGATTAAAAATATCTTCCTGAATATTACAAGGAAGAGATCTTCCAAAGGGGCCTCTTCTTCTATGTATGCAAAATAATGCAAAATCTAATCTAACATAATGACTTTAGGCTTGAATTAGATTGATATCTTCCTTGGCAATGATACCAAAAATTGTCGCTCAGCTAAATACCTTAGTAATAAAGGATTGAATTTCCTTCTACATTGACTCCATGACTAGACAAAATCATGTATTTTCCTAAGAATAACATACTGACTTCATTTTATTTGTCAACCTGAGAGCATAAGCTTGAGAGAGTGGTTGCAAAGTATATGCTTTGATTCCTCTTTAATTCATTACAACTATAGCATGAAAGAAATTCTGAAGGAAACTAAGCTAGGAATTGAAATGACATTTTCCTTAAAGCTTAGAGTAATGTTACAAACAGTAAATCTACTTATGCACCTATGCCGTAGGAACAATTCAATGATTCTATTATCAATGGTTGCAAGAACAACAAAAGTCTACTTTGCAAAGAAACAAACAAATAAAGAAAATCTATTCTAACAAAGTAGTTCACTCACCAAGTGAGCCCCCTTGGATGAGTGAACAAAAAAAAATCAAGTTTGAAGGTGGAAACTTGAACTCTATATTCTATTCATTCATAATAAGAGATCATATTTAAAAACAAGATTATACTCTATTGAATAGAACAATCTATTCTATCTTCCTTCCTGTCAAAACCAAGAAAGATCAAAATCCCCTTTCAAGGTTACAATGAGAATTATTTAAAGGAAATATTTAACAACTTCCTACTTCTATGATCACTCCATCAACAAGGATCGATTACAGATCATAAATTTTACAAAAGAAACACTATTAACTGTGTTTTAACTCCTCCAAGAATATAGCAAGTTGAGGAAGCTATCTTCATGCACCACCATAATAGAATTCATACCATAATCTACTTACGTGGTGATTCATCAATCTTCTAGTTGGCTTTGACTCAGTGCCAAAATGCTATCTTCAATATGCATGGAAAACACATACAAAACATTAAGTGAAACAACTTTTACATACACACATTCATTTCATCATCAATGTTAGAAAAGGTATAATGTTCAAATTATCACTCTTGCAAATCCTACGGCTATAGGAAGGAACCTACCTAAACATAGCATGGATAAGGAAATATTTATCAGCATGTAATATTCCTTCATTAAACCATAGAAAGCAATAGATTCAAGAAAACACAACATATCTGAACAATCTATACTTTAATCTTCATGTCTTAACATATAGATAGTATATTCATAAAACATAAGTTCTTTTGCTTAAAGCATACAGTCATAAAATGTTTCTTGCAAGATAATTTTTTAAAAACAAGATAAAAGGTCCTCAAAATAGTGGCCTTTTAAAGGCTCATCACCTCCTCTAGAGCATCTGTATCCATCTCATCCCCTTCCTCCTCATACTGGTTTGAGGAAATGACCATCTTAATTTTCTTCTTTTGCATTGGGGATTTGGTACTCTATACAAGATTCCTCTTCTTACTTGTCCCCTTTCGATATTTTTGCTTCCTGAACCCTTCATCATCATATGTTTCCATGGAGTCATCTTCATACAACTCCTCATCTGACTCCAACTTGTTTTTTTATTTTTTCCCAGAAGACCCAAGTTTTGTTGAAGAATTGATAGGGGTGTTGTAGCTAAAGAGCTTACCCTTCCCATTGGACTTTGACACCAAGTCCTCCTCTTCAAAATGCAACCCATCATTGTCTTTAATATTAGAAAGGCCCTAAGAATCATCAAACTCACTTTCACCCCTTTCTTCCTTGCCTTTCAGCTAGGGAATTCCCCAATGGAGTGGGCTTTAATGTGATCATAGATAGGCACCATTAAACCCTCATGTAGCAGAGGATTAGCAATAGTTTTATCCTTAACTCCATTAATACTAACACTTAAAGAAAATAAAAGGTAAAAAGGAATTGAGATCTTAATACCATGCTTAAAATGATTTAATAGAACAAAGTGACATGAGAAAACCCTTGAGAATCTAATATCCAAGGTAACATAGTAAATAATGGCTTGCAACTCCAAACACCATAACTTCTAGATATAGTTAGACTAAAAATATGTTTTACTTTCCTACTTTACAAGGGCTTCTCTCTCTCTCTCTCTCTCTCTCTCTCTCACAACTCCACTCCTTGGGAAAGTCATCAATGGTCACATCTAAAAACTTGCAGTCTCTATAGAACTTTCTTCCCTCCATTAGAATGCCAGTCACTGTGGAGATAAGCTCTTCATTGATAATGATTTTTTTGCCCTCCAAATTCAATGAACCATCACTTCACTTCTTCTGAAACAACTTAGTGACCTTAGAGTTTCTGCCAAGAAGTCTCAACATGAAGATGGTGAGAGCCTTGCTCTCCAAAATTTCCCACATCCTCAAATGCCTCTTCTATTTGTCACAATTTGAAGGTTCTCGTCTTCTCCTTTGGCTTCCCATCTTAGCTCTATAATTTTTAGCCCACAGAGAATACTTACAGAGAGTACTCACCAAAATGAGAAAGCCTAAGATAATGGCAATAACCCTCAAAATGACCTAGAAAATGTGCAAAGTGATGAGGTCATTAAAACACTTGTCGTTCACTTGAGCATCTTTGTATCTCAAAATCAGAGAAACATCATTTCTAAGCATGTCCATCCTTTCTAATAATTTATTCCTTCCCTACCATTGATTAAGTCACAATCAATGCATGATATGACATTGCTAGGAAGGTCGTTGTCACCATGTCATGTCACAACCCCTTGAAACATCAGAACCACATTGTCTATGACACTAGCCACCATATTAGATTCACAATACACATGAGTAATGTAATAGTAATCCAAAGATTTAAGGATATCTTTGGATTCCTTAACAATTTCTTCTATATTTGAAGAAGGTTTTGTAATTCATTTTAAGCAATTAACAGTATTCATAGAATCTATTTTTAACGAAAGTGTGGATATTGGTACGAACCATTACACTAAAACCCCGAGGTGCTAGTGAAGGCCACCTACTAGGATCATAACATCCCACCATGCTCCATAGTCCAGACTCTGGGCTGGATGTGCACCTGTATGATGGGCCCTCCCTTGGCCATATGAGCCCCAGATGAACACTGCAATGCCAACATTGCCACTTTCTTTGAGACTCAAACCTAGGTGGAGGCTATGATACCACATGGTACAAAACATTGCACCAAAACCTTGAGGTACTAGTGAAGGCCACCCAGTAGGATCATAATAGATATTTCTTGGTTTTTTGCGAATTTAGTTATCTGGAGAGTAGTCATTGCCTCAATGATATGGTTAGTCTAAGATCCCAAGGGGAGAACCACCATTGCAATGATCCAACCATAATGAATTCTTATCACTCCCCCACACCTAGCCAACCCAGGATTTCCCTTAGCTATCCCAAAATCTTATAACAAAGTTTATCTTAACTTTTTGTGCAAATTTGTTTTCATGTCACTTTTTTTTTTGTCTTTTCTTAACATTATTTTTATGGAAAAGATTATAGGCCTACCAATCCACTTTATCTAGGTCAATTTAATTTGTTGAAAATTTCAAATAGAGAAAATATGAGAGATTGTGATTGAAAAAATTTCCCATAATACTTTCCCAGTTGTATCTTCAATGTTTCTACTAGTTTCTCATAATTTTTTTGTTGATTAACATATATTTTTTGTTAATTGAAGACCTAATAAATTGCAAAAAAGGTGTGGAAAGTTGTTAACCAAAAATTCTCAATTTTTGGGGGAATAAATTGCCTGCACATGTCGACTCTGGATTAATCATGTATAATCATGATTCTTTGTCATTTTCTACTTTTATGCTATTATTATATGTTAATATTCAATAATAATTAATAATTAATAATTAATTTATAAAATATGTATTATAATTTATAGGAGATTCTTGCTTCATGATTAAAGGAGAATCTATAATATTTCTTAAAACCATGGTCTATAATATTAATCATATAGTTGATCTCATCAAAATTCATGAGGAAATGTATGAAAAGAGCCTAAGGCAACACTTGCTAATTAGAGAAAATGGTTTATAGAGGTTGGAAATAAAAGAAAAAGGAGTCGATTACTCATTGACTTTGCTTTGATCCTAGAATCAACCTTGTTTCCATGTGATTCATCAATTTTAGGATTTTTTTTCTCTGTCAATCCTATTAGCTATCCTTCTGCTCTCATTGTCTATTGTAGTTTCCATCAGATGTTTTAAAAGCTTCCATTTTCCCTTGTCAACATCTGGTGCAAATTTTAAAACAAAAGATTTGAATGCAACTAAAATGACCTGCAAGAGATTGTGGAGGATTACAACTATTTGACAATTTATTTGTGCAATAGCTTCAATTGGAAAAGTTCTAGAATTAAACTGATAAAAGGGTTGAAAAGTCTCTTTCTTGCTAGAAAAAGTGTAGATAGGCAGAGTCATGGAATTAGACAATAAAAAGGTTCTTGACTTAGGATCATACTATTTGTACTATAAGAATGTGAGGTTTGAGGGAATAAATTTTTTTGATGATGGAAAGGTTCCACTTAAAGTTTTGGTGATAGAGAGGATTTCACTAGATAATAATTATTAGTCCCTGCCATCTAAGGTGGGGACTAAAGTTTTCAATGCTCTATTTTGTATTTGTTCCTTCCTCGATCTTTTTGTAAACAACCAAACATTTGCTATATACTAAGGTCTCTCAATTAAGTTTTATTAAACTCAAATTTCATGTACAAATTTTGGATATTTTCATTGGCTCCCCTAAAATTTCCTGGTGATCTTTTCTAATTTCTTGGATGGAAAATTCAGCAAAAAATTCATGTCAAACAGTTGGAATGGTGCATGTTGTGGCAAGAAGTGGGAAGACCTATGCAGAATAATAGGTGTGGCCTTCGGCATGTGTGTTCTTTTGCATGCAACTCTTACATCAAGCACATCACCTTTCAGCTGACAGTTTATGTTATTTGGCAATTTACTTTCTCATTTTGATCTAGAGGTATTGTTCTTTAATCATTTTTTTTTCCTTTAAAAAAAATAGCTTATAGCATTGTTTACACTAGAAATAGTATAGGTCATTAGCTCCACCCTTTTTTACCTTGCAGGACAAATCAAGAAATACAAAAAGAAATCATTGGGACGAGAGAGAGATTGATGTTTATGTTTATGGGTGTTGAAACAAGTATGCCTTTTTGGTGTTCTATTATTGTCATTTCCATTTTTTTGGTTGTGTTGGTCTATTTCTTATTAAATCATAATGCATTTGAATTCTTATTCTCCCCTCCTACCTCTTCTTGTTTCATCTAGTATTGGGCATTCAATTCCTTTTTTTTACTAGAATTGCTTTCAATTCAAGTGTTTTGATTTGGCTAGATCGATGCCTGAAAAGTTTATCAAATATGGCTCTACAAGCCATTAATACTCTGTTCAATGTGTATGCTTTCCCCATTTTATGTGTCCTCATGTTCAGTATGCTGAGTGGATACCCAAACAACCCATTTCATTCAATTGGAATAGAAAACCTAACAGTTGATAGGCTTGATGGAAAATAATTTGAGAGTTTTTACTGCTTCATTTCATTATTGGTATTGGTCAAAGTGCATACTATGTGCTTGAGACAAAATAATTGCAGAGTTTGAATTGCTTCATTTCTATTTTGGTATTCATCAAATTGTATACATTTTCTTTTCCACCCCCTCTTTATTAGTGCGCGTGTCTAACCTCTTTTGCTCATATTCCTTATGTTCTTGTTTATGCACTATGGTAATTGCATATTCTTCAAACAATAATTTGACTATTATTTCCTTGAATAGATTCACTACACTTTTTTCATTCGTCATCTTTCTTTTGTTTACAACATCATTTTTCATCTGGCTTCTCACTGAAAGTCTAAGCAGCACTAAAAATTCTCGTTAACTCTGACAAGCCTAGATGAATTGGGATAACTCAAATCCTTAACTTTTGACAAAGAAAATTCATCATCACCAATTTAAATTCTATTTTGTATTATTAACATGTTTAAAACATTTAGATGTAGCTAGGAATTGTCATAAGGGTTAACTATTTTGGAATATTTTAGTATTGAAGGTGAAACAATCAAAATTTCCTTTTGAAGTCCATAGTTTGTTGTTGAATTCCATCTTCGCTTAAACCTTAGAAGAATAAATCACTATACATTATAATATTTGTAGATGACTTTTAATCGACATAATTTTTTCATCGATTTTAAGAGGGATCTCAAAATTATGGGAGAAAGGCATAAAAGTGAAGCATAAGTAATCAGTATTTTAAAAATTTTGGGAAGTGATCTCTAATCAAATTATTGTGGCACATTAAAACATCAATGGTTTTTAGTAAGAAGAGCCAAATTAGTCATGATATTATTGGTATTGAAATAATTTAGCCAATAGGCTATTTGTGAGAACTTTGTTTTCAGAAATTGAATTTTTGATGAAAAAGTTGTTAGTTGGTCGAAAAAGTTGTGAGTTGGTTGAAAAAGTTGTCAGTTTGGCTAGAAAATTATAAATCCTTATTGTTAATTATTTACTAGCCAATTTTAATCTCACTCCACTTTTAACTCTTGTTTTTATATTTATTAGTTGTTATCTCCACTTTGAACTATTGTTTTATTTTTCTATTTATTTTTAAAAAAATTACTTGTGATCTCCACATTAGTTATGTCGTGATCTCTATTTATTAACTTTTTGATTTTTAAAATTGATTTAGATTTTAGTTTTTAAATTATTTTAATTTATTTTGTTTATATTAGTTTAGTTTATATCATTTATTTAGTTAATAGAATATTTGTTAGAGACATTGCTATTTTTTCGTATTTTTCTTATTAATTTTTCATAATAGATTTTTTGATAGATTTTTTTTTTCATATTTGCTAAATTGAATTTAAATAAATAATATTTATTAATCTATTTAAAAGATTTTAGTAAATATTATCTTATTTAAATTGAATTTTTTTAATAATCTAATGTGTTCACATAAAATTATATTTTAAATCTCCACTTTTAACTATTGTTTTTCTTTTCCTAATTATTTTAAAAATAATTACTTGTGATCTCCACATTAGCTCATGTTGTGATCTCTATTTATTTAACTTTTGAATTTTAAAACTAATTTAGGTTTTAGTTTTTAGATTATTTTAATTTATTTTTATTGATTTAAATTTTATCTTTTTAAATTATTTTTATTTATTTATTTATATTAGTTTAGTTTTTTTCTTTAAATATTATTTTTTAGTTTCTATAATTTATTTAGTCAATGTAATATTTGTTAGAGATGTTGCTATTTATTCATTATTCCCTTATTAATTTTTTTATAATAATTTTTTTGATGAACTTTTTAAAATAATTTTTTCATATTTGCTAAATTAAATTTAAATAAATAATATTTATAAATCTATTTAAAAGATTTTAGTAAATATTATGTTATTTAAATTGAAAATTATTAATAATCTAATTTATTCACATAAAATTATATTTTAAATCTTCACTTTTAACTATTATTTTTCTTATTTATTTAAAAATAATTACTTGTGATCTCCTCTTTAGCTCATGTTGTAATCTCTATTAATTTAAATTTTGGTTTTTAAAATTGATTTAGATTTTAGTTTTTAGATTATTTTTACTTATTGTTTATATTAGTTTAGTTTTTTATTTATATATTATTTTGAAGTTTCTATAGTTTATTTGCTCATAGAATATTTGTTAGACTTCATATTATTCTTTTGTATTTCTCTTATAAATTTTTCAAAATAGATTTTTTGATGGGGGTTTTATAAATGATTTTTTTTTCATATTTGATAAATTGAATTTAAATAAATAATATTTATTAATCTATTTAAAAGATTTTAGTAATAATATGTTATTTAAATTTAAAAAATATTAATAATCTAATTTGTTCACATAAGATTCTATTTTAGAAAACAATTTTATTACAAGTACCTATCGGCTATTGTTGCAAGCACAAAAGCGTACAACTGCTAGTCTTATTTTTGAGGTAAAATACTCTTTATGCGAGTAAGGTCTTCTTCCATACAAGTCAAGCACACTGCATGTTATGTTGACTAAGAATGTATAAAATGGTGAAGGAACCTTCTTGCCAAAAGAAATCAATTCGATATGGAAGAATATGTGATTACACAATGATATTTAAAATTATTCAAAATGATTTTTGTTTTCAGAGCTAAAATTTAATTGTGGCATGTTTTTGGGAATAATAATTGATAAAGTTTTATTTATATTTAAGATGTTTTATTTATTTATTTTAACAAAATTATTTGAATTTGTTTATCTTCTTTTTATTTGTACTATATATTTATGAACATTCTATATCGTTTCTATGATATTTTATAAAATCCATGTTTCTTTTTATTTACATTATTGTTTAATTCTTAGATCTAGAGCCATTATTTTCATATATTTTATTATTGTTCTATTTCTTGATATGTATGTGAACTTCTAGATTTGAAGATTCATGGTAGTAATATTTATTAATGACATTAGATTTTAATCACAATTCATACAATTATTTTTCTAGTGGTTTCTTGATTTATGTTTCAGATTACACCTTGTAATCCATCATTAAAGACAAAAGTGAGTCCAAGGAGAAAAATATGATGGATCATAGAGTGTAATATGAATTATGATTTTTTGATAAAAATTACCACATAATCAAATGTAAAAACCAGTAAAACATTATCATTTATGTTATTTTATCATTTCTCACATTTCTTACTAAATTATAAGTAAATCCTTATTGTAATTTATTTTGTACATTAACATAACCTTAATTCTCAAATTCCCCACCTCACCTAATCCGAGATGACTCAAGTTACATTTTGATGGTTCATCTCGAAGTAGCCTGGGTTGGGTGGGTGGATGATCTTATCCAAGAGATGTTGGATGTGGGGATGTCATCTTATCTTCAAAAACATGTTATGTTCAAATCTTGGTAATCCATTCTCCAAAATTTATTTGAGACATAATCCTACTCTTGTCCCTTATATCATGCCCTAGAGAATTTGTACATTCTTGAATCATATAACGAAGAAATATATCATCACTCTTACCTACTCTCACCTTTTGTACTCTACTAATTGAACTCAACTACTTCATTCAGAGAGATAACATTAAAGATATACTGAGTCGAATAATTCCTAATCAAGCAAACTCTAATCTCCTATGCCATCATTTTTCTTCCAACATAGAGTTTGGTAATTCTACTCTTCCACCATTGACAAATGAATTGCAATACAAATTTGTTATTGAAAACACTTAAACCTTATAGTTTATACTCCGAGATGTAGACTTTATTAACTATACCAAAATTCTTTGCGCAAATGGGTATTATTGTATATGTGGCTAAGCATGTCAAGTACAAGAATGAAGACTTATGTAATGACATAAAAGTGGAAATAGTTGCTACCAATCATGGAGAAAGTAATGGAACTGATGTAATTATGAATCACCATGCTTCAACAAAAATGACCAAGAAAGGCAAGACAAGTACATTCTAGCTTTAGGTGTTGGGGACATTAACTACATATTATTCAATTGGTGTCATTTTAAATTTATATTTTCTCTTTATTTTATGTGTTCCTTCAAGATCAGATACATCATCTTACACACTTCAACACTATTGAAGTTATACGTTTTGCAATTTTTTTATTTTTGGATCTTTTGTAACTTTTGTGCTTTAGTGATAGTAGTTTAACAGTGCCCTAACACTAAACTGCCCACATCTAGTTCTTCCCTCTTTCTCCTGAAGTGACTTCTAACACTTGATTTCTTAGTATATCTCCTCTATTCAAGGGACTTCCTGCTACTCATATTTTTCTGTGCTGATGACGAGTGGTTCAACAAAGCTCCCTGCTACTACCCCATGCAAGGCAGGGACTTCAGCTGCGCGCAGCCCTTGTTTCCTCTATTTAATAGAACGACGTCGTTAATATAGGAAAAAAAAAGTTTCACTTTGAATCCTTGGTAGCGAGAGGATTCCACTGTAATAGGGATAATTTCCTTGACTCTGAAAAGAAAAGAAACCCCCAGTTTATAAACTGACTTGTGTAAAAAGGCATATCTGTCATGCATCGAGAGATTTTAACCATGGTGGGCATGTTTCAACAATTCAGACAGGGCTGAAGCAAATGTAAAATGTATTGCAGACATTTATAGATAAGAAGAATGCATACATTATACTAGGATAATCATAAGCCTGATCCGGCCTCCCCTAAAGCATTCTGTAAAAGTTGAAGAAAGCATATCAGAAAAGGCAAAGCAGTGTGAGGCTTGAGGCGAGGCCTCTAAGCAGCAGGGTATTCGAATCGCAAGGTCAAGACACCAGACTCAACGTTGCGAAGCTTCAAGCAAGCTTCCTGCACCACTTTCTCCTCGACACGCTTGATGCTGCTATCTCTATACAGGCAGTTCTCCTTGCACGGACACACCACCTTCCTATCTTTTATCTTCTCCTCTACCAGATCCTTCAGATCCATTGTAGCGTTCCCCATCATGTCATCCAGTCCAAATGCATCATGATCCCACACTTCCTGCAAATCATCATTCAACATCTTTCTAAATAAGATCATATGCTCAACAAACTATAAAAATTGACTGTTTCACAGCTAAAAATGTTCTGTATATGTCATTTTGTCAAACAATTCATCTGCAACATAAATAAATAAATGAGGAGATCGTACCACTTTGAGTAAACAACCATTCTTCTTTTCTAAAGGAAATTTAAAATCTTGGTTCCAGACTGGATTCAGGTTATCCTTTATCACTCGAGTTTTCTCCACCTGTGAGAAAAACAGAGTTAAATTCCATATATCTGAAACAGGGGAATGAACAAACCCTAATACAACCTTATATTCGACATAATTGAAGAAAAGATTAAAGAGGTGAAGAGAGAAAACGGACATGGCTGCCGAGCTTGAGGATAACATAAGGATCACTGCTCCTGAAATCTCTAACTACCAAGTCTGATCCGTTCACCACGCGCACTTTGAGAACAGGGGACATTTCCGTTTGCCTTGGCTGATGAATTTCCTTTGTCCGAGGGTTTCCTTATAAAGACGTCTGGCGCCATGGAGCGGTAGCCTAAATCCGAATAAATATCTGCAGGAGCTGAATAAGAATAATGAACATGTCAAAAAGATGAGGACGAGAGTAGAAACGGAAGAATAAGGACATGGAATACTGTAAAGTCATAAAAAAGAGGGATTACAGTCACTCGGTGTTGCAGAAAAAATGGAGAATTTGTTTATCTCTTGCGTCAGAGGAATTTGAGGAGGATGATCTGTCTGGAATAACTTGTAAAGCGGGGAAGAAAATGAAGTAAAGCAGGGGAATATTGGGGTGGTGGGGAAGCTGAAAAGGAGATCAATACTGAAAACGTTTTTCTCGAAAGGTTGGAACCTTGAGGAAAAGAATGTTGGGTGTATATGTGAAGCCCAACACTCTTCAATTTATTATTCATATTTTATTATTGTTTTTCTTTTGAATTGTTTTTCTTCATATTATATATATATATATATATTTATATATTTATATTGGAGGTTCTTTATTTGACATGTATTCAAAGAGCTGAAGCTACAATTGTGATGTAACGTTCAAACATTTACCACAATTTGTGGTGAACCACGATAAAATCGTGTGTTTGTGTCTTTTCTCTTTATTGTTATTTTGTTCTTTCTCAGTTTGCATGTTCAACAAACTTCACAATTGGTATTAGAGCTTGGCATAGGCGTTGAAATCGATTTCAGTGTTTGAAAATTTGGAGTCATGAAAGATTTGCAAGCGCAAAAATTCTCAAGACAGAATTTCAATTTGTGGAAAGTTCAAATGCGTTCATTGCTAGTCAAGCAAGACTTGGCAGTAGCAATTGATGGAAAAGCAAAGAAACTGGCTGTAATGAAGGATGAAGACTGGGATAAAACTGATGAGAAAGCAAAGGCGACAATCTTTCTTTGTTTATCATAGAATGTTTTATTCAATGTTCACAACGAATCTACGACCAAGGAAGTTTGGGATAAATTTCAAAGTATGTATGAAACAACCTCAACTGAAAACAAAATATTCATTATGAAGAAGCTCTATAAGCTGAAAATGAAGGATGAGACTGCAACGTCAAATCACATAAATGATTTGAACACTTTATTATGTCAAGCAACCTCGGTTGGCATGACACAAGATGGATGAATCTAAAGCTATCATCTTGTTGTGTTCATTACCTGACAATTGAGATCTTGTTGTTACAGTAGTTAGTACTTCTAACTCCTCAAAGAACAAGCTGGTCTATGATGAAGTTATGACAACTCTACTTAGTGAGGATATGCAAAGAAGCAACAAGGAATCCTCATCCGGTGAAGCCTTGATGGCGGTTAGCATCGAAAATAGAGGAAAAAAAAATCATCATAGAAGATCAAAATCAACTAGGTGCTTGAAGTCAAGGGAAAGGAAAGGAGGAGACTGACGGTTTTGTAGCAAAAGTGGTTACGTGAAAAAGGTTTGTAGAGGTTATAAAAGGCACAAGAATGAGTGTGGGAAAGTCAAGCCAACATCGTCTATGACAAAGATGATAGTGTGCCGATTTTATCTATAATCGAGACTACTTCAAGCTCATGGGTTTTGGATTCTAACGCATCATTTCATGCCACTTCATGTACATAATCATTCTTGAATTATTAAGAAGGTAAGTTCAGTGAAGTATACTTGGGTGATAATAAAGCATGTGAAATAGTAGGCAAAGGAGATATTTTATTATTTTTGAAAGGAGGTGTTAATGACTATTAAAAAATGTGTGTCATGTTCCAAAACTAAAGAGAAATTTGATTTCTGTACGTCACCTATATGCACAACGTTTTGTCACTTCTCTAACCAATTTATGGAAAGTCACAAAAGGATCCATGTTAGTTGCAAAAGGAGACAAGATTGAGAGTTTATATATTGTAGAAAATATCAGTGAAGTGGGGGTTGTCATGATAGTTGAAGATAGCAATTTAGAATTGTGTCATCAAAGGCTCAATCACATGAGTAAAAAGGGCCTTGCTATTATGCATAAGAATGAGAAATTATTAGGGCTAAAATCAGTTGACTTACAATTTTGTGAACATCGTCTCTATGGAAAATAGAAGTGGATCAACTTCTTGAGAACCAAACATGAAAAGAAAGGTACTCATTTGGAACTTGTTTATTCCAATGTGTGCGGACCCACCGAGGAAAGCTCTATTGGAGGAGAAAACTTCTTCGTTACTTTCCTTGATGATTACACAAGAAAGGTATGAATTTACATATTGCATAAGAAATCTGATGTTTTCAGCAAGTTTAAAATCTTTAAGGCTTTAGTTGAGAATCATATTGGCCACAAAATAAAGTGCTTGTAAACGGATAATGGAGAAGAGTTTGATTCATTTTGTGCAGACAATGATATTAGTAGAATTAAGATTGTTGCATTCACCCCACAAGAAAATGGAGCAGCAAAGAGGATGAATAGAACAATCCTTGAGAAATCTCATTGTATGCTTTCTAATGCCTGTTAAGGAAAATAGTTTTGGGCAGAGGCATGTAATACAATAGTATACTTAATCAACCGAAGTCCCTCTTCTCAGTTGGACTTTGGCATACTAGAGAAAGAATGGTTGGGAAAGAAAATCACATATTCTCACATCCAAGTGTTTGGATGTGAAGCTTATGTACATGTTCCAAAGGAGAAAAGAAAGAAGCTTGATCCAAAATCACAAAAAAACATATTTGTGGTCTATGGTGAAGACTATTTCAGTTTCAAAATATGAGATCTAGTTCATAAGAAAATTATTTGAAGTAGAGATGTTGTCTTCAATGAGAAGGTATTTCCAGCATTACACAATGAAGAAAAAATGGTATGTGAATAATGCCCCATTTCTCTATTTTTTATAATAATAATGCTAATGGGAATTAGAAAAATGTTTCTACAAATACTCTATCTCCCACTTCAATTCCAAGTCCTGCCCCTCTTTCCTCCTCATCTACAAGTATGTGGAATCAAGATAATGAACATGGTAATTATCAAAGCTAGAGTGATAACACCCCATCCTCAAACTACAATCAAAACACAGAAGATAATCTTTTCTTTGGGTACAGAGAAAGTGGAAAATATATTTAGCAAGGAAATCTCTTTGTTGATGTTGCAGAGCACATGTCACTCATGGGTGAGATGGACTCCACACAGGAGCCTCACTTGTGGTCTTCCCCACGCTGCACTAAGCATGACTCAATAGTCAAGTCTATGCAAAGAACCTCAAACGATGGACCATCCACCATTACAACTAGCCATGCAAGAGAACCCCACACCATTGGAAGTCAAAAAATCACCCATGAACTTGGGCCAACAATAGAAAAGAAACCATCCTGTGAGGAGTCCACCTTCCACTCATGGCACATTGAGGTTACTCGTCAAACAAGCCATGCAGGAAAGGTGCAAACTGCTGCCAGACAGCATTCCTAAGATGGTTTTGAACCAAGCTTGCCTGCAGTTGCATTCACACATCTTGAATCAAGTAATGTAGCTGCTAGACCTGTAGATTATGGTCATGACTACTAGTTTGGTCCCCACATGGGTTCAATAATAGAGCCTAATACTCAAAATCACATGAGGATTTCTTTTGACAGAGACAACATCGTTCCAGATGAATATGGTCATCAACAAGAACATGATGTAGCTCTAAACAACCAGATGAATTTGGGTAACAAAAATAGGGGGTTGAATTTGAAATTTCTATATGACCAAAATTCACATAACTCTCATACGGACAACAAAAATAGGATTGAAAGTAATATTCATTCCAATCCCAATGTGGAGAAAATTTAAAATATCAGTATAAATTACACTAATGCACAAAAGAATCATTTCACATCTTCTAAAGGCAATGATTATGAATTACTAAGAAAGACTTCTCATGATATTGACAAGGGACATACTGATGGAAATATACAAAATGGGGATAATGTGCAGGGGCTGAGAAAATCAACAAGATAGAGAAGGCTTCCTACTTGATTCTTTGATTATGAACTCTTGTACTCCGAAGAAGAAGAGCCAAAAATTTTGGTTTTAGACCAAGTTGAACCAACAAGCTTCAAAGAAGCTCGCAAAGCATCAGATTCTCACGAATGGGAGGCAACGATGCAGGAAGAGATGGATTCTCTATTGCAAAACAAAACTTGGGATTTGGTTCCTTTGCCACCAAATCGAAAAGCACTCATAAATCGATGGATTTATTAGTTGAAAGATGAAGGCAAAAATCAGAAGTGGTATAGAGACAGACTAGTTGTTAAAGGTTTCGATCAGAAAAAGGGCATAGATTTCAATGAAATCTTCTCTCCCATGGTTAAGATGACTACAATCTAGGCTATTCTTGGTTTAGTTGCTACTCATGATCTTGAACTTGAATAGTTGGATGTCAAAACAACATTTCTCCATGGTGATTTGAATGAAGAAATCTACATGATGCAGGCTGAGGGATTCATTAAACATGGTAAAGAAAACCTATACTATAGATTAAAGAAGAGCTTGTATGGTCTCAAGCAAGCTCTGAGGTAGTGGTACCTCAAGTTTGATCAATTCATGATTGAAAACAACTCCATTCAATGTGAATCCAATCCATGTGTCTACTACAAGAAGTTACCTAATGATTCCTTTATTCTTTTTTTTCTCTATGTTGATGACATGCTTGTCACTGACTCATCTATGAAGTTGATTTCAGAATTGAAAGAAAAGATCTCAAAAAGGTTTTCCATGAAGGATTTAGGGGAAAAAAAATGAATACTTGGCATGGACATTATCCATGATAGAAACAAGACAGAAATAAAGCTTTCTCAAGATCACTATGTTCTCAAGGTACTAGAAAGATTTGGCATGGCGGATGCCAAACCGATCAACACTCCTCTTGTTGATCATTTCAAATTATCTTTAGCCATGTGTCCCAAGATACAAGAATAAAAAAACTACATGAAGAGCATCCCTTATTCTTTATCAATGGGTAGTCTTATGTATACAATGGTTTGCAATCATTCAGATATTGCCCAAGTAGTGGGGGTTGTCGGCAGATTTATGAGTAATATGGGTAAACAACATTGGGATGCAGTTAAGTGGATCTTAAGATATCTTAAGGGCACTCCTAATTTTGTATTGCATTTTGGCGGCAAATACACTTCACTCAGAGGTTATATCGATTCAGATATGGCTAGAAATTTAGACTATAGAAGATCTACTACTGGTTATGTTTTTACTTTTGTTGGAGCGACAATTAGTTGGGCATCAAAGTTGCAACAGGTGATCTCACTTTCTACTACCAAGGTTGAATACATTGCTCTCACTGAAGGAGAAAAAGAGTTGATTTGGTTGCAATGCCTATTTGCTGACTTTGATAGTCCTCAACAAGGATCAACCTTGTATTGTGATAGTAAAAGTGCCATTGACTTAACCAAAAATATGGTGTTTCATAGCAGGACTAAGCATATTGAGGTATGATATCATTTCATTCGAAGTAAACTTGATGAGGGAAAACTTCAAGTCTTGAAGATTAATACCAAGGAGAATCTAGCTGATGCACTTACAAAGGTTGTTCCACGATAGAAGTTTGAGTTCTGTCAAGCTTTTCTTGATGTTGTAAAGAAATAATAGTGGGGGAATTCAGGGGAGACTCATACATTACAACAATTGGACTTCAAGTGGGGGTTTTTTGGGTGTATATGTGAAGCCCAACAATCTTCAATTTATTATTCACATTTTATTATTATTTTTCCCTCCAATTGTTTGTGTCTTCATTTTCTTTGAGACTCTATGTATATGTATTGGAGGTTCTTTATTTCACATTGTATTCAAAGAGCTAAAGCTATAGTTGTGATGTAAAGTTCATACATTTACATTAATAGAGATCTTCCTTGTAGTGTGGATGTAGCTACAATTTGTGGTGAGCCACAATAATAATTTTTTTTTTTTGTCCTTTCTCTTTATTATTGTTATGTTCTTTCTCAATTTTCACTTTTAGCAAACTTCACAAAGAATGGCTGCTTTCATTTCATATTATTCATATATAAATAACTATATGGAGTCAAATGATATTGTATGAAAATATATGAGATTTATGTCTCCTAAAAGGTGAAAAAGCTTTAATAGAGAAAAACAAAACAAAAAAATGATTGAAGCAAAAAACTAACAAGAAAAGAAGCAATACAACCATAGAGAAATGAGAACACAACAAACAGTTGTTGGAAAAACAACAAAACTAAAGATCAAGAAAGGCTAAGAACCAGAAACAAAGAGAAACATGCTCACTAAGAAGGGGCAAGAGCTCATAGCCTAAAATTTAAAGTTACAAAATTAAAAAAGAGTGAGCAAAGAGGACCATGAAAGATTTAATACAACGTATGTTTTCTTTTAAATGAGAAACCTCCATGCGATCATTAATTTTCATCTATCTATAATCAATTGCAAACCTTCTTTTGAATAGGTATCTATCTCAAAAATTTCTCTCGTATTGAAAAATTAAATTCACATACTATTAATAATCTTTAATAAATGAGAGAATCAATTTTCTACTTGTTAGATTTTATTTATCTATTTGATGATGATTTTAGAATCTCTGGACTTCAATTTTATCAAAATTTCTACCCATGGCCAAAGTTGGTAGAAGTTCTAAGGCCACAATCTTCGATGAGCATTGGATGGAAGGGATCAAATTGTGTTGGAATATTGTAGTATTTTTTTCCACCCAAAAGCTCCAAGAAACAAAAAGAGGTAAAGGTTTTATAGTTGTTGAATCCATTACTGTAATATGATTTCTAAAAACAAAGCAATAGTGTATCTTTGTCTCATAAATTCCTTCAATCAATCAATCTTTTCATATCAAACCAAACTTTAAGAGAGCAAGGAAAAGCGGCTAAAATGATATCGATAGATTTCAAATCCATCAAATACAAAACACACAAAGGAAACAAAATATAACATCCACAACCTAGCCAACTTCTTTTTTATAGCATATACCAAGCCAAGACTTTACCTTGGAGAGTGAGTCCCAAAAAAAGTTTAGTTTTTGGAGAAGCGTGATTCTTTCATATGCTCATCCATTGCTAACATAAATACCATGGAACACAATAAGAAATAAAATTTTGTATCCTAATTTATAATATATACACATTTGGCTTTATTATTTGACCAGAGAAAAATGTCTTTCTCATTGTTAATTCTAACATGACTCCAATTTTATCTTTTAATATAGTTAGACCAAATTTCACTATTTGTTCCAATTGAACCAATCCTTTATGCAATTTTCCAAACTTGTTTGTATAGAATTGGAGTATTACGATCAAAAACATGAGAAAGAGTAGTAACACTTTTCTTTGATAAGAAATTAGTTAAATCCATGAGAAGAATATCAAATATGTTTCAACATATAATCCAAGGATCAACTCCTAGTTTAATATTTTCAACATTTCCAACCTTCCAAGACAACCATAGTCCAATAATAGGGAGAAAAAGAAAAACCATCTTTTAAATATCAAAAATATTATGTGAAGTTTTAAATGGATATCTAATTCACTCACAAATTGACTTAAGAGAAATGTATTCATGGTCCAACACTCATGGCAACTAGAGGTGCTCCAAAAAGAAAATATCCTTAATATCCCAAAACCCCTCATCTTGTGGCTTTAAAATGGATGTCTAATTTGTACATGGAATATGTTAGGATTAACAATGGACAAAAATAATAATTACATACAAATATAAACAATATCAAAAAATAATAAATTGCATAGAAGAGAACACAAGACACCAAGATTAAATGTGGTTCATCCAATCTTTGGGCTATGTCCACTAAACAATGAGTCTAATATTATTACAATCCAATGATTACAACCTAATTACAATCTATAATCCCTCACACCTCAATAATACCTTATGATAAAATCACTAACCCTAAGCCCTTTTATACAAACAATTTTGTTGCTTTAGGGTTAAGATTACTTACAACATGTCGGCCCAAAAATGTTGATAAAATGGCCCCAATTTTTTTTTTTCGAGGGTTGCCACCCCCAAACCCCCACTCAGGACTTGCCCTGACCCCAAACCCTACTGAGGAAGTATGGAGTATGTACAGTACTTTCTTGATTAGTCACCACAAACTAACAATCTCCCACTTGGGGACTAATCAGGCTCCACACTAGACAACAGTATTCCACTTGGAGACTGATCCTATAGTGATGTTGCTACTCCATGAGGCTCCCAATGGATCAAACCACCTTGGACTCTACTATTCTTTTATTGTTTTTTAGTCTACAAGACCAATCGAAGTTGAAGAGGAGTTAAACTTCTCCCTCATCACTACCTTTATAAACATATCCACTACATTGTCATCTCTGTGTATCTTCTCCAACTTTAATTGTCCATTATCCAAAAATGACCAAATGAAATGGTACCGCAACTATATGTGTTTTGTCTTTGAATGTAGAGAAGAATTCTTAGTAAGATGAATGACACTCTGAATATTTGTAAAAAAATAATTATCCTTTTGAGGGTATCCCAATTCTTCCAAGAAGAACTGAAGTCGTATCATCTCCTTGGTTGCTTTTGTAGCAACAACATACTATGCTTTTGTAGTGGATAAAGTGTTCACCTTCTGTAACCTAGAAACCCAACTCAAAATGGTAAATACATAACCTGTAGTACTCTGCCTAGTATCAATATCCCTTTCCAAATCTAAGTTAACATAGCCTTGTAAATCAATAGTAGAGCCCCCAAAATGTAAACACTTATTGGATGTTCCTCTCAAATATTAGAGAATCTATTTAACTACATTCCAATGATCAAGCCTTGGATGACTCATATACTTGCTAATGATTCCCACTGCATTTGCAATATTTGGCCTCGTACATACCATAACATACATCAAGCTTCCTACAACTAAAGTATAAGTTACCTTGGACATCTTATCCTCCTCTTCTTGTGTCTTTGGACACATCTCCTTAGTCAACTTCAAATGACTAGGTAAAGGTGTATTGATAGCTTTAGCATTCTCCATAGAGAAATGTTGCAACACCTTTGCAATATAATTAGCCTGAGATAGTGTCAATTTCTTGTGCTTATCTCTACAAATCTTCATACCAAGGATTTTTTTTGTTGCCTCCAAATTTTTCATAGCAAAAGAATTTGCTAACTCTTCCTTTAACCCCATTGATCCATGTTAGACCCAACTACAAGCATATCATCAACATATTAACATAAAATAATGTAGTTGTCATCATCCAACCTCTTAAAATAAATACAATGATTTGAATGACACCTACTATATTTGTGCCCATGCATAAAACCATCAAATTTTAGATACCATTGTCAAGGTGCTTGTTTCAAGCTATATAATCTTTTCTGCAATCTACATAATAAGTTCTCCTTACCTTTGACCTCAAATCCCTATGGTTGTTCCATTTATATCTCTTCATCCAAATCACCATGAAGAAAGATTGTTTTAACATCAAGCTATTCTAAATGCAATTCTCCAGTAGCCACACTACTCAAATAGTGCAAATAGAAGTCATTTTAATAATAGGAGAGAATATCTCATCAAAATCAATGCCCTTTTTTCTGTGCAAATTCTTTTACAACTAGCTTGGATTTAAATCATTTCTTACCTCCATCCTCTTCTACCAACCCATAAACCCATTTATTCTGTAAAGACCATTTACCTACACACAACTTGCATAAATCCCAAGTCTTATTTTTTAGCAAGAAGTCCATTTCATCTGTCATTGTAAACTTCCACTGAATCTTAGTATCCACCTACATAGCTTCATCATAACATTTAGGTTCACTAGCATATGTTAGTAAAATAGATTACAAGGAGGGAGAAAATCTTTCTGGAGGTCTACATAGCCTTGTTGACTATCTAACATTCATTGGGGTGTGTGGTATTTGTTGTTACAATAGTTGCAGATCATGAGGAATTGTTGGAACATCATCTTTTGGAGTATCATCCAACACTACATAACCATTTTCTTTCTTCTCATGCTGCTACAATAGATCCTTCTACAACACTTTATCATTGAATATTACATCCCTGCTTCTTATAATTTTACAATTTTCAAAATCTCGAGCCTATAACTGAATTCATCAATGTCATTCCAAAAAATACACATTTCTTTGACTTAGCTTCTAGCTTACAACCAAAGTTTTGAGAAAAGAATAACTCAGCTTCTTACCAGTCCATGCTTCCTCTAGAATACCAGAACCTAAAGGAGTAGATGAACCTCTATTAAAAAAATTAAAATAGTATTGATAGCCTCCTCCCACATGTTTAAGGGCAACCCAACATGCAACCTCATGCTCCTTGCACACTCCATTATTGTCATGTTCATGCATTCAACCATTCCATATTCCCGTGGAGTCCTTGGAATAGTTTTTTATCTAAGAATACCATTAGTGGAACAATAATCTTAACATGACTACAATACTCACCACCATTATCAGATATGAGATATTTTAATTTCTTACCAGTCTCATTTTCAACCAAGCATTTCCATTTCTTAAAAGTTTGAAATACATCAAATTTAATAAACCCATACTTTCCTACTTGCATCATCAATAAATGTAATATAATAATGAGAGCTACTAAGGGAAGATAACTGAGCTGGTTGCCATACATCTGTTTGCACAAGCTCTAAACTCTCACTTTTATTTTCCTTCCCACTCTTCACAAAACTCACTCTCTTTTGTTTTCCATACATACAATATTTACAAAAATCCATATTGAAACATTTCAAAAATGGTATAACTCATTTGAATGAAGTAGTTTCATACTTTTCTCACTCATGTGCCCAAGTATGTTGTGTCATGGTACTGCATCTAAATCTATAGCAATTGTTTGTTCTCCCTACTCAACTGCAACAATTGTTCCTGAACATTCATTTTTCTCTAAAAAAATCAAAGGAGAAGGAATAATATGAACTATACAAATATATAAGGTGCCTACTTTCACACCTTTTGCTACTACAAGGGAGCCTTTTGAAACTTTCCAATTTTTATCATTATAAGTAACTACATGTTAGCCTTAGTTTTGAGTCACCATTTTAACTTTTTCCAGTTCCTTTTTGAAACCCAAAATCTTATAGAAAGAAAATCCTTCTTGGTTTTTTATTTTCAAAATATCATCATGCTTTGCATATAGAAGTTGATCCTATGATGTCTTTCACAATTCTTGTTTTTGAACCTCTTTGAACCTTGGTTCAAAGTAGTTCAAAGTAGTTTAACCAAAGGATTTTGACACTAATCTTAGGTGGGACCTACTAAGTATAGTGGAGATGTTTACTTGAACCTTGGTTAGAAGTAGTTCAAAGTAGTTCTATTACTGAAGATTTTGCACATGGATGTCAATGATTCCCAAAGAACAAGCGATTCTTAAGAAATTAAATGAGATGTCAGAAGTAAAGATTAAAAGTTTTGTCTGATTTATTTATGTTTTAGAAAAAAGATCAATTGGCATCATGATTAAAGAAGCCAAATCTTTCATTTGGGAATTCGATTAGTTGTCAAAAATTTATAGTTATTGCAAGGACATTCGCAAAGGATGATGATTAAATGAAGGTGTCTTGTTACAGTTTTAAGCATGCAAATCAAGCCACAAGAAAATTGCCATGAATACCTCATTATGAGGTAGTACCTTTTCCAATATGTCCCCTTCCCTTTTAAAGCATAAGCTTCCCACTTAATTATTTTATCACGCAAAAAGGAAAACCAAAGGTGGAGCAACAATAAGTGAAGAGAAGAGGTTTGGTTTTCTTTTAGCAGATCATAGGTGAGAATACGAGAAATCCCTTATCCTTTCTTCTGTGTGTTGCTTTGAAGAAAAAAAGCAATGTTGGGCTTTTATTTCCTTTGCTTAAAATGAGTATGTTCTACATTTCTTTGGAAATATTTCCAATCTAGAGAGTAAAAGGCCCATCATTTCTGAACTAATTTGGAAGGAGTTAAGGTTGAGAAGCTACAAGAATTATTTTTTGAGCAAGTTGATGAAGTTAATGGTTGTTTAGAGGTCCTAACAAGAGGTTTAGTTGAAGCTATTGCATCACCCTCTACCCTTTTAAGTCCTGAGCTGCTTTAGTTTTGTATTGATCACTATAATGTGAGAACCAAAAGTATTTTGAACAAGGATGGAGAACAAGTGTTGTCCATCTCTAAGGAGACTATTTCAACATTGTTATGTCTTCCTGTGTGTACCTTTTCTTCTTTTAGTCCTACTTAGGTTTTAATTGAATATTAATAAAAACTAGAAAAGTAGCGTAATATGTTGGCTAGGAAATGGACAAAGACTAATTATAAAGGTTGCTCGAGACTACCCAAAATAATCACCAAGGGTCATATGAAGCCCCATGTTCATGACCTCATGGTTTTGTCGCACTGGGTTAAAGGGTCTACAGATGTTTTCCTCCTTGAAGATTGGATGCACCACTACATAGAGATTATCCTAAGAGGATAAAAACTTTTAGATTGGGCTGAATTTATAGCTAGTTCATTGAGGAATCAACTCAAACACTCTAAGATATCCAGAGAAGATTTCCATATGTCTTCCTACTTGACCTATTGCACTGCATGTGTCGGAAATGTTAATTCCCTTCCCCATGAAACATGGAATGAAGATGCAACTATCTATCACTATTGTCCCTTGCTCCAAAAGGACAAAGTGTTGGAAGAATTTAGGAAAATACATGATGTTTTGATAGAAAGTGTGCACTTGAACCTTAGAAAAGCACTGATGTCGAGGATATCCCCAGAGGCCCAGAAGCTGATTCAAATGTATGGGAGCTATTTCATTAAATTTCCTAATTTTACATACCTATGAATAGGGGGATTTGAAGAAGAATTAGTGAAGTTACCTCGGTATGCTTTAGATTGTTTTATTATAGCTAAGATATGTAGGTAGCTATTTTTTGTGATTAAGGATAATCTACCCCAAGAGGAGTGGGAGTTTTTTTTTCCTATCAAATTTGGTCATTTAGCTTATATCAATATGATTAATGTATTTGTGATTGGAAGCAACTTGCTTGGTTTCAACTTTAGATCCTACTAGAGAAGGAGGAATTTTGATAGCAAAGAGATCACAACAAAAGAACTCATCTTGAAGGGTCAATCACCAATGGTCCCTCATTTAGAAGATCTATGGATAGATTGAAAGGATGAGAAAGAGGTGGTAAAAATAGACCATTCATGATTAACACTTCCACAAATTAATTCCCTACAATTAAAGTTCAAATTGGAGGGGATAATTGAGGATGGTTTAGATATTATTGAACTAGGATGGGAAGAAGCAAGTGAACAAAAGAAATTAGAAGTAGGCTGGAGCCAAGGTGAAGAATATGATATAAACTTGAGGACCAAATCTATTCTCACCATATAGATAACTGGTTAAGGAGAAGAAACATGAGGGCTATCAATGAAAAGAAAACTACAAAGTCCTCAAAGATGGTTTTTCTCTCTAAAACATTAACTTCTAACATCCAAATTTCATCTCATGTTGCAAGTAGCACTTCAACTCCCAATGTCTCCAAAAAAAATCACGGATCCTAGAACCAGGTCTAAGACCAAATCTGAGGCACTTATACAACAAGAGATTCAGAAGGAAAAAATGATGACTCAAGGATAAGGTCAAGGAGAGGAACTCACGTTTTCAGATAATCAAGATTGTGATGTATAGTTAATAGAGGCTTTGAAGTTAGATCAGCCTAGTTTCATGACTCTTCCATGACTGCTACTTCCACCATTCCATCATGGTTATCTAATTCAGTTAGCAAGAAACATAGCCTTCAACTAGTGTGTACACTAGTTAAGGATATTGTCACAAAATATGTAGTTTGTAGTTCTAAAAGAAAAAAGATGAAAAGTGATGCATGTTTGATCAAAGACCTAGTGACTAGAAAAGTGATGGAAAAGGTAGCTACCTATAAATGGCAAAGGTATCTACCTATAAATAGAAAGATAAGTTTGGGGAAATTGACATAGAGGGTTTTATAGTCACTATTGTGGAATTCGGGGCCACAACCAGAGATATCGAGAATCACTTCTTTAAATTTTCTATAGATCATATGTTGAATCAGTTTGAAAGGGATAGAAAAGAAAAGAAAGAATTAAAAGGGTTGGTAATCACTATGGTTGCATACATAGATTCCCTAATAAAATTTGGGTTCCCTTCCATTGGTTCAGACTCCACAATCTTTTGATCCCAATTCATCTAATAGCCAACAATTGTTTAAGCAAATGCAAAAGGGAAAATTACTCTCAAATGTAGTGCAAGAGTGGGTGGGATCCATAGTAAAAGAAGGTAATAAATCTATTTTTGATTTCACTACTACATATGTGAAGGAGAAGCATTGTTAGGTGAGGTCCAAACCCTTGTCCTAGTATGGGAAGCTTATTAGAGTTGATGCCAAGCCAATGTATTTCAAGCCCATGAAGTTGAAAAATATGGTGTGTTGAAATTTATGAATGAGAACCCCATGGAAATCATAGATTCTTGCATGATGTTCATCCTCAAAAGTAATATGGGTTGGAAGGATTTGATTTAAAAAGGGGCCATCAAAGAGATGCAATCAGTGGAAATTGAAATTGTTGGGATGCATAATGAGCTCTTAAAAGATATGTAGATTGTCAATCCTACAAAAATTCTACAGTTTGAGGATGACAACATGGACTCCAAGGTTTTAACTAAGAGCTTCAATGATGCCATGTCAAGAATCAAGGACAATGATACACCTACTTCTAGAGACTTCACCACCCTAGCCAATATTGACTCAATGTTATATCTAAACAAGAACTTTATGTCGAGACAAAGCCGTAGGATTAGGGAGCTTAAGTGATGCAACTACTTAGGCTGAAAAATCCTCACTCTCAAGTGATGCAAGAATTTAAAAATGCCTTAAGGAGCTAGAAACTAGTCAAGCAGACCATGGTGGATGAAGAAAAAGATGGCAAGGATGTTTAGTTGCAAACAGTTACTTTTTGTGTTTGTTTTTTCAAACCATTTTAAAACTATTTATTTCTTTTAACTGTTTTCAACTGAAAGGTTGGGTTTTGATGGAGGCCTTTTTGGGTTTGTAAGAAACTATAAATGCTAGAGCATTTTGCTAGAATGGGATTAGATTTTAGTAGCCTAAAAAATATTTTTGTTAAAGTTAGTACTATTTTGGTTGTGTGGAAATAGTAATAGACAGATAGTAATATATATGAAGGTCCCCTCTTAATGAATTTGTGCTTGAGACATCTTTTGAATATATATCTATCATATTTTCTTTTCTTTTTGAATAGAATCAGTCATGGTTACTTTGTGGGCCATGATGGTTACTTTTGTATGACATCTACTACTATTTCTCTTGTTGTTTACCTTTATTTCTCATTTCCCAAATTGGTTTAAATTGTTGTAAAATTTAAGTTCATAGTTAAATCTTGCTTACTTATGGAAAGACTATGAGCTTTTCATTCATTAATTTTCTAAATATGCAAACTATTACCTCGATACCCAAGAGTACATGAGTGTCCCTTAAGCACTTTCTGACAAACATGTACATTCAGTTAGTTTTGATCTTTTAATTTTATTGATAAATAAATTGTAAAGGGAGTTGTACCTATAAAATTTTAGAGGGAAATGATTAACATAGAATTTACCCAACTATTATGAACTTTATTGAAATTTCTAGCCTTGGGCCTAGATTGGATTATTATTTTAATGGAAAAGACAATCTGTTCACCAATAGATTTTTGTTGACTCTATTGGGGAGAGTCCCTAGAAGAATAGGACGAAGCCCTTTGAAGTAGTAATGAATTACAATGGTCCTACTGTAGGATGATATTTTCCCTATTTTGCAGCCTAATTTAAGATTTGGAGATACCCATGAGGACATTGTTTTTTATTTAACTTCGACTTCCTAGACATTACATCAAAATAATCAACAATTTCAGCAAGTTTTGAATGTTCTTAAAAGAGAAGAAGAATGTGCTAAACTCTTGAGAGGTGTACTAGAATTTTAAGAAGAGGTAGTGGTTAATAGACTCGCCCAATCCCCTACGAGACCCTAAGTAGAAGAATAGAAAAGCATATCTGGGCAATAGAAGGTACAGAAGAGGAGAAATAGAAAAAGGCATTCTAGTTGAGAATTTTGAACCTTTAAAGAAGTTGAGTTTTCTTCTTGATTATAATACTCCAGAAAAGAAGAAAACTAAATCTTGTAGTAGATCCAGTTCTCCTCCCAAGCATTCCCCTATCTCACCTCTAGTGTAGTCTCTACTTCCACTAAAGGATTTATTTCCTTCTCATTTGAATATCCAACTTTTGCAATTTATATTACCAACCATGGTTGTCAACCAACCCTGGGGACAGAACATAGGTCCATTGAACATTGGAGTTAACATTGGTGCATTGCCCAAATGTGCAACCAAATTTTTTCCCAAGTTCAATGGTGATGGTAAAATCTCTACAGAAGGTCACCTAAGTTCTTTTCACACAGCATGTGGAATTATAAGTGTTCCCAATCAAGAGATAGTTGTGAGGATATTTGTTTAAATGTTGACTCATGCTACCACTAATTGGTTCAACCACCTAACCCAAAAATCCATAGATAGTTGTTATGACATGAAAATAGCATTTGAAAATAGATTCAAAACCCCTAATAATGAGTCCTCTTTATTACTTCAGCTAAGCCAATTGAAAAAAGAAATGCACAAACCCATGAGGAGATTTGTATAAAAATTCAATAGATTAATCTAGGGGATTCCTACTACCTCTAGGATGAATGGTGAAAATCAAAAGATATTCTTTGTAAATGTAGTTCTCCCAGATGTAAGTTTTCATCTTATTAAAGACACAGTCACTGATTTGGTTGCTGCCCAGAGATTGGCAATTCAATTGGAAGATGCACTCATCACCACTGATAAATGGAGAAGAGACATTCAATCTTATGGTCCTGCTTCCACCTCTGCTCCCACAGATCCTTCCATGTAGAGGTTGATGAATGATATGGCTATGTTGAAGAGACAACATAGTAGAACTAGTGGTCCTTACCAATCCCAGTATTAGGACACTAATAGGCATCAACAACACTAGGGTCATGGTAAACTCTCTTTCCTAATAGCACCTCAGCCAAGATTGTAGATTGAAGAAGTGCCTAAAGAGAACATGTGTTCTTTCCATCTAAATATAGATCATGATGTAAAAACTTGCATTGATTGGTTAAGATGTGTTCAAATGGAAAATGATGCTCTTGGCACTGAATAGCTAGTTGAATGTGAAAGGGGAGAAATTAAAAATTTAGGTACCTATTTTCTTGAATATAAGTTTTACACTAAGAGGGGAGGTGATGCTTTTATGACACTTCAAGATCCTACCTGTACGATCTTGACTAGGAATCAAAGAAATTAGAAGTCCTATATGGGAGCTAACACAGTTGTGCTAGGTCCTAAAGGAATAGAGCACACACATAGTGATCCGACAAGGAATGTAGTTTTTAAAATATTATCCAAAATAGAGTCAACAACTAGCACTTCTTCCTTTAAGATTGTAGAGTTTTGTAAATCCTCTTCCATTTCTATCTCTCTAGTGGAATACTCAAGAATGAATCCTAAGGAGTTAGATAAAATAGTCCATTATGTGAAAAGGGAACCTTTGGCTAATGCTCAATTTGCTAAAAATGTTGTTGAAAACCAAAGATCCCATGAAAAACCCATTTTTGTATTAGAGGCTATAGGACAAGTTTCTGATACAGAGCCCAGTGTCAATGTTTTTGAAGGAGAAATCAAAGGAAACCCAACCCCTTCTATGTGTTTCTGTTATTAAATAGGAAAAAACCCAGCAATTGCATTATAGATTCTAGAGCCTCTGACAATATCATGCCAGATGTAGTAGCTAAAGCCCTTGGCTTAGATCTCATCAAAACTTTTAGAAACTGCTATTCCATGGATGGGAAGTAGGTCCCCCTCATTGGTCAAGTCAAAGATGTACAAGCAGTTCTTTACACTTTTTTGGATAAAAGGTTGAAACTAACCATCCTAGTGGCTGACATCCCTACTATTTATGGAATGTTGCTCGATAGAACATTCTGTAAGGAGGAGGGGAGATCAAAATGGATTGGTCTAAGGCTTCCATTCTAGTAGGAAAGAAGAAGATCAAACTAGAGTCAGAGCCAAAGAATAAATACACAGTAGCACCTTCAGACAATTTAAAAGCCTAGATATTATATAAAGAATGCCAGTTTGGGAACTATGTGATTCTTCTTGACAATAGGCTTGAGGAAGATGAGGGGAAAGGTTACCTAGATGCCTTGTGGACCTTAGAATTTGATGGTAGCTGCTCTAATTCAGGATCAGGAGCTGGAGCAGTTTTAGTTTCTCCCTGGGGAGACTTGTTCCCTTTCTCTTTTAAATTTGACTTTCACAACACAAATAACACCATAGAATATGAAGCCTTTCTCTTAGGGTTGTAGGAAGCTAAAGCAAAAAAGACAAAGAAATTCAAGGTAAAAGGTGATGCTGAACTCATCATTAAATAGGTAAGAAATCAATTTTTTGTAAAAAATGATACATTGAAATACAATAGAAACCTAGTTTGGAATGAGATTGAATCCTTTGATGCTTTCTGCATAGAGCTTATACCTCACTCTCAAAATTCTAAAGCTGATTCCTTAGCTATTTTTGCTTCTTTATTGTTACCACATCCAGATTTTAAGCGTGATACCTATAGGATCGAAATGATCTACAAACCTAGTGTCTTAGATAATGTAAATTATTTGTAGGTTTTTGGAAATGATTCTTAGTTAAAAGATTTTATTAGATTTATTGGAAATTCTACTAATATTTTCTTTGAAGGGTTAGGAAAGGATGGAAAATCAGTCAGTGAAGAATTAGTTGAATCTAGAGAGGTGATTCAATTAAAAGGGAATAGAATCCTTAGAGGATTAGTTTCCTTGGAGCATTTTTTTGGGAAAAAAGATGACAATACCACCCAAAAGGAAGGTGATCACAATAAAAACTTGAAGAAACATGACAAAATAGATATTAGAGATGAGGGAGATCTTAAATGGATTTCAATTGGTTAAACATGCTCAGAAAGAGAGAAGGATGACTTGCTAAAACTTTTCATCAAATACAAAGATGTCTTTGCTTGGGGATACAAAGATTTGAATTTTTTTAGTAATGGAGAGTTTAGACATCACATACCCATAAAGCCTAAGGCAACCACTTTTTGATAAAAGCTTTGAAATTACAACCCAAAGGTATTAGAGGTAATTTTTAAAGAAGTGGAGAAAATGTTGAAAGCTCATATTTTATCCAATTCACCATTCAACTTGGATAAAAAACATTGTGTAGTGAGAAAGAAAAATGGAAAAATAAGAATCTGTGTGGGCTTTAGGAATTTAAACCAGGTTAGTCTCAAAGAAAATTATGCACTCCTGACTATGGATCATGTTCTGCAAACAATCATTAGGTCTAAAGTTATGTCAATGCTTGAGAAATACTCAAGGTATAACCATATCAGTGTTGCATATGAAGATCAGCATAAAACAATGTTTATAACTCCCTAGGGTACTTAAACCTATAATAGAATGCCCTTTGGCTTGATTAATTTAGGAGAAATGTTTCAAAGAGCAATGAATTCTTCTTTCAAAAATCTATGAGACAAAATAATTGTAATATACATGGATGATCTAATGGTCTACTCCAAGAGGAGGAAACATCATCTAAGGGACCTTGAGGTAGTTTTTGGTTGATGTAAATAGCATGGTATATCTCTTAATCCTAAGAATTCCATTTTCCTTTTGGAGGAAGGAAAATTGCTAGGGCATATTGTTTCAAAGAAAGGTATAAGGATTGACCCGGGTAGAACAAAAGCAATACAACAATTGCTATTACCTACCAATAGGAGTGATTTAAAATCCTTCTTTGGTTAGATTAATTTCTTAAGGAGTTTCATGCCTGAGTTCTTGGAAAAAGTAAGGCATATGTTGAGCATGATGAATGAGAAACACCATTTCAGATGGTGAGAGGAAGGTAAAAAGGATTTTGAGGATATTAAGGAAACTATTTCAAATGCTCCTATGCTATTAAGTCCAGATTTCAAAAAGGATTTTATCATTTACTGCTATGCTTCGGAGCACACTTTTTCTAGTGTCTTAACCCAAAAAAAATGATTAGGATGATGAAGCCCCAACTACTTTCATAAGAATTACTCTCAAAAATCATGAGCTAAATTACACTTAAATGGAGAAATATGCATTTTCTATGGTGAAGGCGATGAAATAGTTTAGGTATTCTATTTTGCATTCCCATTCTACTGTTTATGTACCTTAAACAATAGTTAAAAGCATACTAATTCAACAAGAAATTAGGATAAATAAGAGAGTAGTGTGTGTAGCAAGGATTCAAGAATATGACCTAACCATTAAACCTACTACTTTGGTTAGGGGTTGGGGTTTATGAAAATTGATTGCAAAAAATAAGGAATCATCATTAGAAAGAATAGAGTCTACACCCTCGATTTTGTTGGTTAGTTCATCTGATTCTTGGTTTTCTAATGTAGAGTACTTCTAGAAATATGGTGAATGCCCCATGGACTTGAGTTATAGAGAAAAATGCAACCTCAAACTGAAAGCATCAAAGTATGTGATTTCTTAGGGCATGTTGTATAAAAGAGGTATAGATGGAACCTTTCTAAGATATGTAGGTAGTTAACAACAAAGAAAATTATTGAAGCTATATCATTCGAATGTTTGTGGTGGGAATTTTTCCTCTATTGTGTTTGCTTTCAAAATCCTCATAAATTGCTTCTACTAGTTAGGTATGTTTAAAGATGCATATTCTTTTGTAAAAGATTGTGAGAAATGCAAACTTTTCACGGGCTGCCCTTAGCTAGTAGAATTGCCACTGGGACTAGTAGTGATTGATGAACCTTTCCATCAATGGGGTATAGACTTCATAGGGCCATTGAATTGTCCATCTAGCACTGGTCATGTATATATATTGATGGCCATGGATTACTTCACCAAATGGGTGGAAGCTATCCCAACTAAGAAAGCTAACTCATAGGTGGTGTGTGAGTTCTTGATGGAATACATATTTGTTAGGTTTGGGGTCCCACAAAAGATAGTGGTAGATAATGCAACCTATTTCTCATCTAAAGGGATTTCTATGTTTTTCTATGAGCATGGCATATTCTAGGCACATTCTTTGGATTATTTCCCTCAAGGAAATGGGCAAGTAGTATCTAGTAACAAGAACTTGGTTTCCATAATGAAAAAGTTGGTCAATGATAACACCCATAATTTGCATAAGAAATTACATGAAGTGCTATGGGCTGACAGGATTACTCCAAAAAGAGCTATTGGCATGGCCCCTTTTGAATTGGTGTACAAAGCAGGTGCTCAAGTACCCCTACCCTTGGAGTTATCTGTTGTGAAGTTACAGTCAGTGATTGAAGGTCCTCTTTTATGAGACTCCTTAGAAAAAAGGGTGATGCATTTGAATAAACTAGAGAAAAAAAGAGACAAACTTGTGGATCACATTACTAAACACCAAATAAAGTAAAGCATATTTTTGACATGAGAACCAAACCTCACAACTTGATGATAGGAGATCAAGTCCTCTTGTGGGATAAAAGGAGAGAGCCCAAAGGAGCACATGGAAAATTCAATTAACTGTGGAAAGGTCCATTTGTTGTCATTAAAGTTGTTGGTCTGAATGCTTTTCACCTTAATTACCTAGATGGTACTGGTCTACCCTTTAAATATAATGGGAGAGACCTAGAATTATTGAAATTGTAATTCCTCAATAAGGTCTTCCTCACATATATTACCCCTTTTTGGCTTTCTATTTTGTTTTTTCTCATTTTTCTATTGTGCCCTATTTTTATGTTTTCTATGGTTAGTTATGTTCCTAGCATTCTGAGTTCTCTGTGTACTCCACGTACACAATCCCCCGTCAGAGCCCCTGTTAGCCTTAGTTTTGAGTCACCATTTTATTTTTTTCTAGTTCCATTTTGAAACCCATAATCTTATAGAAAGAAAGTCCTTCTTGGTTTCTTATTTTCAAAAGATCATCATGCTTTGCACATAGAAGTTGATCCTATGATGTCTTTCACAATTCTTGTTTTTTAATTGCTTTGAACCTCTTTGAACCTCGGTTCAAAGTAGTTCAAAGCAGTTCATCCAAAGGATTTTGACACTAATATTTTTCTACAAGTGGGACCTACTAAGTATAGTGAAGACATTTACTTGAACCTCTTTGAACCTTGGATTGAAGCATTTCAAAGTAGTTCTATTACTAAAGATTTTAAATGATTCCCAAAGGACAAGCAGTTCCAAAGAAATTAAATGAGATGTCAGAAGTAATGATTAAAGGTATTGTCTGATTTATTTTTGTTTGAGATGAAAGATTAGTTGTCATCATGATTAAAGAAGGAAAATCTTTAATTTGGGAGTCAGATTAGTTAGAAATTTATAGTTATTGGAAGGACATTCACAAAGGATGATCATTTAATGAAGATGTCTTGTCACAGTTTCAAGTGTGCAAATCAAGCCACAAAAAAATTCTCATGAATACCTCATTATGAGGTGGTACTTTTTCTAGTATGGCCCCTCACCTTTAAAGCATAAGTTTCCCACTTAATTGTTTTATCATGTGAAAAGGCAAACAAAAGATGGAGCAACAATAAGCAAAGAGAAGAGGTCTAGTTTTCTTTTAGTGGATTACAAGAAAGAATACAAGAAATTCCTCGTCTTTTCTTCTATGTGTTTCTTTGAAGAAAAAAATTAGTGTTGGGATTTTATTTCCTTTGCTTAGAATGAGGTCTATTATACATTTCTTTGGAAATATTTCCACTCTAGAGTGTAAAAGGCCCATCATTTACGACACTAATTTGGAAGGAGTTAGGATTGAGAAGCTACAGGAAAATTTTCTTTAGCAAGCTGACGAAGTTAATGGTTGTTTAGAGGTCCTAACAAGTGGTTTAATCATAGCTACTACTTTTCCCCTTGCCCTTTTAACTCCTGAGGTATTTTAGTTGTATATTGATCACTACGGTGTGAGAACCAAAAGTATTATGAACAAGGATAGAGAACTAGTGTTTTCCATCTCTAGGGAGACTATGTCATTAGTGTTATGTCTACTTGAGTGTACCTTTGCTAATTTTAGTCCTACCCAGTCTTTGATTGAATATCAAGAAAAACTAGACAAGTACCATAATGTGTTGGATAGGAAATGGACAAAGACTAATTATAAAGGTTGCTCAAGACTGCCCAAAATAATTACCAAGGATCATATGAAGCCTCATGGTCATGATCTCATGGTTTTGTTGCACTAGGTTAAAGGGTCTACAGATTTTTTCCTCCTTGAAGATTGGATGTACCACTATATAGAGATTATCTTGAAAGGAGAACAACTTTTAGATTGGGCTAAATTGATAGCTAGTTCATTAAGGAATCAACTCAAACACTCTAAGATATCCAGATAAGATTTCCATGTCTTCCTATTTGACCTATTGCATTGCATGTGTCAGTAATATTACTTCCCTTCTCCATGAAATTTGGAATGAAGATGTAACTATCTATCAGTATTTTTCCCTACTCCAAAATGACGGGGTGTTGGAGGAATTTAGGAAAACACATGATGTTCTAATAGAAAGTGTACACTTGAACCTCATAATAAGACCGATGTCAAGGATATCCCCATAGGCCTAGAAGTTGATTCAAATATGCATGAGCTATTTCATTCAATTTTCTAAGTTTACATACCTACGAAAAGGGGTATTTGAAGAAGAACCTATGAAGTTACTTCAGTATGATTTAGAGTGTTTTATTATAGTTGAGATGTTTAGGCAATTTTTTTTAGTGATTAAGGATAATCTACCCTAGGAGGAGTGAGAGTCTATTTTTCCTATCAAACTTGGTCATTTAGCTTGTATAAATATGATTAGTGTGTTTGTGATTGGAAGCAACTTTCTCAAGTTCAACTTTGGAGCCTATTGGGAAAGGAGGAATTTTGATAGCAAAGGGTTCGCAACAAAGGTACTCAGCTTGAAGGGTCAATCACCAATGGTCCCTCATTTAGAAGATCTGTGGCAAGATTGCAATCATGAGAAAGAGGTGGTAAAAGAAGACCATTCAAGATTAACACTTCCACAAATTGATTCCTTGAAATTGAAGTTCAAATTGGAGGGGTCAATTGAGGATGTTCAGATATTGTTGAACCAGGATGGGAAGAGGCAAGTGAACAAAAGCAATTAGAAGTAGACTAGAGCCAGTGTGAAGAAGATGATATAAACTTGAGGATCAAATATATTCTCACCCATTTAGATAATTGGTTAAGGAGAAGAAACATGAAGGCTGTCAATGAAAATCAAGCTACAAAGTCCCTAAAGACAGTTTCTTTCTCTAAAATATTAACTTCTAACATCCAAATTTCTTCTCACGTTGTAGGTAGCACTTTGACTCCCAAGAAGCAGAAAAGAGAAATGTCTCCAAAATAAATCATGGCTCCTAGAACTAGGTCTAAGATCAAATTTGAGGCACTTATAAAATAGTATATTTAGAAGGAAAAAATGATGACTCAACAACAGAGTCAAGGAGAGGAACTCACCTTTTTAGATAATCAAGATGGCATTGTAGAGTTAATAGAGGCTTCGAAGTCAGATCAACCTAGTTTCATGACTCCTCCCGGAGGAAATGAAGGGATGACCACTACTTCTAGAATTCTATCATGGTTATCTAATTCAGTTAGCAAGAAACACAAGCTTCAACCAATGTCTACACCAGTTAAGGATATCATCACAAAATATGCAGCCCATGATCCTAATAGAAAAAAGATGAAAAGTGACACATGTTTTTCAAAGATCTAGTGACTGGAAAGGTGATGGCAGAGGTGGCTACCTATAAATAGAAAGATGAGTCTAGGGAAATTGATGCAGAGGGTTTTAAAGTCACTATTATGGAATTCGGGTCCATCACTAGAGATACTGAGAATCACATCTTTAAACTTTTTGCAGATCATATGCTAACTTAGTTTGAAAGGGATAGAAAAGAAAAGAAAGAACTAAAAGGGTTGGTGATCACTATGATTGCATACATAGATTCCTTGATGAATTAGGGCACCCTTCCATTGGTTCAGACTCCATAATATTTTGATCCCAATTCAACTGATAGCCAACAATTGGTTAAGAAAATGCAAAGGGGAAAATTACTCTCAGACACAGTGCAAAAGTGGGTGGGATCCATAGTGAAAGAAGGTAGTAATTTTTTTCTAGATTTCACTATTACATATGTGAAAGGAGAAGCATTAATAGGTGAGGTGCAAACCCTTGTTCTAGTATGGGAAGCTAATTAAAGTCGATGCCAAGCTATTGTGTTTCAAGTCCATGAAGTCAAAAAATATGTTTTGTTGAAGTTTTTGAATAGAATCCCATGAAAATCATAGATTCTTTCATATTGTTCATGCTAAAAAGTAATATGGGTCAGAAGGATTCAATTTATAAAGGGGCCATCAAAGAGATGTAATCATTTGAAATTGAAATCACTAGGATGCATAAAGAGCTCTTAAAGGATATGCAGATTGTCAATCCTATAGGCATTCTATAGTTTGAGGATGGTAACATGGACTTTGATGTTTTAACCAAGAGCTTCAATGATGCCATGTTGAGAATCAAGGAAAACGACACACCTACTTTTGGAGAATTCACCACCCTGGCTGATATTGAGTCAATGTTATATCTGAATAGGAACCTTATGTCGAGACAAAGCCATAGGATTAGGTAACTTAAGTGGCACAAAGATGCTTATAGATCAAAACTACTTAGCCTAAAACTCCTCACTCTCATGCAATATAGGAATTTACAAATGCCATTAGGAGTTGGAACTAGTCAAGAAGACCATGGTGGATGGAGAAAAAGCTGGCGAGGATGTTTAGTTGCAAATGATTACTTTCTGCATTTGTTATTTCAAACTATTTTAAAAAAATTTCTTTCTTTTAACAATTTTCAACTGAGAGGCTAGGTTTTGATGGAGGCCTTTTTGAGTTTGTAAGAAACTACAAATGTTGGAGCATTTGGCTAGAATGGGGTTAGATTTTAGTAGCCTGAAAAAATACATTGTTTAAGTTAGTATTATTTTGATAGTGTGGAAATAGTAATAGACAGATAGTAATATATATGAAGGTCCTCTCTTAATGACTTTGTGCCTGAGAAGTCTTTTTGAATATATATATATATCATATTTTGCTTTGCTCTAAAACTTAGCATTTGAGTAGAATCAATCATGGTTACTTTGTGGGCCGTGATGGTTAATTTTGTATGACATCTACTATTATTTATCTTGTTGTTCACCTTTATTTCTCATTTCCCAAAATTGGTTTAAGTTATAAAAGTTAAGTTCATAGTTAAATCTTGCTTACTTGTGGAAAGACTATAAGCTTTTCATTCATTGATTTTTAGAATATGCAAACTATTACCTTGGTACCCAAGAGTACATGAGTGTCCCTTAAGCACTTTCTAGCAAAAGTGTGCATTCAGTTAGTTTTGATCATTTAATTTTATGGATCAATTATTTGTAAAGGGAGATGTACCTATAAAAATTCATAGGAAAACAATTAACACAATGTTTACCCAACTTTTATGAACTTTATTGAATTTTTTAGCCTTGGGCATAGATTGGATTATTGTTTTAATAGGAAAAGATAATCTGTTCACTAACACTACACAACCCTCATCACCAAGTTGCCCTATTGAAATTAAATTCCTACTTAGTCTTGAAACATGTCTTACCTCATATAGTAGCCAATGATTCTCATTTTGTAACTTAATCTTAAATTTTCTCTTTCCAAAAATCTGATAGGGTTCTTTATCCCCTAAATAAACAAGACCAAAATCTCCTTGGACATAATCAATAAAATAACCTCTATGGGGTGTAGCATGAAATGAAGCACCAAAATCTAAAACCCACGAATCATCAACACTTTCTAAAGAAAGAAGCAAAGCATCATCTTTGGATTTGTTACTTATCACATTTTCCTCCTTGTTCCCTTATGTCTTATCTCCTTCATTGTTCTTTTGAGTCCAAAAATCTTTCTTTGTATGCCCTAGTTTACCACAATACCATAAATCTCTTGGTCCTCTAGATTGAGACCTCTTTCCCTTTGACCTTCCTCTTGATTTCCCATGATTTCCAAAATTATTTCCTCTCTTAGTTATTCTTCCTTTGCTTTGTGCATTCAAAGCACTTCCTAATGTAGATCCACCTACGAGTTTCCTACAAGTTTTCTCACTTAGAATAACACCAATCGCATAATCAAATTTTAGGGTATTAGATCACAAAAAAAATTACTCACAGCCATTACCAAGCCATTCTAGCTTTCAAACAAAGAACACAAAATCAAGAGAGCCTTAATTTCTTCATCAAAATTGACATTCATAGAAGATAATTAACTAGTAATAGTATTAAAATTATTTAAATGATATTGTGATAGATCCACCTTTTATCATCTTCATATTAAATAAATGCTTCATGAGAAATACCTTATTTGAAGTAGAGGGCTTTTCATACAATTTTGCTAGGGTTTCCATTAACTCTTTTATTGTCTTTGCTTTTGTAATGTTAAATGTCACCGATAGTGCCAAGCGTAACCGAATGCTTCCAACTTCCTTTCTATCTAAAATCTCCTAGTCCTCATCTGTCATAGTTCCTTATTTCTTGGTTTTTCCTTCCAACAGTTTCCATAAATCCTTTTGATAAAGATAGTCCTCCATTTTCATCTTCCATGACTGAAAGTTTTGCCCATTAAACTTCTCCAGCTTTTGCTTACCCTCATCTTCCATCACTCCCTCTCAACTATGAGACTCCCACTCAACTATGAGACTTTCCTATAGAGAATAACTAAAAAAATAACCTTTCTCTAGTACCACTTGTTAGAATTAATCACATATAGAAATAACAATTACATTTAAATATAAACAATATCAAAAAATAATAAATCGCATAGAAGAGAACACACGACACCAAGATTTAAAAGTGCTTCACCTAATCCCTGTGCTACATCTACCAAACAATGAGTCCAATATTATTACAATCTAGTCTTTACAACCTGATTACAATATGAAATCCCTTACAACTCAATACAACTACAAGAAGCAATTATCACATCACACCTTATGAAAAAATCCCTAACCCTAAGCCCTTTTATACAAGAATGTTAGGGATTACATAGTATGTACAGAACTTGCCTGATTAGTCACCACAAACTAACAAAATAATTTTCTTATTATCTCAAGTACATTTTTGGATATGTGAGCTAAAGTTGACCAATAAATAGGTATAGCTTTAAAAGGTATTGTAAGATCAAAGTTGACCCTTAACAGATAACCATCTATTGTACCACATGTTCAAATGATTTTGAATTTTTTCATCAAGCATAACTAGCCATTTCATTTTAAATGAAAAATCAAATATTTGAATCCTTCTAACATATCAAAAATATGATAGAGAAACATATTCAAAATCTAGATTTTTTGATCAAGTTGTAATTTATTGACAGGGATAGGTATGTGTATCAATCACTATACTTGTAATGACACAAAATTGTTTAATTCTATCCTACAACCATTACAAAAAAAGTAATATGTCATCCAAAAAAAGAGATAAGTTGGTGTGGAGGTGTTATCGATCAAAACATCATTCATGGAACCATTTTTTTGCATCTAGAAAAGACCAATTTAAGCCCTCAACTAGTGAAAAAAAGGGGAAAGAGGGCAACCTTGCTTTAGCTTCCAAGATAGAGAAATGGATTTTTGAATACAAGTCATTTATGAGAATAAAATATGAGAGAGAAGAGAAACAACTTGTAATCCAATTTACCATCTATAAATAAAAACCAAGGTGTATCAATAATAATCAAACATATAGCTAATGCACTCTATCATATGCCTTGAAAAAGTCAAGCATTATCACAATAGCTAGACACTTCTTAATTTTAACAGTGTGGATGTCTTCTTTTACAACCTCAAATTCCTCTTGAATATGTCTCCCATGTAAGAAACTAATCTTTTCAATAAAGATAGTGTCTAACTATTAGAGTAAATAATTATTATTTATGCTTTTACTTATGTTTACTTAGGTTAAATGAATTTCATTTATTAGTTGTAGTCTAGGAGTTGTTGACAACATGGGAGTTTGTTCCTATCTAAGTCATACTTATATTCTCACCTTGATCAAGGATAATCCACCTTTTGTGGATGTATGCTTAGTTGTCAACCTTATCTCCTAGCACCTTCTAGGTTGTTCTACAAGCTTCCTAGAGGCCTTTATATTCAAGCTCTCCTATTGTAATTTCATCTTTTCACATCATATTGTATAGCAATACATTTTTTATTGTTGCAATATTTTTCTCTCTTAGACCATTTAATTTCTCCAAGCTCCACCCTTCCTTCTTTGGTTTCCTTTTAGCAAGTTATTTGCATGCAAGTGATCTTGGTGAGCTATGAAGTTAGCTTTCATCAACTTCTCCATTGACAACACTTCCTTAACTTTGGAAGAAATAAACCCAATAATAAGATTGAATGGATGTGATTATGAAGTGACATAGGATAGAAGCCTTCAAACATTTCTAGTTTGTTATTATTAGAAATGAGAGCTATGAATATTTTATTAAAATCCCCATTTTGAAAGAATTGTGATTCTTCAACCACACAAAAACCTAGGTTGTTTAGATTGTTGACTTTTTGGTCAATACCTCATGTGTGATTTGTGTCATAGATTGAATTAAAAATGACATTTGTATTAGGTACTAAGAGTTTGAGCTTTGGGTGTAGTGAAAAATGATTCCAACAAGTGGTATCATAGCCTTGGGTCATAAATTTGAGTCTCCCTTCAGTGGGTGTCAAAGGAGTAGTCGATGTTGAGTGGGAGATTGTTGACTTGGTGGACAACACATCCTTGGAGATTTGTGTCATAGATAAGGTTAAATATGGAATTTGTATCTAACACTAATAGTTTGAGCTTCTGGTATGACAACAAATGATTCAAACACAGGTAATCAATAAAACCTAGAAAAAATTCTATAATCCAACCATCAAGTCCAAGACTTTTGTCTTTTTGAAATAAATAGATAATAGCCCTCAATTTGCACATTGATAAATTTTACATTAGTTTCTTATTATCTACCTTATCAAAAAAACTTGAAATGTATGAAGATCTACTAAAAATGTTAGTAATAGTATCCCTCTCAAGTTCCTTATACAACTATTTGAAATGTGTGATTCCAAAATCAATGATGTATGTTAAAGAAATAACCTTTGGTCCATCCTCCTTTTTCAATTCCTAGATAGTGTTTTTCTTTTTTGGATATTTAGCAAAATTATGGAAGTACATTCTTTTCACTAGTCGTCAACCAAAGTGCTTAGCTTTTAAGTCTTTTGTGTACTTCTTATTTAGAAAAAAAAGATTTCTCTTTTTGTTTCCCTACTCTAATATCTTTGTGTAAAACACAAGAAAAAAATCAAAAAATCTACTACATCTTACATTAAAACCTTTAGTTTGTATATATGTGTCAATGTGTAATTGAACAACAAAGAATACCACACAATTAGATAACCAAACACAATATTTATGTGGTAAATCTAACAAGGAAAAATCCATGGAGATAAATGTTATAATATTATATTATATTAAAACTATATTTTAGGGCATTAACCTAGGGAATTAACAAATCCTACACATATTAGTTTGTTTCTACAAATAAATGAAGTTCGCTACTTCGAGAGAATTTAAAAATAGTGATAGGAGAAGAACATAAGCTCAAAATATCATGAAAAATATCAAGCTTCCACCACAACATAATCACACCATTATCAACTATTGAATAACTACATATAACACATTTTGGGTTAATTTGAATGTAGATACCTTTACATCTTTTAAAATATATTAAGCACTTAACAACTATTGAATAACTACATATAACATTTTGGGTTAATTTGAATGTAGATACCTTTACCTATTTTAAAATATATATTAAGCTCTTACTCACATACTTATCGACACTTCACAATTTCTTACTCTTGCAACACATTTATATATTTTGTAAGCACTAATAATACTCTCCAAGTTGACCAAGATAATATGGAACTTACATCGACTAAAGAGGTTCTCCCAAAACACTTCTTTTATGGAAAGGAATTTAAGAAAGTTGAAGCAAGAGATAATGTTGAGAATCATTATTATATGATGACAATGCCATTAGTTTGATACACATTCCTCTCTTGAAAAGATAATAAAATCAACCCCAAGGTTCCTTTTGGTTGTTTGCCAATTGCCTAGATTACTAAATCGAAGATTGATGTGTTTTTTCACAAGCATGCCTTTGTTGGTTCGGTGGAAGAAATTTGTAAAGATGCAAAAAATAACAATGATACTATTTTTTCATATAATTATCTTTATGATGAAATACATATTTATCAATGTAACTAAGTCTGTCTTCTAAAAACAAATTTCTAAATTAACCAATTTTAGAAATAAATAGTGAAAAGGGGCTTAGGGTGATAAGAACTTAACAAAATTACAAAAAGTAAACTCATACATATGTAAGATACCATTGAATCATCTTGTAAATTAAACCACCAAGAAGACAAAAGGAAACCCATGAAGCAAGGAGCAACACAAAGAAAACATATGCAATCACCATAGAAAGTTATATAGACATAATTTTTCAAAATTCATTCAATCATCAAGCTACCAAAAATGTACATACACATGAAATGAATTTATCTTAAATTCACTAGTAGAAATAATCTTCTTAATTTTTCATCACAACAAAAAAATTGTAGCAATAATAGACTGTATTATTGGAAATGTGAATCAAGGATATAGAATCTAAGCTCATCACATGACCACACACACATAACATAACATAGGGAGGGAAGTCAAGGAGAGAGTCCTTTCAAACCCAATTCTAAAGAATTAGGTCTAGAGAGATTAGTGGAGACCAAATGAGTAAGGAGCACTAATGCAAACTAGGTCTAGGAAGAAGAGTGGAAAGATATCCAAGTCCTTGAAAACCCTAACTAATGTGAGAAGCTAAAGCTAGATATAAGTCAATATGCTGAAAGAATAAAGAAGGTGGAGAAAACACATTTAGAGTCTATTTTTTGATTTATGTATTAATTAGAATGAATGAAAATCATCAAATCTAGACTTAAAATTGCATAATAGAAAAGAAAATAAGAAATTGTTCACTGATCTATAAGGGGGAAATTGGATGATTAGGGGTGAAATGGGTGATCAAGGGTGATCCAATCAGCCTTGGTGAAATGTATGTGACACTTATTCTAATTTTGTAACTCTGAAGAAAGCTAAAAAGGGTACTTAGATCCAAAAATTATTTGTCAATTTGATATCCACAATCTACAATAACAAGGGGGTTTTTATTGTTGATGGGGGGTTCTCCTTGGCCAATCCCTAGTTTACGAATTAACCTTGAATTTAAATTTTGAAGCATGAATGTAAAGTAAATAGAAGAATTCACCTTACAATAGTCAGATCTCTTGAATCGAATGCAATGTGCTTACTTCACCAATTTATTTGGATCAAGAAGATGAAGATGAATGGATGTAGAAGATAAAAGAAAAGACCTTGAATTAATTGAAGAAGATCTTGACTATAAACTCTTTCAATTGCTTGAATTCTTAAATCAATAGAGGAATTCTTGAAGACTTGAAGGCTTGAACTTGAGTGCTTGATATTGTAAGTGCTTAATCATAAAATTCTTGTGGAAGAGAAATGGAGAAAATGGAAGGGTTTATATAGAGCTTGGAATTGACTTAACTCCCATAGGCTGACCTACCTAGGGATTAATCCCTTTGGTATCCCTGGATAGGTCCTAGATCCTAGAAATCATGCATAAAGTATGAGATATAGCTATTTCATTGTGGAGAGTAGATTCCAAGTGGATAGATGAAGGAAAGGAATGATAGGAGGAGAGATTCTACCTCAAGCTTAATGCCATGAAAATAAGAGATTTAAAGAGGATTTATTAGGTTTTACCCTAATTCTACCTAGGATAAAGGACATAAAAAGGAAGAAAGAAGGAAAGGTGTAAGGAGATTGATGATCTTACATTAAATAGGTGTTAAACCTTCATTAAATTGGAGTGCATCCCATTTAAGATGGTATATTTAGCCTCGACTTTAGCGAGAGTATGGACTCAATCCAAAATTTTGATAAAGAACACAAAGCATAAGATACTCTCATTAAAATCAAGGAGATAAATAATCCATCAAGACACCAAGGGATTGAGACTTTGCTAACTTCCAAATCATAATAAGAGAGAAATCACTAACTAAAAAGAAGGAAGAGAGGAGTGATTATCTCATTTAGTAGAGTGCCCACCCTATTATGAATCACTGAAATAGTTGCTGCAAATATGGAATTGAAATAGTCTAATGGGGTGGTAACCTACAAGTCAACCCATAAAAATGCCAACCCATAGATCAAGGTTCTTCGTATCACCATGGTGAGGTCAAATAATACTACATTACCCATGTACATGACTTAGAAAATTATTATGTGCTGCCCATAGATAAGATTTAGCATGTGTTCTTATGAAGGAGAGAGAGACCTAATGTCAAGGATGCTTACTTCATGTATTGAATGTGTGCATGGAGAATCCATTCTTTAGGATTGTGCATAATCCATAAAGTAATTCATAAGATGTGTGCACTGGAAAAGAGAATGATGTAGTAATGCATAGATTTAAGGATAACTTATGAAATATACTAAGCATCTAGGGCTAAAGTACCCCAAGTTGTACTCAAAAGATGTATTCACTACCCCATGATTGGAATGTGAAAATGAGCAGAGTGTATGCCCCCATATTAAAGTCATTTATAACACTTTAACATGAGAAATTTATTTAACATAATATATGTATATACCATTGAGAGATTTTTCCACTATGAGATGCCCCTAGGAGAAGGCAAATCAAGGGAAATGAGTACATAACATGTAAGGGCACAAAGGGGTCTACTAACTTTGGGGTTAGTATGATCATATGATAACATGTAAATATTATATCAAGTATCAAATATCATCATCCCCCAAAGAAGTATAACTACAACACAATAGAAGAAGATCTCGTAAGAGTTATGAAGTAGAGTATTTTTGGATTACCACCATTAAGAGCAAAAAGAATTGGTGCTACCATGTCACAAATCCAAGCAAGTGATACAAGTATGAATAATAACACATGTACAACATAACATATAACAATAGATATAAGAGGTAAGATACAAATAGAAGAATTATACCACATTTTTAATTCCTTTATCACCTTGCACCATTGGAGAAAGAAGGGTCATATAAAGAAAACCAAACAAACATTAAGCAAACATAGTACATGGGAAGCACATAACAACAACCAAACACACAAAAAGATACTATGATAGAGCATTCACTTCAAGTATGTTTTCCTCCTCCCCTATCTCGGTTGATAATAATAAGAGAAGGTGGATAACTTGCAAGAGGAGCTACATCCAACCCAATAGGAAAAATAGCTAAATCTAAAGAAGTGCTATCTTGAGAGTCACTATTCTTAGGAGTAGATGTAAGTGTAAGTTGCATAGAAAACATGTTAGGTAAATCAACATCAAGATCATTAATCTCATGTTTATCATCATCCAAAGTTTCTCCTTCATCTAAATTAATAGCAATAGAATCCAAAATAGTAATATTCATCTCATTAGTATGATTAAATTCCTTGAAAGACATAGGCTGATGAGAAGCATTCATAAGAGCTTTAGCACGAGCTTGGTGGCTCTTTTGACATTCATGAGCATGTCTCCTACACTTAGTTTTATGAAAGATTTAAAAAAGAGGATCAACAACCATAGGTTCCTTGCCTTTTGATGGTACAAGAGGAACAAAAAGAGGCTAGGAGGTGGAAGGAGGAACCAAACTAGGAGGAGAAACCATGCTAGGAAGAGGAACCACACTAGGAGAATGATCCACACTAGAAGAAAGAATCACACTAGGGGTAAGAACCACACTAGAAGGATTAGAAAGTGCAAGAGGTGGTTGACAATTAGAAATAGAAGAATCTAAAGAAATAGGTGTAGAAAGTATAGGTAAAATACCATGAGAAATATCCCTAGGCATACTTAACTCAACAATCTTTCAACATTTATGACCTTGATAAGTGCAAAAAATATAATTTGGATGAGTACAAGGTGTAGTAGGAATAGAAGGCTAATGTATCGATGAATAGGGGAAGCAATAGCTTACATAATAGTCAACCAAGGTATACCAAGATTCACTTGGAATTTATTAGAAGTAGGGATGACAACAAAGGTACTATAAAGAAACTCAAGGCTATTGAAGATAAAGAGCTTGATGAGTTAAGGGCTTCTATAGTTAAAATGAACATTCCAGTTGATCAAGTTGTGGACCTATTAAAGACTTTATTGTTGTTGTATTGTTGTCTTTCTTTGGTTTTTTTACTGTCTCTATTATTTTCCCTTTTACTGAGGGTTCTTTGGTTTTGGATGCTACTACTCTAGGTGTTGATGCATAGTTTCATTTGGACTTTTAATGCTTATATACTTTTCTCTTTGTAAAAGGTTTAGGGTCCTATCAAAACTTGTTTTTACTTAATCAAAACAATGGTAGTATTGAATTTACCACAAAGCTCAATAGGAAAAGAAATGAAACCTCGAGGAAGATACAAGAAACCATTACAAGTTTGAATCCAAGTATTAATTGAGTCATAGAAATCACGATGTTTTTTCTTAGCATATAAATATTACTCAATAATAACATTAACCATGGAAGTAGGATCAATAAGATACCCATAAGAAGGGTATTTAGCAATCTGAGTAGTAATATAAAGAGGACCACTAGAAGCCTTGAACTTATCAGTATAAATAAATGAGATGAAAAGGGGTCTATTATGCTTATGATTCAGTTTAGGTTTAGGTTGATTATTAGATGTAGATAGAATTCATTTCTTAGGTGGAGGTGGATGTTGAACTACACATTACACAATATTAATTGTCTTATGCTTTTTTTTTTGTAAAGTATCATAAGAAACATTTACTTCAAGAGGAGAAGAAGGAGGATGTTTAATAATAGTATTAATAGTATATTGAGGTAAAGAATAAGTACATATTTGAAGATTTTGACTCAGAGGTTCCACATATTTATTTCCTTTATAATGACTATCAATAGATAGGGAATTAGAAACAATCAAATCTTGAATCTTATCCTTCAAAGAATAACAGACTTTAGTATCATGTGTAGGTTGGTGATGATATTAATAAAGGGGTTTAGGATTAAAGCATGAACTTGATGTAGTAGAAGGAAGAAGTGGTTTAATAGGAGGAAGTTTAATCATATTAGCAATAACCAACCTACCCATAATAGAATGAAAAGACTCAAAAGAGGATTAAACTTACAATTCATCCAAAAAAATAGAGGAGGAAGTAGTGGCACCTCAAGATGCGACAACTATCTTGATTATCTATTGTATTAATGGCTTTGTTAATCTTGACATAGTTCTTAGGTTTTTGAATTTTTTTTATGATTAGGTGAGACATCACTCTTATCAAAAGGTACATAAGCTATTAGATTTTTGATCTCAAGCTAGCTCACTTGTAATTGATAATGATGAAGCGTTTCACAAAGTTATGAAAAAGAAAAAGAAATCGGTAAGTAGAATCTTATCTCTGATGCCTTTTTATAAATTCACAATAAAAAATATGCTAAATATCAATATTAGGCACAAGATATATGTTCACAAAAATGATTAATCTATTGATAAAATTAGTCACTTTCTCCTTAGAAACTTGTTTACAATGCATCAAATTAGTGAAAGAAACATAAGGACCAATATTATTATAATACTACTATATAAAGGCATTAGAAAGTTTGTGAAAGAAATAAATATAATAAGATGGCAAAGAAAATTTTTATTGTGCATATATACACATATATATACCTATCAAATATATACTATGGTAGGTGTGAGAAAATATATACCATGGTAGGTGCGAGAAATCATCTTAGCTAGAATCCTATGGTTATGATCATAGTCGCTACATAGAACTTGGAAAGTTTTACACTGTGTCATAGGATCACTTTTACCATAATAAGTGCAAAGCAAGGTATACCAATTTTTTGAGGAGTAATGGTGTGGATAATGTTGAAAGAAAAAGGTCCACCCGTATCACGTGTAGGGACATTAAACTTAGATTGAGTAAAGGAGGAAATTTGTTGTTGTAAAGAAGGCATAGTCTACAAAAGGCTAATAATAGTGAAAGAATTAGAAGAAATAGGTGGCACCAACACGTTCAACACACTAGAAGGAACTACAAGTGGAATGCTAGGAACCATAGTAGACAAAGTAGGCTAAGTGAAAGGAACACTATTATATGAAAGTTGTAAAGTGGGCATGGAAACATGTAGATCACTTGTATGAAAAGAAGGAATATGAAGACTACTAAGAGGATTAGACACCTAAATAGACATAGTCACAATAGGAGAAACATAAGTAGAAATGCTAGAGATAGGTGCATAAAGAGGCAAAATAGGTTCAAGAGTAGAAACATGTGGAGCCAATCCTACTTCAAAAGAAACTTGAGTTAAATACTTAACATGAGTATGGAAAAAATGAGTAATACCACACAATATACTAACACAATGGTCATCATTATGGATCACTTTATTAAGATAATTAAAAGAAACAATAGTCTTAGTATTGTGATTTTATTAAAGAATTCAATCATGCATCTTATCAATCTTAGTAGAAAGTTTATTAACTTGTTCAAGAGGAAACCTTAAAACCTTATCCTCATCATAAGATGAGTGGGAGGATCTGTGCACCATAGAAGGATTAGGATCATGAGAAATGAGAGGGTCACTAAGGTTTCCAAGATGTAGAGAAGAGGAATCCAGATTAGAGAGAGCCATGATTCTATGACTTCTCCTAACATGAATACTATAAGTAGGACTAAAAGTAGTAAAGATCGTACATCAAACAAGAAAAGAAAAGAAAAGAAAATATAACCTTATGATATAAAATAAAATACAATGCAATATAAAACATGAAAAGATAGATCACAAGATAATACAAAAGAATTCAAAGATCTAACTTTGAAATAGAAATATAACACCAAATCAAAAGTGGAAACGTCATAAGTCAAGTTAACCAATTAATTTAGAGTTGGAAATATGAATCAAGGATATATATAACCTAAGTTCAATACATAACATAACATAGGGAGAGAATTCGAGGAGATGATTCCTTTCAATCCCAATTATAAAGAACTAGGTCTTGAGAGATTAGTCCTAGCCAAATAAGTAAGAAGCAATAATGCAAACTAGGTCTTGGAAGAATAGGGGAAAGATATCCAAATCATTGAAAACCTTAAATGATGTGAGAAGATAGAGTTGGATGTAAGTAAATATTTTGAATGAGCAAAGATAGTAGATAACACACCTTTAGGATAGAAGATAGAGTTGGATATAAGTAAATATTCTAAATGAGCAAAGATAGTAGATAACACACCTTTAGGATATGTTTTATGCTTTTTGTATTGACCAAAATGATTGGAAATCATCGAATCAAGGCTTGAAACTACATATCAAACAAAACCCAGAAATTGTTTAGTGATTAGTCAAGGGAAAACTAGATGATTAGGGGCAAACTAGGTAGTCAAGGGTGACCCACTCAACCCTGATGAAATGCATTTGATGTTTATTCTAATTTATAGTTCTAAAGAAATCCAAAAAGGGTACTCAAATCTGAAACATGTTTGTTAATTTGATATTTGTAATCCCTAATGAAAAAGGGTTTTTTGTTATTGATGGGTGGTTTTCCATGGTCAAATGCTAGTTTAGAAATTAACCTTGAATTAAAATAATTGAAATAACATGAACATAAATTAAATGTGTGAATTCACCTTATAATTGTTCGATCTCTTGAATCAAATGCAATGTGCTTACTTCACCAATTGATTTAAATCAAGAAGATGAAGATGAATGCATGTAGAAGATACAACAAAGGACCTTGAATTAATTAAAGAAGATCTTGAAGATAAATTTATTGAATTTCATGAATGCTTGAGTCCTCAATCTTCAATGGAGGAATTCTTGAATGAATGATTGAAGACTTGATGACTTGAACTTGAGTTCTAGAACTTGTGAGTGTTTAATCGTAGAACTCTCATAGATGATAAATGAAGCAAACCAATGGGTTTATACAGTACTTAGATGTGATTAACTCCTTCAAAATGACCAACCTAGGAATTAACACCTCAAAGGTATCCGAATACATGACTTGAATAGAGGACCCAAAATAGGTCCCAATTAGGGGTACAATGTGCCCCTAAAAACCAGGGGCTAGAACCTCTAGGATCCCTTTGAGATCCCTAAACAGGCCCCAGATCCCAAAAATTAGGTATAGAGTCTAAGATATAGCTATTTTGGTGAGGAGAGAAAATTCTAAGTGGATAGATGAAGGAAAGGAAGGAGTTAGGAGAATAAATACTACCCTGAGGCTACTTACATTAAAATAGGAGCAAAAATTATACAATACAAATACAATGATTTTCTTGAAAATTCCTTTTAGGTGCTAATCACTTTTTCAAAAAAATTAGAGTTGTGGTGTTTTCATAGCTTTGGATATCCATACACTCTAAAACTACAAAATTTATGAAGTCTACAAAATTGAGTTTTTGACTTTTGCATTTTTTCCCTTGTTCTTCTAGAAGAAAATCTAGGTGCTTGGTTAAAAATCTATAATGACCTTTGTTGATGTTTTGTAGATTTAATTAGATAAATTACATCAATAGACACACACACACACACACACACACACACACACAATTGTATTAATATATATTATATATAACAATAAGAGTTTAATTATGATAATGAACAAACATGTCCCATGAAGGGACATGTCTATTCTCTCACTCTCTTATCAATATAAGGGGAGGTTACAGTTGGAAAGTAGATACCAAATATTATGGTAGTGCTATTACATTTGTAGTGATCCTCAAAAAAACAACATGGTATCAGAGCCAACTGCAAATGTTAGAAATCTTTGTCTTAAAGATGTAATATCATAGATTACGAAGAGGGCCTTATTTAGAGTGTAACTCTTTATGCTTACAATGAGAACTAGAAAAGAATGGAAAATATTTTGTGGAGAATAGAATTCACATCGAGTAAGAAATAAAGAATGGAAAAATCATCATAGTTAATTATCTGCATCAACATCTATAAACTGCATAGGAAGGTGCTATGCAATAAGACATATATTATCAGGAAACCACCCATATCTACACCACACCATTTGAGTGTGTCACAATATTGTCTACATATGAAGTAGGGTAAAAGTACAAATTTGTGTCACCTTTTAGACTAACTTATCAAAACAATTGAATTTGAGTATTTCTATCTAAAATAAATTTTGTTCAAACATATGGTATAGAGAAATTCATTCTAGCTAAGTTATATATGGTTTCACACTTTTCCAATTGGAAATGTCTATTAAATGCAAGTTTTATACTAGTTTGTATCCAATTACTAAAGAAATAAAAATATTTCACAAAAGTGGTGTTTCAATAACTCTTACTATTTTTTATGATATTTTTTTAATAACATATAAACACCATTTTATAGAGCTTGGTGTCAAGAATATTCTCATTTAGAGTTTATAGTGTTTTAATTAGATATAGTATATTGTAATTAAAAAATTCTACAAGCATGTATTTTAACACTAAAAAATATGTCAGTTTTGAGAAGGAAAAAATATTAAATCATCTCAAAACAATTTTAAAATTATATGACATTCTAGAGAGAGAGAGTCCTCTTTTAGAATGTATAGCTCTTCTCCTAGCTAGAATAGATTTACTTTGAAAAATGTGGTGGGAGATGAAAACTATCAATTTTAGGTGAGTTGAAATTTGAATCATTATAAAAGAGAAAATATAGATCTAAAGCTGATTGTTATTGTTGATTGTTCTAGCTACATATGTTATCTATAACATAGTCTGAGATCAAAGGGAAATAAGTTTATTTCCATATAGTTTTGTGGTGGGAACTAGACCCCTAATTTTTAGCATTTTTCAGCAGCTAAAAAATTATTTATAAAATTAGAAAAATATATCAATTCTTATTCCAAATAATTATTAAAAATTATAATCCTAAAATTTATCTATTTCTACACATTTCATTAGTTTAATTCATTTTTAAATTCAAAATAATAATACCAATTTTATGTCATTGCAAGTGAATAGTTATACTTTTGTTAGCCTTTTCCTTTATAAAAGGGTGACACAGGTTTGTGCTTTCACCCAATAATAAGTGTTAATTATGGTAAGAAGGAACCTATGTTGATAAAGAAAGATGAGTGAATCTTAACCCCATTCAAACACTAGAGTCATCGTCGAAGGAAGTTGACATGGATAGCTATTGTGAATATAGATGTGACATCAAATAAAGACCTCTAGACCAAAGAGGAGGGATGATTGGGTTTACATAGATGCCTCACATTGTTACAGTCATCGTTGGATCCAGAGTTCTCCTACACAAGATGAAATATATAAAACAATATTAATTTGTGGAGATCAGAACTATAAATATTACCTTATTTTGACACTCAATATGCATAAATATCACTTGAGCACTCAGATATAGTTCTCATAGAGATTATGACAAATAATAATTTTTGACACCCCTAGATAAAATTTTATTATATTGGTCATAAAAGTTCATAAATAAGAGTACAAATGATAGATGATAGAAGTCATTTCCAATCATTGATTTGATTGTTTTGGGGATTTCTATGAATTATGATTCATATTATACTCAAGAGCCTCCTTTATCTAAGTAGAACTAATTTACAGATGAAAATTAAGATTGTAAGGTTCATGCAGATTGAATCTATCAAGATAAAATCAATGAATACTAAGGGACATGTATTCATAAGGAATAACATGAGGTATCAGGAGGAACAAAAAGAAAGGGTATGATAATAGAGCCCATATTGGAAGTGGAACTATTAACTAATTATTAATTAAGGAACCTCAACATAAAGGGAAGTAAGAAAAATTGTGTAAGAACCATAGAGTGAGGATGAATTGATAACATATAATGGAGGCAAATTATCACTGATGACTAATCAAAGTCATAAGTATGCAAGAATAGTTTAAAAACCCTCTGTTTTGATTTTCTCCCTTTCTCTAGTTACCCTAGAAATAATTATCAACATGCTATGGATATTAATTTCAGGATTAATAGTGGGCATGTAATTACATGTATGGCAATGGGGTTTGATATTGTATTATTTATGTTATCAGAAATATAAACATTGTGTGTTCTTTTCTATTTCCTCTCTCATCTATTGTCGCACAATATTTGGGTTGATTGGAAACCTTAATCATGGATACCTGTAGAGGTCATGTATGATACCTCATTGAAGTAAATAGAAGAGGGTTCAATGAACATAATATTAAGGCACCCAAAAAAGAAAAATCATGATAATATAAGGAAGGTGGGCCCTCACTAGTGTTCAAGACATTGGGTCCCCACACACCCAATAAAAAATAAAATAAATGGTATCTACATGAACTTCTCAATATGTGTGAGTTAGGATTTTTTCATAAAATATATGATTGCCACAAAATATTATTGTGTATACATATACTTTGGTATCATGTGTCAATGAGCATGTATTCCAAACATAGGGAAAAATGCAAGTTACATTTGCAAAAGATATTGATCAGTGTCACATGATTAGGGGTAAATTCAAACAATAATATCAAAGTCATATAGATATTCAATTTTGACCACCAATAAAGAGGGGAGATGTAAACTAGAGCTCCAAATTTCTATATCCCTAGTAAGGAGATGATTCAAAAGAGGGTATGTCTCTAAAACAATCTAAGAAGTTATATCATGTGATGTAAATGGACCTTTATTGAAGTAACTTGTATCATGGATGTACAAATAATTATTCATTATATTTGAGTATTATATTAGTTTCTTTCTCTTATTTTATTCTAATATTTACTATAAGAGCTATTTGCCTTGATTTTCTCTCTCTTTTTTCACTTTGAGAATCTTCTTATAGGAAAATGAAGATTGATATCAGATTTAGAAGGAACTTGTTATTTCATTAAAGGAAATTTTGAAATAGAGGGAGAAGATAGATGATATGATTTAGTCAACCTTCAAAAATATCAATCTTATTAATTCAAAGGGAGTAAACCATGTTGTGATAGATTCTCCAATGATAAATAAATTGTGGTAGTCAAGAGTATTGTGATTCATGAATATACCTCATGACTATGTGATTTTAATGGGTCTACCCCTTGCATACATCATGAGGAAGTGATGACTTCCAAATGATGTCACTTGTATTTGTAAAAGTTATTTAAAGGTGATAATCTTAAAATAACTTAATTTTCTATTTTGATTGATATCTTACAATTTCTATGAAAATCATGATAGATTATACTTTATATGTTGGATGTTTATATGGTAAGCATTATGAGAATGTGTGTGCACATACCTTATAAACATTTTTTGAGTACATGGTGAATGTTATGCAAATTGATAATCTGGGGGGCTATTACACATAATACTTTATGAATATCATGTGATTTGATGTTTTGGAAGGTCATTGATCATAGTTCTTGGTGAATATCTTGCATCTCAATAGTCTAGAAGGTCATTACTCAAAGAATATTTGGTGACTATCATTGATATTATGGGAGACCAATACTAATGATATTATATGTGATATCAAAAATTTTTAACCAATGAATATCATGTATTCTAGAAGACCAATACTCATGATATCAAAACTTTTGAGTACTTGGTGGATATCGAGTGTTGATATTCTAGGAGACTAATATTCATTATATCAGATGTGATATCAAACCTTATTGAATAATTGTTGAATATCATATGTTGATATTCTGGAAGACCAATACTCATGATATCAAAATGTTAAATATATTTTGATCAAAGATATTCTTATATTACATTGAGGTAGTATATGGTCATGTGTTTATCCTCCCTAGCTAAGGGAGATTGCTGATGTTTCATAGCTTTAGTCGGATTAATTACATCAATATGTACACACACACACACATGCACATTGATATATATGTGTGTGTGTGTGTGTACTATATAAACATATATATATATATATATATATATATATATATATATATATATATATATATAGTATTAAAAGATATTGTATATAACTATAAGAGTTAAAATATGATAATGGACAGACATGTCCCATGAAGGGACATATTTATTCTCTCACTCTCTTATAAATATCAGGGGAGGTTGTAGTTGAAAAACACATACCAAATATTATAGAAGTGTGATTACATTTGCAATGATCCTTAGAAAAGCAACAATCTCAACTACTTCCTGTACATCCAACATCAATAGATACTTAAGCTTTCTTTGTTTCTTATTTTAAAATTTCCTAATGTATAGTGCAAATTCTTCAGGCTCATCAATTTCCTCTATGGATTTTTGAATAAGTTCCTTATTTTTTAATAGCCATTAGAGATCTTCTTTAGTGTTCACAACTTCAAATGTTCCCTTAAACTACTGGATCATTGTCTCTATCGGGTATAACTAAGTTTCTTGATCACCTTGATATATTTTGAGACAACTTTATTGAAAAATTTATCTCCCTTAGTTATTCACTTTAATGCCTCTTCTCTAAGTTCTTATATGTTAAAACATTTGGAAGAGCTCAAGAAGTCCAGTGTATATGGTCTCAAGCCATCCATAAGACTAATTGAGCTTGACACTCTTATACAAGTTAAATAACTTTTGGGATCTTTTGTTCCTTATTTTCCTTAGGTTAGACCTAGATTCCTCCCACATGTAATATTGGTGTGATATGTTGTTTAATCCCTACACCATGACATTGATGCTCTTTTATTCCTTATAATAGACTAGTGAAATCTCAAAACTGTCCTAATGCATTCTTCTCTAAAGGATACAAAATTAGCCTTCCACTCCACATAGGTATTTAAGATAGAATCAAAAAGAATATATGGATTACTTATCTTTTTTAGCACAACCTATAATGTGGATTTCTGGTTACTAGGGGTAATGTGACCCACCATCTTCACCACAAACTATCCCAAGGCCTCATTCAATCATCTCAACTCTTAGACCTAGGTCTCATCTTGGTTTATATGTATGAAATAGTGCTTGAAACTCATTTGTGCTAATGTCTTCCTACCTTATTTGGTTGAACATCCCAATTAATCTTCTTAAATCACATAATTATCTATTGTTATATCTTCAAAGCTAGCTTGAGGTAGAGAAACTATGAACCATACTTTCCATCTTCTAGTTGTATCTCGTGTCACATAAGACATTAGGTTTTGGTTACCTATATGGATTGGGGTTGATAGAAATATTTCACTACTAAGAGCATATATAAATCCTCTCATGTTACATGTTCTCTTCTTCAATTGGATTTACTTAGACAACCAGACATGCTTGGTGGATGCAATCAAGGAATCATAAGAGACTAATATATCCTCATCAGTAGAGGGAGCCTCTTTAATTTATTTTCTTTGTGTTATCTAATTGTTCCTTGGAGCAGAGCCCCAAACTATATCAATCAAACACTCTAAGGTTTTATACTCTCTCTACTCAACATACAATCTAGGTCTCTAGCTTGAGTTCCCAAAACCCACACCTATAAGATTAGTTTCTCTCCCTAATCTTCAATACCCTTAAGGAATCATTAAGTCTCAACTAGAACCAAGAAATTTAGGGATGGAATAGGGTTCTATCAAGGTTTGACATCACACTTAGATGCAATATAAGGAAACTCCCACACTTAACCAACTCCAATACACTTTTTAGACACCCAAGCCAAAATAGGGCTACAAGGAGAAAAAAATGGATTGTTGAAGGAAACTTACATGGAAGCCTATTAAAGTAAGTCCAAAACACCATTTAATGTTTCAATCCACTCACCAACAATAGCCTCCAAGCCAAGACTCTTGATCATTCTCCTAATTCTTGTTGTTCACAATTTTCTCCTAGGCCTAATAGGGAAATTAGGTCTCTTTTATAGAGCATGTGTCTCAAATCAAAATCCCCTTCCAATCACTCCAATTAAAATAATTTTAGGATCATGTGAGACTATGAAATCTAAGGATGTAGGTCTTTATTCCACCATTGGGCCAAGTTGTGCTTCAAAACCCACATTCTAGATAGTCACATCTAGATGCCTATCCAAAGGGTTTAATGTTTTCTCTCTCCATTAATTTCCTCCTGATACGAGACCCCAAAAGTATTAAAATTAATCCTCACTCCTTTCTTTCCACCAAGGCTTAGGTTTTTTTCCATGGTGGAGTCTCTGGGCAAGAGGAATTTTGTCTCAAAACCCTAGTTAGGGCCTTCTTGCAACCAGTGAGCAAACAAAATTATTTAACTTTTGTCCCACTCCATTTCAAGAGAATCTTGGGTTGCATTTATATCTTGCATGTTTTCTTGTTTCTTTTAATTTATTGCCAAGTTCCTTGTTGTTGTCAAGCTCTTAGTTGTTGTCAAGTTCTCAATTGTTGTCAAGTTCGTAGTTGATGCCAACTTCATTGTTGCTACCAAGTTTGTAGTTGATGTCAAGTTCATGTTTAATGTTGAGTTTATGGTTGATTTTGACTGCCTATTGATGTCAAGTTTTTGTATATGTCAAGTGTTTCTGAGTGCTAGTGCTTGCCTTGGCCCTTCTTCGACCGAGATGTTTGTGTCTAGTTCTAGTTTGAGCTGATCTTGCACATATGTAATTTTGTATTTGCATTTAATACTTTTTGAGAGTCGACTTGTGGCTTGGTTATACATTTAATGTAAGGGTTTATTTAATTGGTAATTTGTAGCAAGTTTATTTATGGTTGTGCAAGTATTTAAAGGGGTCTTGGGTAGAGTCTTAGGTAGTAGTTTGATGAGGAAGACTAAGAAGGAGAGTTAGAATGTGAAGATCATCATTGAAGATCAAAGTTTGAATTGTAATGTTAGTTGTAACTTGAAAGGCCTCAAAATTGTGCATGTATGTTGATGAATCAATAAAGTGTTTTTCTCTTCTATCTCCTTTGGTTTTTGTGTTTCTGCTATGTTTACTCTTACAGGTGGCTTTGGTAGATGGGTGTGCATTTGACCCTAGTTTCTATTATTTCTCCCTATGTCATGTGGTGTCAAAGCCTAAGGTTAATCCTTGTGGAATATTTGATCATGTAGAACCTTAAGTTGATTTGGTTGTGGGGTGTCAAATCTGAGGATTTCACCTACAACTTGCAGAGGGTTGCAATCTTGCAGAAACTAGATTGTAAAGCTGTTTTGAGGTAGAGGAAATGTTGACAATGTAAGATTGGATACATTGAGACAAATTGCAGCCAGAATAGATGATGTAGAGACAGTCCAGAGGAGAGGAGTGCATCTTGATGATGCAAGTGATGATGAAGCAACAATACTAAACCCTAATTGAGAAACTTAAGAAGATCAAGATGAGGCTAAATTGTTGAGAGTACTATGTAGGGAAAATTCAAATCCTATTGTAGAAGTTGTTCCTTATAATAGAAAATTGGAACCAATGCTATTTTGGATTCGATCTCAAATATGGAGAAGTTATTTAATTATGAAAACACTCCTACTAATAGGAAGGTGAAGCTTGTAGTTACTAGGTTGAAGGGGCATGCCTCACTATGGTAGGAGCATTTGAAAATTGATAGATAAAGGAGAGGAAAGGAGAATATCAAGACTTCGCTGAAAATGGTGAACAAGGTAAAGAAAAGGTTCCTTCCTTCTTATTAGAAATTATGTTAGCTTGTTGAGAAAAAGACAAAAAGACATGACTGTAAAGGAGTATACTAAATAATTCTATAGATTGGAGATTAGGGTTGGACATGTGGATGATAATGTGGATAAAATTGCAAGGTACATAAATGGATTGAAATCAAGGATTCAAGATGAGATACATTTTGTGAAATTGGAAAATGTGGAGGAAGCATATCAATATGCCTTGAAATTTGAGGAGATCTTGATAGAGAATCATGAACAAAGGCAAAGAGGTAGAGGTGGTAAATTCTAGAGAGGTAGAGATAGATCTTATCGAGAATGTGGAAAATTTGACAATTTTGTGCAAGGTAAGGGAAAATCTAAATGGAAGAGTGATGAAAAAGGCAAGATTGAGTGGAAAGGTACTGATTCTTACCAAGGAGGTACTAGTTCTTATAGAGGAAGAGGTAATCCTTATTCTAGAGGTGGTTTTCATGGTAATTATTTTAGATGTGGTAAAAAAGGGCATATATCCATTGAGTGTAGATTCTTTGAAAATGGGAAAGGTAACAGAAAAAATTTTGTGGTTCAAGGAGACATTGAGGGTTCAAAAAGTGGACTTGATGTTGGATGAAATATGATGGTAAGAAGAACCTTATGTAATAAGGAAAGTGATGAAGAACCTATCCTAAGGAGAAGTCTTTTCAAGACCAAATGTTAGATGGTTGGAAAATGTTGCAAGGTGATCACTGATAGTGGAAGTTTTACAAATTTGGCATTAGAGAAGCTAGTTACAAAGTTGCAGCTATAGAGGTTAAATCTTCCTAAACCCTATCATGTGTCATGGATCAAATATGAGCATAAGATATTGGTAAGTGAATAATGTATTGTGAAGTTCAAGATTGGACATTATTTTGATGAAGTTCTATGTGATATTATGCGTATGGATTGTTGTCATATTTTGTTGGGTAAACCTTGGAAATATGATAGATATGCTATACATGGTGGAATATTGAATCAATATACTCTTTGGGTGAATGGGAGAAAGAAAATATAGTTACCTTTGATTGAAAATCTAGATGAGGTTAATTGTACTACTATGAGAATTTGCATGGTTAATGGAAAGATATTTGAAAAAGATATAAAGAAGAATCAAGTTTGTTTTTTTGTAATTCCTCGGAAGACAAGTTGTACCAATAGCAACCAAGTGATAGAAAATAGTGGTGACTGAGTAACAACTAGTGATGGCCGAGTAGAAAAAACTACTAGAAGTTGAGTACAAGTAAAAATTGAAAATTTGTTGAATGAATATAAAGAAATTATTGTAGAGAATATTCTATTGACAATTGATTAATTTTGAGATGTAATTATTTTCATTAATGGCAACACATGGTGTACATGCTAATAAGAAACCTCATAAATAAAGATACTTAGTGTTTGATAACAAGAAAATTGTCTAAGTATAGAATTTGTTTACAACAATGTGTTGTTTTGTTTATAACATTTTGCAGATGTCATATTATGACTAGAAAAGTTACATGGAGATAGTATACATGTTGGTGATGACGTGTATAACCTCAAAATTTTGTATGGACTATATGGAATAGAGATAATCATATTTTGATGATGCAAAATAGCATAATTGAAAGAAAGAAATGTTTTGTTTACAAAACAATTACTTGTCCAATTAGGGTTGACATCTTAGATGTTTACTCTAAATTGGAAAAGTGAATTCTAGTCTTAGCCAACCGAACAATAATTTTTGTAAAGACATGGTATTTATGTAAAGGACCTCTTGCCATAAGAAGTGTGTTATCTTGATATTATATGGAAGTGAAGTGCAAGTATGAATTGTAAATTGTGAATATATGTGAAAGAAATGTATGCGAAGTCATATGGTGATCCAAGATCAAGCTAAAGATCAGAGATCTGTTAAGGAAAGAAGAAAATAATAGTAAACTATTTGTTTGAGCAGTGAACTCTTCTTGTAGTTGAAATTGCATGTTTGGGGAGTGAGCTCTTCTTGCATATATTATACTACAACTCATAAGAGGATTAAAATCTCCTAAGAGGGATTCAAAGTCTCCTAACAAGGATTTCTTATACCAAATTTTCTCATTGACTCCTAATAGGGTCCATCCTCTAACAAGGAACTTATATATTAGTATATTATCTAGTGGGTATCATCCCCACCAGGGGTTTCCCTAGTTAACAAAATATGGTGTTATAAGTTATCTTTTTGCATTGCTATTAGTACTATTCAAAATTACTATATTGCTTTGTTATGCATGGTTTTAAGTAAGTAATAATATCCAATTGGCAACTAAATTTTGTAGATTATTGATTCACCCACACCCCTGCCCCCCCCTCTCAACAATCCCTATTTCTAGCAATTGGTATCATAGCACAATTACTTTGAATAAGTTTAATAGCTTAAGTAAGATCCCTTAGATATGGAATAGTTGATGAAGAACCTCAAAGAAGCTCTTGAACAAATTGATCTCCTTACTAAAGAAAGAGATAAGCTAAAGGACATATATGAAGACTCCAAAGTATACATTTCTTAGTTGATGGAAAAGATTGAACATTTGAAATCCAATCTAAATCTACTAAATCTAGAACTAGTGATGATGACTATTCAAAGTTGAAGATAGAGTACAAGATCTTGAAGCATGAATTGAAGATTACAAATCTGAAGTTGACTTTGAGAAATGATCCTAGAAAAATTGAATATAATTTGAAGACTAAAAATACAGATCTGAGAGTAAGCCTAGCAATGAAAATATTTGAGTTTGAATTGTTGAAAGAAGATCATGAAGAACTCGTTAAGTACAATAGTATTGTGACAAGTAAATTGACACAATGTAAATAGTAGCTTGAGAAACTTTATTCTAGCAGAGAAAAGCTTGATGATTCAAGGTCTATATAGAGAGGTTCTTATGACAAGATTGGTCTTGGATATCTAATTAACATGTCTATGAAGAAACTTGAGATTAGATTAGATCCAAAAGAAAAAAGACAAATCTAATAACAAGATTGAATCTAGTCAATCTTTTGAGAAACTTAAAGAAGTTAAGCAAAACAAGGAGGCTAAAATCTTGGATGAACCAAAGCAAGTGGAAACTCCTAAGGCAACTAGATATGAATTTAGAGGTTTTTTTTTATGTAATGAAATAGGTCATATGAATAGAGATTGTACTAATAAGTCATTCAATCATGTCAAGGACTTTTATTGTCATAATTGTCATGGTATGGGTCATGATGTAATTGATTGTAAGAAACCTAAGTATGATAATGATAGGAGAAATAGTATAATGTCTAGATATACTAACCCTATAGATAGAAGTGTTAGTGTAGTTTTTTTATTTTTCCTATTTTGCTAGGTTTTTCCTACACTTTTAATAATCTCGCTTAGGTTAATAAAGCATGTCTTATTAGGTGAATGGTTGTGAGGTGTCACCTTCCTACATGTGAGCATCCATTAGCTATCTTAGGAAGATACTTTGCTATCTTTAGTCCGATAGATGGTTGCTCCTCATTGGTTGGTGTTGCCACCTCCTCTCTCTTCCTAGCCTATATAAGCATGCTACCTGGCTTGTATTTGTATCTCTTGTTTTTGCATCCTCTTAATGCTATTTTGCTTCCAGCATTTGCATTACTCTCTTGGAGACTAACTCTATGATGCTATTTTGATTTTGTATCATTTGCATTCATAATTTAGATATTTACTCTTTGCACTAGTTTTCTGGGTTATTAATCTTTTCAGATTCTAACATGGTATCAAAGCTTTTCTATGTGCAAGAGTAGATTTTAGTTTCCTTATTTGAGAGATTCGGGGGGGGGGCAAATAAACTTTATTCTAGTTTTTTGAAAAACGAAGTATGCTCTTCTCTTGCATCTTTGGATGATCTTGAGAATCAGAAAAGTTTTGACAAAAACAGTTTTTCTCTGGGGTTTCAATCTCAAATCTGACAACCAACTTGCATATTTGGAGTTTTCAATCAGTTTTGCAGGTTCCAGCATGCCATTGATGGACTTGAGAAGCTGATCCAGCATTTGCATGTCAAATTTTGGTTGCTGGGGTCGTTTTCTGATTTTTGGAGCCGTTTTTTTCTGTTAAAGGCATCTGATTTACACTATAGCAACATCTTCTGTTCATCAGCAAGAAAAACGCTTTCTGGGTTTTGTTTGCAGCCCCGAAAAACCATCTGGGTATCTTTTAGATTTTGCATGCAAGCTGTATATTTTTCATAATCGAGCATGCAAAGCTACAGCCATACCCCTCTCCGTTGGCAGCCGCAGATTTGAATGCAGTTTTCAAATGTCTCGTTCTTGCTCATACGGACTCCGATTTTGATGATTCTTGTTATGAACTTGGCTATTTTTTTGTGCTCTATCCACTATTGGAGTTATTTTTTGATTTTCATGCATGAATTCTTCAGAAATTGTAGATTTTCAGCCGTGACTATGCACAGTTCTTGTTTTGGAAACTTCGGAGGATTATAACTTTCTCATACGACCTCATATCGAGGCGATTCTTTTTTTAAAAGTGCATGATTTTTCAAGTAGATCGCAGTGGTGCTATTCGTTTCTTTGATTATTGTGCCCAAGTTTCACTTTTAACATATGCTCTTCATGAGGGTTTGTAATGCATTGAAATCAAGACCTACTTGTGGTTTTTTGGCCATAACTTTTGCATATGGAGGTATTTTTCCGATCCAAAAGAAGCATCGAAAAGCTGGTTCTGAGACAGAGATACTGGTATAAGTTTTTTTGAGTTTTGATACAGTTTGGTTGCCTATTATGGCAATCAAAGTCAGATGTTCTATTTTGCACTCTGGGAGGCGTATCTTGAGCTTTCGATCTCCGTTTTTGGACTCCTTTATATCGCTGGAAAGCTCTTTCTGTGCTCTTTCCAGTGATGTTGGTTGTTGTTCCAGATTCTATTCCAGACACATCTTATTCAGTCTTTTTCATTTTAGCATTCTGGTGGATATTCTGTTTGTTTCAGGTCCAGAGATCGATTTTGTTATTTCAGTTGCTTCGTTTTGGGCTTTACCTTCTGTTGTTTCAGCCTTATGTTTTTTCTGATCATTGTTGATATTCACTGTAAGCATCTTTATGCAACACACTAAGATAAAGTGCCACTCTTGCGATTCAGGATCCTTTTCATCATTGTGATTCGTTGTACTTGCACTATTATATAAAGTGCCATGGGGGGGATAGTTGTTTGCTGCTTATAGGCTCTCTTTCTCTAATTCCTCATGCAGTGTCGACGACACATGCCTTTATTTGTGTTTGTACCTCACTCTCGATGAGTTTGGCTCCTGTGTTGTGGGAGATTTTTGGCCCATCTTTTCAGCTGCCTGTCACCTCACCTACCTTAAGGGGAGGTTATATTGTTGTTCTATGCTTCTTTAGTTGATGGTCCGTGCCTTCTATTTCCATGGAGGTTCCTTTGGTTGATGGTTCGTGCCTTCTATTTCCATAGAGGTTCCTTTGGTTGATGGTTCGTGCCTTCTATTTCCATGGAGGTTCCTTTGGTTGATGGTTCATGCCTTCTATTTCCATGGGGGTTCTACAGATCAGCATTTTGACAGAGGTTTGCGGTTCTTCATGCTTCAGTGATGCTACTTCTTCATGATCACTCCTTGTTCCTATTTTAGGGGACAATTTCCCTAGCGAGAGACTTCTTCAGTTCTTCACTAGGTTCTTACCTCTTTTTGGGGGAGGGTTTTTCCCTTGTGGTTTTCTCTCTTTCCCCGCTTTCAGAGGTTGCATCTTCTTGCATTGTACTTGGGTACCTAACATGGCCTCGTTGTCGGGACCCATTTCTACATCCACCTAAGCTTCGCTTATGGGGGGGTGTTAGTGTAGTTTTTTTATTTTTCCTATTTTGCTAGGTTTTTCCTACACTTTTAATAATCTCGCTTAGGTTAATAAAGCATGTCTTATTAGGTGAATGGTTGTGAGGTGTCACCTTCCTACATGTGAGCATCCATTAGCTATCTTAGGAAGATACTTTGCTATCTTTAGTCCGATAGATGGTTGCTCCTCATTGGTTGGTGTTGCCACCTCCTCTCTCTTCCTAGCCTATATAAGCATGCTACCTGGCTTGTATTTGTATCTCTTGTTTTTGCATCCTCTTAATGCTATTTTGCTTCCAACATTTGCATTACTCTCTTGGAGACTAACTCTATGATGCTATTTTGATTTTGTATCATTTGCATTCATAGTTTAGATATTTACTCTTTGCACTAGTTTTCTGGGTTATTAATCTTTTCAGATTCTAACAAGAAGAAGATCTAATGAAAGAACATTGAGAGAAGGAAGATCTTATGAAGATAAAATACAGATCATGTGTTATAAGTGTAACAACTTAGGACACATTACTTGAAATTGTCATGCACCTAATGATCATCAAAATCCTAGAAAAGGAGCACCTATATGTCAATTATGTAATAAATTTAGACACAAAAAAAGTACTATAGAATGGATAGAAACTTTGGAGCTAGAAGAAACAATGGAAGAAACTTAAGGAACACAAGGAATCAACCAAAAAAGGAACTCCAAAACTAGCAAAGAAAATGAAGAATAAAGAAACATTATGAGTGAACTTTTAGAAGAATTTAATGAAGCATTTGTGAAAGCAATATATATTTCAAAAGAAAAATTACATAATGATGAGATAGGAAGATAGGAGTAAGTTATTGAGATTCATTCAATTAAGCTGAATTAAGCTTGTTCACAACATCAAAATTTGAGAACTTCAGTTAGAGACCAAATTAGAGGTAGAAAAGTTGGGAGAAGGTGTATCTTGTTATGTTTAGATGGTACCTAAGCTCACTTGTAATTTGGAGCTCATCTAAAGAAGGTATGATGGAATTCAAAGTTAATGGTATTATAGTAAAGGATAATTCTATAAGAGAAGATAAAAAGTAAGTTTTTGTAGAGAATTTTGTGATGAAAAGTCTTGAGGATATTTGTCATGATGGAAGGAGGATATAGTAAACCTCAGGTGACATTCAAACATTGGATAGATGTTCTTGAGCAGTTAACTAATTATAGAATGCAAGTAATAAATTTTTCATATTTGCAAAAGTATGCAATTAATGCAAGTTCAAGTTGAGGCATAAATGGAGTACAAAATTTATTTTACTTCATTGTGAAAAATTCAAAGCAAAGAGCATTCAGAAGTGACTTGTCAAAGCGATTTCAAAACAAACCCTATTTTCGAAAAGAGGTATTTTATCATTTTTTTAAAATTTTGCTCAGTAAAAGTTCATATTGATAAAGATGATGGATATGTCATTAGTACAAATTGTTGAGAATGAGGAAAGACCTAAGTTTAAGATAGTTTCCATAAAACCTAATGAAGGAAACCCCAACTCTGCATTGTCTATCACTCTAAACAATGTAGTTTACCTTAAAGACATAGAAAGTTATTTGAATTGCAAGTTTGAGTCAATTGGTAGTGAATATATGAATAAGGATATGGAACTAGTCTTTAACCTTGACATGACTATGAAGAATGGATTTGAACACTTAAAGGAACTTGAATTGTTTAAGTATCATTTATATTGTGAGCTAGATATAGATGAATAGACTCAAATCATATTGAGTAGGATACATGATGGAAAATTGTGGATGCAAGATAATGTACTAGACATTTATACCAACCTTATACATGAGGTAACTAGTCTTAGCAAACAAGGAAGTGTACCCATAGGTGAGAAGATGGTTAAGAAGAAAGTGGATGATGATGTGAGATTTCTTAGTAGAATTATTGCTTATTCAATTTGTGCAAGTTCTAAGATAGATGAGCTTTCAACAAGATTCATATATGTAGCTTATAAGATATGTGTTGAGAAATAGCATTTAAATCTAAGTGAAATATTAAGGATGTAACTCTTGGAAAACCTTGAAAAGATTAAGAGAACCAAGAATGGTGTGTTTAGATTCTAATCATTGATAAATCACATATTCTTTCATCTATTGAAGAGATTTCCCTACTTGTTAGTCATAAACATAATGAGTAGTGAGAGATGCACTATGGAGAAGATCATAGAGGTATGAAGAAGGCACCCTGCAAACAAGATATTGGACAATGGAAACCTAATTATGAGGATTTTTAGAATGAGATGAAACAAAGATTAGGATTTCACAAGAAATTGTGGATAGATTCAAGGAGGATATATATATTCTAGTTGATATAGATCATACTTATATTCAAGCAGTGGAAGCTTGGAAGACATTTTTAGATCCCATGAGCTATGAATTGAATGATGATGTTGTAGTTGGTTACATTGATTTGTTGTTAAATTTAGAGAAAGAAAAAACAAAATATAGAATTGGCACCTATGATGAGATCACACAACATGCTCATCAAGCAACCTTGGAGAAAGTATCACATAAAAAGGTTGAATCAATAATGAAGAAGGCATTATCAGAAGCCAAAATGATAGAGAGTGAATTTGAGGCCATGAGACAAACATCAAAGTAAGGTGTATTAAACATACAACCCTTGTTAGTATCACTTGCTAAGACAACTTTAGAGCAAAGCATACCATATGTAGCAGTATCCAATGTTTAGCCTAGTGAGTAGGAAATAAAATTAGAAAGATTAGTGGAAGCAATATCCTCAAAGACTAAGAGAGTCAAACAGCTAGCCACCGAACCTAGTAAGAGGTAAAAAGCATTGTTGACAATTTAGTCTAGTGATGAAGAAGAGGAGGAGTAGGAAATTGGTGACTCCACCTAAGAAAGCATCAGGAAAATCTTGGCAACATTGGAAGTCAAAGATTGAGAAGATTAACATAGTGATTGCCAATGAGGAGAAGGTTTTTTAGATGAACAAGTTTTATGACTTATATAATAATTTTGAGAAGGATCAGATTGATATATCTACTATGAGATATATCATAGCAAATGATCTAAGTCTGAAAGATATTAAGAGAATAGTGAACAAGAAAGCCTATGAGAGACTTATAAATAAGAAGACTTCTGCAAGAGAGAAGACCTTGAACTTCAGAAGTCTATGCTAAGGACTATTTCCAAGATTGACGATGAAGATGAATTAAAAGGACTATTGAATAACCTCACACCATATTTGAGGAATAAATTGAGGCCATTTTTATTCATGGTTGGAGAAAAGGATAAGTTGAGAAAGGAAACTATAGAAGTTATCAATAAAATGTTGAAATAGTTACATGCAACATCTCCTCTATCTCTTAGAACCTCAAAAGTGTCAGTAAGTGGTGACACTATGAAAATTGATCAAACCAATGTTACTATTAACATTGATGACACCAATCCATTTGGTGGTTCCAAACCAAATGTACCTAACACCGAAGATATTGAGGATAAGCTTAAACAAATTGAGGAAGAAAAGAGGCTACTAGAAGTAGAAAAGAAGAAAATAGAAGAAGCCAAGCAATGATTGTTTGAGGAAGAAAAGAAAAGAAAGGAAGATGAAGAGAAGAGAAGGATTGCAGAAGAAGAGAGGAAAAAGGAAACTGTAGAAGAAGAGAAGAAAGAAAGAGAAGACAAGGAAAGGAAAGAAGAGGAAGAGAGAAGAGAACAAGAATCAACAAAGAAATAGAGGGAGTATGAGACTAAACAGTCTTGTTCATCTACTCCACTTTCTCTTGCAGGTTTGGCTACTGATGATGATGTTCAAACTGATCTAATCTCATCTTTATCTAAACTTATACAGAAGAATAAAATAGTAAAGAATTTATAGAGATCATTAATGGAAGTAACTAACAGATTGCACAACACTTTGATAGTACAACATACTAAGTCACAAATAAAGAGCACAAGTAGTGGTAAAGTATTTTGATGAAGAGTTCACTAATTTTTTGAATGTTACAAAGGCAAAGGCTTAAATTTCCCATGATGTTAACCTATTTAGCACCATCTGCCAAAATATCAAGAATGACTTAGTCAACCTTGATACATGCATAAAAGAACTTTGGAAATGTTAGCAAGAAGGGAAAACTCTAAATGTTAAGTGTACCTTATCATACAAGATGGCTAAAGCCTTGAATAGTCAGATAGAGTCAAAGATGAGTGAGCTAGAGGCTCTATGCAGCCAAATCTAGCATCCATCCAAAAAAGTACCTAATTTTGAGAGTCAAGTTGCCAATGTTCATAGTAACATCAAGAAACTAGAACTTTGGAAAGAGCATATCTTGAAGAGAACATCTGATTTAAGAGAATCCATTGCTCTAAAGTTATCTTTTGTTAAGAAACAACTATAGGAATGTGTCAAGACCAAGGACACATATACAAACTTTTTGTATTTAGATATCAATGCAATTGAGATTGCATTATATGCTTTATGTGCAATTCTCACATCACCTAAATCTACCAAAGAGACCTAGAACAAAGGTATGGATAATTTGAAGACCATTTTTTTATGATTGTATGAAGATAATATTAGCATAAGGAAAGACAATAGTTTTGATAGTTTTTGGACAATATCTTGACATTTGGACCTTTTTCATTGATGTCAAAGGGGGAGAGATGCAAAAATTGTATACATGACAAAAGTAGAGATTGTTGGGAGAGATACATGTGAATATTGTAAAAGTATAAAGTAAGGGGGAGCATATATGTAAAGTTGAACAAGTTGTAATAGATGTAATGTTGTTTATGTTAATTTTTTGTCACTTAGCTGATTTTCCCTATTTTATTTCCATCAATGCCAAAGGGGGTGATTGTTGATAATTGGCTGATTATGATATGTAATTATTGTCATTAATGGCAACACATGATGTACATACTGATAGGAAACCTTGGAATAAAGATACTTAGTGTTTGATAACAAGAAAATTGTCTAAGTATAGAATTTGTTTACAATGTCAATGTATTGTTTTGTTAATAACATGTTGCAGACATCATATTATGACTAGTGAAGTTACATGGAGATAGTATACATGTTGGTGATAACATGTATAACCTCAAAATTTTGTATAGATTGTATAAAACAAAGATAATCATGTTTTGATGATGCAATACAATAGAATCAAAAGAAAGAATTGTTTTGTTTACAAAAAAATTACTTGTCCAATTAGGGCCAACATCCTAGATGTTTACTCTAACTTGGAAAAGTTAATTATGGTCTTAGTTGACCCAGCAATAATTTGTGTAAAGGTATGGTATTTATGCAAAGGACTTATTGTGATAAGAAGTGTACTATCTTGATATTATGTGGAAGTGAAGTGCAAGTATGAATTGTGAGTATATGTGAAAGAAATATATGCAAAGTCATCTAGTGATCTGAGATTAAGCTAAAGATTAGAGATCAGTAAAGGAAAGAAGAAAATAATTGTAAGCTATTTGTTTGATTAGTGATCTTTTCTTGTAGTTGAAATTGCATGTTTCAGTAGTGGGCTTTTCTTGCATACATTGTACTACAACTCCTAATAGGGATTCAAAATCTCCTAATAGGGACTGCTAATACTGAATTCACTCACTGACTCCTAACAAGGTCCATCCTCTAACAAGAAACTTATATATCAGTATATTATCTAGTGGGTATAATCCCCACTAGGGTTTTTCCTTGGCCAGGGTTTCCCTAGTTAACAAAATATGGTGTTATGAGTTACCTTTGTGCATTGGTATTGTTACTATTTAGCATTATTTTATTTCTTTGTTATGCCTAGTTTAAAGTAAGTAATAATACCCAATTGGCGACTAAAGTTTCTAGATTTTTCTTGTATGGACCTGATTCCTAGAGCTAGTTTTCTGAATTAAGCACCATATAGATTGACAACTACATAGAATGAAGAACTTTGTAGACAAGTGCATGAGTTGTTGCAAAAAGTTTTGATTAGAGAAAGTTTGAGTCCATGTCTATACCTGCTATTTTAGAACCTAAAGAGAAAGTTTGAATCCATGTGCTATACATGTTATATTAACACCTTAAACAATAGAGAATTGAGAATGTGTATTGATTCTGGAGCTATTAACAAGATCACAATGAAATATAGGTTTCCTATGCCTAGGATGGATGACATAATAGATTGTTTGAGTGGAGAAAAGTATTTTACCAAGATTTATTTGAAGAGTGGTTATCGTCAGATAGAATCATAGAAGGTGATGAATGGAAGACTACTTTCAAGAAAAAATATGGTTTGTATAAATGGTTGGTAATGCCTTTTGGTTTGACTAATGGACATGGTACTTTCATGAGGTTAATGAATAAGGTTCTCAAGAGATGTTTGGGTAAGTTTGTTATTATTTATTTGGATGATATTCTAATGTTTAGTAAGACTAATGAGGACATATCGAGCATGTTAGAAAAGTATTGTAGAGATTGAAAGATGAGAAGTTGATGATTAACTTGAAAAAGTATTTTTTTATGCAAAGAGGAGATTGTGTATTTGGAATTTGTGATTTTAGTTGATGGTTTGAGAATGGATCCTAAGAAGGTTAAAGCAATTTTGGAATGGCCTACACTTGAGAATGTGGGTGAGGTAAGATTGTTTCATGGTTTGGATAGTTTTTAGAGGAAGTTTATAAAAAAATTCAGTTCTATTTGTAATGCTATGACTGAGAAAATGAGAGAAGAAAAAAAGGATTTCAAGTGAACACATAGAGCTGATAATAATTTTGAGACTTTCAAACAAAAGGTTGTTGAGTTACCTTTATTGGCTTTGCTTGATTTCAATAAGGTATTTCAAGTTGAATGTGAAGCGAGTGGTAGTGTAATAGGAGCATTATTGAATCAAGAAGGTAAACATGTTTCTTTCTTTAATGAGAAGTTGAACGATGCTAGAAGGAAGGATTTTGTGTATGATCAAGAGTCAATGCTAGTGTTCAAGCCTTGAATAAGTGGAGACATTAGTTGATTCCTAAGGAGTTTGTGTTGTATACTAATCATAAAGCTTTACAATACTTGGGAATTTAGCATAAATTGAATCGGAGACATATAAAATGGGTTGATTACTTGTAGAGTTTCATATTTTTTACTAAGCATAAGAGTAGAGTTAGTAACTAAGTTTCTCATGCATTGAGCAGAAGACATTATTTGTTGACTGAGATGAAGGTTGGAGTTCTTGGTTTGGATGAAATGAAAGAGTTGTATGATACTGATCTTGATTTTTCTAAGGCATGGAGAGAGTGCAGAGAACCAAATCTATCAGATTACATGAGTAAGTATGATGAGTATTTTAGTCAAGAAGTTATGTTGCTCAAAGGAATTCTATTGTGTATACCTAGAAGTGCTATGAGAGCTAATTTGATTAAGGAAAAACATAGTGGTGGATTGGCTGGACATTTTGGAATTGATAAGACATTGAGTCTATTGAAGGATAAGTATTATTGGCTATAGATATATATGGATATTAAGAATTTTGTAAAGAGTTATGTAGTTTGTCAAGTTGCAAAAGGAGTAAGTCAAAATATTGGTTGTATACACCTATTTTTGTTCTTGAGAAACCTTGGAGTGATATCGTTATGGATTTTTTTCTTAGATTACCTAAGACAACAAAGGGGTATGATTCTATATTTTTTGTTGTGGATAGATTTTCTAAAATGGCTCATTTCATATTGTGTAAGAAGACATTAGATATCAAGCAAGTTGCTGAGATTTTCTTTAAAGAAATTGTTAGATTGAATGGATTACCAAGAAGTATTATTTCTAACAAAGATAGTAAGTTGTTTGGTTACTTTTGGAAGACTTTGTGGAAGAAGATGGATATTGAGTTGAAGTTCAGTTCTGCATTCCATCCATAGATAAGTGGATGGATAGAGGTTGTGAATAGAAGCTTGGGTAATTTGTTGAAATGCTTAGTTGGAGATAAAGCACATAATCAGGAGTTGGTATTGACATAGAGTCAGGTTGCATATAATAATTCTGTGAATAGGAGTACAAGGAAAACACCTTTTGATATTGTTACTAGAATGTAGCCTAGAGAAATATTTGATTTGAGGGATGTTGCTAGTGAAGAAAAGAGAAGTGTTGCAGGGGTAGAATTTGCTGATTATATGGAATCTTTGCATAAGGAAGTGAAGTTAAGGTTAGAATAAAGTAATCATAAGTATAAGGAGAATGTTGATAAATATAGAAGACATCATGATTTTGAAGTTGTTGATGAGGTGATGGTTCATTTGAAGAAAGGTAGATTTCCTAGTGGAACATACAACAAGCTAAAAAGGAAGATGTTTGGACCTTGTAAGATCTTGAGGAAGCTTGTTAGTGGTAATGCTTATAAAGTTGAGTTACCTAATGACATAGACATATCTTCTACATTCAATATCATTTATTTGTATAAGTACCATGAGTCAGATGATGAATTTGTTGTATCAAATGAGTATACTAAGAAGTAGATTGAAGAGGTTGAACATGTATTGAATCAGAGAGTTGGTCAAAGAACAAGAGGAAAAGATTACTATGAGTATTTGGTGAAGTGGAAGAACAAACTAGTTGAAGATACTACATGGATTTCTCAATCTAAGTTAGATTTAGCTTAGGTTGTTACACTTGCATGATTTAGGGGAATCATTTCTTTTAACCCTGATTGCCTAATGTAGGAGCATCCTAGGTTACATTTTTAGAAATATAAGATGAGTAGCTAAGAGGGGAGGGGTGAATAAGTTACTATAAAAATAAATCCCAGTTCCCTTTTGATGTCAATACAGAATGAAAACAAAATACTAAGTACTACTGAAGTTTGGTAAACACAAAGAATGTTGTAACTTGGCAATAACTAGATTAGCTTGCTAAAAGATTAACTTATAAACCATTAGATGATATATGTGATTAAAATTACTTTAACTTAATTGCAAGTGCATAAAGAAAATAATATGAACACATTTGACACCAACATTTAACATGAAAACCTAATTTAGGAAAAACCACCAATAATAACTAGTTACTAATTTTCACTCTTCTAAAGTGAGCCCTATTAGGAGCCAACCCTATTAAAGGTTACAAAACACACTCTTAGGTGTGACCTTGTTAAAAGATTTAATCACCCTATTAGGAGTGGCCTAGTTAGAGGTCTTGAGAATAATTCAATGGAATTTCCACCTTGTTGGAGGATATCAAATAACTATTAAGTTAACTATGTTAAGAGATTTAGATCACTGCTACAATGGTTAAAAAGTAACAATGAGTTGAAGTAATTTGAATAATTTTTTTTGCTGATTTCAGATCCTGTTCAATCTTGTACTTGATCCTTCTTCATTGAATATTACTTTTCTACACCACAAGGATATTCTACTTATCCTTCAAATTCACTTCTTTTTCTTACTAATAGATCTTTAATGACACCACCACAATTGGCATATTCTCTTGCACTCACTCGCGCACACTCTACCATACTTTGAAATCACAACTTGACCTTATACTTATACCTTTCACTTTGTCAAGTCATCTCAAATACAACTTACAATAATCAATATTTATTAGCTCAATCAGTTGGAATCAATAGATAATCAATTAAGCCTAATACACCAAAATAGAAAAATCCTTTGCTTGGCCGACCCTACTCGATAGAAACTAACTCTAAAGTGATTTCCTTCATTAACCAATAGAAGCTTGGTTAACACTGCAAACTTACAAAAATCCTTTGGCAACTGAGTGAGGTCGGTTAGCATTGGTTCCATCCAACTTTCTTTTGACACCCAAGTGAACTTGGTAAACATTGTCTTCTGAACTAGGCAAACATAGGAATGCTTGGTAGACACTGAGAATTGTCTCCATTGCTTGAGTGAGCTCAGCATATACTAACTAATAAAGATTATGATATTTGTGTAACATCAAAGAAAACCCATAATTAATCCATTGTATCCAACAATCTCCCTCTTTGGCATTGATGGAAACACAACATGTCATAGTACAATGAAATTTTGGATTTGAGAACTCCCTATGTCAGTATGAGCTTTTCCTTTCACTAAATTCTATCTACAATAGTTGTTACCAAGTTCATTCAAAACATTATCCTTCTTTCAACATACTTCACATTTTGGAGAACTTCTCCCTCTCTAGTTTCTAACTTTATTCTGGTTTCAAATATTTTTCAGAGATATGATAGTAAACTTCTCCCTCTTTGACAACACATGCCAAAGACAATAACTCTATAAATTCCAATGTACCTTAAGTACTAATTCATCTATAATATGTCCTTGCCAATTCTACACCAACTGATTGATCTTCAATAGGTTCAGGTTGATTCATTCACTAAACTTCATTTAGTGAATTTTAGATAGGGGAATGACCCCTAGCTTTCCTTTTAAATATAATAATGCATCCTTAGGTAATGGCTTGGTGAATATGTCTACAATGTGTTCCTTTGTATTCACATATTCCAATCTGACTTCTTTATCTTGCACAAATTCTCTTAAGAAGTGATATTTTATAGTAATATGCTTTGTTTTGAAATGCATCACTGGATTCTTTGATATGTTGATTGCACTGATATTATCACAGTATATAACAACTGAATCTTTGATTTCTATCTTCATTCCTTCCAACAATTGTTTGAACCAAACAATGTTAGAGCAATTGATTACTGCTACTACATATTTTGCCTTTGTTATGGATTGAGAAGTATAATTTTTCTTCTTACTTGTCCAAGATACTAGTCTTTTACTAAGAAAGAATGCTCCACCACTAGTGCTTTTTCTATCATCAAGACTTACTACCCAATCAGCATTAGTAAATACTTTTAAGTCCAAATTGCCTCCAAGTTTGTACCATAAACCATAGTCTTTAGTACCTTTCAAATACCTCATGATTCTCTTGATTTCCATCATGTGATTTTCTTTGAGATTTTTTGAGAATCTTGCCACTATTCCAACTGCTAGAGCAATATTAGGCCTTGTGTGAACTACATACTACAATTTCCAATAATTGATCTATAAGTAGTCTTATCCACTTCGTTTGAATCACCTTTTTTGGAAAGCTTATGTCCCATAGACATAGATATTCCAACTAGTTTTGAATCTTCCATTCCAAATTTCTTTAGTACCTCCTTAATTTATGTAGAGTGAGTGATGTAGATACCATTCTTGTTTTGCTATATTTACAATCTAACAAAGAATTTTATTTTACCAAACATGGACATCTCAAATTCTTTTCTCATTCCTTTTGAAAATGCTTTTCATAGATCATCATTTCCTATGAATAAAATATCATCAATAAATATTTCTACTAACACAATCTTCTTATCTGGTCCTTCCTTGATATACAGATTACTATTATCATTAGTCCTTTGAAAACCAATTTGTACCAAGTAATTATGGAATCTTTCATACCAAGCTGTAGGAGCTTGCTTGAGACCATATAAAGCTTTGTGTAGTTTGAAAAGCATGTCTCCTTTGCTAGGATCTACAAAGCCTTTTGGTTGTTCAATGTGAACTTCCTCATCAAGGATTCCATTCAAGAATGTAGATTTAACATACATTTGATATACTTTAAATCCTCTATGTGATGCATATGCTAGTAAAGTTCTAACACCTTCAAGTCTTGCTACCAAAATTTTTTTTCACCATAGTCAATGCCTTCTTCTTGAGAGTAGCCTTTGCATACTATTCTTGCTTTTTTTTTGGATACTTTTCCATCTTCATTTAGCTTATTTCTAAATCCCATTTTGTACCAATTACATTTTTATCCTTGGGTCTAGGAAAAAGAGTCCAAGTTTTATTCTTCTCTATTTGTTCTATTTCTTCATTCATTGTTTCAATCCAACTTTCATTTTCTAGAGCATCTTTAACACTTCTAGGTTCAAATTCAGCAAGTAAACATGTACCTTTTAGTTTGCTTCTTGTCATTGTTCCATCACATTTATCTCTAATCATCTGATTAGGTGCATGATGCCTTCTAAAATATCTTGCTAATATAGGCTCCTTGGTCTTTGAATGAGTTCCATAATCTTCTTCTTGAATTTTAGTTTCAAGCTTGGGTTGCACTGTCTACAACTTGGTAGCTATTGGAGTTTCGAGGGACTCATGAGTCAAAGCATCTTTTTTTTAGATAGATAAGGAACGGTATTAGGTTCATAGTAAATGAATCTTCTATAGTCTTTAGGTTCCTTGTTGGTTTCTTCTTCACTCTTTTCTACATACTCATCAATTTTGACATGTGTACTTTCTATGATTTTCTGAGTGGATAAATTCAAACATCTATATGCTTTGCTTCTGTAGGAGTATCCTAGAAATATGCCTTCATCACCTTTTATATCAAATTTTCCTTTTCTAGACTCTTTCAATATGTAACATTTGCTTCCAAATACCTTCAAGTAACTTACATTTTGTTTGTAGCCATACCATAGCTAATAAGGTGTCTTGTTTGAATATTTCTTTAACTAAACTCTATTCAAGGTATGAACTACAATGCTAATAGCTTCCTTCCAGAATTTGAGAGCAATATTCTTTTCAATCATCAGGGTTCTTGCATAATCCATGATAGATCGATTTGTTCTTTCTGCTATACCATTTTGCTATGGTATACCAAGAGTAGATACTTGTCTTTTGATTCCTCTATCAATGCAGAAATTGTTGAATTCATGGGAAATGAATGCACCACCTTTGTCTGATCTTAGGCATTTCAATTTCTTTCCAGTTTCTTTTTCTACTGTTGTCAAATACCATTTGAATTTTTGAAAAGCTTCTAGTTTTTCTTTTAGGTACATTACTATCATCATCCTAGAGTAGTCATCAACAAAGAGAATAAAAATCTTTTCTCCACTATAACTTTCCATTCCAATAGGTCCAAATAAGTCTGTATGAACAATTTCCAAGACTTCTTCTGATTGATAGTCCTTGCTTTTAAAGCTTATTTTTCCCATCTTACCAATTTGGCACCTAGAAGTACTTCCCTCTTCCTTTGGAATACTTCCTTACAAGGAGGGCTTCAACAACTTCAAGATAACTATTTGAACTTTCTTCTGATGATCCATCTTCTTTACTTACTGATTGACTAGATTTTGACTTTTTACCCTCTCCTTTGAGTGAAAGTTTAGCTTTAAATGCAAATTCAATATTATTTGAAGCAGGAACATAGTTATCATAATTATCTAACTCAAAAGATGATAATCTTCCAACTAGAGCATCCAACCTTATCTTATTAGTTGGATCACATCTTATTTCTTGAATAGCAAATACTCTAATTGCATAAATAAGAAGAAGAGTTTTGAGCACTTTACTTACAATAGTTTCCTCCTTGATGTCTCCTCCAGATGCTTTGATTGCACTAACACTAGCCTTGATTCTTTCCACATATTTTTCAATGTTTTCATCTTCTCTCATTCTCATTTGATAAAATTATCCTGTAAGGCTTTCTACTTTGGCTCTTCTTACATTGTCATCTCCTCCATAGGTATCTTCCAATTTTTTCCACATATCAAAAATAGTTTTGCAGTCTTTGACCTCATCAAATTCAGCATAACTGAGAGCAGATGCAATATTAATCATCATAATATTATGATTCTTCTTTTTAGCAATATCTTCAACTAATAATGTTCCAGTGGGATTCTTATATTTAGAATCAAGATACTTACAACTTGAATCATTGATGGTAGCTAGATGCAATCTCATTAGTCCTTGCTATGCTATAAAGTAATCTCTATTCAGCTTGGGAATCTCTCTTTTGTAAGACATCTTGATCTTTAGCTTAGGTCCTTAAAACCTTCTCTGCAAGCACCTGATACTAATTGTTGGAAATATAAGAGGAGTAACTGATAGAAGAGGGGTGAATCAGTTACTATAAAAATAAATCCCAGATCCCTTTTGATGTCAGTACAAAATGTAAACAAAATACTAAGTACTGCTAAAGTTCAGTAAACACACAAAATGTTGTAACTCGGTAGCAACTGGATTAGCTCAGTAAAAGATTAACTTATAAACCATTAGATTTTATCTATGATTAATATTACTTTAACTTAGTTGCAAGCACATAAAGAAAATAACATGAACACATTTGACACCAGGATTTAATGTGGAAACCCAATTTGGGAAAAACCACCAATAGCAACTAGTTACTGATTTTCATTCTTCTGAAGTGAACCTTGTTAGGAGTCAACCCTATTAAGGTTACAAAATAAACTGTTAGGTGTGACCCTATTAAAGGATTTAATCACCTTGTTAGGAGTGGCTTGGTCAAAAGTCTTGAGAATAATTCAAAGGAATTGCCACCTTGTTAGAGGATTTGCAAATAGTTGTTAAACTAACTTTGTTAAGAGATTTAGATAAAAATAAAATGGTTAGAGAGTACCAATGAGTTGACCTAAGAATGTAGCTTGTTTTCTAATTTTAGATCTTTATTTAGCCTTGTACTTGATCCTTCCTAATCAAATATGGATTTTTTGCACCATATGGATATTCTACTTATCCTTCAAATTCGCTTCTTTTGCATACTAATAAATCTTCAATGACATCACCATAATTTTCATATTGTCTTGCACTCACTTGCACACACTCTACCATACTTTGAAATAACAACTTTACCTTATAATTCTACCTTTCACTTTGTCAAGTTGGCTCAAATACAACTTATAATAATTAATATTCATTAACTTAGTCGACTGAGATTAATAGATAGATCAATTAAGCTTAATACAACAAAATAGAAAAATCCATTTCTTGGCCAACCCTGCTAGGTAGAAACTAACTCTGAAGAAATTTCCTTCATTAACTAATAGAAGCTTGGTTAACACTACAAACTAATGAAAATCCTTTGGCAACTAAGTGAGCTTGGTTAGCATTGGTTCCATCCAACTTTCCTTTGACACTTGAGTGATAGACACTACCTTTTGAACTAGGCAAGCACAAGAATGCTTGGTAGACACTAAGAACTGTCTTCACTACTCGAGTGAGCTCAACATATACTAACTGATAATGATTATGAAATTTGTGTAACATCAAAGAAAAAACAAAATTAATCAATTATATCCAACAACATTTCTATCCTTTATGGTTTCTTGTTTCTTATTTATTTCTAAGTTCTTTTTTTTTATTGAGATCTTAGTTGTTTCTGAGTTCTTAGTTGTTGTTGAGTTTGTATTTGATGCCAAGTTTGTTGTTGTTGTCAAGTTCATAGTTGATGTCAAGTTCATGTTTGATGTTGAGTTCGTGATTGATGCTGAGTGTCTATTGGTGCTAAGTTTTTGTATGTGTCAAGCATTTTTGAGTTCCAGTGTTTTCCTTAGTCCTTCAACCAAGCTATCTATGTTTGATTCTAGTTTGAGCTGACCTTACGCATATTTAATTTTGTATTTTCATTTAATATTTTTTGAGAGATGAATTGTTGGTTATGCATTTAATCTAAGAGTTTATTTTATTGTTAATTTTTAATAGGACAAATTGTGGCCATACAAGTATTTAAAGGGGCCTTGGGTTAAAGTCTTAGGTAGTATTTCAATGAGGAAAAGTAAGGAGAGTTAGAATACAAAGATCATCATTGAAGATCAAAGTTTGAATTGTAATTTTGTTCATAACCTGGAAGGCCTCACAATTGGGCATGTATGTTGATGAATTGATGAATCAATAGAGTGTTTTTGTCTTCTATCTCCTTTGGTTGTTGTTCTTAGTGTTGTTTTTCTATTATGTTTACCCTTATAGGTGGCTTTGGTAGCTGGTTGTTCCTTTGGCCCTAGTTTCCATTATTTCTCCTTGCATTAGACCTTCAAATCACTTGTTTCTTGTAAGATGGCAGGATAATCTTCAAAACCTTTCAATTTTTCATGGGGATCTGTACAAATATGTACAACTCAGAATATAGTTGGATTTTTAGAAAAATAGTTAGATTTTTATTGATTTAACCATAAAACTTTACAATAGGTTCATTCTCTTCCTAGAGAAAGGTTTCTCGACCTTCTAATACATCTCCTAAATATTTCCAACTGACCAAACTCATTGTGAATGTTGGGATTCAAAAGTTGCACTTTTTGACAAAAAAGTTGCATTATGCAATATTGCAACATTGACAACTTTTCAAAAAGATGTCAAATGTTACAAACTAGTAAAGTGTTAAGCCTAGACTCTACTAAGGACCTTAGAAATGCTAAATTAACATCTTCAACCTTCCTTGGGCATCCTAGACTACCCTAGCCCAACCTATATTAAAATTAACCCAACGATGACTAAGGTAGACAACTAGGTTTATAAGATCACCTAGTGTCCCCTTGCCTTACAAATAGGACTTTATTGACATCATTGGATACTTTATCCAATCAATACCCTAACCCCTTGTATTTGGGTCCACTAGTGTTCTTGAAATGGATGAATTTGGGGGTGGTCCTACACTATTCTTCTTCCTTCTCCTCTGGGACACTCTCTTCTTGTCTATGTGGGAATGGTGAATATTTTTTCACAAGACCTTCTAAAATTTGTTTCTTTGTTAGTTTCAAATCAAGTAATATTTCTTTCTCAATTTTTTCTTCCCTTTCTCTAGGTGGTGGTGTTTCTACTATTATTATATCTTTACCCTAGTGGGGTGTACTTTTCTTTTTCTTTAGTGACACCCATTTTATGATTTTTCTAGTGTAGTTATAACCATTTAGGTGACCACTAGGGGCTACTTGTGACAAAATAATAGGAGGAATAATTTATTGAGGATGATTCTTGGTTATCTATTTGGATTCATCTCTGTCAAGATCCTCCATTTTATGTTCTTTTTTTATTTATCCTAGTTTATTGATTTTACTTTGACCATGTTTCCTTTCCTTAGTAACCTCCTTCTTAAGTTCTTGTTCTTTTGTATTTACACATTGATAAGTACCAACTGGCATTTATTTTTGTGTTAACTATTGTGTTGACGTTGCTTCTATAGGTTTATCCACCTCTTGTCCATCCATTTGCTAATTGTATGTGCTAAATATGGGCCTTTAATTTAACCACACACTTCAACATGATCATTATTTGTCAAGTACATCTAGGAATGAATTTGAAATTTTTCATCATGAATGTCTAGAGAAGGAAATTTGTTGTATTCTATCTAGATGTGGTTTTACTATCCACTCTCACAATTGAGAGTTCAATAAACAGACCAACTAGAATGAAATATTTAATCTAGATGAATGCAAGATTAAGCTAGACTGTAAAGTAATTATGCTATGATTTTTGATATTTTTAATACAAATTATGTTGGAAATATAATAGGGAAAGTAAATTCTAAAAGGGGGGAGTGAATTAGTCCTTCAAAACTTTAACCATAAATTCATTCACCACACATCCATCTCAAAATTTGCATGTAAACCAAAATAGATAGCTAAACATATTCATCCATAGTATGAAAGAAAATAACATTCAACACATGTATGACACAAGATATTTGGTTACCCAAAAACCCTCCAATGAGAAGGTCAAACTAGAGTAGGGATTGACACAAGATATTTGGTTACCCAAAAACCCTCCAATGAGAAGGTCAAACTAGAGTAGGGATGACACCTACAAATATCCACTATTGTAGTAATAAAGTGTATGCAATTAAGGTTACAATTTGTGATCATGAAACATAATCTACCCTATGAAAGGTCTACCCTATTAAAGGCTTACAAGATTTTTAGATCTTACCCTATTAAAGGATTTCAAAACCCTATTAGAAGTGTGCCTGGTAAAAGGAATTTAACTTATAATGAAGTAAGCACCCTATTAAAGGATTTACAATAGCTTGTTAAGACTACTTTGTTAAGAGATTTAACTGATTCACCTATTAGAATGTCTCGGCAATGATCTTGTGGTTAGCACTCTACTGCTAAATAACAAATCACCTCTTTCCTAATGTGTACTTGATCCTCACTGATTAGATGTATCTCTTCTATCCTCTAGTTCCTTTCCTCTATTTTTCTCTAACTGATTCTACAATGTATCCCAATTCAAAACTCCTTAGTCACCATGAATGTTCTATTCACACATGCAAACTTCTCTCTTTTCTCCTTCCATGTTCATTACAAAGTTTAGGGTTTATACTTAAGAAGACCTAAGTGACTTAGGCTTAGGTATGAGTCAATGATTGTGATTCACCCATATTTATGTTTAATCCTTCCCTTTTTCTGATTGGTTGTATGTACTACATAGGGATCCTCAATAAAGATTCATCCTTATCATCTAGAATCATAAAATAATCTTTAAGTTATCTCAAAAATGGTTTACATAGAAGTTTGTGCCATTACAAACAACTATGTCCAAAAATATTTGCTTAGTACTTGAAGTGTTTGTTGCTCAACATCCACTATCTCTTTAATATTGTAACTCAAGCTTTGAATGACTCGACATCCATTAATCACTCGACATTTGAATGACTCAACACTTATTATCTACTTGGCACTTACTAGTCACTCGACACATATTGTATATCTCTCAATTGGCATATATTATCTGGCAACTTATGCTTGGCATACATTACTTGTTTGGCATGAACTAAGTAAATGACTTATGTATATTATCACTCATATGTCAAAATCAATCTGAGATTAACAATCTCCTCCTTTGACATGAGTGGAAAAATACTTGGTCATGCATGGATAACCTTAGCCTTTCAAGCATAACTCAAATAATATCCATTTAGTATTTGTCATACATACAAAATTTCAAAAACTTTAAAATTTTTCAAAACTTATGACTCATCAGTCATACCTCAAAATTCAATAACTCCCATTGAGTTGATTATTCTATTTTGAACTGAAACTGAATATTCATGCTTAGTAGATTCTGCATATGTTGACTCTATCTCTATTTGATCTCCCCTAAAACTTATCTCTCCTTTCATGTATTCTCCCCCTTTCTTCATTTGCTCCCTTCATTTATTCTCCCCCTTTTGACACTTATGTCATGGGTGGTACACAAATTGTGTGTTTGTCCAAGAAAGTTGTATGGACCTTATGTATTGTCTTCAGAGCTAAATCCCAATTATCACATGCTACTTCTAATGATTTGATTTTGATAGATAACTCAACAGAAAGGTGAAGTAAGCCTTCATGTGTAGAAAGATGAGGATCTTTCTTCATCACTATTTTTGCAAAGGTTAGTTCTTGGTATAGTATCTCCACGTGTGGGGTCGGCATGGACTAGATACTGATTAGTATAGCTTGAATATTAGCATCTTGAACTTAGAATGCTACTAATTGACCTTGGGAGTTCAACAAATTCCTGAAGTGCTTGTGACTTTGAGCTAGAGAATTAGGTAGAGTAGTACCTATTAGCTTCATATATTGTTGTAGAGTGTCAACATGTTGTTGCACTTCTTGTGTGAGCATAGTTGTTTCACACAACTTGGTGTAAAGAGAAAAAATATTCTCTAATACTTTCTTGACACACTTAATCTTGGTTTCTAACTCAACTTGGTTTAGTGCAATGGCACTAAATATTTGTTCATTCACCTTGGTTTGAAATTTCTTCTTAGACCATTCCAATAATTTTACATTTGTATCTAGGTCTTCATCATTGATTTTCTCTATAATATTTTCCAATTGCTCAATGATTGGATTGGCTTCATTAGATGCAAGGAGGCTAAATACATCAATAAATATGTCCTTGATTTCATGAAGTTATTGTCTCTACTTGTTCTCCCTTTTAAGCAATTCTTGGTGTTTCTTTCTTGCCAGAGCATCCTATAATATTCTCATCTACTCTATTGTGATTGTTGTAAGATCATACTTTGGTAACTCAATCACCTCATCCAATTTGATGTCACCGTAGGATATCACCTCATCAACCTTATATGTGATAGGATTTGGCATTGATGCTTACAATGGTATAGCTTTAGTACTTGGCCTGTGAAGTGCTTGACTAGGAGTAGGAGTAGTAGTTCCTGGTAATGTAACTAGTGTTTTTATTTTCATTACTTCCTCTAGCTTTGTAGTCAAGACTAAATCCTCAATCATATTCTTCTCTTTGTCTTTGATCTCTTCTCCACCTTGTGTTTGTGGTGTAGGTGCTGGACTTGCTTCCTAGCCTATTTAACTAGTGTCCTTTCCTTTTCAATTATTTTAATTGTAGGTACCTTGGTGCTAATATGTGAAAGGCATGATGTCCTTCTTGTGGTATACCACATGCATGATAGTTTGCATCTCTATAGATCAAGAAGGAGAACTTGAAAATGCTCAATATTTCTCCCCTATAGATGCCAATTCTACTTTCTCAATCTCATCCACACTCACCAACATAGGATAACTGCATAATTGTGCCTTGGTGGTAGAATTAGTCAGTATCTTCTACATATCCTCTTCTATGAGGGGATCAATATTTTGAATGGTGGTTTTAGACACATCCTTAACCTTTACTATATCTACTTGAGGACTAGCACTTTGCATTTGTACTACAAGTACATTCTAATTTGGTTGTTTCTCTTCTTCAACTATTGCCTCAATAGTTCCTTCCCCATGTACTTCCATCATAGATTCATCATTTTTTTCTTCAACTACATCTTCCTCTACTTTATCTTCACCTACTTTCTTAGGTGCTTACTCAATATCATGTTGCATTGTCAACCCATAGATTATCTTCCATGTTTGTGTGCTTTGCTAGACAATAGCTTCAATCTTGTTTTGTAAAATGTTAAAAGCTCGATACTTTGGAGAAAATTTTCCCTTGTACTTATTAATAGATTTTGTCATATCATATTTGTCCAAATTTGAGATGACAATTGCAAGTGTAGTCTCTCTAATATTTCTCTCTATTGTGAGACTATATTTCCACCTTTACTCAACTCTATCATATAGGATCTTTGGTAGAGAGTTGGAAATATCAATTGGAGTCTTCTTGAAAGTTTCCATCATGACATATATAGACTCTTCTACTTTTTCCATATCTAGCTTCCCAAGTTTATCAAACTCAACATGTGTAAATTCACTTAAATCAGCATTATTCTTAATATTTTTACACAAGTTGTCCAAATTAGAAGAGAGACTATGACTTACCACTTAGAATTGGTTGTTATCATATGACTTTTTCCTCTCCTCATTTGATTTATCTAGGGAAATATACTTCCTTCTTTTCTTTTTCCTAGGTTCATCTCCTTGTGTATCTATATTAGGTCTCTTGCCTTTAGGCTTCTAAACCTCCTGAGTCTTCTTGCTAGTAGCTCTTGTGCTAGCCCTGGTAACATGAACTATATGCTTTGGTTTCACAACCCTTTTAGGTTTTCTTGTTGCTGGCTTCTTTTCTTTTCTCTTCATTTCTTCTATGGCAGTAGGTGCTTCATTGGCTTCTTCTCCCTCAAAACCTTCATTAATTTATGCTTCTTCTTCTCCTTGGTCTTTACCTTGACCCTATGTGAGAGAAAGTGGTGCCCGGGCAGGTGCATTTTCATCATCTTCATTATCTTCTTCTTCTTCATCTCCTTCTACTCCTTTACCAAATTGTTCTTTGAGTTTCTTCATAAGATTACTCTTCTTCCTCATCACAAAATTTCTCTTTAGATCCATTGTGATCTTTGACTTTGGTACATCATAGTTTCCAAAAGCAATAGCATCCTTATCTACTCCTTCTACCAATAAAGTAGTGATAGCTACAGTTGCCTTATCAACATTAATTTTATAAGGCAATGGTCTGAACCATCTCACCCTTGGAACATTAGCTTGTACATATGTAAAATAAACATCAACTAGAAAAAAATCATTAAAATGCTTCTCTACTAGTGATACTAGAATCCTCTATCTTTCTTTCATAGACTTCTTAAAGTCTTCAAATTAGCTAGTTATCACAAACTCAAAATTATCTCCAAGTTGTTCTATAAATTCACCAATCTACACTGCAACTAATCTATTAGTCTTCCAAGCTACTTTTCCAAATGTGGGAAAAATGTTTTGCACATAGAAAAATATACAAACAAGTATTGAACCAAATTTACATTGTGCACTTTTTATTTTCCTTATGGCTCCCAAGTTCTTAAATAACTACTAAAGTTGTAACTTGACAAGGTCATAAGAATGGTCTTTCTTTACTATCTTGTAACCCAAATTCATAGCCATACATGGTATACTATTTAACCTACTGGATTGAAAGAACTTATGTTCAATAATTCTTAGTGCAAATGTAATTAGGGGATCAAGAATTATGTCTATGGTCATTCCTCTCTTGTTCCATAGTGCCCTTGTATTCTTTTCAATTGCCTCTTTTGCATCACTCCTCATTGTCTTAGGTCTATCTAGGGTTGGATACCCTATCACCCTATGAATGATCCAATTTTTTATTTTTATAGGGCCATCCTCCAACCATACAGAGTTGTCATGAATTCTACTGAGAAGAATCTTAATCTATTCTATTTTGAACACATTTGGAAAATCTAGGGCATGAGTTAACCCTTTTCTCTCTACAACCTAGTATTCTTCTTTCAATACACCATTCTCACAAAAATTTCCATATAACTATCTTATCTCTATGTCTCTAATGCTTCCAACCTTACAAGTGTAGCAACATCTTACATCTTGTATCATCAAAACTTGTGGTAATATCATCGATAACGCACTAGACAGGTCTCCTTTATATGAAATGTTATGAATTTCTCATTAATGTGGTTGTTTGATCTCATTACTTATCAATTGAACATTCAAAACTTCCTTTCCTTCCTTAATTGTAGTAGCAGAAGAACTAGATGCCATAACAACTAACTAGGGTTTACAAAAATTCAAACAACATAGCTTGGTACACAATAAATACCTTCTCAAATCTGATGAATGGTGTCAAAGAATGGTTGACTTCAATTTGTAAACACTTGAATCCTTCTTTCCAATTTTTCTTTAACTTTTCATTCTCCCACTAAATTTTAATGTTTTTAAATGAGTAAAAATTAACCATATAGCCCTTAAAACTTCACAATAAATGCTTAATGCTTACATAGCTATAAGCTCAAATCCTATAGCAATTCTAACTCACTCAGCTTCTATATAATTCCTTCCACACTTGACAACCACAATGATCTCATCCAACACTATCACCTTCGATAGCTCGACAACAACTAAATTTCACTCAAAAACCATAGTGAAACTTTTCACGCTCGACAGTAACATGAAAAATCATAGATTCCTTCTAAGTTCTTACCAATACTTTGCATCTTTCTTTATGCATATATGATCCTTTTAGAACTAACTTCTTGGAACTAATGTATAATTGAACTTTGAAATATTAGTCCCACACATACCTCTTAATTGCCTAGTTGGGGATGGTGTGATCACTTGATCCATTGGATGAAGTGATCCCATTTGAGCTTGATGTACCAAAATATTCCTTTTTCTTCCATGTCTTTTTCATCTGCACTTTGAATTCTTTAACATCAACCTTTCCTTTTCCTTTATTAAATTCACTACTAGGTGCTTTTGGCCTTGTTAGAAAATTTTTGCTTATGCGACCAATCTTCAAATAGCTAAACATGTAGTTTGACTCAAACATCTTTTGTAGTTACTTCTAAAATATGGTCTAATACAATTTTTAGTAACATGTGCATACTTTTGACAATAGTGACAACTATACCTTGTATTGTAATCCCAATTGCAGGATTTTCTAGTATGGTTTATCTTAGCTTGCTTGTTTAATGACTAGTTAGGCTTTGATCTGCACTCATATGCTCTATGTCCATATTTCTTATAGTTGTAGCAATAACCTTAAAATATTTATGTGCTTGATGTCTTGATCATACATTCATGTGCCTAATGTCCTGGCTTTTTGCACTTTTGGTAGTGACCCATGAAGTTCTACATAGAATTTCATTTTGTAGTCTTGCTCCTACAAACATTTGTTGTATGACCTATCTCACCAAAATTATGACAAGTAGGTTTGGAGTTCTTACCATTCACATTCCTTTGTACACCACTTTCAGATGATTCTGAATACTAGTGTAACCTAATCCAATAGTATCACTATTGGATCTAGGGTATCTCATCAATTGTTCAAAATAGTTGATGGCTTCACTAGGTCTATTGAAACTTTCAGCAATTTTTTTTCTCCTTTCAAATAATTTTTTAGTTGTTCATTCTTTAACTTCAGTGTTGTGAACTCAATATCTTTTCCATTCAATTCATGATTTGTACATTTAATGTTTACAGTTGCATGTGAGTAAATCCTATTCACCACTAATGTCTTCTCTTCCAATCTCTTGGTTAGTATCCTTTTGTCATCCTCAATGATGATTTTTCCTTCTTCAACCTTCTTTTTCTACTTGGTCACCTCACGTAGGAATACTAATTGGACTTCTTATTCTATATTAAGATTTTTGACCTCTTTAGTTAGGGATCCATTCATTTCCATTAGATCTACAACTGCTACATCAAATTCACTTGTGTTTCCATTTGCACATAATTTTAGTAGTGTCATCTCTTGGTAATGTATGTCATTCTCTTCAGTATCTATCTCTTCCCTTCTCTTCAATGATTGCTTTAACTCATCTCTTACTTCATTCAGCTAATGTAGGGCAAGCTATATTTCAATCTTCTAGTTCTCAATAGTCTTTCCCAACTTGTAGACTTCCATCTTCAAGATCTTTCCTCAAAACTACAAAACTTTTCTTTCCAAAGAACTAAGCATTGATACCAATTGTTGGAAATACAATAGTGAAACTAAACTTTGAGAGAGAGAGAGAGAGAGAGAGAGAGAGAGAGAGAGAGAGAGAGAGAGAGAGAGAGAGAGAGGGGGGGGGGATGGTAAATTATTCCTTCAAATATTTAACCATAAATTCATTCACCACACATCCATCTCACAATTTGCATTTAAATTGAAATAGTTAGGTAAACATATTCATCCATAGTATGAAATCAAATAACATTCAACACATGTATGACACAAGGTATTTGGTTACCTAAAAACCCTCTAATGAGAAGGTAAAATTGGGGTGGTGATGACACCCACAAATCTCCACTACTATAGTAATAAAGTCTAGCCAATGAAGTTACAATATTTGATCATGAAACATGATCTACACTATGAAAGTTCTGCATTGTTAAAGGCTTACAATATTTTTAGATCTTACCCTTTTAAAGGGCTTCAACACCCTGTTAGAAGTGTTCTTGGTAAAAGGAATTTAACTTTAAATGAAGTAAGCACCTTGTTAAAGTATTTGCAATAGCCTAAGACTACTTTGTTAAGAGATTATATTGATTCACATATTAGAATGTCTCAACAATGATCATACGGTTAGCATTTTATTGCTAGATAACATATCACCTCTTTCCTAATGTGTACTTGATCCTCACTGATCAAATGTATCTATTTTGTCCTCTAATTTCTTTCCTCTATTCTCCTCTAAATGATTCTACAATGTATCTCAACTCACAACTCCTTAGCCACCATGCTCTCTCTTTTCTCCTTCCACATTCATTAAAATGTTTAGGATTTTTCCTCCTTAAGAAGACCTAGGTGACTTATGGTTTGGTATGAATCAATGCTTGCGATTCACCCATAGTGTCACTCAATCCTTGCCTTTTTCTGATTGGCTACATGTATTTCATAGGGATATTCAATAGAGATTTTTCCTTATCATATAGGATCATAAAACAATATTTAAGTCATCTCAAAAATAGTTTACATAGAAGTTTGTGTCATTACAATCAACTATGTCCAAAACTATTTACTCTGATGCTCGACATCCACTATCTCTTTAATGTTGTAACTTGGCATCTGAATGACTCAACATCTACTGATCACTCAACATCTGAATGACTTAGCATTTACTATCTTCTCAACACTTGAGTGACTCGACACTTACTAGTTACTCAACACATACTGTATATCTCTCACATGACATGTATTATCTAGCAACATATACTCAACATACAATACTTGTTTGGCATGAAATAAGTAAATGACTTAAGTTTATTATAGATCATATGTCAAAACCAATCTGAGATTAAAAAATTATAATAAATTTAATCTAAAAAGAAGAAAAGAGATTAATCTAATGTGGTTGTAAATTAATCTAAATGAAATTATTCAAAGCAAAAATGCCCAAAAAAAGTCTTGTGAATGCACATTGTTGAGTTCTCAAATCAAAAAAGTTTTAATACTCATCAATTGCATCCTCTCTAAATGAGAGGCAAAAGGTCTCTTATATATAATCCTATAAATAATCGATGGTTGAGATTGAAGCATATGAATGGTTTTAATTGTAGAACAAGATTTTAGTGTGTAAAGAACATTAGCAACAAGGAAAACATTCACAAACATAAAACTATGTTCCCATATAAGTTTAGACAAAAGAAGGTATAAGAGAGTGCAAACTAAAAAGCAAGATCACTCCAAAAGCCTCCTTGATGTTGTAGATGCATCCTTTGATGTAGGTGTATGCTCCATAATATTGCTCAAACTTCAAATGGATGGATGGGATGAGTGAAACAAGGTTTCAACAATGGAGTCATGGAGTGATTTTGACATTATAATGGTATTTTGGTAGTTTATGAGCTCTCAAAATAGCATTATAACATTTCATGGAAGGTGGATGATTTTGTGAAGGGAGGAGGTTCAATTTATAGGCTAAGGGTTGAAGGAATGGAGGGCAAAGATGTAAGGATGGCAAGATGGTGAGGGAGGGCTAAGATGCACTTAAAAGGGAGCACATGGATTGTGCTAGTTTAGCACCAATAGGGAGGTGATACTTGTCACAAGGAGGGTGAATGTGAGAGGATAGGATAAGGGTTGGTCAAAGGCTTGATGAGGGTGGTTGAGTATGGAAGAGTCATGAGTGAGGATGTAAGAGCTATTTATGGCTTTGTAAGAGCATTGAAGGCTTATGGTTGGGATATTTTGGAGGGAGTTGAGATTGTTGACTTTGCTTGGATTAGGAAAGTCTTAAGCTCACTTAGGGAATGTGACAAGGTTAGGGGGGGGATTAGGCTTGAGTTAGGATTAGATTAAGGATGTTAGAGATGTGCAAGTGGATGGCATTCATGAGGGTGGGTGAGTTAGAGGCTAAGCTAGGTTAGTATGGGTGGATGGGGTGGATTAGGCGAAATGGAGGTTTAGGGATAAGTTAGGGGCTATTAGATTTGAGGGATTTATTTATCAAAGTGATTTATTTAATAAATGAGGGTTTTGGAATTACATAGGAGAATAGGATTAATTGACAAATAGTGGGTTATTTGATTTATCAGTTAGGACTATAGATGATTAATTAAATTAATTAGCTAGGGGATGACAAAGGATTAATTAAATAGGAATTTAATTAATGATGCCTTTAGAGATAGCTAAATAGGATTACCAAAGTGATGTAATCAAATTTAGGTTTTTACACTAATTAGAGGAGAGTTCAATTCAACTAGAGAGTTTCCATAATTGAAGGAGTTAACTAATTGCTTTTGGAGAGAATAAGGATTTAATTAATTTGTTTCCTTTTCTGATTCAAAGTTAACCCATAATTTCCAATTGTGAACTGAAGAGAATATCTAAATATAATAATCAATTTATTAATTAGATGTGACCTCATAATTGAATATTCTAATTAATTGAATAATTAAATTGAACAATTAGGATGAGATTATTTAGTAAAATCAAATACATCTAATTCCACATGCCATGTGTATTAGTTAAAGAGGTGAATTTATTTAATTAAAGTGCTAGTAATTATAATTAAATTAATTCAATTATAAGGTTTATTTAGCCAATTAAAGTTGATGTTTAGGAATTGAATAAGATATTTGATTATTACAATTTTAGGATTTCTTTTCAATTTGATACTAGGATCATGTAGAGACAATTGGTCGAAAATTCCTATTAAAATAGAACTTTGTTGATCAATAAATTGATGTTGAGACTAATGCACCAAAATTGGTTTAGAATGGAAAGGTGCCAATTTTTGAATATTACATTTTTTGCTCTTTGAATTGATATGCGAGCAATGCATTGAGTTAAAGAATAGTCAAAAATCTGGAGTATAGCATGGGAATTGAGATTTTCTCTAAGATTGATGACACAAAGACAAAATCATGAGGATTTTAGGGTTATCTCTAGAATAAAGCTTAACCCCCTAGAGTCTAGATAGAGCACCTAGATGCCAATCCAAGAGAATTGAGATTGTCACAATTCCTAGGATTATCCCTAGATGAAGGCTCAATCCTTAGGAGTCAGGGTTAGAATTCCTAGAAGACTAATCAAAATTCATAAGATTGTCCCTAGAACAAGGCTTAATCTCTAGGAGACCAGACAGAGCATCTAGATACATGTTCATTGAAACATGACTGAAAGAGAAGTTAGGATCATCTTCAGAATAAACATTAAACTCTAGAGTCTAGATAAAATACCTTGATATAAATCCATAAGAGAGATGATGAGACCTATCATGAGTCATAGGATTATCCCCAAAATAAGGTCTAACCCTTAGGAGTCTAGGTAGAATTCTTAGAGACCTATCCATTGAGCTATGATATAGATTGTCAAAAGTTTGATTAGTTGATTGATAGATGAGAAAGATGTTGGAAATATGGCTAAGTAAGATAATTTGGTATATTATTGAAGTTTTCATTTATGGAAACATATACCCTATGTGAAGAGGGAACTATGTGTAGATCGAGTTTATACAGTTAGAGATAAAAATTGTCTAAGTATCAAACAATTATCCAGTAGAACATGGATAGTTTTGATGTATATGGATGACAAAGTAATTATTGTTAGTCTCATTATAGTTTTGATAAAGTAGTGACAAAACACTTAGTCATTATCTAGCAAATAACAATGCAATCCAAGTGCATAGTGTATGTCGAGCATAAGCCTCTAGACAATACATGCCAAGCAATAGCATGTGCCGAGTAGTCAATATGTGCCAAGTAACTCAAGTGCTAAGAAAATAGAAGAAGCCAACAAAATAGCATGTGCTAAGTGATTTAAGTGCTAAGCAAGAGTAAGTGTCAAGCCATTCAAAATCCATGTATTAGTTTAAAGAGCATAGTGAAGGTTGAGCATCAAAGTCTATTGATGCCAAGTTACCAGTCTTTGACATAGATTTTTGTTATGGCACAAAATTCTATGTAAACCATTTTTGGCTGACATGAACATGAATTTTTGATATTAAGAAATAAGTATCCAATCATATTACGAATTTGTATACCAATGCATGCACCCAATCAGATGTAAAGAGAAGTATTACATGCACAAGGAGAGGAATACTAAGAGCATAGAAATCATTTCATGGTGGAAATTATGGCTAAGTTATGGAGCTACAATGAAAAATATATTTGAGAAGATAGATCTAACCAGGAGGATCAAGAGATAGCTAGTAAAGAGGGGATTTGACATCAAGAAACACATTGCTAACTAAAGGATCAGATGTTGAATCATTTTAATAGGTAATACATAGTAAATCTCTTAACATAGTAGTCCTAACAAACTTTTTGTAAATCTCCTAATAGAATGCTTACTTAGTTGTGAGTTTAAATCCTTTAGTCAAGGTGAGACCTAATAGTCTTGTAAGCCTTTAACATGGTAGACCTTTTATAGGGTAGATCATAGATTATGATCAAACTTTGTAGCCATAATTTGCCATACTTTACAATTGTGGTAGTGATGATTTGTGGGTGTCATCCCCACCCCAATTTTACCTTCTCATTGAAGGGTTTCTGGGTAACCAAAATCTTATGTTTTATGTGTTGATTTATTTTATGCTTTGGATGTGATGCATGGTTACTTATTTCAATTTACATGTTAAGTTATGAGATGGATGAATGGTGAAATGTTTTAGAGCTAAAAAATTTATGTGTTGATTCACCCTCTCCCCCTCTTAGGACTTACTTTCCCATTGTTATGTCCAAAAATTGGTATTAGAGCTTTGTTCTCTAGAAAGGAAAGTTTGACAGCTTTGGAGGTAAGATCTTAAAGATGGAATTCTACAGACTAGGAAAGACTATTGAGAACCAAAAGATTAAAATATAGCTTTCCCTACATCAACATAAGGAGGCAAGAGATGAACTACAACATTCATTAAAGAAAAGAAAATAATTGGCCATTCAACAAAATGACACTCAATATCAAGAAGAAGACACTACTAGATTGTTTTAGGACAAGAAATCAAATGAATCTGATGTAGCAATTATAGATCTGATGGAAAAAAATAGTGCCCTAAATGAAGAAGTCAAGAATCTAAAAAGGGAACAAGAAATTTAGTCATTATTATTATGTGAGACAAATGAATTGAAAAAGAAAGTTGAAGAAGATAGAGTCATGATTGAAGAAGACAAAAGAATACTAACTAATAGACTTGAGAAGAAGTCATTAGATGTGCAAAAGTTATCAAGCATTCAATTGGATCTGATGAATCAATCGATTCTTACAAATCAATAAATTAATAGGAAAGACATTAAGATTACAAATTTGGAAACACATAATGCCCTACTGCAGAATGAATTGAAGATAGAAAACAAAAATCTTAACAAGCTTATTAAAGCCATAAAGTACTTTGAAAGCACCAAGATCAAACAAGAGAAAACTGGATTGGGATATTTTACTATTAAGGAAGGAGAATCATCTAGAAGTGGGGAGAAAAGGAACAATGAGGGAAATAAAAATAAGGCAACTTGTCATCATTGTGGGAAATTAGGTCACATAAAAATGTTTGCAAGAGAAACATTGGAAATTAAAGCCCTAGGAAAAAATTCAATGGACATTTCCATAATTGCAAGAAGCAATGACATCAGGCACATGAATGTAGGAAAAAGACCACCAACGCTCAAAGATTTGAAGGATACTTCTACAAATGCCATAAGTATGGACACAAGGCATATGAGTGCAGATCCAAACCCAAGTAGACATCAAACAAGAAAACCAAGGTACATCATCATGGGAATTCTTGTGATTGGGATTACAATACAAGGTATAGTTGTGATTATTGTGGTGAATATGGCCATTTTTTTGTAAATTGCATTAGGACACATTTTAGAGGTAATAAATATTTTTTTTGAATGAGATTGTATGCTTTAGTTTTTTTAAGACCAGTTATGTAAGTAGAAACTACCAAACTTGATCACCTACACCAAGCAATGAATTTAGCAAAGGTAAGGGAAATGTAGATGTTGAGAAGGAAAGAATGTAGATGAACAAGACATGGAGAAACAAGGAATATTGCAGCACATCAAGCCAAGATGAGGTCACTTTATCCAATGGATTAGGTGATCACATCACCCCCAACTAGGAAATCAAAGTATGTGTGGAACTCACATCTAAAAAGATATATTTTGCATTAGTTTCAAGCATTCAAGTAATGAAAATGATCTATCAATATATATTAAGATAAAATGAAGTGATTAGAAGAAAGAGACATTCTATCATTATGTTGTTTTCTTTGTTGTTGTCGAGTATTGGAAGTATTGTAGTAAGTTTCAAGTAATCACGTACTGTAGTGACTGCTAAGCTAGCCATAATAGCCAATTGAATTGAAAACCCTATAGTGACCAAACTTACAATTGTTTATGCACTAAGAATTAATTGAAAGGTTTTAAAGGCTATATATTCAATTTTTTCAATCATTTTCATTTGCCAGAAGATCGAGGAGCATGAAGGTGATTTGAGAAAGTGATTCTAGTGATTGCATACCATATTTAACTACTACATGATATTTTACATTGATTTAAAAGGTATTTTACTTGTGCTGAGTTATACTATTTCATATTTTGCAAACCATAGCAAGTGAGAAATGGCAGTAAGTTCATCGATAGAAGTAAGAAAGGAAGGTAAAGATGTTACCAATATATAATTGATCAGTAATGATGTTCATCAACCACCATTTCATGCTATTCCTAAGATTTCATACAAAGGTGATCCATCTAGTTTGTTATCGACTATTTCACCCAAGGTTTTGATGATTCAAGATGTAAGATGTTGTTATACATGAAAGTTTGGAGAGGTTGGAGACTTAGAGATCAGAGATACATATCAAAAGTTATGTGAGAATGGTGTTTTGAAAGAAGAAAACAAAATTGTAGAGTGAAAAGGGTTAATGTATGCCCTAGATTTTTCCTAAGTTCTCAAAAAAAAAGAGGATAAAGATCGTATTGAGCTAAATACATGACAATCAACTATGGTTAGAGAATGGACCTATCAAAATATCCAAGAGAATCATTCATAGAGTGACAGGGTATCCTACGCTAGATAGATCAAAGACATTGAGTAGTGATGCAAAAGAAGTAATTGAGAAGAATACTGGAGCTGTACAGAACAAGAGGGGAATGTCAATTGATACAATTGAAGAACCTATTATGCATTTAGAGTGAGAGTGATAGCACATATATTCTCCCAATTGGGCCAACTCAATAGTGTGTCATGTACTATCATTGAACTAGGTTACAAGATCATAAAGGAAGAACATTCTTATGATCCATCTAAGCTACAACTTCCAAAACTTTCAGAAAACCTAGAAGCTATCAAAAAGACAAAGAGTTCTTCGTGTAAGTTTGGTCCACTCATTATATGTCTATTCTTTTATGTGATTAAAGACATTTCCTACATTTGAAAAGGTAGTATGGAAGTCCAATTAGTCTTCAATATGTTACCTAATAGGATAGGTGAATGCATTGAGTAATTAGGAGAAAATTTTTATTCAGTAATGACTAGTTATTTTGAAGATTTCAAGAAATCAATGAAGCAAGGGTCAAGAATTCATGTATCTCTAGTGAAGCAACATTATAATGATGTTTTTTTCCTAGTAGATGTCAACTAAACCTATGTTCAAGAAGTTGTTCCAAGGGTTAGATGGTTGAGACCATTACTATATGAGATAAATGTTGATAAGGCATCTGTAGCCATCACTACATTGTTGGAAGAAGAGATTGACAAGGATGCTACATCCTTTGGGAATTATGATGAAGCCAAATCAAGGATAACTATAAACTTTTAAACTTCCATCATCATCAAAAAGAAGAACAAAATGGTGAAGAAATTGAAAGAAAAGTTTAGTGAAGGAGAAGAAGAAGAAGAAGGCCAAGGACCTTTATAGCTTACACAAGGACAAGGAGAAGATCAAGATTCAGAGGATGAAGAAGACATCAAGAAAGAACCAAAGAAAACTAAAAAGAAAAATAAGGCATAGAAAAAGAAAGTAGAGTGACCAAAGAAAGTGGAAAAGAAGGAACAATAGAAGCCAGTTGCACCTTTTTCAAGGTCAAGGACAAGGGCTACCACTATACAAGCTGAGGAAGCTCAATCAACAAAAAGTAAAAAGAAGAATGATACAAGAGAGTCAAGGATGCCTACTAAGAGATTAAAAAGGATTATAAATATTTATGAGGAATTAGATGATGAAAGGATAGAATTAGATGACATCAGTCAATTCAAAGTGGTAAGCCATAATCCTTCATTTGGTATTGAAAACCTCTGTGACAATAAAAAGAATAATGTAGATTTGTTAGGTTTTTAGCATGTTTATTTTGATAAGTTAGATAATTGAGATAAGAACAATATTGAAGAAGCTATTTATGATATTTTGGATACTTTTAAGAAAATTCCATTGGAGATTGCCAACTTGTTACCGAAAAGTCTATATGAAAGAGTTGAGCAAAAATGGAAGTTTAGAATGGAGACTAAAAAACAAATTAGGGAGGCTACTTTAGCTCAAGTTATGTGTAGATTTGATAAGAAAATGATCACAAATATTGTAGAGAAATAAAAAGGGATACTTTCTCTTAAATATAGAGTCTTTCATATTTTGAGAAGTAGAGTTGAAGAGGTGGTAACCTAGAGAAAATTAGTTTGGAAAACAATCTATGGGTTGACCACACAAATAGTGGAAATAGAGGTAGAGAAGAATAAAATAGAAAAAATAAAATAGAATAGGATGACACATCTTAGGATGAAATAGTTGAGGAAGATACACAAGTTGCATAGGATGTTAATGAGTCAAGCATCAATCCTACACATGGAGAGAAAGAGAATCAATAGGACTTAGTGACTATTGAGGACATACCTAATAACTCTACACAAAATGTAAATCCATTGAGTGGGGAAGATTTAAAGAAACTACAATAGGAATCCACCAATATTATTATTCCATGCACAAATCCTATATTGGTAAGGATTGATGAATCTCAAAAGGTTGATATTACCTCCACTAAGACACAATAGTAAGCCACATATATTGTGCCCCCACATGTTGCAAAAGTTAAGGAGAAGGAATCACATGAACATATAATAGATCAAAGTGTAACCCTCGAATAGAAAGGTAAACTCAACCTAGCATCATCTTCAATGCCTATTGTTGTCATTAAGATGAAGGAGAAAGAGGAAAATACCACAGCTACATTACTATCCAGTCTACAAAGATTAGGATTGTTAACACTTTTCATAATTGATAAAGAGGGTAATGAAGAGAAAGAGGATAAGGACGAGAATCCTACACTCACCTCAGTGAAACCCACTAAAGATCAGAAGGAGGTTGAACAAATGAAAGAGGATATGATGACTATTAAGATAGAGGAATATGTAGCCATGTAGACATTGTTCACTTTATTAGTTACTACACCTCCTCTCAACAACCAGACTCTTCAAAGGTTGAGTACTTAAGCTACACCATTATAGATATCATGGTCAAGTATAAGTACACCTAAGAGTGGTGAGACTACATCATTTAAGGATGTGAGTTTAGATGAAGTGATTTTTCTACCATAGTTTGATCCAATAAAAATAAAACTTGAATAAATGGTTGTTCTTCAAGAAGCTCTATAGAAGAAATAATGGTAAGAAATCTTGAGAAGAAAGCATAAGAAAAAATAGGTTCTACATGATATTAGAGATATTTTTGCAGATGCTTCTTTTAGATTCATTTTATAATAACTCGATCTTAGAGAAACTTGTAAATATAGTTGATAAGATAAAAGGTGAAGATATAGAGACAAATGTAAAGTGATTGGAATGGTCTGAAAAGAAATTTAACACTGAGGTTATGGACAAGATATCTAGTACCATTACACTAAGACAAGTTGACTTAGGAACTAAGATGGAGAGTTTGAAGAAAGTTTTGGATAAAATGTTCTCTCTATATAGAAAACTATGTGATATTGATATCTTTACTAAAGAAACTCAACAATAAATTGACCAGCTACAAGGAGATTTAAGATTAGCAAGTACTCCATTGAGGTAATCTCCTGGCACTAGTCAAGTTCATTTTTAGAGATTATTGCTGACATAGAGTAGGCTTGTTTATTTGAAAGAAAAGGATGCAAATATAAGATTAACTTTGATCAACATTTAGTCCATGCTCACCCCACATTGGGAAGTTTTGTAAAAGGAGCTAGCCTTTGTAGAAAGATTCTCATCTTTCTATATAAGAAGGTCTAGTAGAAATGGCAAAAAATCTATAAATATAGATTCACTCTTTAGATGCAGCTAGACATAATTTGGATTTCACTTTGGGCATCATACTAGAACTACATAAACCATTTTTGGACAAATACACTATAAGTGTACTACCCAAATGACATAAGTGTCAAAAAGGGGGGATTTTGCAGAATTTTGTAAATTTTGGAGAATTTTGTCAAGGTAGATATCTACTCAAAAGGAGTTATAGAAATGAAATGAAGTATTTTCCCAGGAGGAGTGATAAGGTATGGGAGACAACATTTTTTTACAAATTTTGAAATTTTGTATATAAGTCAAATAGAGATGATATATTGTCTAAATTGTGCATAAAATAAGATTCTATATGCCATGACAAAGTGTTCTTGCCACTCATGTCAAAGAGGGAGATTGTTAATCTTATTATGGTTTTGACAAAGTAGTGACAAAACACTTAGTTATTATCTAGGCAAAAATAGTGCAAGCCAAGTGCATAGTGTATGTTGAGCATAAGCCTCCAACCAATACATGTCGAGTAATATGATAGTTCATGCTAAGAGAATAGAAAGAGCTGAGAAAATAGTGTGTGTTAAGTGATTCAGGTATTGAGCAAGAGTAAATGCCAAGCCATTCAAAATCCAAGAATCAATATAAAGAGCATAGTGAAGGTCAAGAATTAGAGTCTATTGATGTTGAGTTACTAGTCTTTGACATAAAAAAATTTTATTGCACAACTTCTATGTAAACCATTTTTGGCCGACATGAACATAAATTTTTGATATTAAGAAATAAGGATCCAGTCATATTACAAATACCTATACCAATACATGCAACCAATCAAATTAAGGGAAGAATTAGGAGGCAATAAGGATCAACTACAACCATTGAATATGACCTAGCCCATCTCCATAATGCCTAGGTAAAGAGGAAAACCCTAAGAGGGACTAGTAGAATTTTGGCAAATAAATGACTATGTGACTAAAACATTTAGTCATAAGACCAAAAATTTTAGTCACATGACTGAAAGTGATCAAATTCTAGTAATTTTTAATAATTTATAAGCATTAGTGACTAAATAAATGATCAAATATATGACTAAATGATTGGTCACCCAGATAAATAACTAAATGAATGATCAATAAACAAATTTATCATATAATTTAATATATTCTTTAACTTTTTTTATAACTTTATTGCTCACCAATGAGGTTTATGTCTTATCAATACATTGTTATCAGTTAACTTCTTTGACTATCCTCACAACTAATATTGACCTAGACATGAATTTAAAATCACCCCAATCTGCACTCAAACTCGGGCTCAAAATATTAATGAACTATTGAAGAAAATTAAAAACCCTCCATGCACTCAAAAGAAAACTTTAGGTCTATCTTTGCATATCCAAAAGATTAACTATCAATTAAATATTTTATAATCTCAATATATAATAGATATTAATCACATCAATGCCATGTAATAACTAACTTAGGATATAACCCTTTTTTTTGGGTAATTGATGCAAGCCTAGAATATTTATTATTATATGTGAATCTAGAATAGATTCGAACCCTAGACCTTCTTGTTGAGATGCTCACAATTTACTATTGTGTTGTAGGCTCTTGCCTAGATATAACATTATTTTATTATCATTACATTTAATATAATATACTATTTATTAAATAGTGAGAAGTGTTATGTAAAAATATTAATAAAACTTGAAATAGGAAAGAGCCTAAAATAAAATGGTAAATTGTGAGCCTCTTATTTGGGAGGTCTTGGGTTCAACTCTTCTGGTGTTTAATAAATAATAAAATTAATTGATTAAAATATATAATAATAATTAATCTTGGCTTGGTCCTCTTACTGATCAAAATAAAAAATATTAAAACTTGAAATAAAATAATTTAATAATAAAAATAATAAAAATTTATGATTTAAATTATATTTATCAATAATATGAGGAATTTTTTAAAGAAACTTCATTTAAGCATAAATTAATTTGCAAATAATATGGATATTACATATACGACCTTGCATAGGGATTCATTTGGGGAAAAAATCAAAATTCCTAGGGGAAAAATGCTTGTAACCATTAGATACATAGGGTTCACGAAACTACAAAACAAGAGAGACCCTTTTCATGTTGCATAGTCCTTACTGTATTTTATTTCACTTTTGAGTTTCAAGATATCACATCAATCTATTTTCTATATAAATATATTTATGCTAAAGGCATTACATATGTGGAATGACCCAAGTGGGTTTTCAAATCAATAATGCATACCTATGATTTTATTATTATTGATAAAAAATAATTTCTAATTAATAAATAGAGCATTAATATTCAAATAAAATTTCTTTTTTTATTCTTATAATTTATTTTTAAAAAAATCTTAAATACTCTATTCTTTTTAAAAAATTTTAAATCTAACAAAAATCTCTTTACTTATTTTTTCAATGATTTTTTATTAATATGAAGGAACAATATCGATTCAATCCTCTCCCTATTTCACTTATGACAAAAAAAATGTAGGACCCAAAATTATCTATTGACAATTTAAGAAGTGAACCCCTAATTTCATCATGAGTGTCTTGATATCTATGAAGGCTAATTTATAGAGGATATGTTGTCGAACAACAATTTTGATTCTTAGTTGATGGTAAAATCTATATATATTATACTTTGTCTTTGATCAATAAGATTGTACCAATTGCTTTATGCAAGATAAATACCGATGCAACAATCTTGAACTAATTGTATAGAGGAGTTTGAATGTCTTATAACAATAATTTTAATATGTTCAAAGATCTACCATAAATTGGTTGATGAAACAAAGACACACACACACACAATTCATGAGAGTTTAATATTGATTTGACATATAAGAATATCCAAGTAGTTCTAGTATATTTATGGTCTTATATGAATATGAAAAAGTATATTATCATAAGAATTTGTAATACAAATATTTTTATTTTAATCTACTTCTATTTGTGAGTATAATGATTCATTTTGTGATTAACTATTGGCTTAATAGTGGTCAATTGGTGTTCTTTACTAATGTCTTTGGTATGCTTAAATTGCTTATGCCATGTTTGTATAATCTCTACTAAGTGATCTAAATATGGATGAAAAGAAGTAAGGAAAAATGTTTGGTGGGGGTCAATATAGTAGATTTATGATAAGGTAGTTGGTTTTATTATCCCCATATTGAATTAAATGAATCTATATATCTATCATTTGTTTGGATAATTTCCATGTATACGATGTGGCTTATAATAATTTTTTACCATTCATACATCCTAATCACAATAATGAATGTCTTATGGTTCCCATTCAAATAATAGACTCATTAAGCCTTAAACCAATCTCCTAAAGGCTTATAACTTGATCAATTATTCTTGAGGGATAATTGAATGTCTTCAGCTAATTGTTTGATCGATAAATAATTGCATAAACTCTAAATATTTTGTATAAAATAACAACTATGACATCCCATTTTTGGAGTCCTTATTTTATTTTTTAATGAGTAGAATGCTTCTAACCTGTATTATTTTTTCTACATTTAATCAATCTAATCAAAGTCTAAATGCTTAATGAATTGATGTCATTTCATATAGACCTTCAATTCTATTAGACTTGTCTGGTATGACTTTGTCTCCCATGTTATCTTGTATGTCTTGCTTATCATATTTCATTTCATTGTTTATTCTATATTTTCCAAATGATTAAACTCAATTGATACTTTATTGACTTACTAGTTGATTAATTTTATTTATTTATGTATTATTGTTAGTATATATTATAGTTGATTACTTGTATTTTATTTTAATAATATTTATTGTTAGTATATATTATTGTCGATATATATATATATATATATATATATATATACAGAGAGAGAGAGAGAGAGAGAGAGAGAGAGAGAGATCAAAAGTTATAATAATTATATATTGTGTTATGAATAATGAATAATATATTGTTGTATTATTTCATTTCTTATTACATTTTATAATTGATTGTAGTCTAAATAGCCGATATCACAATCACAAGTTTTGATGCATTTTTTTGCCTTCCCCCAACCTGCACTCTTGACTAGATGAGGCCCTTGATCATAGGTGTCAAAGTGGTTAAGCCCTTCAAACATGATTCTCTTTGATCCCTCATTGATGGACATACCTCTCTTTAAGATTTACAGCTCTCATAGTTTAATCACTTGGGTGGCCCCTATTCGAGATGCAAGTCTTGTAGATTCAGTGGAGGAGTTGCAATTAATCCACCAGGGAAAAGTGCAACCATTTCAAACATTTGTTAGGGCTACATCAACTGACTTTTATAATAGACTTAATCCATAATAAAATTGTTTAAGAGGAAGAATAAAACCCTCTTCTATGAGAATATTGAGATTTCAAAGAGACAAAGAATAATTTTGTGCTTAGCGACTCTCCATGATTCTCGCTTGTCATGTAGAAGCCAATGATTCAAAGATATCATATGTAATTAAACTATCACATGGACTATACCCAAATTTCCAAAGGTAGTATTTATCATGCATAAATTAATTAAATTTGGTAGCTTAGCTAGAGATGGTGTCAATTTTGAATCCAAGTGTATCAAATAGGGAAGAAGAGCCATCATCTCGCCCTAGGTATTAATGCAAAACAATAGAAAAAGGTTTATTGTTATGTGATTTGAGGCATATTGCAGGTAGAGGACTTTGATGTCAATGTGCTATATAAATTCAAAGTATAATTATGGTCAAATGATACAAACCCAACATAGTTAATGCTACCTTTAAATTTTTAATGATGTAGGGGAGAAGCTTAGATGGTACCAACTGAAAAAACTTTTATTTTGATTCAATACAAAATCAAGTAGAATAAAAAAAAATCAAGCACGTTGAGGGCACGTAAACTGTTTGACAAAATTTTTCAATGACATGTGCTTTTGCAGATTGTGATGATTTCAAGTTACCCAAAAAAATAGATTTGTTGAAGAAAAAATGGACACTTTTAAGAAAATTTAACTGGCTGGCGTATACCCCACATGTAAGCCCAAACTCCATAACCGTGTCTAGTATCTTTTTAGAATACATGTAAAAATAGGGTATGGATATCCGTCAAAGCATAATCAAAAGTGGATTTTTGTCTGATTTCATACTTGGGAATGAAATAATAGACATGCATGCAGAAGGAAGCTAAATAATTTGATGTAACTTCTCAACAAGATGACATCTATTGCACAAAATGAGAATTTGAGGACTTGGAAGACTTTTAAGTGAATGCAACAAGTTGGTGTAAAGCTAGATTCTATAGCCTTTGTGAACATCCTCTATGTCTATACCAAAAAGGGAGCTAACAATTATTAGTTTTATGCTCAAACAAGTTAGAGCTTAAATCACAAACTCTTTTTTTATCTATTTTGTAAATTAAGTTAGATTATGCTAATTAAGAGATTGTGACTATTTAGTTAGTTTGTTGTTATTTATAAATGTTTAAGTTGGTTCATTACAATACAAACATCATTTTATAAAAACAACATTATTTTCCTTTATAAATATATTGCTTATAATCCCATACATTGTAGATTTTTCTCTTTACATGCAAACTGAAAACCTGCATCATGTTTTCCTATAGAACCATGTGTGACCAAGTGTCAAATTCAGTGATCAAGAGTCATTTCCTCAAATTTGGTCATGACATAAATTTTGAAATGGGAAGAAGGCAAAAATCTTTTTTTTTTACATTTGTTATCTCTATCTCATCTTTATGAGAAAATAGCTCTAAAAAACTGAGACTTACATCAATAAGCTGAAATATTGTCTCTTTTAATACTTCTCCCCACCTTATCAAAATTGGTCCTTTTAGTCCTCTTGCGATCCATCCAATGAATTTGGAAACATAGAGCATTGAATCTTAATGGATTGGAATATCTCTTGCATCTACAAACTTCTATTGTCACCTTTTGGTATTGAATATAAGAAAATATCAAGACCCAAATACTTTGTGGAGATCTTGTATATAGAGTTAATTCAAAGATATTTTATTCTAATTACATAAGACATGGATCTATATTTCTAAAAATATCATAATTGTCTTTTGAAGTTCACATCCAAGAAGCCATATTTGTAGATCAACTAATTTCAAGTCACACAAGTTTTCAACTTTAGAGGAGTGGCTAATGCAACAACTTCTACACCTCCCCGAGACTCTTTCTTGCAACCTCTCCAACTTAAATAGAATTCCTCTAACCTTTCACCATGAGTACTTGCATTCTCAATGTATTTATTGCCTTATTGATTTACTGCTTCATTTATTATAGATGATTGAGGATCTGAATAATGTGTCCAGACTTTGTCAAGGCTGGTCCAAACATTATTAGTATACATTGTGAATAGTCATCCATAATCCATTTGCACCAAACTGTGAATCAGGTAAAAAATTATCTTGAATAAGATTTTTTCTAATTACACAAAACCCAAGTACTCTTTCAATATAGAAATTGGAATAACTTGAGGTCATAGAGAAAGGTAATACCATACTACTTGGTTCATCAGTTCCCTTTGAACTAGCCATGCATTGATTATGGCCAAATGCTCCAATTTAATATTAAAATACCTAATGAAGGGATAGTGCAGTAGAGATACTTGGTTAGTGAATATATAGGACTTTAAAAGAGGATTTATTACATCAAGAATTGCATTCATAGATAGCCTTTATATTTCATAATTGGTTCTAAATGTGAATTAAGAAAAGCTACTAGGTACACTCAATATTCTAGCTCTTCTGGAATCTAGATCACATAATACTGGCTAAAACAAGACGCATTTGGAATTTATCTGTATTGTTAGAGTATTAGTTTTCCAAAACCTGAAAAAGACTTATTTTAATGGGTTCATTGTCAACATCTATGATAGCCTTGGAATTGATCTATACATGCTTTTTATTTTTGAATCAAGAAAGCTCATTCTGGGAGCAACATTCCATCCTTATTTGAAAATAACATCACTAAAGAATACATTATGTAGCCAGATAAAGAATTGGTGGCATTTTGACATCAAATTAGAATTTTCTATAGCCTATGTTAGATTTTAGTGGAGGATCCTTTACTCTGTGCACAGAGCATGTAGTGGAACAATTCATTTCATTTCACTCATTGAAAGAGAAGTTGAGTTACATGGTGTTTACAACTTTAATCTAATAGAAACTTCTTGGACCTGATATATTTGTCATAGTTAGAGATGATATAGACCCTCTTAGTTATAAACTTATATGTAATATATAAGGTCTAGTTGACAGTTATCAGATAAAAGATATGAAGTGAAAATCTTCACTGGATGAAGAATATTGTATGTGTGATGCAACCCTGAGCATAATGAATGAAATATTCTTTCCTCTTCTATCTCTTTCCTATAGTTGTATTAATTTAATGACATAATTGTAAGAGCAACCTTTGATATATATATTTTCTAGCTTTTTTTTAATAGTTGCTTTCTATCATCATTCTGGATTAGGATTAGCCTTAGAATTTTGGATTATTGCACCCATATCAAAAACATTACTGCATAATCAATCTTCAAACATGAAATAAAAAAACATTTTGAGGTTCATGAAGCATTCCTTGAATGAGGAGTTTGAAAACTTGAAAAGAATAAATTAAACATTTTGTTGATAGCTGACAATATACATAGTTGAGGAATCAAAATGTATGACGTTTCTATAAGTAACACTAATGCTTAAAAGAAGACAAGCTATTAGCTTTGATTGCAGACCAAATTCATATTTTGTGTACTTTTTTGGAGTCTATTACTTTCACTCATATTCCTAGGGAATGGAATAGTAGTGCTGATTGTTTGGTGAAGTGGGCTTCTGACCATATGTGTAATTGGAACATTGTTGATAAGACTCAACTTCCAATGGGCTTGTCCTATCAACTTGATCATTTTTTTAATCTTGACAGGGCTATTTGATGCCCTTTCTCTATTTTTTCTTATTTCTCTTACATCTTTTATAAATTTTCACCCCTCCTTTATTTCAAAAGAGCACAAGAAAACCCAATCAAATTGCGTATTACATGACACTAGAATCATAAGTAGTAGTCAAGTAAGTCCCATGCTATTGTCACCTATTTTACTCATTGGAGCTTTCTCACATCACTCAACTTAAGTTGATGGAAAGGTTATGGCTCTCATGATATTTTGGTTTAAGTTTGAGCACCTAAAGCAACAACATGCTTTCTTTTGTCTCCTTCTACGCCTCTAGAGAAAGGTTAGTGCTTATGCCTCCAAAAAGACATGGTATCTTATTTTTTGGGTAACAATTCTGGTTATGTTAGTAGGTTAATGATGATACCAAAAAAACAATAGAGACCATTCTTCACTCAGTTCTTTTCACCAATCCTTCTCAAGACAAGTAATCTAGTTTTGACCAAACATTATTAAATCTCCAAATATGTCATACTTCTAAATTTAGGCACCCATATTAATTGTTATTTCTAATGGTGAAGGTTTTTATATCACTTTGCAAGCATTTTCCCTAACATTTCTTGGAGAGTGGGGTGGTAAGAGCCAGGTATGTAATGCCTCTCACTGGATTGACCTTGGAAAGATAATTTTCTATTGAATGTTATTATGTTGATGTTGATTTAGTTGGAACTGATAATCTATTACATTCATATCACTTTGTAGATTGCTACTCTAGGACTGGCTGTAAATATAAATCCATTTTGTGTAGTACTCGATGGTATTTCGTATGTATCTTCCTGGAAATAAAAGTTAAAACTATATTCTAAATTTTGATAATTGAGAGACTAGAGTTTTTTCTTCTAAATATTTGTGTTTTACATAACTATTTGTACATTAAATAATGTGTTGAATTCTCATCCATCATAGATCTAGTTATTCTAAGTAATATATTGTAACATACAAGTAGGATTTACAAAAGGTTTCTAGACTAATGACCAGTTAAAAGCATTATGCTCATTAATTGTAGGGAATGCAAATGTTTAAATGTTTTGTCAATGAAGAGGACAGGCTTTTTGTACTACTACACCCATGTTTGATGTCAAGAGTTTGGCATCTTGTATATCTGAAAATATGGTTAGTTATCTGTGCTGTAACATTTTTCTCTAGGTAGAATTCTAGTTTCAATTTTATTGATAATTTTCTTCATCACCTTTTTAACAACCATGTTGCTATTTCTAATGGAATTATGTTTTCTATTTTTTAGATTCAGTGTTTACTAACAAAAGTGGAGAATACACAAGTAAACACTCATTTATGGATGTTGACTAGAGATGATGCTTTCTGTCATTTCCTCTAATTGTTTCTACCCTTAAAAGTTTATTTGCTGGGACTATAATGCTACTTTTTCATGAGTAATTTTTCCATTGAATGCAATATTTCTAGGTAGATTACTGCAATAATTGCAATGTAATACTTCAATTTATTTTTTCTAATTGAACAACTCTTCTTCCCTAAATAAATTTTCATGGTGTTCATGTAATCTGCTTTGTATTGGCAGGGTAGGTAGATAATTTGTTTCTTGAGATTGATGGCAAATAATTTGTTTCTTGAGATTGATGGCAGATAATTAGTTTCTTGAGATTGATAGGTTCAACATTTTCCATGTAATCATTGTTTGGGAATTATTAACCTTCAAATTTTGTAGTTAGAAATTTGGCAACAAGCATTGAGGTCATTAGAATCTTTTTGCATGCGTCCATTACTTTAAAGAAATCCACAAACTTCAATTTGTAAAATCCCTTTAGAAGTATATCCAATTACTAATTGTTCAGGTTTAAAGAATTTAGTGATAGTGAGGATATTTTTGAGCAGCTAGTAAGGAACCTGATACAAACATGACTTCTCAAACCTTCTAGTTTTCCCATCTTTCTTGATTGAAAGCATAATCATTCCAAAAAAATGATAGCAAGAGCTTAGGAAAGACAAAATTGACTTGAGTTGAACATTGAGCTTCACAAGTTCCATGTCATAAAGAGATGGACAGAATGATATTGAACGCCATATGATAACATCATCTATTTCATAGACATTGTATAAGTGAAGCATCTTTAGTAGTGACCCAACCATATAATTATTAGAAGAGAGTATATCAAGGCACAACCTTGGTAATATGGATATGCCCCTAGCTTCCTTGTAATTCCTATAGTGCCAAGGACTATCCAAGGCATGTAGAGATCCTAAAATCCCAAGATATAGAGATCAAAAACATAACTTGACAAATTATACCATCTTTGAAATAGTCGCATCATGTTGCATTAGGATACACTGGCACATTAGAATGCACCAACATCCTTATTGAGCACAAACTAGAGTGCACCAATATCTCAATTGAATAGCATTATATAGAGCTTTTTTTGTAAGACCGAATCTCTTTTACAATATGTCTTTCTCTACTTTGGAGGGTAACATTATAATGCTATCTATGATTTGGTATTTTTTCACTTTTAGTGCTTTCTAAACTTGAATTTCTTAACTGATTGATGTCACTATTTTACAACCTGTCACATCACTAGCTATTCTTAGCATGCTAATGTACTCCTTTCTTGTTAAAATAGTGATATTCACTATCTTCTAAATACTATGTACTTACCTACATATTTATAATGGTGTCATTAATGGCTTGCTACTACAAAATAGAGTTTAACTTTATTGCATATTTGCTGAAAATTTTGGTACTGTAAATCCACATCATCACGGAAGAAAAATCCAATCTTGCATATTTCCTTTGAAGTCTCCATATCTCCCCATCCATCTAAAAAATAGCATCACCTAGAAAGTTACATTGAATCTCATGAGCAACACTCCTTTGCAAATCAAAAATAAATTTTAAACCATAAAAAAAACTTAAATCTTGGACAAATTTTGTTGTCATAGAGTAACATATTTTAGAAGCTACAAAACAATGACCTTAGTAAAATTATCAAATTTAGTCTTGAGGATATATTCAATGTTTGTAGGATCCATAGTGAAGAAGAATTTGAAACTTGTGTGGGTCGCCTGAATCATGGGTTTTTTTATTGCATAATCTGTGATCTAGTCATGCAGGTAGTGTAAATTTGTTGTGAGTTCTAGAGTAGAAACAAGAAATTTATATGGTTTAGGTACACCAGGGGTTTGAACTATGGATATTTTGATCCAAATTAAAATTCCCAATAAAGTTAAGGACACCAAAAAATAAGACACTATCTTGCAAAGAGGAAGAAGCTCATTGTTTGGTATTTAGTTAAACAACTAACTGATTACTTCCAAACATCCACATCCAGCATATATGTCAATAAGATATTTCCTAACATGAACATCTAATGTGAAGCCATTTTTTACTACATAAGAATGGACATCCATACCCTTGTCTATAGATCTAAAGTATGCACAAGCTAATAGAATGCTAATTAGAGTGTTGGATATTGGATGCACATTTGCCTTCATTTTACGAAATAATTCTAATGCCTCATTCTAATATCCATTTTGTGCACATCTTAAAATCATTGAGGTCTATGTTACGCACTTTGGATTAATCTAAAAATTTCATCTAATTTAAAATATGCAAAGCTTCTTGATTGTCTCCACTTTGAAGATATCCCACAATCATGGCATTCCATGTAACCACATTTCTTTTAGACATTTGTCATGTTTTATGCAAACATCCACATTTTTCTTACATTTCTAGAAGAGAATTCACTATAAGGTCATCTGATTCAAGTTTGACTCCCATTACAAAGTCATGGATTTATTTTCCCTCTTGTAGAGCTTCCAGATGAGCACTACTCTATTTTGTAGCAGCAAGCCATTAATGACACTATTGTAAATATGCAAGCCATTAATGACATTGTGGAAGCATATACAAGGCATATGAACCTTTTGATGTAATGCATCAAAGAGATGTGATCTCATGGAATGCAACTATTGTAGCATGTCCACAAATTGGATTTTTCAAGGAGACAATATCTCACATCTTAATGATTTGGGCTTTGTATCTTTAGAATTCATGCCCTTCATACAACTTTGGCTATGTTGGGGATTCCACTTAGACACTAACAGTTTACAAAACACTTGTATTTTGAAATCACCATTATATGAGAAGGATCAATAGAGGAAAATATTTCTTGTGCTAAATGGTAGCTTTGGAACAAGCTATGGAAATTTATGAAAGTGTAAAGGAGAGGATAATTTCATTAGCTATTGTAGTTTCAATTTTCTTGATATACATGTATGCAAAAAGTGGAAGCATTAATAAGGAAAATCTTGACAAAATGGCTTAATAAAATGTGATTTTTTAAAATATCACACTTTCATGAAATGCACAAGGGTTTGGTAAAAATTTTATAGAAACTATGGTGTATAATTGATATTTCAAAGAGATGTGACTATATACATACACACACACACACACACACACACACACACACACACACGGGTATGTTTACTAGTTTTAAATTCAATCTTACAGTTCCAATTCAAGAATTAGAAACAAGAAAAATGATTTCAACCTTCAACAACAATGATACAATCTATGGAAAAAGTTCTTTAGCCATAGAAACCAATAGTGATGATTCACCATAATCAACTAATGATTTACTAGTAGTGACCAACATTAAACATGACCCAATTCAGCAAAGTGAAGCAACTGTAGGTGAGAAAATATTTTCTATAAAAGTTCTAGTACTTGAAATGCAAGACATTGTAGTAAATGAAAAGGAAACTATTAGTGATATTCCTAAATCGACAAAAGATTTACAACCATCATTTGGAGAGAACGAAAGCATGTGTGAAATTTATAAGTCCAATATTATAGTTCCACTTTTGGAAGTTAAAGAATAAGTGGCTGCCACAACTTTTGAAACTAATGTCATGACACTTCCTCCTCTTTCTAGTAATAACTTTATCAAAATAGAGGAATGGTGCCTATGCGAAGCAAAGAGGTAAAACTATGTGATGGAAGAATGACACCTGTGGGAAGAAAAGAGGTACAAGGTTATGTGCTTAAAGACATTAAAGGTATCTAAAAATAGTCTTTCATGAAATGCTTTTTATGCCTATTTTAAAGGTCTATTTTTTTGGTGTTGTAGCACATTTCATTGAAAATGATTTACTTTTATTTCAGGCACTGACACTCTTTTCTAGATAATATAGAAGCCTCTAGTAGTAGTCCAACATACCCTCACCATCCCAAATTTATGTGGGGAGATTGCATCCAATGTGGTGAGATAAAACCAAATTTCAATTTGGATGATCAAACTTGAGTTGCTCTTATCCATTTTATGAAAGCCAATTGCATGATTCAATTATTTGTTCAATTTCCTTGAACTGTGACTCAATTATTAAAAAAAACCTTTTCTTAAATGTTTTTACAAATTGATTGTCTATAGATAGTACAACTAGTTTCCTTGTATTGATCTTTCAGCAAATAAAGTTCAATTATATTTTTTTGTAACTAAAATCATTTCATATGTAATTTTTTTTAGGATTATAAGCTCACAGATAGAGAAGTTGCATAGTTATGTGATAATGATCTGAAGAAGTTACTACAAAAAAAGAAACTCTATTTAGTGCTTCTTCTAGATCACACATTGCTCAATTCTGCTCATTTTGTTGAAGTCCCCCACAAAGAGGTGGCATATGTCACATCAACTTACTTAAAGGGCATATCAAATGTTAAATCAGGTGTGCTAGTCAATTAGCTACCTGGATAATTTTTTAAATATCATTTTAGTCTTTGAAATGATTTCTTCTACAATTGTAAGGACTTGTGCTTTAGTTACCTATTCCTTTTCCTTGATTTCACCTTTCTATGTCTGTTACCAACTATAATTACCTTTGTTGTTTATTATTAGTCAGTTCACTACTTATTTTCACTTGATTTCTAATTTAAGATTGCTTCCTTAGACTTATTTATTCTTATTCGTTGCTACATGACTTGCAATCCTTTTCATTCATGATAAGAGTTTCTTATTGAGGTGGTGCTATGACAATGTTTTATGTCCATTGTTGTAAGTTAAACAAATCTAATTTGATGTCATTTTCCTCTTGAATGTTAATTTCTACTCTTTTAATGAGTGCTTATGATGATTGGTTCAATTTGGATATTTGATTACTAAAGAGTAATATTAGTGGATTATTATTCTTATTTTCTTCTATGCTTTATCTTTGTTTAACATATTGATTAGAAATTTTATGTCCAAGGGCTTAGAATATTGGTAAAGAAAATATTTTAAGGTTGAGTGATTAGAAGAGAAAGAAAAGTCTTTTTTCCTTTTTGTTGTTTGGAGAATGGAGATAGAGAGTGGAATAGAAATTGATTATTTTAGCAAGAATTTTCAAAGTAGAGATGAAAGAGTTCCTCTATCTCTTGTAGAAACTCCTAGTAACATCATCACTTGCAAAGGTAAGATATCATCTTTCATTCTGAAATCTGTATTTCTTGTCAATTTTTATGCCTCAAGATTCATGGGTTTTCTAACAAATTAGTCCTATTGTTGTTCTTTCTCTAGATTGTTTAGTTATGGTAGCATGGAGGGATAAGGAGTTGTTGGTAATACAAGATGTTTAGGCTGAGACTTTTTTAATTGTCACTAATATTCTTATTAGGCTAATCATGATTTAACCAAGGTTCTAAATCTTGTCTTGGCAAAGCTTACATTTCCTGAACCTTTTTTTTTTCATTTGTTTTTTAATGAATCCTATTTACACCTTCTAACTGTGTTGAATAGAATTCAAGATTTTGTTCATATAGAGTGTAAATATAAATAGTTCCAATGTCTTCAAAAAATTTAATTGAGCCAAAGGTTCAATAGATGTTATTCAATACATTCACTTCTCGGCTATTGTAATGGGTTTGGACAACAATGGAATTACAGGGACAAGAAATTTGGTTGCATTGTCATTCTTGGAGTTGAAGTATGTTGGATTAAGTTTTTTGGTAGTTTTTTCCTTACAAAAAATAGTCTCTTAGGTCATGGCAAGAATTGGCACAGTTCAACGTGTCCTCTATATATCAACTATACGTGGATTTTGCATGTTCTTGACATTGGTATTATTATGATGATTACATTTTGTCATTACAACACGTGACTATATTTTTGCAATGTAGGCAAGCTAGTCTCCATTATTGCAGAGACTGTCAAAAGAAAAAAAAAAAAGCTAGTTTGATGTGATCTTTTAATATGGTTTGATGTTTTCATTTAATACAAAGGTCTATTTTCTTGACATTAATTGCATAATCATTTGTATCTTTTTTTGAGAAGTTACCATAAGAAACAATACTTGTGTGGTCAAAGTGCTCCAAATTATAGTTTATAAGAGTCTATCACTACAATACTTTAGAGAAGTGTAATTAACATGAATTATAATTTTAAAATGCTTGAACAGAAAAAATTAATTTTTTTGAATTGTTATTGATAAATATTTAGATTATTGTTTTACATAATAACTAAATTAAGTGTTCTTTGAGAAGAGTATATCATGTAATAATGACCATGATCATGGTAGATCTAATGTTGGGAAGACAACTTTGTCAATTTTTTGCATTATTCTTTAAAGGGTACTAACTCAATGGAAGAGCACCTACTTTATAAGTACGAGGATGGTGGTTCCATCGTGCCCTAATATGACTAAAGTAATGATTAAATAAACTACCAAATATATAACCAAATATACTACCATATATAATACCAAATAAACTACCAAATATACTATCAAATATACTACCATATATACTACCCAAAAACCACCAAATATACTACCCAAAAAATACCAAATAAACTACCAGGTAACAACAATAAATGACTCAATCAATGACCTAATCAATGATTAAAATAGTTTAGTCATAAATTTGGTTACAAGATAAATGTTTGGCAATAAACTACCATTGGTCATGTGATCAAAATTAGTCACATATCTACAATTTTTAGTAGTTTATTTAGTAATATATTATTGTTTTTGTACTAGTATTATGATGTGAAGAGAAGTATTACATGCACAAGGAGATGAATTCTAAGAGCATAAAGAGCATTTCATGGTGGAAATGATGGCTAAGTTATGGAACTACAATGAAAAATTCATTTGATAAGAAGATAGATAAGTAGTAAAAGGATAGAGAAGATAGATCTGATCAGGAGGATCAAGAGATAACTAATTTAGAGGAGATCTAATATCAAGCAACAAAGTATTAACTAAAGGATTAGGTGTTGAATCATTTTAACAGGTGATACAAAGTAGTCCTAATAGAATTTTGTGAGTCTCCTAACAAAGTGATTACTTAGTTGTGAGTTTAAATCCTTTATTCAAGGTGAGACCTAATAGTCTTGTAAGCCTTTGACAAGACAAACCTTTCATAGGGTTGATCATAGATTATGATCAAAACTTTGTAGCCATAATTTGCCACACTTTAAAATTACAATAGTGAAGATTTGTGGGTGTCATCCCTACCCCAATTTTACCTTCTCATTGGAGGGTTTCTGGGTAACCAAAACCTTATGTGTTATGTGTTGATTTACTTTATGCTTTGGATGTGATGCATGGTTACTTATTTTAGTTTACATGTTAAGTTATGAGATGCATGAATGTGAAATGTTTTAGAGGTAAAAGTTTGAAGTGTTGACTCATCCCCTCCCCCTCAACCCACCCTTAGAACTTAATTTCCCTTTGTTATTTCCAATAATTATTGGCACATGAACAGTCAAGTATAGATAGTATGCAATGTCAAGATGATTCATGTAAGTACACAAGTCAATACAAATAGTAGGGTAGGAGTTATGGAATAAACACTAGTATAGGCAATTTACAAAGTAGAACAGAGCATATTAGTAATTAGGTAAGCATGGGTTAAAGAAATATTTTTTTTACAAAATAATTATTTAATTATTTAGGGATGACATCCTAGATGTTAAACCTAAGAGGGAAAGAGTTAGTTTTTTATTTTTCCAGGCATGTGAAAGCTTGAAGGTTGAGTAGGCAATTTTGATAAAATGCAAAGGTATAAAGAAAAGATTGTATTATGCAAAGTAATCTGGAAGTTACAAGTAATATGAAAACTCATATACAAATGATCTTGATGCAAATTCTAATGTATGATCAGAGATATCTGAAGAGAAGTAAAGGAAAGATTAAATATTCAAGATATCAATAGTAAAGAGGTTTTTGTATCTATCTCTTTTCTATCAAGGAACTATATTATATGTCTGGGCAATAGGCTCATCTTGCATACATTTTGTAATTGTATATACCAACTCCTAATAGGGTTGAGGCTTTTAATAGGGCCTAGTCCTCTAACAAGGACCAAGACACTATATGTATGTAATAGACTCCTAACAAGGTCAACATCAATAACATGATATCTTTTTTTGGTTGATCATTTTGTGGGTACCACCCCCATTAGGGTTTTGCCTTGGCCAGTATTTCAATAGTCAAAAAAATATGGTGTTCTGAATTCTCTTTGTATATGGTTATTATCATTATTCAATAATGCTAGTTTACTTTCATATGCATGTTATATAGTAATTAACAGTATTCAGTTTTGAGCTAAAGTTTGTAAAATATTGATTCACCCCCCTCTCAATATTCCCTATTTCTAACAATTGGTATCAGAGAATAGTTACTATGAAGAGGCTTAACAACTTGAGTAAGATCCCTATGAATATGGAATCTTGAAGAAGCTCTTGAATAGATTTATCTTCTTATTGAAGAAAAATATGAAGAAGCAAAAGACTACATTGGGAAATTGAAAGATAAGATTGATCATATCAAATCCAAAAAGGAACCTAGAGAGTAGACAAAAGATAGGGAAGAGGTATAAAAACTAAAGAAGGAAAATGAGATTCTAAAACATGAGTTTAATATTGTTGAACTACAGCTAAGTCTGAAGAAAGATTATAGAAAGATTGAATCAAATCTAAAATCTAAAAATATAGATTTAAGATCTCATCTTTAAAAAGTGGCATATGAACTTCGATCCATCATGATAGAGAATGTAGAACTTGAGAAGTACAATACTATTGTGAAAGGAGAGATAACCAAGGCTAAGTAACAATTAGAAAAGTTATATTCTAGTAGTGAGAAAATTGATGAGTAGATATATTATAAGAGACCTTCCTATGATAAGACTGGTCATGGATATTTCATTGGAGAAAAATCAGCAAAAAAATTTGAATCAAGAAAGGAACTAGATCTAGTTATTTGAAACCCTTGAACCTAAGAAGAATGATTAGAATGAGATTGAATCAAGTCAATCCAAAGATGTACCAAAAGAAGTTGAACATGTAAGTCAATCTAATGAACCTAAGAAATAAGAGAAATTTGAATCATCTAAGAAGGCAAGGTATGAATTCAAAGGTATATTCTTTATTTGTAATTAAGTTGATCATATGAAAAGAGATTGTACAGGTAAGTTTTTCAAACCTATTACTAATTTTTATTATCATAATTGTCATGGTTTTGGTTAGAAAGTAGTTGATTGTAGGAAACCTAAGTTTGATTATAATAATAAAAATAATAGAATGTTTAGAGATACTAAGTGTGCAAGTAATGAAAGGAGAAGATCATGTAGAATTTCTAATAAAGGGGAAAGATCTAATGGAATGATTAATATTGTGTGCTATAAATATAAAAAATTTGGACACATCGATAGAAATTGCAAAGTACTAGTTAATCAAAATAGACCTAATTAGAGAAGAAGTACACTAGTATGTCAGTTATACAGAAAAATTTGGTCACATAGCAAGATTTTTCAGAATGGACACAAGGAACATCAATAAGAAGAAACAATAACAAAAATGCTATAAGGAATGTTAGTAGCAACAACAGTCAGAAAGATGAATTGAGAGAACATGTGGAAGAATTAAAAGAGGTATTTTCCAAAGAAAAATATCCATCAAGTTCACATGTAGTATTAGAAGAGTAGTATTTTGATGCATATGATGAAAAATTAAGGTCAACTATTGTATGTGATTCATCCTATTTAAATTAAGTACATTTCTATTGAAGATCAAGAATCAGAAAGGTATAACTAAGGTTAGATACCAAGATAAGAGTTTTGAAGTTAATATGAGGTAAAATATTATGCATAGAAGCTACAATTAAGTGCACATATGATCTAGAGATAGCATAAAGTTATACAAATGAAAACAAGTCAACTAGTAAATAGAAATAATTGTTTATGGATTGAGCAGTTGTGCAATTAATGAGAAGTTTGTTTTGGTGTGATAAAATCCATATGAGAAATATTATGTGTATCATTTGATTGTGTGAACATTTTTGGATTAAGAAAAAAATAGGTTTTGAGGGGACCTTAAACCCCATACAAAAGCAAGAGATCAATGATAAAGAGTCCACCCAATTTTACAAGGACCAAGAATCTACAAAAACAACATCAAAAACTAGGTTTTACAAGGACCTAAAATCTACAAGTATAATTCTAACAAAAAAACTAGCTAGAAGTAAAAACATAGAAAAATAAAACTTGTATAGAAGTACAAAACTAGAACTAGAAACCCAAACTAGCGATCACCACCAACAAAAGAAAAACAAGAAAACCTTGTCATTGGAGCTCCTCCATAGCCTTAGTGAAATCTTTGGTAGAATAAAAAATTCCTTAAAGGAGATCTTCAGCAATAGAAATAGGGGCAACTTCAATGGCACTTTTAGTACTTTGCCTTATCCTTCTGTTAGGACCACTAGTCATCTTGGCATGCATAGGAGAGATAATTTCCCCATTGCTCCTCCTGCCCAAACTAATTGCCACCATACATAAAATGGTAGTTATCATCTTTGTCTATTTTTTGCTATCCTTGACTAGTTTCCTTAGGATAGCTTCATAGGGCATCAATTTCTCAGGAATATTCCCAATTTTCCCTTCAAGCTCAATTCTATTTTTCTTTTAATATTCATATTCTTCTACAACTCTTTAATAGTTTTCTTTAATGAAATTATTTCATTATAGAGCCATGTATCATCCTCCAAAGTCACATCTACCTTCATTTTAACTTTGTCAAGAAACAAAATCCTTCCACTAAAATTCTTCACCCCAGTCTCTCATTCACTCTTTAGCTCATGGTGACTAGATTCAATATAAGTCTCTTTTGGAGTAGCCTCTTCCTTCTTAGATTTTGTGTCCCCACCAATATAATTTTCTTTCTTATCAATCATCTAGTTTGCCTCAATAGTATTTGGCTTGTGGGTAGTAAGTATCATTTTATCAACCTTCTCAGTTTACATCTGACACCCTCTTCCTCTACTTCTTCATTTGTGTGTTTAATATCTATCACCTCAATATCTTTTTCCTTTGAAATAAAGGAACTATCTAGGTTCTTAATTTTAGCGGTTAGAGAACCTACATTACTCCCCATCCTACTTGACTTAGCTACTAAATCATCCTGACTATCTGAGTACCCTTCATTGTTTGAGCTTAAATCTCCACTCTTTGTTTCTCCTTGCTCTTCATTCTCATTCTCTTCTTTCATAGTGCCTTTTTCTTCTTATGAGTTTTCTTCTCTAATTTTGGGTTTATTCTTACTTTTCCTTTCTCCTTTAACCTTCATGTTTTTCTTTTTCTTTTTATTTTCCTTCTGACTAGGCCAGTTGCTATCTGACTTAGTATCCATGTTCTTAAACTTCTCAATTTTAATATTGTTCATTTTGATTTTTTTAACACTAGATTTATCCAAAGTCTCCTTCCCAAAAATATGCTTTCTTTTGCTAGTTGATAGAGAAAGCTTCATAGCATTCTCCCTACAATATTCCTCAATGAGAAGGACCAGTCCTTCATGAAGAACATGCCTAGAATATTTTTCCTATGTGCACTAAGGTTGTTTAAAAATGAGTACTTCAAGTAGAATGGAAAAGAAACCTATCCTTGTATCTAAAGTGATTTAAAAAAATAAAATAAAAAATTATTCACTCTTTTTGATCTCCTATCAAGGATAAAATACTCGCAAATGCATGACAGATCATCTTGCCACTGAACCTTAATCTAGTCAAGATCAAATAAGTCCCCTTCCTTCACCAATTTTCTTTCTTCTTTAGAGTTCTTCAAAAAAAAATTGAAGGTAGCATTTGATATTTTAGTCTCTTTTTAAAAATTTTACACCCACAATAGAGAGCCTAGTTATTTCCACAATAAAATCTTTCATAATATTCATAGAAACCCCATGCAAAGTTACAACATCCCTAGCCTAGTTTCAAAAAAAATCTTTAGTAATATGGGGTTTATAGCCATGCAATTTTTCAAGGTAATCAGTAACCTTACCTTTATGAAGAATGTTCGAGACTATCATTTTCTCCTTCCAATGCTTATAGTTTGTAGGTTCTTGCTTCCTTTGCTCACCACCCTATTTGAAACCTACTCCCATAACCAAACTCATACAATGAAGAAAAATGTTGCAAGAAAAGAAAAGAAATCTTTCTCATTACATTCTGAGATCAGCAACAATATGTGCCAATCTCATAAGGTAATAATCAAGAGGTACCTCAATGAAAAAAAAATACTACTATCATTATAGTTATAGAATCCTTCAATATTTAAAAAACTCAATAAAATTTTTCTTCCTTGCTTAGGTCATTCATCCATGAAAGGGGTCTATCTATGCCCCCAACTTTATTGGTAATCCAGTCGACAACCCTATTAACCTCATGGTAAATATGGGCTATAATTACTTTTTCATAATTATTAAGAAGAATTTTGATTTCTTCAATAATAATTTCAATATTAGAAGTAACTGAATAATTATTATTAAGCATATTAACAATATTCAAACAATCCCCTTCCAACCATAGTTTTCTAATACCAAATTCTAAAACTCTATGAATAGTAAACAAAGCTATTGTAACTTACACCCTATGCCTAGTAGACATGGCAATTGGAACAATAATTGCATCCACCACTCTACAGTTATGATCTCTAAGGACTCCTCCACACCCAAATCTCCCTAGGTTACTTTTAGCAGAGCCATCAAAATTAGCTTTAAGTTACCCATTTGGAGTTGATTTCCAAATGATTCCCTATCTTCTATATTATTTAAAATTTCTTTGTATCTCATTGGATGATTAATATCAAATTGACCAATATTAATTGTTATTTTGATTAAGAAATTCTTCCTTAAGATCCTTGAGGATTTTGTTCCCAAACACCCAAGAAAGACATTCTTTCTCTCTAAATATTCTATTATTTCTTTCTTTCTAGAGTCTCCAACATAGATGTGGAAGAGAATAGTTCCAAAGGGATTGAGCTAAAGAACTATTTGTGGGACATTTCTAGTAGAGAAAATAATCCATAAGGTTACTAGTTTGAACCAATTGAAGATTCCAGTACTCCAAAAGGATGTTCTACACTATGTAAATACACCATAGAAAAAGGTGATCACTATCTTCATTAGGCTTTTTACAAAGAATACATCTATTACCTATATAGATACCCCTTTTATGGAGATTTTCTATAATTTAGATTTTATTTTCAAGAGCAATCCAAAAGAAAATTTTGATCTTATGGATTAGACCCTTTCTCCAAGCATTTGACCAAGGAGGGAAATTTGCATTAGAATCAGATTTGAAGATAGAGGCCACTTTATAATTTCCACTTGGGTCATAGCCCCATACAAGGGATTCTTCTTTATCCCCTTTAAGTTAGAAGGCATTGAGAGCAATTTTGAATAAACAACAGGTTGGGGCTAATCTCCATAAGACTCACCCACCCACCATTCCTCCAATATTTAGAAACATAACACCCTTAAGATTGTTTGCTTCTTTCAATAGAAAAGACATCAAAATAAAACTGATTCAATGAAACATCTAGAATCTAAATGTCCTCCCAAAACTTCACCATTCTGTCATTTCCCAATTTCCATTTGCATCTTTGTTGAAGAGTTTCTTTTACTCCTTGAACAACATTCCATATAGAAAAAGAATTAATAATCCTAGGATTATTCAAATAGTCAAAGAGAGAACATGCATTTTAAAGATATTTGTGCTTCCATATAGTGCTCCATTCTTTATCTTCCTGATGAAGTCTTCACCTTTACTTAGTTAACATAACTTTATTCATATTATTAGTTTTCCTAATACCAAGTCCCCCTACACATTTAGGCTAAAAAATATTATGCCATGCAATTAAAGGAAATATTTTTCCTTCTTCCAATCAGGTCCATAAAAAATTCTTTTGGATCTTATCAATTGCCTTTGCATATTTCCCTAGAATGTTAAAGAGGCTAAGGGCATAGGTAGGAAGGCTTTGGAGAGCTGACTTAAGAAGGGTAACTTTACCAGCATGATTGAGCCTATTTCCTTTCCAACCTACCAATTTTTTATTGAACTTCTCAACAAGATTCTCACAAATGGAATCAGGGGGTTTTTTACCCAGAGGAAGGCCAAGATAAATTCTCAAAAAATCACCAATAGTAGAACCCAAAATATTGGAAATCTTCCTTTGCCTACGTAAAGGAGTATTAAGGAAGAATAATGAACTTTTATCCTAATTAACTAGTTTCCTTGAAGCATCAGAGTACAAATTAAGTGCCCTTTTAAAGCATCTCACCTCCTTTACCATTGCCAATCCCATAAAATATTATCATCACAAAATTGTTCGTGAGAGAAAGTTAGATGATGAGAAGAAGGATTTATGCCATTTATATATCCCTTTTCCAAAGAGCCCTGATATACCTTCTAAACATTCAATCATAATAGTAAACAAACTTAGAGATATAGGATCTCCTTGCCTTAGCCCTCTAAAAGGTTTGAAAAATCTAGTGCAGACCCCATTAACCAAAACAACCATAGAAATCATAGTCACTAATTGAGATATCAATTTCAAGCATCTATCACCAAAACCAAAAGTCTTCTGAACTTTGAAAAGAAACTTCATTCTACTCGTTCATAGGCTTTTGCAATATCCATGTTCATCAAAAAACCCTAAGTTTTAGAAGATGCCATAGAGTGAATATTTCCATGCACCACACTTATAGAGTTCAAAATTTTCCTTCCCAAAACAAAACCATTTTGTTGTTCAGATATCAGATTCATAAGAATCTTTAAAATATGTATAGTAAAAAATTTAGAGATAATTTTGTAAATCAAATTGCAAAGGCTAATAGGTCTAAAGAGCTCTGGAACATCTGCTTCCACTTATTTTGAAATCAAGCATAAAAAGGTTGGATTTATCTCTTTAAGATTTTTTCTAGCTTTATAGAACTCCTTAACAGCATTACAAACATCCTTCCAAGCCACCTCCCATAACAACTAAAATAAAAATATAAAAAATGCATCTGGGCTAGGGACTTAGCCCCTTCAAAAGTTTGAATAACCTCAAAAATCTCTTTCTCAGAGGGAATAATAGTTAACCCATGATTTTTCTCTTCAGATTTTTTTTAGGAATAGATCCAAGCAATTCTTCCTAGTTAATTCTATCAATATTTTTATTAGTAGATCGAAGAGAAGAAATAAAGGAAAGCATTTCATCAACAATCTCCTTTCTTTAGTCAATTTATTCAGACCCACCTTAAGTTTAATTAGTCAATTGGCAGCTCGATATTTCATTGTAGTCAAGTGAAAAAGTTTGGAGGTTCTATCTCCTTCTTGAATCCATATCACTCTAGACCTATGCCTCCAAAAATATTCTTCCTTTGAGACAATATTGTGAATGTTGACCAATTTTTCATTTCCTTCAGCAAGAATGACCTCAAAATAACCTTCCCTCTAAATTCTATCTTGAATGTCTTTTATTTCCATTAATACATTGGTTTTTTCCTTAAAGATATCTTGGCTAGGCAATAGAGAGGTGTCCCTTCTACATTTAAATTCTACCAACTTTTTCATATTTGAGCAAAACTTGGGAGTTGGGTCAACATTTTTTCAAATCTAAATAAAAGTTTTTTTTTTCCTTAATCAAATCTACCAAAAAAACTAGGGGAAATGGTCAGAAGCCACCTTAGATATATGAGATAAGGAGCAAGATAATTCTTGAACCTAACTAGGAGAGATAAGGATCCTATCCAAGTGAGCTTGAATACAATTCTTTCCTACTCTCTTATTTGTCCAAGTGAAAAAAATTCCTTGAAGATCCCTTTCCATCAACCCTTCTCCATTAATAAAGTCCATCAGGTCCAATCTACCATTAAGATGGCTTGGATTAGCTCCCATTTTTCATGTTCATAGAGAGGAACATTAAAGTTCCTAAACATAACCCAACTACCATTATAATTTATAATTTTTAAGATTCAACAATCTATTCCAAAACTTTTTCCTCAAATTTTTACTATTATGGGTGTAAATATTAACTTGATTCTAGTTGATACCCAAATGTAGATAGTGAAACTTAACCACTAAAAAGTTCTTATTAGAATCAATAAGTCATCCAAAAACAACATCTTGATTCCACATAATTAAAGTCCCCCTTGAAGCCCCTTCAGAACCACTAGCAAACACATCATAGTTTTTAAAGAATCTTAACTTTTTCACTTTGTGTTAGTGTAGTTTTTTATTTTTCCTATTTTGCTAGGTTTTTTCCTACACTTTTAATAATCTCACTTACGTTAATAAAGTATGTCTTATTAGGTGAATGGTTATGAGGTGTCACCTTCCTACATGTGAGCATCCATTAGCTATCTTGGGAAGATATTTTTCTATCTTTAGTCTAATAGATGGTTGCTCCTCATTGGTTGGTGTTGCCACCTCCTCCCTCTTCCTAGCCTATATAAGCATGCTACCTGGCTTGTATTTGCATCTCTTGTTTTTGCATCCTCTTAATGCTATTTTGCTTCTAGAATTTTCATTTCTCTCTTGGATACTAACTCTGTGTTGCTATTTTGATTTTGTATCATTTTCAAACATTGTTTAGATATTTATTCTTTGCACTAGTTTTCTGGGTTATTAATCTTTTCAGATTCTAACATGGTATCAAAGCTTTTCTATGTTCAAGAGTAGATTTTAGTTTTCTTATTTGAGAGATTCAAGGGGGGGGGGGGGGGGGCTAATAAATCTTATTGTAAATTTTTGAAAAATTCAGTATGTTTGGCTTTCATTTTACCAAGATCAAAGATTGTCATACAAGTTGCAAAACTGGGGTTTCAATCTCAAATCTAACAACCAACTTGCATATTTGATGTTTTCAATCAATATTGCAGGTTCCAGCATGCCATTTATTGACTTAGGTAGCTGATTCAATCTTTTGATGATGTTTTTTGGTTGTTGGGGCCATTTTTTGTTGTTAAAGGCATCAGATTTACACTACAGCTACATCTTCTATACATTAGCAAGAAAAACTCTTTGTAGGTTTTGTTTGCAGCCCCAAAAAACCATCTGGGTATCTTTTGGATTTTGCATGCAAGCTATATATTTTGTAGAATCAAGCATGGAAAGCTACAGCTATACCCCTCTCTGTTGGCAGTCGTAAATTTGAATGCAATTTTCAAATGTCTCGTTCTTACTCATACGGACTCCAATTTTGATAATTCTTTTTATGACCTTGGCTACTTTTTTGTGCTCTATCCACTAGTGGAGTTGTCTTTTGATTTTCATGCATAAATTTTTCAAAAATTGTAGATTCTTGGTCATAACTGTGCACAGTTCTCATTTTGGAAACTTTGAAGGATCATAACTTTCTCATATGACCTCGTATCGAGGGGATTCTTTTTTTGAAAGTGCATGATTTTTTGAGTAAATCATAGTGGTGCTATTTGTTTTCTTTATTATTGTGTCTAAGTTTCACTTTCAGCATATCCTCTTCATGAGGGTTTGTAATGCATTGAAATCAAGACCACTAAGTATTTCTTTCTAGTGGTAGTTGTAAACACACTAAATAAAGTGCCAAATCATATTTCTTTTTTTTTTTGGGGGCGGGGGGGCAGGTTCTTTGATTGAGTAAAAAGGGGGGGGGGGGGGGGGGGGCGCATTTTCGTGGCTAGGTTCTCTTTTTTTTAACCTGTTTTCTCTGCATTTCTTCATCATGGATCAAACAAATATGCCCATCCTAACTCCATACAATTACTTTGAGTGGAAATCACACATGAAAATTCACTTAAGGAAAGCTAGATTAAATAGGATAACTATGGGACTTGAAACTGAACCTGATAAAGATGAAGATAATCCTAAGTGGTTTAACAAATGTGATGAGGCATATGGAACATTATGTTTGTCTATTTCTCCTGACTTGCTATTTCAAATTGAGTCTTTGGATACACCAAATGAAATATGGACAAAGCTAGAAACACTATTTGGCACACAAGATTCAATGAGGGGTCATATGTTGGAAAATGAATTAATTAGTTTAAGTCTAGGAATTTCAACACAATCCAAGATTTCTTCACCAAATTGAAATCACTAAGGCTGTAGTTAAAACAATGTGGAATTGAAAAGAAAGATGAACAACTAGTATTCTCTCCAAGCTAAGTTTAGAATATTATGTGTTTGTCTCTACCTTCTATGCTACTAAGGGTGCACTTGGTACTCAATTCACCATGCCATCTTTAGATGATTTTGCTATCAATCTCACTCAAGAATAGGACAAGCTAATCCACATGGGAACTCTTAAGTCCTCTAAGTCACATGCCTTAGCTGCCAACCAAGGCACAAAAGAAAAAAAAGAACAAAGTAGTAACAAAAATAGTAAGGATGAGAAACAAAATAATAGTGAGGAAAAGAAGGATCAGATACCAATTGCTTCAAAAGCAACTATTGATACCTCATCCTCTAAGGGTGATAAGCCTAAGAAAGAAAAGGTTAAATGTGCCTATTGTAAAAGACCCGGTCATGATGAACATAAATGTTTTAAGAAACAAATTGATCACTTGACATACATTTTTGAGAGGAATAATATTAGTGTTCCTGAGTCTATCAAACAAAGTTCTAATGAAGGGTCTAACAAGGCAAACAAAAACAACAAGGGGAAAGGAAAGGGTAAGGCTCTTGTTGCAGTTTCTTCCTCACCATCTACTTGGGGTATTGATTCAAGTGCTTCACACCACATGGCTTCATCTAAGGAAGAACTTGCGTCCTTGGAGCCATGTACTATGCCTTCTATTTTGATGGGTGATGACACTCCCATTGAGTTGTGTGGGAGAGGGTCTATTGATGTGGGGGATGGCACATTTCATGATGTTCTTTGTATACCCTCATTATCAACTAATCTCTTGTCAATATACCAGATCACTCACAAAGGTTTAGGCAAGCGGGTTGAGTTCACTCCTGATTCAGTGGAGATACGTGAGTTGCATAGTGATTCGGTAGATGCTGTTGGGAGGGAAGATCATCAGTCATGACTCTATCTATTTTATCACTTTGTTCCTAATCCTCCTTCATCTATTTTGCTCACTCACTTTAATGATGTGAGTAAATTATGGCATGAGCGGTTTGGCCATCTTAACTTTCACTATTTTCATGAGCTCAACCAGCAGAGCATGGTCACAGGGTTGCCTTTAGTTCAATTCTCAGGAGGTGTTTGCCAAGGTTGCATTCTTGGTAAGCATCCTAAGGAAAAGTTTGACAAAAGTAAGGCATGGGGAGCTTCACAGATACTAGAGTTAGTTCACAGTGACTTGGCTGGTCCATTTCAACATCCTTCTTTCAATAGGGCCCGATATGTCCTCACATTCATTGATGACCTTTCTTGATATACATGGGTGTACTTTATCAAACAGAAGTCGGAGGTATTTGATCATTTTCAAGACTTCAAAAAAATTGTAGAAAAACAATCTAGGAAAGCCATCAAGGTTTTGTGCACAGACAATGGTGGTGAGTATGTCAACCATCGATTTGGAAGATTTTGCACTTTAGAGGGGATTGATTTATAGCATTCAATTCCATACAATCCTCAAAAAAATGGTGTTGCAAAATGGAAGAATAGATCCTTGAAGGAAATGGAAAATTGTATGATTCACTCTAGATCTCTTGCACCACAGTATTGGACAGAAGCCATTAACTGTGCTTATTATATCCAAAACTATGTTCCTCATCGAGCCTTGAAGGGAGTTACTCCTTTTGAAGCTTGGAGTGGTCAAAAACCATCAATTAAGCACTTTCAAGTTTTTGGCTCCCCTCACTAATACATTAGGGGTCAATTTGCGATGGCAAGAAAATGTAATGTGTTTTTGGCTTTTTTTTTCAATTTTAGCCCGATTCCGTGACAATTGCGACGGAAGAAAATTTTATGTGATATTTTTGGCCCTTCTTTTTCAACTATAACTCAAAAATGTTGCAATTGCGATGCTAATGAGATATAAGAGAAAAAAAAAAACCAAAAAATGTTGGTCATTTGAAAGAAATCGACACAGGGTTCTTTGAAAAGGAAAGGCATGAGACTTCAGCAGCATTGAGAGGGGTAGAGACTCGCATTTGCTAACTGCTTGCTTGACCTACTATATTCTATGGGGATCTCTACAGAAAAAGGGCCAAGGGAAACATTTAGAGGAGGATGATGGCAAGGTGCAAAACAAACAAACCCATTACTCTTAGAATCCTTTTTTCTCCAATCATTATTATTATTATATATATGAAGTAGAAAATGGGAGGAGACACAACCATACTAGATGTAAATTATCTCCTGGCTGCCAAAAATGTGGTGGGCTCAAGCTATTTGCAATTTATCTTCCCATGTCCCGTAGATGGTCATGCATTCTCACTATAACTGTAAATGTTTGTCATGAATGCCCTTTCATTTCTTGAACAAGACACTTGTTTTTAAGTGTTTCCATTGCATGCTGAGAGCTCCATGCTGATGCCTCCCATTCTTGCATGGCAGTGTGCTTGGATTTGTCAACAAAAAAACATGTGAAATCCATGAAAATTTGTTGTTCCTCATAGTCCAATGCATCAAAGCTTATTTTAAGGCTTTGGTGTATGTCTCGAGGCAATGTCTTGGTAGCTTTATTCAATTCTAACCTCCAATAATTCTAATCTCTACCATGAACATGATTGCCAAGAACTTGAAGTGATAGAGGTAATCCTCTACATACATTCAAGAAGGAGTTAACCAGATTCTCATTATCCTCAGCTAGACAAGATTGTCCAAAGGAATGCCAATAGAACAGCTCTCTGGCATTGTCTATATCCACCCCTTTTAGATTATAAGCAACACTAATTTCTGCATTTATAAGCACCCCCACATCATGAGTTGTAACTATTACAAGGCTATAAACCAACTTCTTTACAATTTCTATTATAAGTAGAGCATCTAACTGCGGTAGGTGATCAATATTATCTAGAACGATTAGGAATCTTAGCCTATTGCTCCTATCTAGGTAATTCACTATAAGAATTTTTCCTTCCTCTGTAGATTGAAAATGGAATGGATCTATCTGGAATAGATCTTTGATGAATTTCATTTGTAAAGAAGAAAAAATTATATTTCCATAGGCTTCCCTCACATCGAACAGAAAACATGCTTGCTCATATTGGGAGCATTTTTGGTTAAACAACTCTTTGGCAAGAGTTGTTTTGCCAACCCCACCCTTTCCATAAATGTTGAAAAACTAAACCTTCTCTTTGTTGCCTTCATTCATCTGGCACAACCTCTCAAAATCTTCCACAAGCTGATCAAGGCACACCCTTTCAAAATCTTTCACAAGCATGTGAAGTCCCACTAGGTATTTGGCGACATGCAAAGATCTTTTTGTTTCAACTTCTCTTTGGACAGCTGACACTATATTTTGGATGTCACTAATACTTTATGAAAGAAAAGATCTTGATAAGAAATTTTTTTGGCTTGCTAAAATATAGTATTTTTTTATATGAAAAAATGTCCAATAACCAAGCATAATGGAAACACAGAGATCTTGTTAATAAGCTATGCTTACAGACACTACCATGTAGCTTACTATTTAGAAATATGTAAGCAAATGATTTGATTACAACAAAAATTACGTAAACATATTTTTGTAGCATATTAATTTAGTAGTTTAAAATATTAATTTTATAAATCTATTGATCCCCCCAAATTTTAATTAGAGCTTTTTTCTAATTAATATATTTTCTGCTTCTTAAATGCATGGAAAAGTTAGTGTAATGAATGCTAAGTATAGCATTCATTTTCATGAGAGGTTCTTCTGAACCACTTCTGGTGAAACATGGGTCAACGAGTTTACTCAAATATTATATAGTTTTATTAAAGAATAAATATGTTTTGAAGGGATCTAAAATACTTTTTATAGACACATTGGATTCCAATCGTCGCAAAAAGGATTACAACAGTCAGTCACAAGTTGTTACAACAAATTGTACCCTAATACACAATATTGATAAGTTTAAAGCCCCCTCTCATAAGAACCTACACATCACAATGCATCTTTATAGTCTCTCCATACCAATTGCACTCTCAATAGTAATGAAGTAAGTGGAGCCTTCTAAGACTCACTCATTGTCATCAACATAATAGCCATTAACTGAAACATTCCCAAAACTTGAAAAATTCAACATCGATAACAAATGATCTGGCATTATAAGAACAACATAATGCTTGACGAACAATAGTAACCATCACCCTAATTTTTAGGGCATGTGATTCCTTCTACAAATACCCAATTTTTATTCAGAAATAAATAAAAAATCATTGCCATTTGAAAAAATCAAAAATAGAAAAGATTCAATTTATTTGGCACCTTTAGAGTTGTAATACTAGTTTTCAATGGCGACATCTTCTTCATCCATATCCTCATCAAAATACTTGAATCCATAATCCATTTCGTCCATGTCTAAAATGATCCCTGTCAAAAAAAGACACTTATTGAATTAGGGCTTTATTCATTAAAAATCAATTGAAGAATTTTTGCACAGAGGGTTTCAATGACTTTCTCATTTGCACTAGCCACAATAATTGAATTATAAGATGGAAAGAACAAAAATATGCAAGGATTTTCAACAGTACCTGACATTCTAAACAGTCAAGCAACAAAAGAATCGAACAATAGAGAATAAACAAATACAGGATATTTCGATAAGAAATCGTTCTCTGTTATAGTTATTGTTGATGCTGCTTAGAAAACCTGCAATTTATAACAGTTAATGAAAACTCAAGGAGCTGAGACTTTAGTGAGCCCAAGCTACTTTATAACCATCACATAACAAAATTAATTAATTTAATCCATATATATAAAGAAGACATATTTGTTCAACCAAACCTAGCAAATACGATTATATCAAGGGCAAGATGAATATGAAGATTGAATCAAAAGTTAAATTTGATTGCATATTGAGATATGCTTTTGAAAAATAGTGTCATTTCAATACAAAAGGTGCCTCATTATGAATCCACATGCAACAGTGATAGCCACCAAAAGAAAAATATTAAATGATCAACAGAAGTGGCTAACCTACATTTACCCCATGGAAAATTCGCATTCACCATAGGTTATTTGCAACTGGTAAAGTGGGAAAGATATAACTAAGCAGTCAAAGAGTCAGAAACTAGATTACCAACCAATTTTCTTCCTTTTACTTGGAAATTAATCTTTTGTCTTCTAACATTGTGAATCAAGGAGCTATTATAAACTTCTCCATCCTTGTGAGATTGTTAGATAATACTAAAAACTGATGCTTGGGCATTGGTCCCTTGGCGTTATCTGGCACAAAAGAATCCAAGACAGAAACTATTACTGGTATTAATTTGATACAGTTAATATCTAGGATAAAGTGATGATTTTGAGAATGATATATGGGACATGACTTATCATGGTAATATATATTATCTGTGGATGGAAAGTATATTCAGTCACCATGATATTATTGCATCTACAGTGTATCTACAGTAATAATCCAGATTTATTGAAGGAACAATTCAGGGTATCATTAAATCACAACAGTGAGGAAGTATCTATATTGGGTGTGGTCTAAGATGAATCTTTATTGGAAAGTATTTCCTTTGATAGAGTCAAAGTGTCTAATCAAATATTATGATAATATCTACAATGAAAATTAGACAATCATTTTACATTTAAACCATAACCATATTAATGCAAACAATTGTAGTTCATATGTTTCAACATATTCAACTTGGTAAATAAGGGAAATAAATAACAACAGTTTCACCAAAATCTCAATGCACCAAATATTGGAGATAAATAGACACGACTTTGAGTAGCCAAAAATGGACACTGAGTTGTTATGTTGTCAGATGGAGCAATGAGGTCCCAAGTTGAAGGTGGGCATGAAGGTGCTTCCATGAAAATTAGGCATCCATATGGCTTACCCCTACAAACTGAGCTTGCCACATTATTCACATGTACAAATCCACTGATCACATGTATTTCCATTCTTATTATTTTTAAGCTTGGTCATGCTACCCTCTAGTAAACACAAAACTCGATACCTATTTTTGAGAAAATTTCCTTTACTAAGCATCTCTATTTTATTCATAAATAAATGAATGTTGTAATTTGGTATACTAGTTAATAAGAGGAAATAGTTAGTTCAATTCAATCCCCCATTAAATTTGAAACTAAAGGCATAATTATTTAAATCTAGATTGACTTTTACAAAATAAAACTAAAACTAAAATAAATAAGATTTGAACTATAATAATATACTAATTTGTGACATTCTAGAGTTACTCCCACACATGACATGTAACCTTTGTGATGAACGACTAAACTAGAGCTTAAAAAAACATGGGTCATCCACCGCTCTCTTCCAAATCCATTGGTACCACTACACACCCCTGATTCACTCTCTAGAATAAATTGATATTAAAAAAAAAATTGCAAATAATTCCAATCCAAAATTTGCAAATGGATAGAATATAAATTCACATAATCATAATATAGCTTAATGGGTCAAGACTACTATCTCCAACATAAGCAACAACAACAAAATGCATGATTGCATCAAATGCATTATTTTTAAATATGTTATCAACTTGACTTTTCTTTTAAAGGCTCTCATGCTGAATTGTAACAAATGGTGAGCTCAATAAACAATAATCTCTTAAATTCAAATGAATTAACATCATTTCTCAATTTAAATACAACCATTTTCTCACCCAAGTCAACATTTATGAAATGCAACTAGTTAGAGTTCAAAAATCATTTTCATAACACACGTACAACTCCTATATTTACCAAGATAAATTGTCCTACAATTTAGTAAATATTAAATTAACTCCTCCACCATCCTTGAATTCATTGAAAGATACAAGAGGATTTGTTACATAAATTTCAAATTATGTAGGGGAACATAATTCAGTTTAGGAACTTCAAATTACCAAAAAAAATTGTTGCTTGGCTTGTTTGACAAGGGGCACTAACTATAGTATTTCTTTGTATCATCATGCTTAAAGTAGACATGTACATTGTTTGCCATTTGAGGCTATATCTAAATTATGGGAGGAAAAATATTCGTATCTGAATGGGGAGATTAGAAAGCTGACCAAAATTTGTCAATCTATTTGTAATTTATCTTAATTTTTTGACTGTGTTCAAGAATTATTTTGTTTTCTTGCAATTTTAGGTATGTATTTTAAAATGAATGTCTGAGAAAATATTGAAATGCAAATGTATGGAATTATTTTACAGATCTCTTTGATTACTTGCCACTGACAGCCCTCATTGAAAGCCAGGTAAAGAAAAAGATATTATACACTATTTTGTTGGTATCCTGTGCAACACAACAAACTTGTTCTTACTATAAGAAATTTTTCTTTTCTTTTGTTTTATTGCAGATCTTCTGCTTGCACAGAGGTCTCTCCCCATCATTGGACACACTTGATAACATATGAGCTTTGGATCGCATACAGGAAGTGCATCTATACACATAAGTATAATGTTCTGTGCTGCATAGATTTAAAAAGAAGATCACAACCATAACATTCAGTTCTATGCATGATAGTGTCTTAGATCTGGTTTTATGTAGTGTTCTCTATTAGAAGAATTTTTTGTCCTGGTTACTAAATAGTTTCTATTTGAAAGTATTTTGGTTGTACTAGCTATGTAGTGCCCCACCAAGGAACCCTTGGAACTAAGCGTAAAACATGCAGGGGATTTTTTTAAAGCAATTGCATCATTACACACTTAAATTAGGAAAATAATGCTAACAACATGAACAAAAATGAACAAAAAATCACTATCACTTTGTGCTTGTGTGCAAACAGTTGTAAACACCAGCATCTACATGTGAAAATCTACAATCTCACTTGTTTCCTATTAAAAGAGCCTCCTATAAATTCACCATACCCTTGATGGTGTGTTAAATTTTGTGCAATGATGATGAAATTACTGGAAAAAAGAAGTTGAAATAGTGGCCTAGAGATGATATGTAAATCTTTGGGTCATGCAATAATAAATGTGGCATGGATGAGCATCGATTTTTCTTCGACTTCATGCCAACCACATAAAGGACAATTTTCTTGGAACCTTCAAATTGAATCTAGTAGTTGTAGGGTCAAATCAAACTATCAATGAAGCTCTAAGTTGTTTAAGAGGATAGGTTGGACCTGTGGTGAAAAATGTCACAATTCTGGGTACATTGGTGCATTTGGGAACTTTCTACATGCTGAAATGAAGATTTGAGGGATTTTGGAGTGCATTCAAACCTTTTTGGGTGAATATAATACAGACATCAACACCAATCAATATAATCAAATGGAACTCAGATACAATCGATGAATAATGTAGATGTTGAAGTTCTAAACCATCCAAATAGCCCTAATAATTGTTGGACCTAATTTATTGCCAACCACTATAGTGTTCAGCATTTAAGGTTTGATTCTTCACAAATGGCCATTCACATCAATGCATTTTAAAAAATATATCACGCCTCCAAGAGTCTACCTTTGATAAAATGTGACTGAAATATTTCTCCAAATAATAGTATCTCCAATGTTGTTAGACGTTGAATATAATTTTAGGCTACTAAAGTTATCAACTTACATAAATGCCAAACATTGGAAGTATGGGGACAATATAATAGATCACGCCTTAATTCCTTGCCCCGCGTAGAAAAATCTAATATTGGACCCTTCTACCATTTCTTGTCTATTGTATTCTAAGTTCCATGGAAAATCAGTTTCATACATATCATTGAAGGAAAAGAGCTTCTAGAAGTCTTTTCACTGCCTACTCTAAGGAGCATGCTCAACACATTGAACAGTCTCAAACTCTAAGAAGTCAACATCCCCTTTAGCATTGTTAACATTTATGCCACCAACTATGAAAAGAACATTGTTGGAATCTCTTCAAGTATGCTAAAACCATCACATGCCTAAATAGTTCTAATTTTTTTTGGAAAAAAGGAAGTTGTCAAGTGAAGAATCTAAATGGTGAATCACTGACAGATATTATGGATTCATCTAAACATGGTTAAATCCCTCCTATCAAAGGAAAATATTCTTGGACCAGTAAAGATCTGGCAAGCAATTCATTGCCAAAAAACCAAGATCTTGCATGCTCTATCATTAAACTAAGCAATGTAAATTTATAATTTGTCTTCTAGCAAATGCAAGCTGTAGCACTAAATAGTCTAGAATATAAGAGATGACATTTAAATACTCATTATTATCCAATCAAAATTTGGTTAGATATGTCTTAAGAATTTGAAATGGAGGCAATAATTCTAAGAACTCCAAATTTTGAACTAAGACTTAACGAATGGAAAAATGGCTTCACACTACCTATTGCCTTTCAACATGACAATTCATATGCATGTTGAAGAATGGAATTAATAATTGAAAAATCTTCCTAAAATTAATAATGCCGAATTCTAATAATTAAAATTTAAAAATGCAGTCTCCTATTTTTTTAGATATTATTGCAAAGATCATTCACACCAGTCCAAGATATCAGCATCACCCTTTACATAACAATAAAGGGACATTTGGATGGCGTAATCATTCTTATGTATTCAAATGTTAGGACATTGACCCTTTCATATTTGATCACCATTTAAACCATCATAATAATAATGTAATTAAATATATGCATTTAAATAGCATTTAAACAAAAACAATGAGTATATATCAAATCTTTGAACCAGATAATAACAAAGCATTATCAACAACAATATGTCAACAAATCAATAACTAGATAATTTATGTGATGTCATTTAATATTTCTTGGTAAAGCTTGTAAATTTTGTTCCTTTTTCCATGTCATGTAATATGTCTTTCCTTGTAGCTTATATGTTTTGAAATTGCTGTTAGGCCTTGTAGCTTGTATAATTTGATTGCTGGAGAGCTTCTACAGCTAAGCAAGAAGGTCGTTGCATGAGTTATAGCCGCACACTCAGGTATGAAAATTGTATATTTTTTAATCTAATGTATATTTTAACTAGACTTTTAGCTTATATGTTTTGAAATTGATTTTAGTGTCTTAATGTCATAAGGTCTCTTGAAATAATACCTTCAGGTAGTTGGTCAAAGTTTTACAAATAATCTTATCCACAAATTTGCCTATACCAATTGACTGAATGTTATAAAAGGTGATTGGGTTAAATGTCTTAGGAATAAAGTCAATTAAGAAAGTATTTTTAAAATATTAAAGTATTTAGCCAAGTCTAAGAAGATTTGTGTACTTTCAACAGTTTTTCTTAGTTTGTGAAATTTGTAGACCAAAGTTTTCATAGCCCAATTCTCGCTTCCTGTGAAGAATGATCATGTCAGATACTATAAGTGAAGAACAAAATAGGGAGACAATCGATAGATTGTGGTCTAACTTGAAAAGAAAAGGTGATGGAAAATGTTATTGTCCTTGCAAAATTTGTAAGGGCTTAAACAGTAGAAGACTGCTAATCAGAATAGTTAAGAGACATTGTAGGGAGAATGGTCACACTGAAGGGTGGCATGACTATCATCCACTGGTAAGTTGTTCATTATATCATTTTAACAATTTATATACATATGAAATCACTTGATGATTAGTTGATGATCATGGTTAATTTATGTTGATCAATTTTGTATAGGTTGATCTCCCCAGGGAAGTACATGATATGAACCACAACAATCCAAAGAATATGGTTTTTGAAGTGGAGGAACATGGAGGTGTGAATATCCAAGGTGAAGATAATGATCTCATGGAAGATGACGATCATGTGCTAGAAAACAAAATTGAAGATGATGGTATAAATACATTGCTCCATGACACATTTAGTCCAAGCATATCTGATCATGATGATGATGATAGCCTCAATGTACCTCTACTTAAGAAGGCATACGAGCCCCTATACAAAGACTCCCAAACAACTCTTCTCTCTATTGTATTGTTGTTGTTGAACTTGAAGGTTATGAATGGTTTATCCAACATAACAATGTCACGTATGTTAAGGTATGTCATATATGTCTTTATAGTTAACAAAGGGTGAATAATGTACCACTAATATTGTTTATATTAACAACTTATATTTTTTGCTGAAGATTGATAGGCGAGTTTCTGTTACCACCATCAAACATTCTACCTTGCTCATATCAAGAATTATCTACTGTTATGAAAGATATTGGAATGGAGTATAAAGCAATACATGCTTGTCCCAATGATCATATTATATATTATAAAGAACATGAATTTGCAACACAATGCCCTGTATGTCATATGACTAGATATCAAATAGATCGACTAACAAAAAAGGTGCCTCAAAAGGTTATTCGTTACATCCCCATTATTCCACAGATGCGACAATTATTTAGGTGTAGTAGCTTGACTCAATTTATGGATTATAATGCATGCAATAGAATTCAAGATGACATTATTCAAATCCCTGTGGATGGTTCAAAATTTATGCACATAGAGGAAAAGTGGCAACACTTCAAAGAAGAACCTCGTAATCTCAGGCTTTCATTCGTAGCAGACAGTGTCAATCCATTTGGAGAGATGAGATCTATTTACTCAGTGTGGCCTGTGTTTGTTATCAACAATAATATTCCTCCATGGATGTCAATAAAGAGGGAGCACATTGTGTTGGAAATGATTGTTCCAGGTATCTTATCATTTGATAGTTATTAATTTACATGTACTTACAAATCTTGCAGTAAAACGTTCACAATAATTATGTAACGTTATTGTTCATTCAAGTAGGTAAATATCAAGTTAAAGATATGAATGTATATATTGAGCCTCTTATCGACGAGTTGGTGGAGTTATGGAGCAGTGTCACTATGTATAACGTGTCTAGACCAATAGGACAAAGATAATTTCAATTATGATGCCCCAAGGCTAACACATTTTTGTGGTATGTTATAGTGAATTCAAGTTGTGCACGATAATTCTAATTATAAAAATCAACATATTTAATAATCTAATTATATCATTATCTTGTAGGTCTTCAAACAAAGGGAAAATTTGCATGTCCAGTTTGTGGTCCAAAGATGAAATCTCGTCATTCAAAAAGTTTAGGAAACAAGGTGTTTGATGAGTGTAGACACTTCCTCCACCAGAATCATAAGTATCGAAGTACGAAAAAACATCTTTTCAATGGGAAAGAAGAGACTACATCAAAGCCACGAAGAATGACACCTCGCCTATGGAAGTTGGAATATAATAGAATTAATCATCGAGGTAATGTTGTTCCACCTAATGGTTTATGTTTGTAATTTATATATTTCTATTGTGATTTTTGTTTACTAATTGTGTAATTGATGATCGTGAAGGTTGTCAAGGTAGTACTAACAACCTTCCAAAGGGACTAAAAAGCTATCCTAGACAATTTAGTAGGTTTAAATACTACGAGCACTTACAAATTGTGCATTTATTTGATACTATGCATATTGGAAAGAATATAACAGAGACATTGTGGAAAATATTGGATGGAAGGCGTGATAAAGAAAAAATTGTCAAAATTTGCAATGACATTCATGAATCCAATCATGCATTGAAGAATTTCATTCACTCAAATAGCAACAGAGATCAGATTAATACAAGTTCCCTTCCTTGGTTATTAACAGAGAAACAAAGTGATGCCATAAAAGAAGTCATACAAAAAATTTGATTTACCATAGGATTTGCTGCGAACATAAACAATCTCATTAAAAAAAAAGTGAATTTGGGCTAGGGCTCAAAATGCATGATTGACATACTTTCATCAAGGTAAGTTATGTTCTTCTGTATTTACAGTATATTCATAAACTACGTGTACTGTTCATTATGTAATGTTAGAAAACAATGAAATGATTGGTTTATAATTACTGCAGTACATGCTTCCTCTATCTCTCCCAGAGCCCTTCAACAATAACATCAAACAAGTGATATATGATCTTGGAAAATACATGAGGTAAGCAATAATATCTATTCAATTTGTTGTATATATTAATTATATTTGTGATTTTTTTTTCTTGCTATGTAATCTATTGTATATTATTTTGTAAAGTCTCGTATCTATATATTTTTTGTGACTTGAATCTCTTAATGTAGGTGGTTGTCATCAAAAGAAATCCATAAAGAAGATATAAACTATTGGAAGAGAAGAATTCCTCATTTATTGTGTCAAATGCAAAAGTGTCTACCTCCAACTTTTTTCAATGCATAGGAACACTACCTCATACACCTAGTTGAGGAGATTGAATTGTGTGGACCTATACACAGTAGGTCAATGTGGATGGTTGAGAGGCACTTGAAATATTTGAAGGCTTTGGTTCAACAAAGAGCACATCCTGAGGGTTCTATGGTAGAGGGATATATGGTATACCATACTATGGTGTACATTACTAAATATCTTCCTAAGTTTGCATCAAATATCGATGTAGATCACATTTGGGATCTCGAGCCTTTTAAAAAATTAGAAGGGGAGTACTTGATGGGGAAAGGTACATTGAGGAAAGTGAGAGGTAATAAATTATAAGATGTTATTGTAATAAATTATTTCTTAATCTTCAAAGTAAATCGGTTGTAAGTTGTCTATTTTTTTTTGAATAGGTGCTCGAGAGTGGGATGCACTACATTTGTATATTGCAAAAAATCTTGATTGGATGACGGTATGGATTGAACGATGTCAACATTTTGGTCAGACATTAACATGGGAAGGTGTATCTTCATTGGTTAAAGAAGCTCATCATAATGGGGATTCCAATGTTACGTAAAGGGAAGTAGATTTAGCACGTGGTTTAAGAGATTTCCAGGTACGTACAAATTTATTAATCACCCGTATGTTTATCAACTCATGATACAATAATTTTGACATGTTTCACATATTATTGCAGGTTAAACACCACAAGGCTATGTTCTATAATGGTTAGAAATTTTGTGTCAAAGTGTTGGATGACACGAAAAAAACTTGTGATTCAGGAATAACTGTAGTCTTTCAAGTGACTAATATTTCATCTAGAAATGACTTACATCCTCGAGAGTTTGAAAATCTATACTATGGCATTTTGGATGATATACTTGAGTGTGACTTTAGTTCCTTCAAATTAGTACTCTTTGTTGTCAAATGGTACAGGCTACGACTTAATCCAAATGATCCTGATAGAACTGTTATTGAACATGATAATGGATTTACAATGGTTAATACAAGGTCGTTTGAGCCAGTTGGGGATGAGCCCTATGTTCTTTCAAGCCAATGTGAGCAGGTATTTTACTCAGAGGTTCCACATAAACCGGGTTGGTCATTTGTTCTTAGACATGAACCAAGAGGAAGGCCAATAAAGTATAATGCGATGAAAGAAGAAGATACTAAAGAAGTAGAAGATGATGTAGATGGTGATCACAATCGACAGTTATTAGATGATGTTCCTGACACAAATTTTCATGAAGAAGAAGAAGAAGATGATGACGATGATGTTGCTACTGATGATGATGATGAAGATGATGTTGATGTTGATGATGATGATGTTGATGATGATGATGATGACAACAACGATGACGACGACGACGACGATGATGGCGAGGATGATGATGATGATGACGATGATGATGATGATGATGATGAGGATGATGATGATGATGATGATGATGACAATGAGGATGATGATGATGAAATTTAGAGGTATGCCATCAATCCTTAATCTATTTAATATTCATTTCTTGATAGAAATATATTTGTCTTATATATATGGTTACATAGTTTATTCATTATCTATTTAAAAGCTACAAGTTTCAACTACAAATAGAATACTGCTAATCTAAATTAACTATTAATCTAAATTAATTAATTAAAACTATTTAAAACACATATTGATGCGTGAATTTAGTGAGCCTTATTTTCTTTTAGGTCAAAATCATTTGTAAGTGTTTAGTTTAGAAAAGGGAATTCATTAAATATCTATAAAAGGGAGTTGTACCTAGAATAAAATTCAAAGGGAAAACATAATATAAGTGCTTACCCAATTTTTTGGTTAATAATTCTACCTCTGTAGGTGATGCAGAGACCCTAGGTGGACTTGCAATCATTCATAGCAAGAGGGACTTCCATAGTGTTCTCACAACACCAACCAAGCATCTTCATAAGATCCCTCTCCTTTATCCAAGCCAACTCCATAACCTATCAGAGTGCACACCAAATCCTTATGCCACCTTAGGTTCTACATCTTTGGAATAATCCCATGAATGTCCCTTAATCCATCCAATGGATTCATCCAAGCAATCTAATCAACAAACTATCAAATGCTCATAATGCCTCAATAGGCACCAAGATTGACTTCACCTTAACTAGGTGTTTCCTCCACCTCCACACACATCAAAAAACTTCAAATAGCATGTCCCCAAGGTGACTAAGCCCTCAACTCATTAGCTAATACAAAAACCTAGTTTTAGCCCTTCACTAGGCCTACTTCCCTAGTAGGCTTATAATGTGAGCCTAATTTAAGTGTTATATTGTGTACCTTTTAATGTTTTTAATTTTTATGTGATGCTAATGATGCATGTGATTATGATTATGATGTGATTATGCTCACGATAATTGAATTAGATTTGTAGGAAATCGAACCCCTTTAGGGAGCATCCCGCATAGTCTCATGGATTGACAGGTATAAATCAATACTCCTTATAGATAGTCTATTTAATACACTTATCAATAGTAAGATTGATGTCTTCTAAGATCTCTCCCATTTGCAGGTACTAGCGAATAGGTATTTTTCAGAAGTGTCTTCCTCAAGTGAGGGAAATATAGGAATAGAAGAGGAATGTGAGACATGCAATTTATCTAGAATAGGGAGATTAACTAGAGGTCAAAGGACTAGAAGGAAATTCAATAAAAACATGAAATTTTTCCTTGCTCAAGGGGGGTCATGTTCTTATGATGATGAGATGGAAGGTGACATCGAGGTGCCCTTGAGGTACCAACATCTACAACAACATTGGGTACCCAAGGAACTTCCTCCAATAAACACCGATTTTTGTGTTAACGAGAGGATATATCGCATAGCACCATCATCACTACATGGTTTGGGCCTATTTTCTATGGATGGCATAAAGGTGTCTTACAAAAAAGTTTCTGAATTGATGGAGTATGTTGGACCATGTTACGATTACAAAATTTGGATGCATATTGTTCAATAAAAAAAAAGTATGCATAGGTATGCCCTCTTGGAAAATTATATACAACAACAAGACAATAATCAAAGTAAAAATGTGGCTATACATTGATGGAAGGCCAAAAGCAACAGGGAATATTGCAAGTTTTATAAATAGTACACGACCTGGGTCAAATATAAAGCAACCCAATTGCATAGTTGAGGCACGTGAGGGAAATCCTATATTCATCTGTGTGATAAAATCAATACGTGCAAGGGAAGAGCTTCTTATTGATTAAAATTTGAACCACATAGATACAAATGAGGCTACTATCATGGGGTGGTACATACTATTAAACCAACTTCTAATCAATGACTCCAACATACCATTTAGTCAATAAATTTTTGGCTAACATTTTTATACTTGATCTTTGAAACAGGGGCATAATATGGAGCGATTGCCCAGAGGGGATGCTGGCAATGTTCCTGGCTCATCTACACACAAGCAGGTAAAACTCATTGTAATTGTGCAAACTAGATAGAAGCAAAATTTTATTTTTTTAATGTTGTTTTCTTCATTGTTTTGGAGTAATTTTGATAATACTAATATTATTGTTGTTACAGAGGGCCAATGGTCGGAGGGAGGGAAAGGAACCTGTAGTCCTTGATCAGTAGCCCCCCCTGAGGAGGACCCTTTTTATATTGATTTAGCAGACACCAATGACCCGATTGGTTCGACTAAAAAGTTGCTAAAGAAAATTGGCAAAGAGATTTTACGTTTGGCAACCATAAAGCCTACTACTCAAGAAATAAGAGAAAGGGGATCTGAATTGATGCACACCTCTGAAACCTTAAAAGTAAGTATTAATGAAATTTTTAATTATAACAAGAGTTCAATAATGGTTTTTATGTTATGCTCTTTTATGGCATTAATTAAAATATGGATGCATTGTCTTTAAAGAGTCTTTTGCGTGATTTTGAGCCCCATTCCCATGATGAGGGTGCTGCAGGTGGTTCAGGTAGATCACATGTTCCATTCCCCACTTCTTTTTTCCATTGAATATATATAGGAATGATCATAATCATTGACAATACATGCTCGAACAATCCCTTTTTTTAATGCTCTAACAATCTTGTCCATGCTAGTCCACATGTTCTATATTTATGCATGCTCTAACAATTTTATTCTTCAGCTTCACATCAATTGAATCCTATGATGACGCTGCCTCCATCCAGGACAACCAAAAATCTCTTTGTGATAGTTGAGTTAGCAACATGTAGCTTACATGCATCGACTGTTGCACCATCTTCTGGTACACAAATCCCTCTTTTTCTCTCTTATGACAGCAACAAATAGTTTTTTTTTACAACTTTTTAACATCAATTATAATTTTTTCTTTTATACTTCATGACAAAGACTTATGAAACTTATGAAACTTTTTGCAATAGGAGCTGTAGCATTATTTCCTGGATGTTCCTATGTTCCTAGTACGAGAACGGTGAAGGATGTCATATTGATCGTCAGTGACAATGAAGGCATTCCATTAAAAGTAGCCAAAGTTCCAGGTACTTTAAAGTTATTATTATTCTATAGTGATATAATAGTAATTTAGTTTTTGATCACTCTTCATCGACTAATGATCCCATGATTATTTTTTAGGGAATGATGTTTTTTGGAGAAAACTTGGTGATGAGTGTTTGTGAATATTTGGGCCTACCCTGCGTACTTGGTGGAACATCATATCCTAACTAAAACCCCAAACCACTATTTTGATTTCATATCATTGCTATAATAGTTTTCCTTTTCATCCATTTCTTGAAGTATATTAAAGGTAGCTTCACTTTATTTATGAGTCTAACATGTTCTTTTTTACTTAAAAGGTGGAATAACCAACACAAACCGTTGAAGGATGATCTTATAGAGAGCATGACCTAACTCTTTGGACCTTGTGCATTCGAGAGAAACAAGCTCCTTGAAAAAGCTGGTTTATGTTTGAAGTATATTAGGGACCAGTACAGAAAAAATTTATGAGATAACCCCAGGTATGAGTGTCCACCCTATGTTCCTAAGGCTGAGTGGCAGGCTTTGATTTTGGATGGAAAATATGAAGCTGACAAGAAAAATAATATTACACCAGTGGAGAGTACAGCAAGGTATGTGATACTATTGAGAATCTAATTATGTACTAATTAACCTCTATATTTATACTATCTAACATATTTTAAACTTTTCATAGATTGCCTGACACATCAAAGGCAACAAAGGAAAGACTACAAAAGCACAGGACACACAAGCTCAGCTCTGGTAGTTTTTCGAAACTTCAAGCAAGAGTTGTAGGTATTAGTAAATGAAAAATTGCATCAAATTTTTTATATAATGTTATGGGTAATGCTAGGATAGACTAGCTTGTCTATGCTCCTAATCCTCAACTTGGATCTCAGTGTTCCTCCACACCAATATATGATGCAGAGTAACACGCTTTGGAAGCACTGGTGTAAGATAAAACTCCTAGGCTTAGTTTTCCACTTCCACCAAGATATTTCTCTTATCTCCTAGTATCCTATGCTTCTATAGGATCTCCTAATAGGATTAGATGATTAACTACATCCTATTCACTCTTTACTACAAGAGTCACACCTTGAAAACTCCACCTTGGATGATCCACACCTTAATTTTGGTTCTCTTTCTCACTTTCACTTAGATGGATCTAAGTGCCAAATCCACTAAAACATCACATGCCTTAATCCTATATTATACGCTTCTTATCCTCACATATTTTGAGGATCCAAGATCATTCATGATGATCATATTTATTTAATAACCATTAACCATTCTTAGGCCTAAGACATATTAATGACTCCATCTCCCTAACTCCTGACATTAAGAATTTAAATAACAACTAACAAAGGCTATTTGTGTGACCTTAGTCTTAGTGACTAATTCACCTAGCCAACATAAAACAAGACCTTCTAAGTTCCTCAACCAAATTACACTAACTTCTTGACTTGGCTAGAGTCAAGTACAAGCCAAAATTGACTAACTAGTAGAGGTTAGCCTAGGTGCTCTTGCACCAAGCACCAACAAACTCCTAGCACCTTGGAACAACTAAGAAATTCAAGTTATCACCCCAATCCTCTGTTCTCTACAAGAACATTCAAGGCTTGATTCACCTTCAAACAACAAACTAATCTGCTATTACAACATTTGCTCCTTTAATTCATGGACCCAACTCATCACATAAGGCTGCATACTAGTTACTTCTCCCTTGTACCATTCAAGGCCTCATACACCCAACCTTGACACAAAGTGTTTTGGACAACTCCAACCCTCTAACATAAATGGAAACCAAAAAAAACATCAACACAACCCAAAACAAATTAGGTCTAGGGAAAACTTGTTGTTACCAGTGACAAGGTAGATTGCAACACTTGATCTTTATTCTACACACCCAACCAAGAGTGAAATTGGATCCTCTAGGACTCCCAAAGACCAAAGACAATTTAGAACAACTCCAACATGACCAAAATAAGGTGTAACAAGGGTTAGAAACCCTGCGAACTATTTACCATTTCCTTTTGATATTTTAACTACCCTCCATTGGTTGATGAAACAATGCAAGTAAAATTTTCCATACCACATAAAAATTTAGGGCTCAAAGTTCAAGAGATGCCTCACAGAAGAGGATAAGAGAATTGGCTTCCAACAAGGCTATAGAGCCTTGGGTAAATAGCTATGAGCTGAAATCAGAAGTGTGGAAGGTTCTAATAATGATGCATCTGAGCCACAGGTAAATAGGCTAAATGAAATTTATTTCAAATTGAATACTTTATCAATTAGTTTATTTGATGTTAAGTTCCAATATAAAGTGAGTATATCTATTCTAAGCAAGCAATGATAATAATGCATAGGATGTTGGAATGCAGCCTGACAATTCTTCTACACAATCTGTGGATGCTGAAGGTTCACATGATGTGCACCCCAGTGGTGGAGGTATACATTTGCTATTAAATTTTTTATATGTAATTGCAATTAGTTTTTGGATTTAATGTAACATTTTGTATAGCATCTGTAGAGGATTAAGGGGTCAATGTTCATGATCATGTTGACGTTGAGTCTAGACAAATTGATGTGGTTAGATTAGGTAAAGAGTGCCACAGTTATGTTTTTAAAAATAATTAAATACTTGTAACAATTATAATAAATTATTTTTAATTTAACTCTTTTATTTGTTATTTTAGAGAACCCCTCTTTGAAATAGCATAGGAATTTGAGATCATCAAGAACAGAGAATAGAACAACGGATGAGGGGGGAATTGATGATGACGCTGATGCTCCTCTTAGAGCTTACATAGAAAAAAGATTAAAAAACAAAAAAAAGAAATGATTTTCATCTAGATACCTTAATTGATAATGACTAAATTTTATGTCTCAATGAATTTAATTATGTGCTAATGAATGTTCATGAATTATGTGTTAATGCAGAATATTGATGAATGTTGCATGTTAACGAATCTAATGTGTCAATGAATGTTATCGTGTGATATTGATTGAATGTTACATTTTATTAATGGTTGAAAGAATGAATGAATGTTAGATGTTAACGGGGAAAGTAGAGTGATGTTAGGGGGAGGGTGGTGGGGCCAAATGAGCTTCCACCTTTGCGTGGTTGGCCCTATTTAGTAGAGAATATTAAACTATTCTCGAAACAAAGTGAAACTCAATAAGATACTAAATATTTCTCTATTTTGTCCTATGTTTAGACCTATAACACTATGTCTTGCTAAGGCCCCTTTGAAGTGGAAGGACACGAGCATCTTTTACATAGATGCAAATTTGATAAGATCTATTGATGATTGCAAGTAATACATGCTGTGTCTATGGAGGTGCTCTGTATGGTCCATAGGAGAATGCACTACACAGAGGTGTAGATGTTGTTGTTGGAACACCAGGTCATATCAAGGTAAGTGAGTAGCTTTTATTAGCTACTTTCCTGATATGCAATAGTTCATTGGTAAAAAAAATGTTTCGATTTCTTTCCACAGGATCATATTGAGAGAGGCAGTCTAAACTTGAAATCATTGAAATTTTGTGTCCTTGATGAGGCTGATGAAATGCTTAACATGGGCTTTGTGGAGGATGTGGAAAACATCCTTGGTACGATTTGTAATTTTATATTGAAATTGTAACTAATAGACTATATGACTTCTTTTCTGAATGACATAAATTACATGTTTGCTGAGTTTTCAATAAGAAGTGCCAATTTCCATGATGTATCTTTAGCACCTCACTTTTAATGGTTACCTTCTCATGTTTACTTGTTCTTATTCTCAAATTGAATTCAGTTTCAAGTGTTTTTTTTTGTAGTGTGTCAAATTATGCTATCTCTACATTTAATTAAGATATCTAAATTCTTACAATCTTGTTATTTGTACAGATTACTCAAATATTTGGTGCTCTGTACTATATTAGTTTGTGCTTGTTTATCTGGATTCAACTTACAATGATCCATATTTCAATGAGCAATGGTTAGTGGATAACTAAAGTTCATATCTCATGACCCATGTTTAAACTTCATTGAACCATATTGAACATCAAAAATATTCTCAAAATTTGTTTGGAAAAATTGACCTTATATTGTGATATTGCTAACAGGATTCAACTCTTGACCCATGTTTCACAAGTAGTGGTTCATAAGAATAAATTTCTCATTACATTCCCTTGTATGTAGTCATATAGTTTGTTGAGGCATTTTTTTGATGTTATTTTGAGTCAGAAAAGCTGCTTCTGTGGCACTTACAGAGCCAACATGAGATTTTTAAAGCCAATATGTGACCAAAATCTTCATAGAAAGAGCCATCATTTATAAGCTTTAGCATAAAGTCTTGTTAAAATCTTTAGCAACAAGTGTGAGGCACATTGTTCTTCCCTACTTTTATAAAGCAAGAGCAACGGTTATACCAGATGTCATTCGCTGCTACAATAGGTTGGACGAGAACTATATGATCTATGTATTTGGAAATGATTTTTGTAAATTTTGATTATTGTATTGTCAAGCATCTCTCATGAGTAACTCCATTCTTAATTGAAAGGTAAATTCTTTTTTACTTTTGCAGTGGGGGACACAGTATTATTTTTACAGAGACAAAGAATGATGCATCTGAGCTTGCTAAATCATTTCTTGGTAAAGCTCGTGTATTGCATGGAGATATACAATAGTCACAATGTGAAGTAGGTTATACATGGAGCCTGGGTATGTTTTGTGCAGTTTTTAAAAAAAGAAAAGATTGTGAATGTATATTACAACCAAAACCCTCTAACATATTGATATTAAATTACATTGTATAATTTTTTTGAAGTATTTAAAAATCCATATCAATATCATCCTCTGAATGACCTATCAATATGTTCTTTTTTAATTGATGTTCGAGAAAGTTACTAGTTCAGAGATTAGAAATTGATGAGATTATCTGGGGACTGGACAATGAGAAATAATGTTTGATTGAATGAAGACCATATATTCTAGTTTTATCAAGAAGGAAGTAGGAATGGTTTTGTTCAGTCAAATATTGAAGTCATTGGTTGAGAAATGGAAAAGCATTTTGTTAGATATGGTTGCAATTTTCTATTGTGCAGCTACAATCATTGTTCTTATGGCTTGTCAAAGTGGTGTTCAAGTAAGTAGAGTTTTCTCCTTCACATTTGTGTTCCATCAGCAGAGGGTTCCCTTGTTTCTTGTGGCATCTAGAACTCATGAAATGAAAGGAACACTATCATCAATGGTTTTTTACTTTGAAGTTGAAGCAAGCATCTTGGCCTGGAGGCACTATGAAGATTGGTGCATTGGTCAAGATTGATGCACAAGATTGCCTCTATTAAATAATATCCTCACTTAGTTCAAATAATTGAAGTTATATAACCTCAGAAATGCTTGATCCTTTAACATTTACTAAATTTGGATGGTGCATTCACCAAATGGATGTGAAGATGCATTTTTTGAGTTGGAATCTCCAAGAGGAAGCAAATATGTAAGTACTCGAAGGATTTAAATTTCAAGAAAGAAAGAAGTAAATATGTTAGTGTCCACAGATTATCAAAAGTAGGTCAATGCATCTTAAGAGTATAGTAGATTATAAAGAAAGTTCAAGGAGATTCCTAGAGCATCAGTTATGTCAATTAATCAAATCATTGTATGGGTTGAAGTAAAATCCTTGTGCAAGGTACAACACAGATTGATTAGCACCTTTGAGCTCATGAATTATGTCAAAGTCTTTTAGACAACAACTTTGCACACTTTTAAACTGGACTCTTAGTAATTGAATATGCACAAATTAATATTCTGTGTGTGTGTGTTGAGAAACTCGACATAACTTTTCTTCATTATAAAACTATAGTGTTGGAAATACAGTAACAATAATCTAAGTTACAATTCCAACTCTCTTGTTGTTTAATTACACTTTTGTATCAAACACAATTTTCAAACTGCTAGTTTCTTTTGTATATTAATATGTGCACATGAAAATACTATCATGCCATTTATTTTTTAAATAGTGCATGATGCATATTTTCTTAGTACTTGCTTCAATTTATTGAAATCCATTAATTCCTTGTATTTTAATCATATAGATTCTGAGATCTGGATTTTACATTCAATGGAGTTGTAGAGTGTATTTCTAAATTCTACCAATTTTTTATTATAATTTTGTAGGTGGAAATTGGTACACATTCATTTACATTTGATCACGTGTATGGCAGCACTGGTTCTCCATCATCAATGATTTTTGGAGAATGTGTTGCTCCACTTGTTGATTGTTTATTCCAAGGTTATAATGCCATAGTTATTGCATATGGATAGGTGTGTGTCATCTCATCATGGCACTACATGTTGGTTGATTTATTTCTATTTTAAATCCCTAAACATGTAAAACTAAATTTCACAGATCCAATCTCTAATCTCTAAACTTTTAAAATTTAATAAAATTCATATTCTAACTTGTTTATTATTTGACAACTTGTTCCTGGAATCATGATTGTAACTTAGTTTCATCACAATGATCCTTATGAACTTACATGTACATTCACTATAAGTTTATTTATCAAATTTCAACATTCTCACCAAAATCTGAACTACATTATCTCATGATTGTTGTAGAGTACCACTGCTCACATGTGAAATAGGCATCTAGATTACTGAACCTTCTTAAAATTAGTTCCATTGAATTAATATATGTTATGCTATCAGTGGGTGTGTAATTTGAGCATGAGAATAATGTCATATCTATCTATGTGTTTTGCTTAACAAACTTCTGAAATATAATTTCTATAAGTTTTCAAAATTAAAGTAGATGAATTATTCTATAGGAAAAGGTGTTGCATTTAGGCATTTATTGATAGGTTTGGACATGAAAAATTTTCTATTTCTAGTAGATTATAATGATGATAGTATTGGATTTTTTTCCATGTTTAATTTTTCTCATGATTCTTGAACTTTCAGGTTGTTGCTTCACAAGATTGGCCTAAACTTATAAAGGATGCAGGTTTGTTCTATGTATGCTCAAGCACATCGGAAAGAATTGACTCAAGAGATAGAAAGATCATATGAGGGGCACTGTATCTACACTTTCAACTCCCATGCATTGCTATATATTTCATATTCTGAACAAAGGAAAAAATCATATATTCAAAAAAACACAGAAAAAACATAAAACTATCTTTCACCAGTATGAGAATATTTATCTATATTGTTTAATTGAATCATTTTTTGCTTATGAGAAGAGTCTAATACGTAAAATATTTGGTGGCTAACTCATAAGTCAGGTTGTGATTTTTAGGTGTTTATATTTTCAAAATTTTCTATACTTTGTTAACAAGGATGAGTGAATGTAAGAAGATATCAGAAGAAGTTATTCATATCTAAACATCATCTTTTTTAATATTAGTGAGGGAATAGAGAGGGGCTTATAGACACCTCCAAAATTTACTGTTCATTTCATAAATGGTATTTTTTGAGTCACTTAAACCTTTCAAATTTATTTTTATGCTGGGAACTCTAGGTTATAGTCTTAGAAAAGTATTTTATTCATTAACAATTGCTTCAACTTGGCTTGTAGGTGAAGTGCACACAATGTTCTTATTGCTCAAATAAATTTGATTATTTCTTAAATTTGAGCCCAGAGATCATTCGAGCAGATTCGTTGTTGAAAGCATTATCCCATTACATGGTAGTGGAGCAGATAGATGGGGGTGTGAAAAGAGATCAATGTGAATGATGCAAAGTAAAAGTGAAGGCTCTAGAACAACTCAAAATTGATAAAGCACCACATGTTCTTACAATTCATCTCAAGCACTTTAGTGTAGTTGGATCTGGAGGAAAAAATGAGAAAAAAGTAGACTTTGGTTGTACGTTGGATCTCAAACCATTTGTTAGCAGTTCACATGTAAGTAGCCCTTACAATATTATTTGCCAATGGATCACATTTTTAGTGGAATCGAATAATATAGTTTTTGTAATATCTACTAGTTTTTAAATAAATTTTGCACATTTGAATGATATTCTAGTTTCTCTATCTATTGATCAATCACATGAGGGCAATTTTAAGTACACTCTTTGTGGTGTTATTGTTCATGATGGCTGAAGCACACATTCTGGTCATTATTTCTTCTTTATTCATTCATCCACATGCATCTGGCATGCTTTAGATGATAATCAAGTATACATTTGCTACAGTTGTGAAGACATGTTTAATTTTGTGGAGCAAGCTCATTATAATTTGTGTATAACAGAATACACAAAAGAACTACAATTTTATATAGAACCTTTTCTTTATATGGTAACACTAATTATACTGAAGTTGCTTAGACTGATTGAAGTTATTCTTATGAAATTTTGTACTCTAGGTCTATTCAGTCAGTGAGAAAAGTATGCTTTGCCAAAAAGCTTACATGCTATTCTATATACGAGATAAGAAAACTAGCATTCAAATAGTAGGTGGGTCTGAATCTCAGTATAATGGCTCTAAACTAAAGAAGAGGGCGTCATTGAACATTGGACATCTAAAGGAAAACCACTTACAAGATTCATATGCCCCCCAGGTGACAGAAAACATGCATTCTTTCCAAACGACAGCAATCTCTTTTAGTGTTGTAGGTGTAAACAAGATATTCCAATAGGTAGAAAATTTGTCCAATGTCAATTTCATTTCAGAAAGTCTAGAAAATAACACAAGTTTTGGCTAGTCATGCAGTAAATATAGATCATCAGCAGATCATGATACTACATTATAGATGGTGCCTCCAAGAACCAATGGTATTCAAACAAATAATGTCTTCTAGTCAAGTCATACCATAAGTAATGGATGCACATTGAATGGGTCTAGTAATAATGTTAAGAAGCAAGAATCTGAAATAAAGGGAACTAATTATGTGGGTAATTTTAATATTATGGTTGTTAGACATTCTCAGAACTGTGATGTGAGCAATGATAATGAGAACTATATTGGTAGAAATTCTGAAGCTTATTCAAAAATTAATGGTAACAGATCATGAGAATGTCAAAAATTCTACAAATGGTTTGATAGGTATTATTACTCGGCATCATGCTACTAAACTTCCAAAAAATGATTCAAATGGTAAACTTGTAGCTGGTGAGCATCTAGAGAATGGTAGTGTGGTCCACAATTCTATAGATAATGAGAGTGAGGCTGCTAAGCTCCTATCCTTGGAAGATAGTTCCTTATTTCAGGTGCTTTTTTTTTGTATTAATGTTGCAGTGTATATGTTTATTTTTGACAAAATTGCTTTTAGTCCTAATGAATCTTTATATGTTCCTTTTGGCAGGGACACAAAAATGGTACTTTTCTCTATAAGGGAAGGGAAATGAATGGGTCATGTGCAAAAGCTATGCATCCACATAGGTTGTAGAAATATAGTCAAGAAACTAAATGTATTTCCAGCCAAAAGTACCAAAAACACCATGGATGAAGGCACAATAGGCTGAATATGCTTGCAACGGGGTTGCTGTGGTAGCAATAGCAGTTGGCATCGCCACCATAGCAGCCTCGCCATAGTGCTTTTCATGAACGTCATAATTGCGACGTTCACTTGACCATTTTGATGGAATGTGCATCGTAGACATAGTGTTGCCATCGTGATTCTTGCATTAACATGACAATCATGACGTTCATGCAAGAATTGTGACAATCGATGGCGTCATTGCCACACTGACCTTGCCACTAGGTGCCGACGTGTCCCCATCATAATTTTTTGAGGATGTCACAATTGTGATGTCCAGGGAAGTAATGGGATGGCTGTCACCACAGTGACCCCGTGGCCAGATGCCGACGCGACCCCATCGTAATGCTTGGGGCAGATGTCAAAATTGTGATGTACACCGCATGCATTGCTATGAGATTTTTGCTAGTATAAATTGGTTTTATTATGATGGTCAGGCATCAAAATTGTGATGATAGAGGATAGACATCATAATTTGCGACTAAAAAACAACAACATCTATTACTATCACAGTGGCCAAATGTATTAGTGCCTGCATGGGCCCACATTCCTATAGAGAAACGTAAGGCCTTGCATATTTGTAGGTTATCTTGATGGTGTGAAGGGTTATTGGTTACTCCACCCTACTACACATGAGTTATTCATTGAGAGGAGTGTTTAGTTTGAGGAGTGATCTTCAAGCTCGCTTTCTATCACTTCTCCAACTCCTTCTACCTTGACATTAGAGTCACTTGGAATCCATGACAAATCTTCTGATGAGTCAGATTCACCTGAATAGTCTTCTACCTCTACTTCTGATGCAGAAAGTGATTAAGAGAACTCACCTCCTTCCTCTCCTAGTCATCATTCAAATATTAATGATTCCCCTCCAAATTCTTCATCTTCCTATCCACTTTGGGCTAGATAGATCTTGCAGTCTCCAAGTGATTGGGTTGGGGATCCATCAAACACTAGGAAAAATCGTTCACAATTCTAGGATGCTCCACATGTCTTCATTGCTATTGCCTCAAATTCATAATCCTTTCATGAGGCTTCTAGTATTCCTAAGTGGGATACAACTATGCAGGAAGAGTATAGTTCCTTGATCAGGAACCAAACTTGGGATCTTATCCCTCTTCCTAAAGGAAGAAAACTTGTTCGACGTAAGTGGATCTATCAGAAAAAATTTGCAGAAGATGGGTCAGTTGACAAACACAAGGCTCGCTTGGTTGCCAAAGGATTCTCCCAATTTCTTGGGATTGACTACTCTGAGACTTTTGCGCTAGTTGCCCAAATGAATTCGATTCAAATTGTTCTTGCCATTGCTGCAACTAATCATTGGGAAGTACATTAGATGGATGTGAAGAGTTCTTTTCTTCATGGTGATCTTCATGAGGAGATCTACATGGGGCAGCCATAGGGCTTCCTTCAAGATTCTTCACTTCTGTGCCATCTTTAGAAGTCTCTCTATGGTCTCAAATAGGCTCCTTGGGCCTGGTATGCCAAGATGGACTCCTTCCTTCTATCAGTTGGATTCACTCGGTGCCATTCTGATCCTAATGTCTACATTTTGCAAAAGGATGATTCACTTCTATTTTTGGTTTTGTATGTTGATGACTTGTTGATCATAGGAAGTTCTTCACCCACCATTAAGGCTGTCAAAGTGACCCTTTAGGATAGTTTTTTGATGACTGACTTAGGTTTGTTGCATTACTTTCTTGGGATTGAGATCCTTTAGTCTCCTTCTGGGATCACTATCACATAGTCCAAGTATGCTCTAGATTTACTCTTGAGGTTTCATATGGCTGATTGTAAGCCTGCTTTGACTCCCGTCCTTTCTAGAGTCAAACTTGAGGCTCAATGTTCTTCTCCACTTGTTGATGGCACTTTGTACTGCCAACTTGTTGGGAGTCTCATTTATCTCACTCATACAAGACTTGACATCTCCTATGCTATAGGCATGGTCTCTCGATTCATGCAGGAGCCTCATAAGCTACACTAGAAAGTAGCCAAGTGGATCCTTCACTACATTTAGGGTTCTTATAGTTGTGGGATTCACTAAATAGTAGGTATTGGGCTTGATTTAGTGGGCTACACAGATTCAGATTGGGCAAGTGATTCTGAGGATCGCAAGTCTACTTCAGGGTATAGTTTCTCACTTGGGTTAGCTTCTATTTGTTTGTCAAGCAAAAAGTAGTCTACTATTGCTCTATCTTCTACTGAGGCTGAGTATCAGGGGGCTGTAAATGCCACCACTAAGGCCATTTGTCTTCAACATTTTCTCACTAAGTTTGGTATCTAGATTAGATGGCCATCAGTCATATTTTGTGACAACCAGAGTGCCATTCAGATCTCACAGAATCTAGTTCATCATCAGCAGACCAAACACATAGAGGTCCACATGCATTACATCCAAGAGCTCATCCATGGTCATGTCATTGACCTTCACTATTGTCTAACTTTTGAGAAAATTGTTGATATCTTCACCAAACCCTTCACTAAGAGCAAGTTCCTTCATTTGCGAGCTTTGTTGGGGGTGTGGGATGCTTCATCTTTTGGGGGGGGGCTCTTCCTCTCACTTGGAGTCTTGAATTTTTTGGGGAGTCTCTTTTCTCTCTCTTTTGGGAAATCTTATGTACATGGGTACCTTGTCAAGCTTGACTTGTTGGGACCCATTTCTACATCCACCTAAGCTTCGCTTATGGGGGATGTTAGTGTAGTTTTTTATTTTTCCTATTTTGCTAGGTTTATTCCTACACTTTTAATAATCTCGCTTAGGTTAATAAAGCATGTCTTATTAGGTGAATGCTTGTGAGGTGTCACCTTCCTACATGTGAGCATCCATTAGCTATCTTGGGAAGATACTTTTCTATCTTTAGTATAATAGATGGTTGCTCCTCATTGGTTGGTGTTGCCACCTCCTCCCTCTTCCTAGCCTATATAAGCATGCTACCATGCTTGTATTTGTATCTCTTGTTTTTGCATCCTCTTAATGCTATTTTGCTTCTAGAATTTGCATTTCTCTCTTGGAGACTAACTCTATCTTGCTATTTTGATTTTGTATCATTTTCATTCATAGTTTAGATATTTATTCCTTGCACAAGTTTTATGGGTTATTAATCTTTTCAAATTCTAACACTTTTTCCTTCTCCATTTTAGTCTCTTTAATGACTAAAATATCAGATGTGTGATCTCTGACTAGATTTCTAACCACCTCCATCTTATGAAGACTATTAAGCCCCCTTATATTCCATGAAATCATCATCATTTTTTTAGGGGTCACTAGTACATTTGGGTTCATTTTTTGACCCAATTTTCAACCAAATTTCAACCATCTAGTGAAAATTTTGACCAACTCATTGGTTGGTCAAAATTTTGACGAACCTATTGGTCAAAAACCTTCCAAAGCCATTGCCTAAGTTCAATTAGGAATTGCTCAAAATTTTGACCAACAAAGGTAGGAAAAATTTATTCATTGGTGGAAATTTTGACCAACAAAGGTAGAAAAAAAGTTAGGCATTAGTGGAAATTTTGACCAATGAAGGTGGAAATTTTGACTAACAAAGGTAGAAAAAAATTTAGGTGTTGGTGGAAATTTCGACCAATGAAGGTGGAAATTTTGACCAACAAAGGTAGAAAAAAATTTAGGCGTTGGTGGAAATTTTAACCAACAAAGGTAGAAAAACCCAGGTGTTGGTGGAAATTTCAACCAATGAAGGTGGAAATTTTCACCAACAGCTAGGTGAATTTTTTTTTCAGGCATTCTATAAAATAGTTCACAAGGCTTGCCTATGATATGACATTTTGCATGCATCCCACACTCTCTCATCCCACTAATGATGGATTACATAGAGTGATCTAAAACCATGATTCTATAAAACACACATAGTCAAATCCAAAATGAACTTGCACTACAAATGGATTGTGGAAATCTAATATTATTAATTTTGCATGCATGTCTACCAAGACAAATATATGTTTAAGTTGTGATTGTCCTAGTAGACATGCATGCAATTTTACCAATATCAGATTTCCACAATCCATTTGTAGTGCAAGTTCATTTTGGATTTGATTGTGTTTTTTAGCATCATGGTTTTAGATCACTCTGCGTAATCCATCATCAGCCGGATGAGAGAGAGTGCAAGATGCATGCAAAATGTCATATCATATGCAAGGCATGTGAACTATTTTATAGAATGCATGAAAAACATCGACAGTAACTACTATGAAGAATATATAATTAGTTATATGATTGAGACAAATCATATGCATTGTATGAAGGCAGTCCATGGCTAACAAGGCCCACCAAAAGATAAAACATATGATAAAAAGAATTATTTTCATGTTTTGAATATATGGGGTACACATAACATGACTTATTATTGCACAATTCAACTAATTTCAATTAATTTCCATAGGGATTGTTCCCATTTAATGGTGAATATTTTGTCACATTTCAAGCCTTTTGATTATATAAAGAAATGGATAGCGTGAAAAGTTTAAGTAATGTCAAGCCATTTATTTACTTGATATATAATGTGAATAGAACTATTATGTTGCTCAACAACAACCACCAAATAAAATTATCATCATGTACCCAAAAAGGGATGGATGGAATGTCAGAACCGACCTCCAACTAACTACTATCACCATCCCTTTATATTATAAGTTATAGTGGTGCTCTAGATTTTCTCTATTCCATCATACACTTTACCATAGTCCATATCAATAAGGTCAGAGAGATCAGTTTCATTTGATTGGTATGTGGAAGACCTTGATGTTGAGAAGTTGTATGATTCACATGGAGTGGAAGGTGTTTTGGCCCCTTGGAAGGAAGCTTCATCTCTTTTACCGACTTCTTTATTTTTACTTGGAGAAGCATATTGCTTTGAATTGTCCCCATGGTTCCTTGCAGATGATGCCAAGATTGTCCTTTTTGTGTTCTTCTTCCATAACATAATGTTCAAAAAGTGTTAGAATTGTCTCTAGATGAAATGAAATTGTAGAGGCTCAATTCAAAACCACCAGGTTTGATCAATTCAATGTTCAAAAACCATAATTACCTGGTCCAAAAATTGATTTGTTTAGGAGATCCATAAAAATTGGAAATCTAGAACTCAAGAAAGAATTCATTAAAATTTTTATAGGAATTGAAAAGCCAAGGATGAGTTGGACAAATTTGCCTTGTACAAAAAATTTGGATCAAGTTAAATTTGATTTAAAACTAACCAGATCTGGTAACTACGTAAGAAAGTCCACCATCTGACACTTTACCATGAAAATTCAATCAAAATCAAAGACAACATGAATACAACATTAGATGCCTACAACCAAAGAATATCTTCCTTGATACTGACATCCACATCCCATAATATGATTTAATTTCCCATCCCGTAGGCTTTGACTCAATCCTTGATTAGGAAACTACCATAACACATTAATACAAACTTCAGTCGAATGTTCAAAAATCATTTCCCACAACTTTCTACAACTATTAGTATTTCCTACCTATCAAACAAAAGCTAGCAAATATACATGATTACCTAAGTCAATAAGCCAATTTGAGACAGTGGACCTCCAACTAAAGTCTAGCTTGCTGGATTTTCAAGACCAGCAAAGTTGAAACTAGATCCCATACCTCCAATTGGTTGACGTGAACCTTGATGCGGTAAATGCCCCCCAATGGGACCACCAGCACTTCCACCTCCTATACCAAATCATCTATTACACTTCACTCTTGCATTCTTGTCTCCTGATGATGGATCTTGTAGTGTGATCTGAAACATTGATCCTAAAAATACCATACAATCAAATTGAAAAACAAAAAATTTACTTTTCAAATAGATTAATGTTGATGCAGCTACAAGATTATGCTTACCACAAATTCATTTGATCCAAAACATTTATGTTAAACCACACATTTATTTGATCCAAAATATTGATGCTAAACCACAAATTCATTTGATCCAAAATGATGATGCTAAAAATATTTACACAGTTGAATTTAAAAATCAAATTACAGTGTCATTCAAACTTACCATATTTGAAGGGATAAGCAACAACATCCACTGCACCTTTCAAAAAACCTATGAACAAAAAGGATGAAATCGCTAAAGAAAATAAACAGATTTTTCTGGAATGCAAATCTAGGACCTGAAGAAAGAATTTAAGCATTATAACACTTAATAAGATCTAGCTTGGATTAGTCACCCAAACCATAAGCAACATTTCACAAATAGTTTCATTTCCTTTGTGTAAAACTTCATCAAGGGGCATAGGGATTATTGTTGCTAAAGAAAAGATAAAAGGGTGTACATATGTCATGTAAAGGTAATATGTTGCAATTGCATCAGATACTAAATAAGAAGCCATTGTCTACACAAAATAAGCATCAAAAGAACATATCATGGCACTTAGAAATGGAGAACAATATAACTAGTACATTGACAAATAATTTAAACTGGCTGGAACATACATAAGATATAATACAAGCAAACTAAGAAAACTTGTCCTAGGATAATTAACTGAATTGTTAAGCACTGACATAATACTTGCATATTTATGATTTGTTGTCTATAGCTTAAAATAGGAATACATCTACTAAACATAATACAAATCACTCAACAAATTTGAATGTGGTAGAAGAGTGATCAACAACATAGTGAATCAAGTCTATAGGTGGCACTTGCTGGTTTGAGAAGAGATTCAAAAGGAGGCCTAGTTGAGGATGCATTTCAACAGCAAGCAAGAGCAAAGAGATGATGTAGGCATCACTCTGATGCAAAGACTGGCAATGAATAACATGCAAACATATGCTTATTTTATAAACTTCAATGAAATCTATTTTCTCCTTATCCAAAATGAACTTGCATTACAAATGGATTGTGGAAATTTGATATTGTTAATTTTGTAAGGCATGTGAACTATTTTATAGAATGCCTCAAAGAAATGTGGTCTCTTTGCAAGCCATGATTGACACCATTGAATTGATTTGGTCACATCAATTAACAACAATATTTTAATAAATAGAAAACATTGAATTATGAAAGAAAATGAGTATTCTATCCAATCAAATTGCAATCTTAGTGTATTCACCATTCAATTTAAATATCAATGGATTGTAATGTCCCCTTTCAGATTGTGGAAATCTAATAGCAGAGGTTTCAATGGATTCTAATGTCACCTTTTTAGTATGTAGTAGTTAATCAGGTTAGCCTATCACCAGGTCCTCGTAGAATAACAAGATGGATAGAGGATAAACAAATTGGAGGTATCAGTTATTACCTTGAAATATTTTGAGTTGTCAATTTTATAGAATTTAAACCTATGTAATATGCTTTAAAAAAGTGTAGTAAGAGAAAGAAGTTTTTGAAGAGAGAAAGAGGAGCTATGAATTGGGCAACTTTTTCAGGGAAAGAGGGAGGGAGGGAGAGAGAGGAAATCCATTTAGGCATATTGATTCTAGGTCAAGTCACCTAGGATTTATCATCCCTAATTGCACTTCTTAAGCAACCAAATCAAACTACACTATTGAAAAGGTTTTACAGTTGGTAAAAATAAATTTATTGTTTCTGTGATAAGCTCTTTGAGTGACCTATGTGGCTGCCACCTTGTGGTTTAGACCTTGCAACCAACTATTTTTAGAACTATCTCCAATACAGTGCAGAGAGTTATTTTTTGGGTATGCCTAAATCAGATATGTAAAGCATTTTGCTAAATTAGGTTTCTTATTCTTCCATCAAATTTTATAGTTACAGCTTTGTGGTAAAATCTTGTATTATTGATGCATTAGGCTATTTCATGATTTTTTAGTTATTAATGGCATTTCCTCAATATTTGATAAATTGAGTTTTGAAGCTGTATAAAGTGTGGGACATCGCATGGAAAAACAAGGCAATATAAAATATACACTTACTCACCCTAAAGAAAGAAGAAATGACAAAGGACAATAGAAGCCTCAATAGAAGCATTGATGACTAATTTACTTGAAGTCCCATGGCATTAACAAGGGTAGAAGGATTCTTGGAAGCATTGTGTGCCTCAAAAAGTTCCATGACTATTGCATTCCAATAATCTAGACAAACCTATAACCAAAGTAGAATAACCAGAATAAAAGAGCTTACAATAAAAACCTTGTAACTGTAACAAAGTATAAGTAGACAAAGCAACCCAAAATCCCAAAACCCACCTTGAAAACTTTAGTGTCATCCACATATGAAATACCAATCAGATATTCAAGACCCATTAGAAGTATATTCTAGTTTTTAGGAGTACTTTTAAGTATGCATATGTGTGACTGCAATAAGCATTTGAACCTTTGACCAGATAAAACATAGTACACTAGTTATAACATATGAATTACACCTTGCAAAAATTTGAGCACCTGTCACACTATTAGAAGGGACCTTGACAAATTAAACCTTTTTCTGACACAAATTAAATAAAATCACACAAACTATTTAGGTCAAACCAGACAGGCATTCATAAAATGGAAAAAATAGCTTATAAATGAAGCAAAGAAATAAGGTGAGTGTTTATCACAAAGGAATGTGCTAGCATTAGTAATTTAATATTTATTATATGCTTAATAAGAACTGAGAAACATCAAGAATACAAATGGAAAGCTAGAAGACAAGTAGCATGTAAACAAAATAGTTCAAAAGCCATTCATAAGTATTTTACCTTGTAAAAAGAAGTGAAGAAAAGAGCCAGATTTTGAATGAATGCCTGTAAATCATGGAATGTTAAAGGTATTATCATTAATACTATGGTATACTGAATCTAATAGTTCAAATTTAGTTCTTAAATAATGCATATGGTTATTGTACTATGGAACACCATTAAAAACTGCCATGCTATACAACATAGCAACATTAATTATCATTAATGAAACATACATGTTCTTCAGTTGATCCATTTGCATAGGCCTCTGTGATTTTTGTTCTAGGTGGAAGAATAGCCTAACATAATGAATATTAGAATATATTTTTAGATATGTACAAAGTAAAAGATGTGTAAAGAAAAAACCAAAAAAATAGTTTTTTTATCGAGACTAGTTAACTGACACAACTATGATTTTACTCATTCCTTTCAGACATAAATGTGTCGCAATTTTCTTGTATTTACAAGAAGATAAATAAAACCCACCTAAAATCACAAATTATAAAAATTCCATTCACACTACCTACAATTGCACCATGAAGATTGTATAAAGCTTCACAAATTGTGCATCATAGAAGTCCCCAAAATTGAGTACTGCAACCTGAATAGAGACTATCAATTAGGCATGCAAGGAGAACAAATAAAAAAGAACCTTATTGCTACAATAAAGTTACTCACAATACAATTAAATGAATGAGTAGAGAGAATATACTATATAAATGCGAGGATGGATACCTTAGTTAAGCATTCCAAAGCCAAATTTTTGCAAACAAGCACAGGAAAAAGATTTAGCAAATTATCGAGCTGTAAGTATCAAAGCAAACAAATGGTTAGAAACATTAAAGACTAGGAGGACTCTTTGACACACATAAAGATAGACATCACTATGTTTTATTAATTTAAAGCATTTAGCATTCTTATTTAAAGCAATATGTGATAATGAAATAATTAAGGAGCAAATGACATTTAGATGAGATGATATATGTTGGATGAGAAAAAAACCAGGGGAGATTCAAATATATAACCAAGAGGAATCCATGATAAAAATGCATGAAGAGTGGCTAGAGTTTCCCTTATAAGTTCAGGATGTTGTGATGTCAATAATACATAGAGACACAGTTCATATATAAGCTCGAATTCATTGCAATTATCAAAGAGTTGACTCAGATTGCATTGAAAAAAATTATTCAATATACCCATTCAAATTTTATAAATAGAATTATCCATAAATATTTTATAAAAAAAATTCCCCATCTTTTCAAAATTCAACCATTTGAAATCAAAAATTCAGAATTAAACAAAAGGATTATTATGCTATCTTCTATATAGAAAACCCAATTTTGAGCAATTGTCTATTAAGAATCACAGAGTAAAAACCTTCCTTGATCATGTAAAATAGAAGAGAAAATCCCTTTGGCCAAAAGACAAGCTCATTTGTAATTTTTGTTTGAACTTTGGGGTCATAGATCTTACATTTATCGATTTTGCATTAATGTACTATCACAATAGCCATGATTGTAAGCATTTGACTTTCAATTTGTAATAGCTATTGAAGCAATGTAATCTAATTCTTATGTAGACCCCCTTATTTTAATAGCTGACTCCAATGTTTTATTCAATTTGTGAACCCAACCTTACCATGTTTAGCGTTGCCAGTTCAATGTAACCTCATTAAAAATTGATACCATTGCATCCACTATTGTTACCACATTTTGTTGAAGTGTTTTCAGAAAATTAGAAAGCCCCAAGTAAAAAAAAAATATATATGATCTATAAGAGATGTTAGATAGAAGTTAAACCCTTGAAATGTCTACAGCTCTCAGTAACAACTCCAGTCTTGGAGACACTTAAGAATGTTCATTGGTCTTTTTTAATTTGGTTTTGTTGTCATCCCTAGGTGTAAAAAAATTCACACTTACCCAGTCATGCTCATAGTGGATCTTATGGTTCACTTTGCCTCTCTGGAAAGAGATCATGATGCAGTTAAGCCCAAAAAAATAGATATTTGGCATCAGTTCCTAATCATAAAGTTTTGATTCAAAAAAAGAGATGGTATCAGGGTTACCATACAACAAATTTAGATGTTGTTGACATTCCAACACTTATTCAACACTTTTCAAACCAATGGAGGATGTTACATCATAGCCTGTGGTAGGTTCAAAAGATGGAGTTGCTCACTAGTGCACTATCTTCAACCCATAGAGATTGCTCTATTCATCAAAAATGCTACCACTAGGAAGGAAATGTTGAGAGATGGAAATAGTACTATTGACTACCCAAAGTCACTTGTAATATTCAAAATGAACATAGATTAACTATGCAAGAGACATGCACTACCAATAAAAATTTAAAACCATTAAAATCTAATCCTCCACAGGTGAAACTAGAGATAGAAAGTAAATCAAGATCCTTTACCTCTGACTTGTTTTTAGGGATCCATCCAAGTAGATGACAATTTTAATAGAGATTTTGGTATCCATTTTAAACAATGAGGTATGTTAAATTTAAAAATCATATCCAATATGACCAACCCTCCTCCACAATGCTCTTGATTTTCCAATTTGAATATTGCTAGTTTTTTAAACACAAGGCAACTACCATTCAATCGCCTTTGATTACTATATCATCCATATTAAAAGCATCACCTTTATCATATGTTGTTAGTGTTGATCAATGTGAATGCTCAATAAAAAATTTGTAATATGAGAAATTACAAAAAATTTACCCATAGATTGGTTTGCATAAAATGTCACATGGCTTGGTTTCCTTGATCTCTTGTGGGCTCCATTTTGAGAGGAATATAATTTTCCTTTGTCTGTTGCAGCTGCACTCCTATCTTGTGAACTAGTCAAGGATCTTTTAGAAGTTGATTTAAATGCTACCACAACCATCACTAGTGTGAGTACATGCCAACCTAATTAAAAAGAAACAACACATATAATATCAAATTACACGTAAAATTTGGTGCTTACACGTAAAATTTGGTAATTCCTCGAAAAGGCACTAAAAGTGCAATATTGCAAGTTTCTTCTAATAGATCTATTTGAAGTTCTCCTGCATTGTAAATCTTTGTTGTTGTATAGTAACATTGAATTAGAAAGACGAACATTACAGTTTTGGAAAATCTGTAAGGTAGTATAGTATATACATTATAATCCTTTTATATTTTGCTAATTGCAGATCAACTCCTGATCTTTTCTATAAGGTCAGTTAAAGACGATTATCTGATCTTTTTAATCCTATTGATTGAAACGTGTCTTATAAAATTTAATTAACAAAGATATAAAGGCTCATTGTCCCTAATTACATTGATATCATCGATCTCTACACCATCTAGGTTCAGTACAATGGCTGCTCTGCATCTGAATGTTTGCCCTACTATCAAGTACACAAGGCATATTGTTGAAGAGAGAATATTTTGAAAAAGAACTTTGAATTTTCTCAAAATTAAACAAACACATCTAAGAAATCAAACTATAATGCCAAATTTCTAGAATCTACCTGCTATTTGCAATAGTTCCTCCAGTGATGAAGGAAAAACAATCAATTTTCCACGTAATATATCTGATTTCTGAGTGCTTGGATGAGATAAGTGTATTGTTACTCTTTTGGGTGGACTTGCAATTGATTGAGGATGAAAAGAGTTAGAGATTGAGTTAATTTTTAGATCCCCTATTGTAGAATTCATGCTCATCTCCCATTCAAACATGCCAAACAATGAATGCTGAAAATCATCCAGTTTTTCAATATGCTTACTCTGGAACAAATTGGTTACAATGTAAATGATTAGTATGGCTACTAATTAGGGGGACTATTATATTTTATGGAATTTAGTTTAGGTTTTGTACTCTAAGGCTACTCTGTTTGTTAATAAGAATTTTATAGGAAGAAAGCTTTTACGAGGGGATTCAACTTGTTAATATGATTTTTTCCAAAATATCAATTCATAAGATCAAAAACATTAGCCCATTGATAATAAGAGTAATAAATAATTTGACTAACCGGAGAAGTGAAGCCATTATAATCTGCATCTTTAGAATTGGATCCTCTTTTCAGAAGTTCTTCCATGAATTGAGCATTCCCTTTTGAAGTTGTATAGTTAAGGCCTATTGGCAATGGAGACTTTGCATCACTTTCTGTACAAGTAACCTATATTTTGGATGGAAAATGCTCTAAATTTGTTCCTTTAAGCTACTTTAGATGCTGTTGAAAATGAGAGAATGTAAAAATTATCTTCGGCATCTTGTAAGAGAGGGTTTGTTATTGCTTCCCTCAATATGCCTAAAGAATGCAACTTCATGGTTAAAAAAAATGTTTTCATTGAATAAACTAAATAGTGTCAGAGCAAGAATCATACCGAATAGTGTCAAAGCAAGAATCATGATAGATATGGAAAAAGAATGCAAGATTGCGAGAATGTAACTTACAGCTACTCCATAAACAACTATATATAGCTCAAATGGGATGTCATTCTAGAGAATTACATCTTCTCTAGGAGGAATGTACTCTGCCACCATCTTTGTCACTTGTAAAGAAGAATGCACATAGAGATAAATGCTTACAACTTTACATAACTTCAATATGACTAGTATGCGAATACCCACAAGTGAAAAAGATACAAGAAATTGAGAATAGTAACGATATAAAATTCATTTCAAATCTCAGAAACAAAATAGGGGAAGAGATCTAGTAGCCACTGTGGGGTCATTGATCATGAGGAGGGTTTTGTGATAGATACTTCCTAATTGTCACTTTTAAAAAGTTCCAAAAAATGATAACATATATATTAATAGCTGATAATACATGCACTAATTGTCAATCACACACATACTAATAGTTGATCATTTTTATCTTCCTTGGTTATTGATTGGTCCAGTTGTGCCAAAAGTACTATTTTTTGGTGAGGGGCTATTAGAATATGGACGAGTGTTTTAAAATGACACTTTTCAATGACTTCACACTCCATTGCTTCTAAGAGATCCCAAAAATAAAACCTTAGCTTTAAACTCTTGATTCACCTACAAAGCTACATTGGAAAAATCAGCACAATTCAACTTACAGCTTAGGAGATCTAAGTGCTCAAAATTAACCTGGATGGCTATTAGATCTCTTCTCCTATAGAGAATAGTTCAAATTAAATTGGTATAAGAGGTAATCATTAATCCATTTATGAGGCAAAGCAAATAATTGTTATTTGTAAATCTTACAATCTTATAATCTTACATATTCTTTCATTCTCTTAACATTCTGATTTATAGATCATAGAATGTAATCTGAAATGTTGATATAAAAAATTACACAAACTAAATTCTAAAACAATTAAATGATATAAACATAGATTGTGGAAATCTCTAAACCCACATTAACAAATTTTTAGCAAAACGTGATTAATTTACCATCTGAGTAATGAAATCATCTGAAACTCCATGAAAGAGATAGAATTTTTGCATTGTTGACTAAAATAAATGTTGAGCTATAGCAGATTGAATTGCCCTGGGAAGGATTGCTATAGTTTGTTGTTGCAAAGCTTCCATTTCAAACTTGAGCCTCATATCTCCAAGAATTTTTTCTTTTAGTGTATGTGGTAGTTTGTTTCTATCACAAAAATTTGAGGCAGCATTCGCTACATATCTCTATACCCCATCTAACATAGCACTCCATCAACAATTTCATAGAAAACCAATATACTAGGTTATTAATATGCATCCTAGTTAATACTATTACTGCATATACTTACAAAGTTAAATGTTCTTCTAGAGCCATGGACACCAAGATTGGTCATATTGCCTATCAAGTAGGCTTGTAACCCAAGATTGAAGAGCATGTATGTTATAGTGAAAACCATTTTTCTAGTGTTCTTAGCATGGAGATCTCCATATCCAATAGTGCTTAAGGTTGTTATAGACCAATACATGGAGGAGACATATGCAGTCCAAAGGCGTTCCTTCTTGAAGTTTGGGTATGTATTACCAATGCAAGTGCTTTTGGGGTCAGGATACCGTTGTGCTAGTAGGTATTAGAAACACCCACCACAATGGACAGCAAAAAGAGGCACTTGGACCATCACAATCCCTTATAATAATCCTTTTTTAAGATGCAACAAAATCAAGAAATCAAATATCAATCACAGAGATGTATTGACTCCTTACACAAATAAGCTTTATGCATCTTGTCCAGAAGTAATTCAAGTGCACATCTTTCTCTAACCTACATCTCAGCAAAGAATTTTCCTAAGTTTTTTGTAATGATCCTCAGGTGAACTTTTAGTTATTCAAAACCTTTCCAATTAATAGCTAATGTCTTAATAGACTTGAATTCTATTTCTGATTTAGGAGATTACTACAACAAGTTTTGGATCTTAACAAGAAAAGATGGAACTAATTGTAAGATTATTTTGAAAAAAATTAGGTAGATTGATTACGTTCGGGTGTGTAGTTACTTAATCCATGGTTAATAAAATAAATATCTGACACATCCTTTTTCTAATGACGGTTCATTGGAGAGATCTAATTGTAATAATCATACACTTCTGAATTCAATTGTGTAAGATCTATTATATTCTATGATCTATTATAGAAATAATATGAATAAATTGTTATGAACATTTTAAAAAGCTCTCATATTTTTAATATACAATTGACTTAAAAACTTGATCTCAGAAAAACACTACAATTAAATCTCCAATTAAGTGTAATTCTATAGAAAGGGAAAGAATGTGCAACTGTATATTCTATATTCTAACTATGGGTATGAGGATAATGAAATACCCAGCAAATAGTGCACTGACCCTCCTCAAATGCCATAAACTTCATGATGAGGATTGAGTAGATAGGAAAGAGAGCCCATGTTTTCCAGAAGAAGCTCGACTAGGGTGCAAGGTGCATATTCACTTTCAAGACTAGCCCACATTTTCTTGTAGCCATAGTAGGGGCCAGATTCACTTTGAAGACCAGCCCTACCCTCTGCAAAAACCATGTGAAAATTTAGAGAAAACCTTAAATGAAACAATGAAATCGAGTGCAGAAAAGACCTAAAATGACAAATGTTTTTTTCCTTTGTGGATGTATAGGCCCTGTGTTGGTCAAAATTTCGACCAACATGGGTTTTATATATTAAAAAAAAAAAAATTCCTTTATATTTCGACCACCCTAAATTTATTTAGTTGATGGTCAAAAATTTTGGTCAAAAAATGAGGTTAAATGTAGTAGTGAAAATATGTAGGGGCAGCCTCAAAGCAAGGCTACCCTCAACACTCTCAAACCAAACCTTTCTTAGATAGTCATTTTAAAAGATTGTTGGACTTGTTTTTTGGATCTAAATTTGAAAGACATCAAACCTAGGCTTAGCAAGCTTGTTTTTGAGTGACACGCTCCTGGTACCCCAAACAATGAAGCTTCTAAGGCACCAAATCTCTGACCAAGTACTACATTCATCTTAGTTTTGATGTCCTGTGCCATTGTATATCCTCCAATACATCAGTATCCTTACAAAAGGGCCTAATTATATAATTATATATAAAAGTTAACATAATTGAACAAGAAAAGAATTTACACACCTATGGGGCTACAAGCAGCTATTGATTATGCACTTGGACCTACTGGAGAGCAACGAACATTTTACCTCCAGTACTATGTAAAACTTGCCTATACATGCAACATGCAAAATAACAAGGAACTAAGGCCACATATACATGGTGAGAAATACAATTTGGAAAGAAAACTCTAATCCAAATGTATAATCATCAAGCAAAATTTTTAGCTCAAATGAAAAACCATTATACTAGAACCAAATACTAAAATTCAATTCACACTTTCTAGTTGTAAATACATGAATTAGTGTAAGTTTGACATAGGAGTTTGTGCTAAGAATTTATATACCTTGAAGGCTACCCAGGTGTGTTTGCTACCTTTAGCATTGTTGTCTGGTTTGCATACCATAACTGACCAACATTATCTCCAAATCTTAGTGAAAACAATTTACCAGCAACCATACAATTGTCTATTAATGATGATTTACAAAATGAAGTCACACATTTTATGTGTTTAAATTAGTACCATTTTTCATACTACACACTAGTTTGATAAGTATTCAAATGGGTGCATAAACTAATCAAACACCTTAAGGGATCCATCATCCATGGAATCTCTCAGATGAGGTAGCTTTAGTTGTTCCTCGTACATTTTTGTTGCAATGGCATTTGCTATCCCTGGGTTCTGTCGGAGGAGAGGATCATTACCGACCAACCCATTAACAGAGCCATTTAACAAACCTTGTATGTGTTGTTGTTGTTGTTGTTCTTGCCTCTGTAACATTTGTAGCTATTGCATTTGCATCAATTCATGCCCCTCTACAATGTGGCTACGAATAAATGCCACCTCTTCACCAAAACTGTAACCGGCAAATTTTAGGGAATTCATTTGCAAATTAAAACTTAAACCCTTAACCATCCTCCAACTACTTCTCACACTCGGTCAAATGATTTTTTATTTTAAAGTTATATCCCATATTGGTTGAAATTTTGACCAACATGTTAGTGTTGGTTGAAATTTCAACCAACACGGGTTAGATTTTTAAAAAAGAGAAAAATTTCCTTCTACAATCTGACCAACCTAAACCTTTTTAATTGATGGTCAAAAATTTTGGTAGAAAAATGAGATCAAATGTAGTAGTGTAGTTAAACACTTTTGGAAACTCTAAGCCATCTTAAAATCATATAGAGTGGGAATTATTTGAAACTGAAGTAAAAGGTCGGTCGTTGTCTTGTTATCTCCAGGAGGATTTCATTTAACTTGATTAAGTAGATGAGTGTATCTAGATCTAACAAAACCATGTAGTCCAGAGGAACCTAATTTTGCAATAGAGATTGTATTTTGAACACTGTGGACTTAATAGTGGGAAGAGTTACAATTTTCAATATAAGAACTTACATGATGTCTTCTCATGGAATGCAATGATTACAAGATATGTATGAAATGGATTAGTTGAAGGGATCTATAAACATTCAATAAAATGAAACTAAAATGTGTAGACATAGATTCTACAACTTATGCTAACATTCCTTGTTCTTGTACTAAAATAAGATCTTTGGAATAGTGCACGGGTATACATCAAAGTTTCAAACCAAGTTTCCTTTTGTGCCAAAATAAGATCTTTTAGAAAGTTTCTAGTTGTTGCACTATGGATGATAGGCACAAAATATAAAGGTAGGGCCAAGTTAATCAATTTACTTAGTTAAAATGATGGAATGGTGGCTATGGTTAATCACTATCCTAATTAATAACAGTTAGAAAACCTGTGAAACACAAAAAACTTTGTATAGACAAAAGAAGATTCAGTGGTATCCAACACACCATTCAGTAATAGCTTACAGCTACTTAGCAATCCCAACTACTCTTTGAAATAGATAGGACTCAACTGGGAGCCACTCTTATTGAGAAATCAGAGGGCTTGATTTGATTGTTTGAAGGGTAGAAGTATCTTTCATTCAATTAGTAGAGAACCTAGGGCATTGGGTATGAAAAGCTCTCTCAATTTTGGAGATTGGGGCACAATTTGGGATAAGGTAAAAGTTTAGTACAAGATATAGGAAATGACTATTTCATATTTAAAAAATCAAAATTTCCATTTTAAAATATAAATAAATGAAAAAATCTTGAACAACCTAAAAGAATATGAATTTTTTTAATGTAATACTAAATAGTATATGAGATGCATAGTAATAATCAACTAGATATATAATTCTTCTAATAGTTATAACATGTATTAGGATTTGTGTTGCATTAACTAAAGTTACATAACAAGTAGTCAAAAGCATGAGCTAAGAAATGCCAAAAAAGAAAAAGAAAAATGTTTGTACCTACTCCATGAATCTATTGAGTAACAAGCTCCAATATTTTAGAATCATCCAATGGGTATCCAAGAAGCTTCTCTTGAACATTAGAATCATTAGACTAAATTGCACCCTCCAAAAAAAAAACCCAATCATTATTAATTACACAACCTAGTCTTCCTAATAATGATGAAATAGAAAATCAATGATAATTTGTTATCCTTGTGCAATAAAAAATGTGAACCATGACTAGATAGAGTTCATGAAATGAAAAGAACAATGAGTTACTAAAAGGTAAGAGTGCAACATGACTGAATGAAGTTCACAATAATAAACATAAAGATCATAGTATCTAATAAAAGACTATGACAATGAAAGCTTATATAGTAGATGTAGAAGGCACAAAGGTTAAAAGTTATATAGAACAAGATATGTAAGAGACATAGAACTTCCAAAATGGAGGACTTAAGATGATGAAAAAGTACATGAGGAGCATTCAGTGTGTTATTTATGCCATTCCCTTGCATTTTTATTTATTCCCAATTCGATGATGTTGTTTCAATCCCCTTTGTGTTGTAGGTTGCTAAAGATCTATCTAGGAAGGACATCAATGTGCTGGAGCAGCACATAAAGAACTTGCTTTGCCCTTCAATACCATTTTTCTTCAATACCCTGTACGATCCATATAGGGAGGGTGCAGATTTTGTTCACGGATACCCTTTCAGTCTACACCATGGAAGAAGAAATAAGCATAAATAAGTAAATAAAGAACTTTCTTTGCCCTTCAATGCCATTTTTCTTCAATATCCTGTATGATCCATACAGGGAGGGTGCAGCTTTTGTTCGTGAATACCACTTCAATCTGCACCATGGAAGCAGAAATAAGCATACAAGTCTTTTTGCCATAATAATGAATTAGGGCATGAAATAGAAAACTGTTTCTATAAAAATTGAGTGATGTGATGAACCATGTAGAGAAGATTTACAACTGACTTATCACACCCATCTTCCACACATGCCTACACATATAACAAGTTTCAAAGCATAAATCAGCATCATCATTGTTGTCTTAACAAAGAATGTAAACCGAAAATATTTAGTAGTTAAAACTAAGTACTAAGAATTAAAATACTAAGTAGAAGATATTTTCCATAGCAACTCAAATTGTGATATTTCTATAAGGATTCATCTATGTAATTTTTGAGTCAAACTCATTTACCCATGTTTCATTAGTAGTGATTCACACAAACCCATCTCTCATAAAAAAGAATGGAATTAAATTACTTTTTAAAATTAAATTAGGGTTAATAGCTTGAAATTAATGCAATCAAAATCTAAATGTCCAATATATCCATTGAATTCAAAAAGATTCATTGTTTTTACCAAGGCCCAAGTGTCATGAGACTGTAATGATACCACCAATTATATATGATCAGGATGCAAGAAGCCATATTCTTTTCTAATTGCCAATAATTAATTGAAAAAACAATAGCATTAAGGCAAGTAATTAAAATATTTCAAGATATCGATGGTCTTGAGGAATATTAACATGTATGCTTGCATTCAGAATGGTTAGCAATTATTTAGGAGAAGAGATGTGTCTCTTTAAAATAGACATTGACTCCAGCAAGGATTAGTGACGTTAAGTCCTCCACATAAATATATATAGCTCACCATTCAAGAACAGGGAGGATGAAAGGGGGAAATAAGGAAGATATACAAATAATAATAAAAAATAGGCATTTTAAGTTTTAACAGAAAGATAGTTTATACAACCATATAAAGGAGCACAGTCAGAACTCTTTAGTAGCAATATTTAATTGAACTCTAAACAAAGACAATCAAGACATACCTGGTATGGACATATACATCCCCCTCTTGTTTCAGGCTATCATTTACAACATATATTATTCTTATATCAACTCTTTTGGTATTATCACTACCTAGATATTATTTGATAATCAATTAGTTTGTAACTATTATGTATAATTGGGTAGAGATGCATATGCCTATAATGTGTTTGTAAACCCCCATAATTATAGAACAAAGATGGTCTAAGGAAAAAATATTATAAGGATTGAAGAAAGGGCAGGCATCATACTTTTTGACAAGACCTTACCTTCACCACACTTTCCATTGTCAAGGTAGATATCTGTGTCTCCATCTCCAGGTCCTGCTCGATGTCCATTGGCATCATCGGCTACTATCTCCTCCATTACCCACTTGCTTAATGCATAGCTCTCCTTCAAATAATTTTGACTTTGGTATGGTCAATACTTACTCTATAACCACTGCTTTATAAGTTGGTTTAATAGAATTATTCTCTTTAGCCAAAGTTTTCATTCGAACTCCCATTTCTTTCTTTGATTCCTCCCACCATTCCATCATTGCCTAATGATTCAGCCATATAAAGCACAAACTATTCAAGATTTGGCAAGGACAAACCCTAGATGGCACATACCCTTTCAGTCTGCACCATGGAAGCATAAATAAACAGATAAAGAAATTTCTTTGCCCTTCAACACCATTTTTCTTCAATATCTTGTACGATACATATAGGGAGGGTGCAAATTTTGTTTGCGGATACCATTTTAGTCTGTGCCATGGAAGCAGAAATAAGCATACAAGTCTTTTTGCCATAACAATGAATCAGGGCGCGAAATAGAAAACCATTCATTTTAACATAATGAAGCCCATGTTGGTCAAAATTTTGACCAACACGAGCATGGATTTTTTTAAAATGACATTTTTCCTTGCCTATTCCCACCAATTTGACCCCATTTGAATAGATGGTCAAAAAAATTGGTCTAAAAATGGGGTCAAATGTACTAGTGGGTAGATTCTAGAATAATATCTTGTTTTCAATCAGCTATATTCTACAAACTCTCCATCTCCCTCAAATTCTTAAGGGCCCATTTGGTTGCTGGAATATGATTTGCAAATTAGCATTTAGAATCTTGAATTTGGGATTCTGGAACTTGAAATCTAGATTACAATTTTGGTGATTTGATTTGGGACCGTTTGGTTCAAATCCAAAAATATTTTGTATTTGAAATTTATTATTCTGGACCTATTTGGTTCAAACCAAAAAAATTGGCATTGCATATTAGAACAGTTGAATCTTATGAATGACCTGCAAAAAATACCAACTTCAAAAATGAAACAACGATATACATATGTTTTATCCAATTTATTCCCTTGACTCCATTTTGGGGAGCATGTTTCACCCAAATCACCAACACCAATCTAATTGACTCAATTCTCACAATTGACTCAGTTCTCAACAAATGTGTTCACAGCTTCAGAGGTCGAGCATCATCTGTGATGGAGCTTTGGAAAATGTATTTTCTGCAAACAAGAGCCAATGAACCTGTGTGAATTGTTTGTGTAATGCTGTGAAGTCACCCATTGTTGAATGCAAGTCAAATCTCATAAGCGAATGTCGTAGGCCCGTGAGGGAGAAGTTGGAATTTTAGACAATATCGAGCCAACACGAATGCACAACTGGAAGGTATGTGGGCACTGAGAAATACCACTTGAATCTCTACTATGAGATCATGCTCAAGAGAGGTGAGTGGGTAGAAGATGGTGTTGATGTGGGTGAATCTTTCAAGCCACTTGAGATAGCCTACTCCAAATCCATACCAAAGAGGGAAATGTCTGTTGAACACGATTTCAACTGAACCCAAGGCCCACTGTAGGACTTGATGCAATTGATCTCATAAATTGATGGGAGCATAACCCTTGAATTTCAGCCCTTCACAAACTTAATGCTTGCTTTCTACTTTTTCCTTGGCTCGGTTGATCGATCACAGAGGATAGATAACTCTATCATTGAATGTGCAGATTTTCATGCCCCTTGCATGATCATACTCCATCGCCAAACTCAAAATTGAAATATAAATTAATTTTTTGAATGTGAAATTCAATTAGATTTCACTTTATTTGGAATCCACACTAGTATTTAAAATGGGAATTAAAATAGGAATTCCAAATAACAAGTATTTTTGAGGAATTTGGAATCCTTGTTTTGGGGGTCAAATGGGGATACCAGATTCCACTTTTTTCCCAATTCCAATTCAAATTGTGTGGACCCAAACAATGGATAGAATTTTTTTAGAATTTTGAATGCCAATTTGATTCTAATTCCAACTACCAAACGGGCCCTAAGGGCTTTCCTTCTTGCTATACCTAAAGATCCAACATCCACCTTTACTTTAGGGGAAATATTCTCCATTTTCTTCCTCCCAGTGGAAACTCCAAAAGATGACACTAAAGGGCGACCTTCCTTTTCAGATTTCTTATTTGAACTAACCTTCTATTTTTTTCTCAACTTTAGTAATTTTTTGGTCCTCTTGCTTGAGGAAATACTTAGCGTTAGTGTTAGGTACCATATCATCCATAAAAGAATATTCAATAATAGTTTTAGACAAGGGAAAATTAACATCATCAAGAAAGTTATCCATACTCATTCACAAAGTCTTAATGGAATTCTCCTCATGAATTTCCCCATCCTCAAATTCACCCTCCAGTAGAGAGTTTTCTATCTTCCAATAGAATTTGGGATAAACAATCTTCTTAAGACTACTCCATATCTAACTTTAAACCATTCATGAGAGGAGGATGGGGAGAGGACTCCTCCTTTCTTATGGCCTTCTTAATACAAACTACTTTCTCCTTCTCCACTATATGAGTTTCTTTGTCTTCCTTCTCAAACATGTTACTATCAGTTTCTTTACCTACCTTCTCTATCTTCACTTCATTATTACTAACATTGATAGCATTCTTCATAGAATTTGATGCATTTCCTTTTGGATCCTTAGGTTTCCAAATCATAGTAGGGGATTTCTTCTTTTCCTGCACCACCTTAGTAGTTGTTTTTGGTTTTTTTGGGTAGTTTTTGGCTAAATGATTCACTTTCTTGTAGTAAAAACAAGTATTAGGAAGATCTTCAAATTCCACATCCTGAGACGTCTTTCTCATTTTAGAAAATATGTCCACTTTTTGAGGTAAATCCTTAAATTGAGATTTTTTCACACAAATCCTAGCATACAGAAGTCTAGTTCTAGCAGCAATCATGTTATCAATAGTTATAATTTCCCCAAAGGATCCAATAATCCCTTTGAAAACATGTTCATGCAAGAATTCCAACGAAAGACCTGGAAGTCAAAACCAAAGACATGTAGTAAGGAAGAAAGCATAAGATAGATCCATATTAGGTTCCCATTTCCTAATGGTAAGGGATTTGCTTCCAAATAACTAGGGTCCCCTACAAAGAATCATATTCAAATCCTCTTACAAGTAAACACAAAGGAGAAGAAAGCTTTAGGCATAGCTACTATGTCAACTTGACCCTAAAGGGCCCATTTTCTCTTGACAATATTCCTCAAAGAACCAATATCCAACCGCCCCCCCGAAAATCTACCAACAAGTGTGAATTCCATATAAGAATTAGGAAAATCAATAATGAGGTCCAACACAAATATTTGGAACTCACCTTGTTGGCTCCTGATTTAACAGAGTTTAAACAACCAAGTATGCAAGGCAAGAATGCATATATGGGCAGCTATCTCCAATAATGGACACACTTCACCAAGAACCTGGGCCAACTATAAGGCTAGACCCTTCTTCTTCTTTAGGCTCTGCAAAACCTAGGCGGGTGAACCTATAGATTCTTTATATGGTACCAGTTGTCAAAGCATACACTGAATCTATTATGAAGAAGATAAAACCCTTATTTCTCCTGATAACTCATGAAATAACATCAATCTATAGTAGCTAAATGCAGATCTAGGATATTCATAAGCTAAGTGAGGGCATTCTATTATAGCTCTTCAACATGAAAGGGGAAAAGCGTTTGATTATTGATGTTGATATTCAAAAAATCCTCAAACATGCAACAAAACCTAATGATCCTATCTCTAATCAGTGCCTACTCCATTGGGCAATTTCATGAATCCAAAACATACATCTGTGACATCGGGACATATTCTGTGTACCCAGACATTAGATCTATCTAATCACCTTGTGATTCAGACATCAATGTTCACTCAGATCTCATTCTTACATGATATCCCCATCAGCAAACCTACAATCCTGTTGATTCTCTGAAGCATTTACATAACCTCTTGGGTTATAAGCAACAATGAACTAACATAAATCCTTAAGGAGCTACAATTACAACCTAAACTCTTTGTTCAGAGATTGCAAAACATGGAAGATCACTAATAAGGGAGACAAGAATCAGAATGAAACTAATGAAATGCTTGCTCATATGTATTCATTTCCTTGAAACAATATAATCAAATGCATGAAATTAAAACATGAAACAACCTAATGTATCAGAACTATCTATATTAACTTTACACTACTACTGTTCACATGAGAAGAAAATGCTGAAGAATGGAGGTGGAATCATAGTTTTGGATCAAAAGAAATGGTCTCACAAAATGACTGCCAATTCTCTACCAACAGTGGTCTCACAGTAACAAAAAACTGGAACCCTTCAAATGGAAGAAAGAAAGAATAATATAGGATAGATGAATTCTCGGATCTCACATGTGACTGCCATCTGTCGACTTAGAAATCCATCTCCTGCAACTGTAAAGACTCTCTCTAACCTCTATCTTCCATCTGATTTGATTTTCTATTTCATCATTACATTGCAACTGCTTTGAAATATCCCTACCTAATGATGAAATCCTTTTGCATCTAAAATATCTAAAACCTTATGCAATTTTGGTGAAATTGTGAGTTTTTACTGATTTTAATGTAACCAATTCAACCCCAACTGCACTATTACCATCTTTTAACCATACCCATGTCATCATTATGTTAGGAATCAATTTTGAACCTCCATACCTGAATACAATTGCAGAAAAGGAACCTGATAGAAAACCTCATACTGCTCGAACAAACAAATTCCTAGGCAAAAACTAATCTCAGAATAAGAAAATTCAGACTTTCACAATTTTGATGGTATATGATAAGGCATACTTTGCCTTCCAGAAACACCTAGAATCTTGATTTGAAAAACACTCCTCTGGTAGAGACATCAGGTCTACACATCTTTGAATTTAAAAATCCAAAATTTTTAAAATAATCTAATGTCTTAACATTAGAATTAAAGTCATATTTGATTTTAAAAACTGACATGCATACCCATTGAGAAAATACTTTAAAATTCACTTTAAGCCCATTTTACTTTTTTGCCTTTATGCCTCCATTCGAGTCAAACCTCTGTTGACCAAGCGACATGTGTCACTCATTGATTGGCTTAGGCTGGGCAGAACCACGTGTCGTCTTCTCACTACTTCGCCATGTTATCTCGTGAGCAACTTCTCCTTGGTAAGATAGCGAGAACCCTCAGATCTGCCACGTGGCATGGTCTAGTGCATCTCAAGATCTACTCGCCACATCATCCTGGGCCATCCAGCCGACTGCCACTTGGCACTCTCTGATTCATCGAAAACATCTACAAGCGAGGCTCACATTGCTATTTCACTTTGGCCAAACTTTGAGGTCGCTAGCCAAATTTTCTAAGATTTCCTGGCTAGCGAAGTAGCGAGGCACCGAATTTTTCAATTTTTTGATCGCCCATTCTTGCTGACTTCATCACACTTTTACCTGCGTCTTTGTTCAAAATTTATTTCATTTTTCCACTAGGTCGGATGAATGGGACCCACCATGCACAAGCTTAGCCTTTCCAAAAAGCTCTTCATTTAATTCATAGCTCATAGTGCATAGGATGCTATTTAAAGATTAAAATTACTCTTCCCACGTTGAATGTGGGATATTGCTTTGTTAGTATGGCCGACTTTTCCTCTTGGCTGCGGCTTCTATTCAAGTCTAGTGTGGTCTCTTACGTTAACTGCTTGTGGCTTCTTTGAAAACGTGGATGGTCTCCTTGTAGGCGGCTCTCATACTTTGACTGCAAATTGTTTTTTACTGCAACATCTTTTCATATTCTCAGGCTTAATACGGGTTTTCTTTTATAACATGGTGTCTGCTTTCCATTAATGGGGATATCTTCCTTTTCGCATAAGCTCTCCTTGCCTATGCCTGGAAAGCTTCTTTCTTGAAAGCCTCTAAGTATAAAAAATTGCATGATTCAGATTCCACCAGTTAAACTATATTGCCCAACTCCTTTGCTTATGTGGCACTTGGAGTCTGAGCTTCCTGTTAGCATGGTGGCTCCTCATGCTGCGTTGGGTGCTTCCTCTGCATCAGCTCATGGCTTGCCTGCTAGCCGGCTCCCATTTCATAGCTTCTTCAAAGACTCCCCTGCTATGTACCCATCCACAGGTTGCTCTCTTGGTGATTTCCCACCTGCTACATGAAAATTGGTAAAACACTTTCATTGCTTATGGCTTTATGCTAATGCTGATTGCTTGCATTCAAATGGTGTATTGTGGGAAAAGATAAGCCTATTGAGGCACCTACCAAAGCCTCCTTTAATCCAAACCTTCTACTCTTCATTCGGTGGCTACCTTGGGCTCCCTACTTATGCGTGGATCTCCTTTTAATATGATTGAAATGCTTTGGCAAACTATATCTACTCCATAGTTTGATCATCAAATTAAATTAGATCAAAGCATATCTCAAAGAAAATTATTTAACATTGATAATTTGTGAGGCCCCTTTGACTTCTCCCTTGCTTGCTCACGGCTTTAAGATGAGGACTACTTTATTTAATTTACATTACTTTAAAACTTCATTTTAATCATTTCCACACCATTGTGAAAATTGTGTCAGGAGGCTTGCTAGGTGGCCGTAAAAACTAACTCAATCAAGTAACCAAGCCATAAAAACTGGCATGACTGTTCAATCCTGCATACTTTACCACACTGTAGATTTTTAGCCCATGAAAAATCTCCAGTCAAAAGATTTTAATTGTCAAACATCCATACTTCAATTAGCCTGTAGGCAAACAATGTTAAAAAAACATAAATTGGGCTCGGGTTCAGCATTATAAACTCAGTTGTTGATCACTTGGGGTTCTAAAAAATAGGGTATAAGTTCTTTGCCATGAAGAGATTATAATTCCATGTTTTGGGCTCATGACGAATCACAGGGCACATTTGGCGAATTTTCAAAAACAAACACTTGGAAATTTTAACTGAGAAATGTGTCAAAAAGTAATTTTTGGCAAATGTACGAACATAAGAAAGTATGCAAATGGATTTTTCATGACTTGGGAACTGGCATACTTCAAGGATTTTTAGAAGATAACACAATGATATAATCCATTTAGGCTCACCAATCACAGGATCAAAGTTATAATGTGTCGAACAAGGGTACGGATCAATCAGGATACCTTAGCCGTAACAAGATAATATAAACTATGTTTTTTATCATGTTAGCAAACTGATCAAATGGATTCAACATGATCTCAAAATTGGAACATATGAAGTGTCTTACCACTGGAACACAATGCAAAAAGAATTTTTTCATTTGGGTCAATTGGGTCAAAGATATGATTGGTCGAACAAGGCTTCCCAAAATTGTGAACAACTAGTCAAATGCACAAAACAGTAAATGACCAACTTTGGGGGGTGCAAAACCTAGTCAAATAGATTCGAAATGACTTGAAAATTGAAATATAGGTTCTTTATTATGCATAATAAACATCCCCAAAGTTTCTAGTCATGACACATTATTGGGTTAAAAATATTCAGATGCAAACTGGGCCTCTAATCGCTATTTGACACTTGGGCAGAATTGCAAATTTTTACACTAGCTCAAAATGGGACTTCGCAGAATGGTTCAAAATGTCAGTTTAACTTCATAGAAAACATAGACGCACTAAATGAAAGGTGTTAGAAAGATTAAACACCATTTATGCATTAACTCAATAGCGGGGTACATAAGCTTCATAAGGCATTTATAGGCCTGAAATTTCTCAATGGTGCTCAAAATCGGGAAGGCAATTTTGAGTGCCAACACACCTTTCTCCCAATAAGATTTTGAACTAACAAGGGGAAAAGATGACTTACCCGTAGGCTTTTTACTAAAAAGCGACAACCATTTTCTCCCCTCAACTTCTCCTAATTTATCTTTTAGGTCAGATTCATGTGAAACCTTGACCTTTTGATTGACCAAGTGTGACAAACTATCTCCTATGTTTTGATGAAGTGGGTCCTAAACATGACCTTGGTCAATGGACCTGCAGAGAGCATCATAATTTTGCATCTTCTAGAATTCCTCTTCTAACCTTTTGTCCTTACCATCATTCAAGTCCTCCTTGATTCCTTCCAGATTACTGGTCTCATTTCCATTGCCATGCCCTACATCCACATTCTCACTCTTCCTAGCCAATAGGTCCATTCAAACATGTTTTGTTAAAGCCTGTTGTAGGAGAAATTTTTTATCATGTAAAGAGTTAAGAAGGATTTAAGAGTGATTTGACAATGAATTGAAGGATAATTGAATTGATTTTGAGTATAAATTGAAAGAATCCCTAGTTACATGAAATTTGGGTTTTTTTTTTTTTGAATCAGTAAAATGGAGAACCCTACCGTTCATAATGTAAGTGAAAGGCCAAGATATAAGTTCAAGTAACACCCTTATGTGTAATGGAAGATGATCCCTTAGGAGCATTTTTGCATGTTTTTCACAATGTATTACACATATAAGACATTAGGGTGTACATACATTGCTAGTTTGAGATTATTGGAGACAATAAAATTCATAAAGACCTAGACCTAGTATGTAATTGTGATTTATCACTAAAGAAAAATTTTGCACACCTAAATGATTTAAACATTGTTAAGCATATGTTATTCACAAAATTTTATAATCATGAGTGGAGTAGAATCATCTTAAATAGAATTTATGAAGGAATGTTCTAGGTAGGAGACATCCCTATGTTGATTGATAATAATATGATCCATAAGCTCACCGGTTTGAACAATGAAGGGAACAATCCAGTTAATGAGAAGAATGTGAAGAAGTTAGTTGAAACAAACCTAAAGACAAAATTAGATGGAAGAAACATGATGATTGATTTGATAACAAAAACTAATGGTAGGCTTATCAGTAAGATCATTGGGTACAAGATGAACCACAATTCTAGGGTGAACTCAGTACCAATTGGATTCATCCATGCAACATATTTGATGACAAAGAAGAAGTAAGGAGTTACTATGCATGAAATGGAAAATAAGAAAATTTTGGACAAAATTGAGAAGCTAAAAAGAAAAAATAATGGGGTGTTGAGGTTTGAATCCCTCCTAACACACCTATTCTTTTAAGTGATTAGACAATTCCATGATATAATAGACTGAGAATGGGATGGTGATCAGGGTACTATGAGATTAATAACTTAGTATTATAGGAAATAATTAGAGGAGAAGATAACAAAAAACATATCTAAGATGATAAAAAGTTTCCAATCTACAATGAAGTAGAGATTCAATACTCCACCTACTCTAGTGGAGAAATATAAGGATGATATATGTTTCATGGTTGAAATAGATGCCACATGTATGGAGGTAGTAGAGCCTAGAGTGAAGTTCATAGACCCCATGGGCTATGAGATGAGTGAAGAAATAGTAGAAGGCTATGAAAAGATTATCTTGGAGTCAGAAAGAGATAAGGAATGTCCTAGATGGGGGACATATGATGAAAAAGTCAAGGAAGTGTTAAAAATAGATAATACTAAGAGAGAGGGTGAATCAGTATTTTCAATCATTTTACCCACAATTGAATTTGGGTAATTACTTTACCACATGCATGAAAGATAATACTAATAGTGCTAAACAAAATAATCAACCATACAAGAAGAAAACTCATAACACCATGTTTTTTTAACTAGGGAAACCCTGGCCCAGGGAAAACCGTGGTGAGCATGAAACCCACAAGATGATTCACTATATAAAGGATCTGATTAAGGATATTGACCATGTTAGGAGTCTATGAAGCATGTATAGTGTATTAAGTCCCTATTTGGAGACTAGGCCTTGTTAGAAGCCTAAACCCTATTAGGAGTTGGTGGGTGATATAAAAATGTGTGCAAGAAGAGCCCATTGCCCTAACATGCAATTATAGAATAAGATCTTCAAGAAAAAAGTGTACATATAATATTGAGATACTTGTTGTACTTCAAAAATATTCTAGATAAAAATTCTTCATACAAGAGTGACTGTGAACATATCAATCTACATCATATCTTGCATAAAAATGCTTCACATCATATATCATAATATCACATTCACTTGTTACTCTCATTTCACAAGATCATATCAAGTTCGCAATCACTGATTAGACTTTTTTGCACTTCACTCTAACTTCACAAATGAATTCCTGTACTTGTACCAAACATATTGGGAAATTCTTCCTTAGTTAGATCACATAACATCCTTAGAGTTGTCTCACTAAGAAATAGCAATTAAAACAATAAATCAAGTCGTTTAACACATTCTACTTATATGCTCTATTCTACATTATATCATCACTGCATTACTAATTCCTTCATAACTCAAACTTGGTTGGTTGTATGAACATGAGAACTGGTATATGCCATTAGTATGATGTCACACATCTCTAGTTAACTATGCAAGAGAATATTCGAAGAGAATATTCTGCTATCATCAAATCTGTTATGTTGTTGCAACACTGTCTAATATTTTGACAATTTTCCTTCACAAATGATCATGACTAATCTGCAAAAAAAATATGTTACCATAAATGACAACCATATAACTTACCTTATCTGATTAATTGGTCATATTTCTAACAATTTCCCCCTTTGGCATTGATGGCAAAATTTTGGGAAAATTGGCTAAGTCCCAAACATGTTGTCATACCAATCAAAATAAATAACTATAACATAGTAAAAACATTGTATTAATGTTTTGAAAGGATTACATCCCTTATAACTCTGATTACAACTTATTGCTCCCCCTTAAAAATTACAATTACAATACAATTTTCCATATCTCTCCCGCTTTGACATCAATGACAAAGGTGCAAAAAAAAAAAAAAAAAGAGTCTGTCACAATCTAGTAGCTGCATCAAAACTTGGAAAAGCAATCATTGAAGTTGGTCTTCAACTATGCAAAGAGTTTCTTCCAACTTTCTTTCAATGCATCAAATACACCGATTAGTGCACATTAAGCATATGCAGCTAGCTCTATTGCATTCAAGTCTATAGCCACAACCTTTTCATATAAGGTCTTTGCTGCCAAGCATTCTTCCAATTGATTCTCTAGCAATGTTACCTATGGAAATAAGTGTTCTCTTAAGAGAGTGAATCTTTTTAGAATTTTCTCTTTTTTTGTTTACATGCTCCTTATGCTATCATGAAGTGAAAGCATTGTTGCTCAATGATATCTATCTTCTTATTCTACTTTAGAAAATTGTCAGTGAGCATCTAAAGTTCAATTATGTTTTATTTGGTCTGATCATTAAATTCTTGGAGATGAATGTATACCAAGCTGCACTTAGCATAAGCATGTTTTCCTTCTTCTATACATTATCTTAATGCCTTAATGCATATATTCAAATTTTTTATATCATTCCTCATATTAGTGCACATGGTATTAAGGGTTTTACCATCATGCTCTGTTTGTGCTTGAATTGAAGTCACATTAGAAAGTGTTGTGAATTCATTATCAAAAGCTTTGCACAAAATTGTTGCCCACTATTGAATATCTATATGGGTGTCAATAGGGCTTACTACCTTCTCCATTCTATTGAAAATTGAAGTCAAAGTCTTCTCAAAGGGCTTGACTGATTTCTTTTGCTCAAGAAAATTACTAAAAGAAGATATGAGATTCTTTTCTTCATCTTCTTCATCTGATTGACTTACTTCTGTTGCTTAAGTAGGTGGTGTGAAGGGTGTTACTACTATTGCTGTCAAGGGTATGCTTGAGGTAGCTACTTCAATGTTGGGCTCAATTTTCTTCTCAGAACGTGTATCTTCTTTCTTAGGCTCCTAGTATATTTCTTCATCAGAGCTACTATAGTCCACAATATTGCCAACAATGCTAGCACCAAACTCTTTGAATGGGTCCTATGTTCTATCAACTGTCATATTGGTACTATCTACTTGCGTAGATTCACTACCAATGGTGATATTTTGTGAATGACTTGAACTTGGTATTGTTGTTGGTTGTTCAAAAATGTGAGGAGGACTACATGTTGTAGGACTAGCTTCCTATGTCTACGCACACTCCTCAAATTCTTTAGGCACAGGGCTTGCCTTCTCTGTCTATGCACTTTTCTCTATCATAGTGCTTTCCTTCTCTAGTTTTGCACTCTTTTGTATCATTGGGCTTTCCTTTTTTGGTTGTGCACTCTTCTTAGGCATAGTGGAGATGTATGAGACTATAGCCTTTTTAGTTTTCATGTTTACTTCTTCATAATTTCCTCCCATGAGGAGAATGGATCTCTTTTTATGTCTCAACAATGATGCTATACCTTTTAGAATTTTTGTTATCTCTTCCTCATTATTTATAATGCATATCTTTCTCACCATATTAATTGTTATTTTCTTGTCTTCCTCTAATACTCTACTTTTTCTATTTCTTAATCTATTATACAAATCTTCAAATATCTAACCTATTATATTGTCAAGTCTCTTACCTTTAAGAATCATATTTCTAACTACAACATTCTTTAGCTATCTTCTATCCATATTATAGTATTTATTTCGTTGTAAAAAATTGTATCATTAATAATTTGCATGTTTAGATTCTCTACCTTGGGTTTCCATGCTTTGTGTCTTGCTGATGTCTTTACTTCTTGATTAGCTAGCTCTACTGGTCTATAACTAGTTTCTTCCTCAAATTCAGAAGAATTGATCTACAAGATTCTTCTCTTCTTGCTTGGACCACTTGTAGTCTGCTTGACTCTCTTCTTAGGAGGGTTTATGGTCCTTTCAAGTCTTTTAGACTTCTTGGATGCAGGTTCTTCCTCAATTTTTACTAGATTCCTTTATGGTTTCTATTGTGTAATTGTTTCATATGGCACAATAGGTGCTTACACACCTATGTGGGCAACTGCGACCTCTTTAGTAGGTCCTGCCATTGTAATGGGTGTAGGGGTCAATAGCTTAGGCTGACCACTAGCCTTTATTTCCATAGCTATCCCTTTCACCTCATCAAATTCTTTTCTTGTCATTCCTAATTCTTTCAAAATAGAATCAATCACTTTTTCCACCTTTTTCTTCGAGTCCTTTATTATTTGACTAGTTTTGACTTCTCTCATTTTCTTAGAATATGTCCCCCATCTAGGACATTTAGAATCAACTTCTGAGTGAAGGATTATCTATGCATATCCTTCAATTAATTCCACTCATCTCATAACCCATAGGTTCAATGAATTTGACTTGAGGAACTACAACTTCCATACAAGTGAAATTTGTTTCAACCATAAAACACAATTCATCATTTTATTTTTCCACTAGTGTAGGAGGTATCCTATATCCTTGCTTCATTTCTCCTTGGAAAGACTTCATTATTCTATCAATGTTATTGTCTCTAACTGCTTCAAGTCTTGATTTATATGCACGAGTGATTATTAGCATTGTGCACTCACTTACATCCCAATTCATGATTCTAGGAAACTTCTGAGATGCATAGAAGAATATGTGAGTTAGTACAAATTGAAACCTAAAGACTACACTCCTAGATTTCTTGATTCTTGATATATTATCCAACAACTACATTTGGATAATGTCACATAAATTAACATCTTCACCTCTTATTGCCAGGAAGGTTTCATGAAGAAATCCTACGGGGACTAAATCTATCCTAGATCCATGATTAAATTTGTATCCCAAGATTTTGTGAATTAATCTTACTCCATATTGAATTCTATTGACCTTCATGTTTCTACCATCAAAACATGTGTTGAGATTTGTCTCAACTATCTTATACACATTCTTGATATTCACTAGATTACTTCCTTCATTACTCATACTTGTGACCTTGTGAATTAGGTCATTATCAATACATATGATAGATTCTCCCAACCATAAAAGATTATTATGTATTCTTCTTAGAATTATCCCTGCCCATTCATGATTGTCGAAGTCCATGTAGAACATATGCTTAACTAGGTTAATTTGTTCTAGATAACCATATTAAAGTTTCAGTGACAAATCATTTTTGCACATCTCCAATTACTTATGTATTTCCCTATCACCAATGCTTTCAATCTTGCAATGTATATAACTTCTTATATCCTCAATGTGAAGAACATTTTTTGGAACTTGCAAAAATGCTCCAATAGGGTCGTCAAGCAAAGAAACAAATGGGTGTTTCTTTAAATTGTATCTAGGTCTAATGCTCACATTAAAAACTTATTGTCTTTCCATTTCTAAAAGATTATTCTCAATAATTCAGAAAATACCTCAACTTTGCGTATTAGGGTTTTCAATGACTTTGCATAATTGCAAGCCTCTTTAATTCTTCAAATATTTCTTTGATCTCGCACTTTGATTTCACACAGACAAGTGATGTTTGCAAATAAATTCACATCCTTTAAATCTTTCACAATCTATACTTCATATTAAATGCATATCTATCACTAGTTCAATGTACTATCTATTTATAATAAAGAGGTTATTCTTCTTTCATATCCTTATCCTGATCTTATCAAGAAATCTGCACTTCACTGTAGACTTCTCTCAATGTCTTCTGCATACTGTCAATTTCACAACCTTTAATACTTTCTCTAAGATCAATTATCAATAACTCATACTTTTTTTCATTGAGAATGCTTAATTTTGGTACGAGGAGTCACAAACAATAAGCAACTTCATTGTCTTGTCAAGTACATCTTCTATAACTATATGAGAGCTTTTTGGTTCCTTTGCCTTTACAAATGATTCCTTTAATTCATTTTTCTATTCCATATCATTTCTTCTATTTTTCCTTTTGTAATTATGATTCCTATTTAGGTCTCTTTTGTCCATTCTACAAAACTTCACTATGTGTCCAAAGTTATTGCATAACTGACATACAGGTACATTTCTTTTCTATTCATTCTGCTAGTTGTTAGGTGCTCTACAATTCCTTGCAATGTGTCCAAGATTGTTGCATCTTTAGTAAACATTTTTTCTTCTTTCTCCACTTTCATTGTTGTGAGATCTTTTATTTCTTGCATGGTTAGTGTTCCTATATACCCTACTATTTGCATTATTACTATCAAATTTAGGTTTCTTACAATCTACTGCACAATGACCATATCCATGACAATTATGGCAATAAAATTTTGAAATAGTTTTTAAGGACTTATCTTTGCAATCAACTTTAGTGTCTTCAGGTTCATCACACCAGGCATAAGATTCCTTTCCTTTATTGTCCATATCTTGATCAAATTCTTTAACTTTTTCACACTGAGTAACATTCTCTTTGTCCTTAGATGTATCATCTATCTTGCTTAGATCCTTATTGACTTTAGCAGTATTAGGTTCTTTTCTCTCAATAGATTTCTTGGTAGATTGTCCAAGAAAGAATCCAAGTCCAATCTTGTCATAACTAGGTCTTTGTGTAGATATTTGTTCTTCAATCTTATCACTGTTGGTATATAATTTATCAATTTTTCATTTGGTTTGTACCAACTCACCTTTCACAATAGTGATGTATTTCTCTAATTATGCATGTTGTACTTAATAGATTCCAATTCATATGTTACCTTCCTTAATTGGGATCTCATTCAACTTTAATTTCAAAGTCATTTTTTCCTCTATTTTTCTTAAGACTCAGCTTAAGTTCAACTATCTGTAACTCATGTTTTAGGATCTCATTTTCTCTCTTTAGATCTTCAATATCATTATCACTTGTTTTTACTAGATCCTTTTTGCTTCAGATCATCTATTTTTTCCTTTAATTCACCAATGTAGGCATTTGCATCCTTATATCTATATTTAAGGCCATCTCTTTCATTAGTAAGGAGATCAACTTGTTCAAGTGCCTCTTCAAGATTTTTCCTAAATTGTTCCATATCCATAGGGATCTTATTCAAGTAGTTAAGCCTCTTATGAATTACCAAGCTCTGATACCAATTATTAGAAATAGATAATACTGAGAGGATGGGGGGGCGGGGGGGGGGGGGGGGGGGGGTGAATCAATATTTTTAATCTTTTTACCCACATCTAAATTTTGTTAATTACTTTACCACATGCATGAAAGAGAATACTAATAGTGCTAAACAAAATAATCAACCATAAAAGAAGAGAACTCATAAAAACATGTTTTATTAACTAGGAAAACCCTGGTGGGAATGAAACCCACAAGATGATTCACTATATAAAGGATCTGGTTAAGGATATTGACCCTATTAGGAGTCTATGAAGCATGTATAGTGTCTTGAGTCCTTGTTAGGAGACTATGCCTTATTAGAAGCCTCAACCCTATTAGGAGTTGGTAGATCATATACAAATGTGCGTAAGAAGAGCCCTCTACCCTAACATGCAACTATACAATAAGATCTTCAAAAAATAAGTGTACATACAATATTGAGATACTTGTTATTCTTCACAAATCTTCTAGCTAGGAATTATTCATACAAGAGTGATTGCACACATATCCTATCTTGCATAACAATGCTTTGCATCATATATCATAATATTTCATTAGCTTTTTACTCTCATTTCACATGATCATATCAAGTTCACAATCACTAATTACACTTTTTCACACTTCACTCTAACTTCACAAATGAAGTCCTTTACTTATACCAAAAATATTAGTAAATTCTTCCTTAGTCAGCTCACATAACATCCTTAGAGTTGGCTCATTAAGAAATAGTAATTAAAATAATAAATCAAGTCATTTAACACATTGTTTAGATATGCTTTGTTCTGCACTATATCATCACTGCATTACTAATTCCTTCATAACTCAAACTTGGTTGGTTGTATGGACATGTGCACTAGTATACGTCATTAGTATGATGTCATGCATCTCTAGTTTACTACACAAGAGAATATTTTGCTATCATCAAATTTGTTATGCTATTCTAACACTATCTAATGCTTAGACAATTTTCCTACACAAATAATCATGATTAATTTGCAAAACAAATATGTTTCCATAAATGACAACCATATAACTTACCTTATCTAATTGATTGGTCATATTACCAATCGTAAGTTCACAGTTAACTCTAAAACAAAGATATCAAAAAGAAAGTTGAGAATAAGATTGAAACTATTCTTAAGGAGACTGGTATGACAAGAGAGGAATATGAAGAGGCAGTGGGGATTTATATGGAAATGAGAGCAAGTGTGAAAATAGAAGTCTTGGTAGCTACACCTCTAGAAGTAGTAAGAGCACCAAAAGGCATAATTATAGTAGGACCTTCCTCACAAATACCAAGTACATGTTATGCCATAGTATCATAGGTACAACCTTATATAATACAACTAGTGGTGATCTCATAATGGTTTTGATAATTGAGTGTCAACACACTTAAACTATTTGCTAAGTTTACGCCAAGCTAGCAACATATGCCAATTATAATATATGCAACTGTCAAGTCGCAATAGTTATCAAGCCAGAAAGATAGTAAGTGGTGAGTCATTTATGTGCTGAGCAAATAGATAGTGCCAAGTGAGTATGTGTGCCAAGTGAATAATAGATGCCAAGCATATTCAGGTGTCGATCCAAACAAAACTTTAGTATGTGTTGAGCAACAATTTTATCAAGTGCCGAGTAACACAAAATCAACATATGAGTTTGTGCCTTCATAAACTAAGATGTAAACCATTTTGCATGCTAGCTAATGGATAGATCTTGAAGATTAGAGATAAGATTGAATCTATTTGATTCCCTATGTAATCAACATGCAACCAATTAGAAAAATGGAATGCTACAGAGGCAAAAAGGATGAATCTCAACCATAGATTCATACCTAACCCTAAGTCATAAAAACCTTTTAAGGTGGTTGAAGCCCCATAATTTAATAGAGTGAATAGAGTGTGAGTGAGTGAAGAACAGAAGGAACAAGGAGTGAAGTGTTAAGAGGACATACAAAGTGACTTAGCAGATTGCAAGATCAATTGGAAGAATAGAGTATCAATACTACAAACAACTTCATATTAGATTGGATTGAATAGCGATTGAAATTAGAAATAGTAGATTGCAAGTGATTAGGTCAAACATTCTACCAATTGTATTAGTAGAATGAAATCCTATGGAGATAGGTTGGTTTAATAGCCATTGTATAGATCCTTTAAGAGGGTGACACTCCAAGTGAATGTTTGTAAATCCTTTAGATAGGTTTTAGTAGGTTGTAAGAGCCTTTAATAGGGTAGGCCCCTCATAGGGTAGACCATGGCTCATGGTCATGTTAGTCTCAGATTGGTTTTGACATTTGAGTGTCAACACACTTAACCAATTCTCAAGTCAATGCCGAGTATAATACAGAAGCCAAGCTACAGTGTGTGTTGAGTTAGAGAATTCAATAGGAACTTTAGGTGCCAAGCAAAGTATAGGTGTCGAGTCAATATAGATGTCGAGTGGAATAGAATTGCTATATGAGCCAAGTGAGCCAGTTTTTCTATTTGTGTCAAGCATCAACAACCAGTATGTGCCAAGCAAGATAGAATCAACATATGAGTTTGTGTCTTCACAAACTTAGATGGAAAGCATTTTTGGAGCATACATGGGATGAATCTCGAAGGATCTTCAAGATAAGATCGAATCTTTTGCATTACCTATGTAATCAACATGCAACCAATAAGAAAAATGGAGAAGGCATGCAACCAATAAGAAAAGTGCAAGAAATGAGTTGGAAATGAAGATCTAATATTGATCATAGATTCATACCTAACCCTAAATATTTGAAATCTTTAAAAGGATAAAAAAACCCCATTATTTGTGTATAGGAGAGGATATGTATGAGTGAATTATAGCAAAGTGTAGAAGGGTAAAAGACTTAGTGAAGAATAGAACACCATTGCAGATTCTCATTATTGAAGAATAGAGTATCAAAACCACACAAAGTGACATATTAGATCAATTAAGGATAAGATCAGCAAGAATAGAACAAGGATCTAGAATTAGCAATTGAAGATTGCAAAGCTATTAGGTCAAAGGCTTTCTAATACTCTCTAGAAATTGTATTAGATATGGAAATCCTATGGACTTAATTTGGCCTAGCAGCCATTTGTAAATCCTTTAATAGGGTGGCATTCCAAGTGAATGTACGAAAGTCCTTTAACCAAGCCTACTTCTAGGATGGTAGTGAAATCCTTTAACTAGGTCACTTTTAATAGAGTGTAAAGTCTTTAACATGATAGGCCTTTCATAGGGAAGACTATTGGAAGTGGTCAAACATTGTAACCTTGAGTAGTTACACATTGGTGCAGTGATAATTTGTGGGTGTCATCCCCACCCTAGTTCTACCTTCTCATTTTGGAGGGTTTTTGGGTTACTAAATTTGTGTGTTGTCTATTTTCATACATGTCATTACTTTCATTTTTATTAGATAAATTAGATGCATATAAATGGTTTCAGTCAAAGGAATTTGAAAAGGTTAAAGTTAGTTACTTCTAATTTATCTCCCCCCACCCCCCACCCCCACAAGAAGTAAATCTTCCCACTTGTTAACTCTAACAATTGGTATCAGAGCCAAGTTATCACAAGAAGGAGCCTTATAACCTGGAGAAAAGATCTGGAAATGGAAGTCTACAAACTTGGGAAGATCATAGAGAATCAAGAAATTGACATACAACTTGCTTTACATGCTTTGGAAGAAGCTAGAGGAGAACTGAAGAAATCCTTGAAAAGAAGAATAGAGATTGCCATAGCTAAGAATGACACATAGTAAAAGGAGATTGACACCTCAAATCTATTTTCAAATGGAGATTCCAAAGAGTTTAATGCAGCAATAACAGACCTGATGGAGAAAAATAGAGCTCAAGTAGAAGAAATTAGAACACTCAAGCTTGAACAAGAATCACAAACCATGATGCTTTGTGAGGTGACTGAATAGAAGAAAAGAGCCATTGAAGACAAGGTTATGCTAGAAGAAGACAAGAAAAACCTTGCCAATAGATTGGAAGAAAAGTCAATTGAACTTGCAAGAATCTCAAACATGCAGATGGACATCCTAAGTTAGATGATGAATGCACATTATGAACTAAATGTTAAGGACAATGAGATCTCTACACTAAAGATGCAAAATGAACAATTGTAAAATGACCTAAAAAAAAAGAGAAGGAGATTGTAGAAAGCTTCAACAAACCCAGTGAGGCCATCAAGTACTTTGAGCAACTAATGAAATCACCAAGGGCTAACAATGACACTTTAAGACTAGGTTACATCAGCATTGAACAAGGAGAGTCCTCCAAGACTGCAGAAGAGAGGAGTAACAAAGGTAAGAATACTAAACCTACTTGTCATTTTTGTGGTAAAAAGGGACATAATTCTAATGTATGCAAGAGCAAGAATGCCCATGAGCATGACAAGCCTAGGAATGCAAGTTATTGTCATAAGTGCAAAAAGCAAGGACATCAAGCACATAGCTATAGGACTATGACTAATACAACACCAAAATTTGAAGATCACTGCTACAATTGCAAGAAGTATGGACATAGAGCTTTTGAGTGCAGATCAAATCCTATGTGGACATCAAAATAGGCAACAAGGGAAGGTAACCATGGTCATCACTACAATTGGGACTACAACTACAATATGGATACATTCCTAAAAATTGCATAAGGATACATTTTAGAGGGAACTATAGTAGATGGTTGAGCCAAACCACATGTTTCAATTTCTTGAAAACTGGTCATATCAATAGGAATTACCCAACAAAGTCAAAGGCACCCAACTCAAAGAATGACAAAGGAAAAAAGAAGGTAGATGTTGAACACATGAAAGGATAAATGAACAAGACATGGAAGAAGAAATATGGAAGTAGCACATCAAATAAAGGGATCACTTCACCTAATAGGTCAAGTTGTCACACTTCATCAAACTAAGCAAGAGAAAGCATAAGAGACTAATTTACAAAGTTTTATCATACATCAGTTCATAGAAAAGAAAAGTATTGAAAAAGAAAAGATCAACATGAACAAAGATGCAAAATTAAAAGAGATTGCAAGTGTTGTCGAGTTTCCCTCCGATGCCGAGTAAAAATCCAGTACATGCCAAGTTGATTGTCAAAACAATAGGAGCCAAGCTAATAAAGGAAGCTGAGTGAAGAAGAAATCTTAGTTGAAGCCAAGTAAGTAATACTCTTGTGGAAGTCAAATGGTGAAAAAGCAATGGAAGCTGAGTAATATAGAATCCTTCAAAAGTTGAGTGGATAGCTGTAAATGTACTGAGCATTAAATGTGATGAAAATAGGGTATATTATCATATTTTCAATCATTTTTTTCATTGAGAATGAAGAGAAAAGATGAGAGAGAGGATAGAGTGAATCCAAAGTAGAGAATCCAATGTATAAGAAGATTTCAATAGCATTCTAGCACAACTCCATCAATTTCAAGGTATTTACAACTGTGTTGAGCTATGTAGTTTCATGCTTTCTTTGGGTTGACACCCTAGATTGTGTAAAATGGCATCTAGCTCTAGAAAAAATCAGGAGAAGGAATAATTTGAAGTTCAGTTAGTATCCAAAGAGGTCAAACAACCCAATTTCCATCCAATCCCAAAGGTTGCATAAAAAAATGACCCAGCCATAACCCTATCCATCATACCTCCAAACATTGTAATGGTTCAAGATGTAAGGAAATGCTATAATTGTAAAATTGGAGCTATGGGTGACATGTAAATAAGGGAGACATATGAGAAATTGTGTGAAAATGGAGTGTTGAAGGAAGAGCACAAATTTTTTGAGAGGAAGGGTTTAACACATGCCCTAGAATTCCCTACAGTATTCAAGATAGAATGTATTAGACTAGTGTTGAGCAGAATGTATGATGGTAGCTTATGGTTGAAAGATAGTCCTATAAAGATCACAAAGAGAATTGTACATAGAGTGATAGCATATCCAACCCTAGATTGGCCAAAGACCCTTAGGAGTGACTCTAAGGAGGCAATTAAGAAAAATATAGGTGCAAAATGGAATAAAAGAGGGATGACAATTGACACTATCTAAGACCCTCTAGTTGACTTTGTTGGTAGGGTCATTGCACACAAGTTCTACCAATCCAACAGACTCAACAGTGTGCCTTGTATTGTAGTGGATATAGGATACAAATTGGTGAAGAAGGATCATACATATGACCTTGCAGAGTTGCAACTACAATAGATCAATAAAAATCTAGCAGCAATCAGGAGAACAAAGGGAGCCCAATGCAAATTTGGTGCGATTTTGATATGTATTTTCTTTTATGTTCAAAATGAATTTCCTTCTTTTGGTAAAATGGCATTGAAAAATGATAGGTCAATCATAGCTCAAGTCAATGAATACATAGAATAGATGGGAGCTAATTTTGAGACCTTAATGACTAGTTATTTTTAGGATTTTAAGAAATCAATGAAGCAAAGGCAAAGAATTATAGTTTCCTTAGTAGAAAAACATGTAAATGATGTATGTTTTCTTGTAGATATAGACTATACATACATATAAGTGGCTATACCAAGAGCGAGATGGTTGAGACCTCTTGGGTATGAAATAAACATAGATGAAGCATCAACAACAATAACTACTTTATTAGTAGAAGAAATTGACAAGGATGCACCACATTTTGGAACTTATGATGTGGTGAGATCCAAAGTGGATATGGAGTTGAGGACCACCTCCACTTTGAAGAAGAAGGACAAGCTTGTTAAGAAGTTGGAAGCCAAATTTGGGGAAGGAACTATAGAAGAAGCAGAGGAAGAAGGAGAAGATGCTGAGGGTGATGAAGAAGAACAAGATCAAGGGCCACTTACCTTAACCCAAGGTATGGGAGAAGGTGCAGATGAAGAAGAAGGTGTTGAGCCAAAAGCACCAAAAGCTGAGCCAAAGAAAAGAAAAGCTCAGAAGTAGCTAGTTGCACAGCCCAAAGGGAAGAAGAAGAAGTTTGCAAAGCTAAGCCTAGCCAAGCCAACTACAAGAGCTGACACTAGGGCTACAACTCAAGGGGAAAAGGAGTAGGAAAAATAGAAAGCAATAGAACAAGGAGGACTTGAAAAGTATAAAAAGAGAAGAAAGTATGTTGCACCTCCAGAATCAAACAAGGAAAGAACAGAGTCTGATAAAGATCAATTTAGATTGCTAAGCCATTTTGCCACATCTAAATTGGAAAACATTTGCAATAATATTAGAGATAATGGCCATTTATTTGGTCTAAAGACCATAGATTTTAATAAGTTTTCAAAGGAACAAAAAGCATAGTGGAAGAATCCATCTATACTATGATGGCGAAGTTCAAGACTACTCAACTTGAACTAGACAATTCAATGCCTAAGGAGCTAAGCTCATTAGTTGAGAATAAATGGCATTACTATCTCAAAATGGAGAAAGAAATAAGATAGTCTACATTGGCTCATGTAATGCCAGACCTTACTAAAGGTCAAATAATAAAGGCTAGTAAGAAGCATGGGAGAAATTTTGCACCCAAATACAGAGCCTTCAAAATTTTGCACAATCAAATAGAAGATATCGTCCAAAAGTCCACATAAATGTGGAAACTAATATATGGTTTAAAAATTGTAAAAGAAGGATAGGAAGACCCATTTAAGGCTAGAAATGAAGAAGAAGAAGAAGATAATGAGAAAGAGGAAGAAAGAGAGAAAGAAAAGGATGAAGGAGAGAAACAAACATAAAAAGAGATAGTGGAGAAGACACATGGTGAAAAGGCAATAGCTGAGGAGCAGTAGACTGAACAGAGTGTCCAAGACACCCAATTGCCACCACCAAGCCCTATAGATATAGTAACTATATAGGATGTTCCTGACACTTTAGCTCAAAACATCAATTCTTTAACTGTAGAGGATCTCAAGAGGATCCTTCACCAATCCACATTACAAGCATAACTTTGCATAAATCTAGTTTTGGTGAGTGTTGATGAGTTATAGAAATTTGTAGCAGAGATTACTAGGGAGAAGGAAAGCACACAAGAATAACCTCCCACAACTACAGCAGATCAACCCAAAGAGCAAGAAGAACAAGACAAAATTGCTAAGGTTGATTCTACAATAATAGTGACAACAATTGCCAAGGAGTAATCAAAGGAACAAATAGGGCAAGATGTTCCTACTACACAAAGTCAAGGTGCACCTCCACAAATTTTTATCATTGATCAAGGCAGTGAAGAAGAGGAGAAAGAAGTAGAGAAAACCCCTAAGGAGTAGGAGGCAATACAAAAATTGGTGAACTTGCCTACCTCAAGGACTCTTAATAAGAAGTCGAGCACTGATGTAGTACCATTGCAGATTTCAACACTAGGCTCAAGATTTGCCAAGGTTGCAAGGGTAATTCACTAGGGAGACCCTACACTTGATGAAGAAATAGTCATACCTAGTTATGACTCAAGAACCATGAATCTACAATAGATAAATGAAGTGCAAGAGGCACTAGAGAGGAGAAAGAGATAAGAGATACTCAAAAATGAGTATAGGCAAAAGGAAGCACTGGTAGAAATCAAAGAAATATTTCTTAATGCATTCAACTTGCAAGTACCTAATGAAACCTAGCCCATCATGGAGCAATTGTCCAACATTGTGGACCAGGTATAGAATAAGGACCTAGAAATTGATGTCAAATTATTAGAATGGTCAAAAAAGAAGTTTCAAATGAAATTAAATGACAAAATATCAAGTGAAATAGCACTTTCACAAGTTGAATTGGAAAAGAAGATTTAAAAAGTGAAGAAGATACTTGAGAATGTATTCTCATTGTATAATAAGTTGTGTGATTCCTCATATTTCACACAAGAAATGAGCCAAAGGATACTGAGCTTGGAATGAAATCTAAAGGTTTTCAACACTCAGCTACCAAACAATCCAGCTCAGAGTAAGAAGCATTTTGTAGCTATGCTTCACACAAAAAGGGAATTAGCTATATTGATAGCAGAAGAGGTCAATATTAAGGCCAAATTGATGCAAATTCAATCTTCCATTACCCCACAACTAGAAGTACTCCATAAAGAGTAGGCCTATATAGAAATTTTTTTAAAGAAAGAACCTAATCTTTCTACTGTAAAGGCCTTGTTCATCTTGTAGCAGAGACAGCCATCTAGCACAAGTCATTGGAAATGGCTTCAGATAATTGGGATTCTTCTCTCACGATGATTATGGAGGTAAATAAATCATTTTTGGCAGAGTATTCTATTCATCCTTAGGACCCTTTGACATAAATGTCAAAAAGGGGCAGAATAATACATTCTTTGGGATATAATTATTTATTTATTGTATCTAATAAGAATGGGGAGATATAATGTTTTGGGGGAGATGTAAATAAGAATGGTTACTAATACATTCTTTGATGGAAGCAATAAAAAATATTCAAAGGAGGAGACATTCCAATTCACATTTTGAGGAAGTAATAAAGCCAAAAGGATGCAAAACTGCAAGAAGATGTGAAAAGGGAACAAATACAAAGTACAAGAAGAAAAAATAGGGTACATAGATATAGTAAAGGTAGATAAGGCAAAGAGTATCAGATATATCAGCATGAGACAGATTTAGCACAAGAATTTTGGTTACAGGAATGGTAATGGCACATCAGCTCAAGGGGAGTTACAAAATTTTGAGGTATACAAAATTTTGAATAAGTTTTTGAAGTGTTGTACATATGACGAAAAAAATATGTAGTATATTCATAGAGATCAGATTTATAATGTTCAGTTAAGTGTTTTTGCCACTCATGTCAAAGGGGGAGATTGTTAGTCTCAGATTAGTTTTGACATTTGAGTGTCAACACACTTAACCAATTCTCAAGTCAATGCTGAGTATAAGACAGAAGTAGAGCTACAGTGTGTCTTGAGTCAGAGAATTCAACAGGTGCTAAGTGAACTTCAGGTACTGAGCAATCTTTAGGTGCTGAGCAAAGTTCAAGTGCCGAGCAAAGTATAGGTGCCGAGTCACTATAGATGCCAAGTGGAATAGAATTTATATAGGAGCCCCGATATGTGCTGAGCGTCAGCAACTAGTATGTGTTGAGTAACACAGAATCAACATATGAGTTTGTGCCTTCACAAACTTAGATGTAGACTATTTTTGGAGCTAACATGGGATAAATGTCGAAGGATCTTGAAGATAAGATAGAATCATTTGTGTTACCTATGTAATCAACATACAACCAATAAGAAAAGTGCAAGAAATGATTAGGAAATGAAGATCTAATATTGATCTTAGATTCATACCTAACCCTGAGTCTTTGAAATCTTTAAAAAGAGAACAAAACCCCATTATGTGTGTACAGGAGAGGATATGTATGGGTGAATTATAGCGAAGTGCAGAAGGGTAAAAGACTTAGTGAAGAACAAAACAACATTGCAAAATCTACTTATTGAAGAACAAAGTATCAGAAACATGTAGAGTGACATATCATATCAAGCAAGGATCAGATCAGCAAGAATAGAACAAGGATCTGGAATCAACAATTGAAGATTGCAAAGCTATTAGGTCAAAGGCTTTCTAATACTCTCTAGAAATTGTATTAGATATGGAAATCCTATGGACTTAGGTTGGCCTAATAGCCATTTGTAAATCCTTTAACAGGGTGGCATTCCAAGTGAATGTATGAAATTTATTTAACCAAGCCTACTTTTAGCAGGGTAGTGAAATCCTTTAACCAGGTCACTTTTAATAGATTTTAAAGTCTTTAACAAGATGTGCCATTCATAGGGAAGACTATTGGAAGTGGTCAAACATTGTAACCTTGAATAGTTACACATTGTTGTAGTGATATTTTGTGGTTGTCATCCCTGCCCCAGTTTTACCTTCTCATTTTGGAGGGTTTCAAAGTTACCAAATTTGTGTATTGTCTATTTTCATGCATGTCTTTACTTTCATGTTTATTAGATAAATTAGATGCATGTAAATGGTTTCAGTCAAAGGAATTTGAAAAGGTTAACGTTAGTTACTTTTGATTCACACCTCCCCCCCCCTCCTCCTCTCAAAAGTAAATCTTCCCACTTGTTAATTCCAACAAGTCAAACATTGTAACCTTGACAAGTTACATTGTTGCTGCAGTGATAAGTTGTGGGTGTCATCCCCACCCTAGTTTTACCTTCTCATTTTGGAGGGTTTTTGGGTGATCAAATCTAGTGTCAACTATTTTCATGCATGTTTTTACTTTCATGTTATTTAATTATGTTACATGCATGAATTGATTTAAGTTTTAAAAAATTATTGGTTAAAGCTTGATACTTCTGATTCACCCCTTGTCAAAAGTATACTTCCCACTTGTAAATTCAAACAACTAGTTCAAAAGAAGAAAGATAAGGAGGAGGTAAAGATAATTTATGAACAATCAATGATTCCTCCAACCATAAGGAAGTCAAAGACTCACCAAAGTAAAACAAGATCTAGAGTCACCTTCCAAGAAGAGAACCAAGAAACTATTTAGAAGACCAGGAAAACTCTGCAGATGATTGAGTCAGATGAATCCAAAGAATATTCAGAGGAATCAGAGGATAGACCTATTGAGAAGATTGTGACTAAAGCTAAGACAACCTGGGGTAAGAAACCTTGGAACCAAAGGTAGAGAATCTAAATGTTCAAATTATTGCTAATAAAATCTTTGTATAATTGAAAAAGTATTATCAATTGTACATAGCATGGATAGAATGCAATTAGAGAATGTAGATGTTGGATATATGATTTTAGAAAATAAGATATTTGAGGATATTCAAAAAGACATTCCTTAGGACTTGTATAATAGATTAGTTAATAGAAAAAGAAGAGTAGTAGAAGATGATAGAAGAATAAGGAAAAATTAGATAGGAAAACTCTATGAAGTTAACAATGATGAGAATATGAAAATGATAATGAAGGGTATTGAGCCTTTGTTAAGGAACAAGAGAAGAGAAATTTTGTTGATGGGTGCCAATTATGAGGAAGTGAATGAAGAAACAAAGAAAGCAATATTTAAATTCATGATCTCTATACCCAATGTTGTTAAATAAAGAGAGGATTTAGGGGGAGAAATCCCTATGTCAGAGGAGAAAAGTGTACCTACATTGGTAGGAGAGGTAGCCAAAGATATTGTAAAATTAGGATCATCACTACATATAAAAATTGCTACTGATACCATGTAAGTGGACTTTATGTAGATAATAATTGATGATAAGAAAGATCCTTTTAAGGATTTTGGCACAAGCATTATTGGCAATATCACTAGCTAGTCCAGTTTTGAAGAAGAAACGTATGAGGAAGAAGAGTAAAGAAAGAATGAAGAGGAGAAAAGGAAGAAAGAATAAGGATGAGGAGAAAAGGAAGAAGGAAGAAGAAAGGAAGAGAAAAGAAGATGAGAAGAAAGAAGAAGAGGAAATGAAAAAGAAGGAAGGTGAAGAGAAAAAGAAGAAGCGAGAAGAAGAAAAGAATATGAAAGAAGAAGAAGAAAAGAAAAAGATAGAAGAAGAAGAGAAAAGAAAGGAAGAATAAATCAATGAGGAAAGTAGAAAAAGAAAAAGATGGAAGAATAAAATACAACTGGAAGGTTTTGATGCATAAGTCAACATTCCAACCTCATCTCAAGCATGTCATAATAGAATTTGATAAGTTAGAGTTCCAACATGAGGTTGGCATTCTATTATGTATACTTGAGAAAGGAAAGCCTTCCATGATAACATCATTATCCACTACATCAGATGATGATGATGATGATTAGAAAGGACATATATCATCACTAGGAAAACTATTGGAGAAGAATGAAAGAGTCAAAAATATTGAAAAGACCTTGGAAAAGGTTGTTGAGAAAATACAAAGAACTATCATGACTAAGGTAATAGAGCAAGAATTGTAGATAAAACCAAAAGAGTTAGTGAAAGTATTTGATAAGGAATACACTAGCCTATCAAATGTGGCAATAGTTCAAGCCCAAATCAATTGTGATGCATAGTTGTTTTCCAGTGTATGCAACAATGTGAGAAATGATTTGTAGACCCTTGATACTGGCATTATGGAATTGAGAAGATGTATAGAAGAAGAGGAGATTCTATGGACAATACGCTATGTCACACAATCATCTAAAAGATGTGAATGATGAAATCAGTTCAAAGGTAAATGAACTTTAGATATTGACATCAACATTGCATCAGCCGAGCACAATAATTGATGATCTTGAGGCCACAATATTAAAGGTTCATGATGATATTACATCAACACAAAATAGGTAGTAAGAGATACATAGTAGAAGAAATTTGAGCTGCTAAAGATAAATTTTGGAGATTGTCTATAAAGAAGCTCAAATTCAGCTTGAGAAGAGGTAACAAATTTTGATATGTCTATAGTTTTGACACCTTTGTCATTGATGTCAAAGGGGGAGAAGTATAAGGAAAACTATATATAATATATGATGTATGTATTGAGGGGGAGTAGTAATTATAAAGTATTGTAATAGGATTTATAAGGAAAGATGGTTTTAAAATGTAATAATCCACAAATTTTGAATTTTGAAGCTTTTGTAAGATTTTGCAAAGGACAATTTTGTAAAAGTTTTTTATCAACATTTTGGGACTTAGCCAATTTTCCCATATGTTGCCATTTCCCATATGTTGTCATCAATGTCAAAGGGGGAGGCTATTGGAAATATGGCTAAGTAAGATAGTTTAGTATATATTTGGAGTTATCATTTATGGAAATATATACCCTATATGAAGAAGGAACTATGTACAGATGAAGTTTATACAGTTAGACATGGGAAATTGTCTAAGTATCAAATAATTATCCAACAAAACAAGGATAGTATTGATGTGTAGGGATGATAGAGTAATTATTGGCATGTCCATAATAAAGTACATATAGTATACAGTTTTAGGATGATGCATGTAAGTGCACAAGTTAGTATAGATAATACGAAAGGAGTTATAGAATAAACACCAATAAAGGTAGTGTATAGAGCATAATAGAGCATATCAGTAACTGGGTAATTATGTGTTAATGAATTATTTTATTTTTAAAATAATTATTTAACTAGTTATGGATGAAATCCTAGATGTTAGCCTAAGAAGGAAAGAGTTCATTTTGTATTTTTCCAAGCGTGTGAAAGCTTGAAGGTTGACTAGGAAGTTTTGATAAAATGTAAAGGTATAAAGAAAAAATTGTTGGAAACAATTGGTTAATTGTGTATTATCTTTGATGTTACACAAAATTTCATATCATTGTCAGTCAGTGTATGTCAAGCTCACTTAGGTGATGAAGATAGTTTCCTATTTTTGTTGAGCATTCCAAAGTTTGCCTAGTTCAGAAGATAGTGTCTACCAAGTTCACTTAGTAATCAAAAGAAAATTTTCAGAAGTTGAGTGTTAACCAAGCTCACTTGGTTAATGAAGAAAATGTTGGATGGAACCAGTGTTAACCAAGCTCACTTGGTTACCAAAGGAACTTTGTGAATATTTAGTATTAACCAAATTCACTTGATTAACATAGGAAAATCATTTTTGAGTTAGTGTCTACCGAGCATGGTCGGCTAATGAAGGATTTTCTTATTTTGGCATATTGAGTTCAATTGATTTAGTTGTTAGTTCTAGCTGACTGAGAAGTTGAATATTGAGTATTCTAAGTTGTACTCGGGCTGACTTGAGAATGTGGAAGATATAAATATAAGGTCAAGTTGAGGATTTGAAGAGGAAGTGGAAGTGGAAGCAAATAGAATATTTGATGATGCTTAGAGGAAAAAAATTAGAAGGATAAGAAGAACATCCTTGTCGAGTTGTAAAGACACATTTGATCAAGAAGAATCAAGTATACAAGCTAGAATTGAGATCTATAATTAGCAATTAAGTTGCATCATAAATTAGGTCATCTCATTGTTACTCTCTAACCATTGTAGCAGTGATCCAAATCTCTTAACCGAGTTTGCTTAACAGCTATTTGCAAATCCTCGAACAAAGTGGCATTTCAAATTAAATTGTTTAAAGACCTCTAACAAGGCCACTCCTAATAGTGTGATTAAATCCTCTAATAGGGTTACATCTAATATTATGTTTTGTAACCTTTAATAGGGTTGGCTCCTAATAGGGCTGACTTTAGAAGATTGAAAATTACTAACTAGTTGTAATTGGTGCTTTTTCCCAAATTGGCTTTCCACGTTAAATCTTGATGTCAATTGTGTTCATACTATTTATTTTATATTTATACAACTAATTTAAGTAAGATTGGTCATATATAATATCTTAGAAATTTTCATGTTAAGTAGTTACTGAATTATTTCAGTGTTTACTAAGTTACAACATTTTCTAGTATAAACTGAGTGCATGTGTGTTTGTCTAGTTACACTAGAATACAGTTTATACAGAGTATTGATTTTTATTGACATCTAAGGGGTCTAGGATTTATTTTAACTAATTCACCCTTTCCCTCTCGGTTACTCTTCTTATATTTTGAACAATTGGTATCAAATCTTTTGGTGCTTGCAGAAAAGGTTCCAAGAACCTAAGCTAAAGATTAGGATGTCTTACAGAAGGGAGATTCCAAAGTTAAATAAAGATAACTTCAAGGCATGGAAAGAACTAATGAGGCTACACTTGGAAATGATTACAAGGCTAAATAAGCTTGACAATGAATACAAGGCTCCTATTAGAACTATGAGTGTTGAAGAAATTATAGAGAAGAAGAGTCATAAATATCATGATGATTGATATTGCCTCATCTCTCAACTATGCCAAATTTGATGAAGTCAAAGATTGTGGAACTACTCATGAAATATGGACCAAACTAAAGGATATCTATGGATGAGATGAAAATGTAAGGAAAGCCAAAGCTAAAAGTCTTAGAGGACAATATGATCAAATGAAAATGAGACAAGATGAAAATATAGCAAAATATGTTGATAGAATCAAATCCAATGTCAATGTTATCAAAGCCTCTGGTGGAATAATTAATGGTGTAATGGTGGTAAGAAAGGTACTCAAAGCCCTTCTTCCTATCTATGAAATTAGAGTCTCTTCTATTCAAGAGATGATATGCAATCCAAAACATACTATAACTTTAGATGCTTTAGGTGGAAGATTGACAACATTTGAACTAGACAACTATGATCATTATACTCCTAGTTCTAGCAATCTTGAGTCTACATTTGAAGCTAAGGTATCACTCAAGAAGAAAGCTAAAAAGTCTAAAATAAAACAATCTAAAAGTGAAGAGGAAGACAATTCTGATAGTGATCTTGAAGCCATTGAAGCATTGCTTGCCAGAAGGTATCCCAAAGGCAAATGAAAGTATAAATGTAAAATTTCTTTAATTTGTTTCTCTTGTGAAGAAGTTGGACACATTATTGCAAGGTGCCCAAATAGAGAAGAAAAAGATGAAAAGAAGCAAAATAAGTTCAAAGGCAATAAGGATTTCAAGACCTTCAAGAACTATAAGGACAAAGGTAAAAAAAATTGTTTTATTGCTAAAGATTCAGAAAGTAGTGAAGATGATGACATGGTTTACATTGTTGTAAAAGATGAATATGATGATGAAGGAGATAAAATGGCACTTATCTCTCATGTTAATGGAAATGATACTGGATTATTGATAGTGGGTGATCACATCATATGATTGGTGATCAAAATAAGTTTGAACACATGGAACATTATGATGGTGGTAGTGTGAGATTTGGAAACAATAAACCTTGTTGCATAAAGGGAAAAGGTTGCATTTCACTAACCAATGAACTCAGATGTGACAATACTTATTGGGCTAAAGGACTAAAGCATAATATATTAAGTGTGGCACAGTAGAATAACATGGTATAATTCATGAATGGGAAGACCGAACTTTTGGATGGAAAAGGAAATCTAGTTGGGTCTAGAAAACAAACAAAAGGTAACTATTCTACCTAGATCTCAGTGAAAGTTCATGTTTTATTGCTCAAGTAGAAGAAAGTTAGTTATGACATAAAAGCTTGTGTCATCTGAACTTTGATAATATTGTCAAGATAAGAAAAAATAGAAGAGTAAGAGGTATTCCTAGTTTGAGGAAACCTAATATAGGTCTATGCAAAAATTATCAAATTGGTAAAATGGAAAAGAAAAGTTTCAGAAGCAAAGAATATCATTCAGAAGAAGTCTTAGAGCTAGTACATACAGACTTATGTGGACCTACTAGAATAGAGAGCTATAGTGGAGATAAGTATTTTATTTTGTTTGTTGATGATTATTCTAGAATTATGACTATAATGTATCTAAAAGAAAAATATAAAGCTTTTCAAAATTTTAAACGGTATCTGGAAAGAGTAGAGAAAAAAACTAGGAAGAAGCTAAAATGTTTGAGATTAGATAGAGGTGTTGAATTCATTTCTAATGAGTTCAATGAATTCTACATTGAAAAAGGAATTAAGAGACAAGTATTAGCCCTTGGTACACCTTAGCAAAATGGTATAGCTGAAAGAAGGAATAGACCCATCATGGATTGTGCAAGAACCTTGACAATAGAAAAGAGTGTTGCAATCAAATAATAGAAGGAAGGAATCAGTACTACAGTGGATACCTTGAATAAAGTACAGTTGAAGAAAGACTCAAATCAAACTCCTTATGAAATATGGTATGGCTAAAAGCCCAATGTAAGTTACTTGAAGGTATTTGATAGCAAATGTTATATCTTGAAGGAATCTAGGAAAGGTAAATTTGATGTCAAAGGTGATGAAGGCATATTCCTAGGATACTCCTGTAGAAGTAAAGCATACAAGTATTTGAATCTAACTAGTCATAAGATCATAGAAAGTGCACATATAAGAATTGATGAATTTGTAGAAAAGAGTGAAGAGGAGAGTAGTAAAAAACCTGAGGATTATAGAAAGATTATTATTATGAACCTGATACCATGCCAAATCTACTTGGAAGTCAGGAGGCTTCACCTCTTCAGTCCCCAAAATCTCCAAAGACTACTGAGTTGCATCCAGTGTAACCCAAGTCATAGTTGTTGGAATTAAAATAGGAAAGGTAAACTTTGAAGGGGGGGGTGTGGTGAATCAGTGCTTCAAAATTTTACTCATAAAAATATTCACCATACATCCATCTCACAATTTAACAAGTAAATTGAAATACCGCATAAAGCATATACATCTAAATTATGTAAACAAGTAAGTATTCACACATGTATGACACAAGAAATGATTACCCAGAAACCCTCTAATGAGAAGGTAAAACTGGGGTGGGGATGACACCCACAAATCTTCACTAATTTAGTAATAAAGCATATCCAATGAAGGTTACAATGTTTCATCATGAAACATGATCTACCTTGTGAAAGGTCTACCCTGTTAAAAGCTTACAAAGACTATTAAGTCTTACCTTATTAAAGGATTTCAACACCCCATTAGAAGTGTGTTTGATTAAAAGACTTCAAATCACAATTAAGAACCTTGTTAAAGGATTTCAATACAGCCTATTAGGACTACTCTATTAAGAAATTTAACTGATTCACTTATTAGAACGTCTCAACAATGATCCTATGATTAGCACTCTAGTTCTTGATGTCAGATCACCTCTATACTGATGTGTACTTGATCCTTTTTGGTAAGATGTCTCTCTACTATCCACTATTTCCTTCCTCTATTCTCCTTTAACTAATTTTGCAATGTAACTCAAATCATAATACCTTGGTCACCATGAATGTCCTATTTGCACATGTAAACTCTCCTTCAATTCTCCTTAATCATTCATAAAAAGTTTAGGGTTTGTCCTCCTTAAGAAGACCTAGGTGACTTAGGGTAATAAACCTTCCCTTTTCCTAATTGGATACATGTAATACATAGATATTATCACTTAAGATTCATCCTTATCAACAAAAGATCATAAATCAATCCTTAAGTCAACTTTAAAATGGTTTACATAGTAGTTTGTACCAATACAAACAACTATGTCAAAACTATGTTACTTGGCATCTGAAGTCCTTAGTGCTTACCACTAACTGTGACTTCAATGCTATCACTTAGCATCTAAATGACTCAACATACACTACTTTCTCAACTCCTAAATCATTTGGCACAAACTATCTACTCAACACTTTGAATGACTTGGTACATAAGTGACTCAACACTCATTGTTTACTCAACATGCTCTAGCTTCATGTTGTGCTCAGCATATGTTACTTGTTTGACATGAACAAAGTAAATGACTTAAGTGTATAGACACTCACTTGTCAAAACCAATCTAAGATTAACAATCTTCTCCTTTGACATGAATGTCAAAAACACTTGATCATGCGTTAATGATCTTATCTTTATAAGCATAACATAGATATTTATTTGGCTTCTATACAAAATTTCAAAATATCAAAATTTTGCAACACATGACTTATACCTCAAATTTTCATAACTCCCCTTGAGTTGAATGTTTTGTTTTGTTTTATAGTCGGTATCAAAATCTTTCTCTTGTTGAGTAGATTTTCATCAACTTATACTCTTCCTCTATGCTCTTGCTAAGTAGATTTGCATCAACTAATACTCTTTCTCCATGCTCCTATCAAGTAGATTTGCATCAACTGATACTCTTTCTCTGTGCTTGTTTGAACTGATGTTTTCATTTTGTTGTTCTCTTACTCTTCTTACTCCCCTTGGGTATAGGTATCTCATTTCTCTACTTGCTTTCTCCCCCATTTCCCTTACTCCCCCTTTTTGACACTAACATCAACGGGTTATACACTAATAGTGTATTTTTCCAAAAAAATTTATGGACCTCAAGTATAATCTTTAGAGCTGCATCCCAATTATCACAAGCTACCTCCAAAGACTTGATTTGGATGGCTAGCTTGGTAGCAAGGTGTACTAAGCCATCTAATGTAGAAATATTGGGGTCTATCTTCATAAGTGTTTTTGCATAGCCTAGTTCCTTGTGTAATATCTCCACATGAGGAGTCAATGTTGATTGGATGTTGATCAATTTAGCCCTATGTTGGATTCATATGCTTGTAATGATGGTGACTTTGGGATTACAAGAGGTACGTAAAAAGTTTCTCTGTTTGAGCTAGAGACTTGCAAAAAGTAGCACCTGATGATTGCATATGGTTCTCCAATCTTAGGATGTGATTCCTTACTTCTTGTGTGAAGAGTGTTGGATTACACAATTTGGTGTACAAAGAGAAAATGTTCTCTAGTACCTTCTTCACACTCTCTATCTTGGTTGTTATCTCAACCTATGTCAGTGCAATAGCACTTGATATCTTCTCATTTTCCTTGTTTTGAAACTTCCTTTCAGACCATTCTAGTAGTTTTACATTAGTATACAGTTCTATGTTACTAGCCCTTTCCACTATATTGGTTAATTATTCAATGATGGGCTTATTTTCATCTAGAGTTGGCAGACTAAATGCATTAAGGAAAATCTCTTTGATATCAATCAAAGCTTGATTTTGCCTATGCTCCCTTTTGAGTAGTTATTGATTTTTTATCTTTGTTGGGGCCTCTTGTAATAAACTCATATGCTCAATTGTGATTGTTGCATAGTTAAATTTAGGTAATACAATCTCTTCATCTTGGCTTAGATCACCATAAGTTGTTACCTCTTTTGCCTTAGATGAGCTAGGACTCGGTCTTGAGAATTTTAATGGTGTAGCATTTTTGCTTAGCCTCTAAAGATCTTGACTGGAAGGAGTATCAAATTTTGGTAATGTCATCAATGCTTGTATAGCTAGTTACTCCTTTGGCTTGGGTATCAAACTTGACTCTTTATTCTTGTCATTTTCTTCCTCTATAGTTTCAGTTAAACCTTAATCTTGTGTTGGAGGTGTAGATGTATCTACCTGACCCATTTGGCCATGAGTACCATCATTATCTGGTGGTTCTATCTTGTCTTCTCCAACTGTCTCATCCTTTTATTTTTTAGTTTTTGGTACACTCACTGAGATAGGAGTGCCTTGCATAAGTGTACTAATAGTGAAACTTGTTGTCTCTTTCCTTTAATATACCACTATAGGTTGTGAAGGTTGTAAGCTTGTGACTTGAGGAGTGATTATAAATGTTTCTTGTGTTTTCATTTCCTCCCCTATAGTTATTTTTTCTATCTTTTGAATTTTATCTACACTCAGTAGTACAAGGTTGTCACATAGTTTTTCCTAGAGAGTGGACTAGAAAAGTATCCTTTTCAAATAATCCTCTATAAGGGGAATGATATTTGTAGCAATAGTCTCAAAAACATTCTTTACTTTGATAGTTTCAATATTTTCACTTGTCTCCTGTGGAGGGCTAGCAATTGAAATTTGTGTGTCTTGTACAATATGTTCTATTTGCTACTCTTCCTCAGCTAGTGCCTAGCTTTCAATATTCATAAATGTGCCTTCCTCAATTGTGCCTTGTTCAATGTCATCTTCTTCATCCTTTCCTACCTCAATAGGTTTTTGGTCAGCTTTGTTAGATGTTGACAGTCCATATGTTATCTTCCACATTTGTTTGGACTTTTGTACAACATCCTCTATATTATTTTGCAATATGTTGAATGCCCTATATTTTGGCACAAATCTTATGGAATACTTCTTAATGACTTTATAAATTTCATCCTTACTAATTTTTGGCATAACTTGAACAAGAGTTGTCTCCCTAATTTATCTTTCAGTCTAAACAATAATGCCATTTTTGTTCAACTCTATCATATAAACTTTTAGGTATGGAGTTGTAAATTTCTAGAGGATCCTTTTTAAATATAGCCATCATGGAATATACTACCCTTTCAACTTGGTTCTTCTCAATCTTTCCAAGATTGTCAAACTCAATGTAAGAAAATTCTAATAGATCAGCATTGGTCTTAATGTTCTCACATAAATTGTCTAAGTCTGAAGATGGACTATGAATCACCACTTGAAATTGGTTGTCATCATCCAATTAAATCTTCTCTTCATCATATTCATCTTGGGAAACATACTTCCTCCTCGATCTCTTCTATGTTTTAGCTTTCTTCTCCTTAGGCTTGGCTACTTTTTAAGCCTTTTGTGTAGTGACTCTAGTGCTAGCCCTTGTGGTAGGTGTTGTAGGTTTGGGCTGATTAGGTTTAGCAACCTTCTTTGGTTTGTTCACTACTTGATTCTTTGCTTTCCTCTTTTTCTCCTCAATAGTTGTAGATACTTCATTAGCTTCTTCTTCCTTAGCACCTTTTGTTGTTTCTACTTCATCTTCTTGTTGGTCTTCTTCCTGACCTTGTGTTAATGCCAATGGTGCTTAAGCTTGTGTTTCCTCTTCTTCTTCATCATCTTCCTCTTCTTCTTGCTCAACTCCTTCACCAAATCTTTCTTTCAATTTCTTTACCAATTTTTTCCTTTTATTGATCACTAAAGCAATCTTCAATTCCATTGTGATCTTTTATTCAGCCAAGTCATAATTTCCAAATGTTGTTGCATCTTTATCGACTTCTTCTACAAGTAATATTGTGATTGTTGTAGGGGCCTCATCAACATTTATTTCATATCTTAATGGCCTTAGCCATCTCACCCTAGGAATTTTTTCTTGTATATATGTGAAATCATTATCAACTAGGAAGAAAACATCATCAAAATGTTTCTCCACTAGTGAGACTAGTATTCTTAATCTTTTTCTTCATAGATTGTTTGAAATCTTCAAAATAACTTGTCATGACAGATTCAAAATTATTACCTAGTTGCTCAATAAATTCACCTATCTAAACTAAAATAGGTCTATTTGCCTTCCATGCAATGTTACCAAATGCAAGAAATGTATTCTACACATAAAAGAAAATACATACAAGAATAGATCCAAATTTACACTATGCACTTTTGGTCTTCCTTATAGTTCCCAAATTCTCAATCAATTATTGCAACTACAACTCATCAAGATCATAAGTATGATCCTTCTTCACAATTTTGCAACTCATGTCAACTACAATGCAATGTACATTGTTTAATATACTAGATTGATCAAACTTGTGTGCTATGACCCTTACTACAAAAGCTATAAAAGGATCTATAATAGTATCAATTGTCATACCTCTTTTATTCCACACTATCCCTGTTCTCTTTTCATTTTATTTCCTTTGCTTCACTTCTAATGGGTTTTGGTTGATCTAGGGTTGGATACCCTATCACTCTTTGAAAAATCTTCTTAGTGATTTTTATTGGCCCATTTTCTAGCCAAATAGAGTTATCATGAATTCTACTCAAAACAATTTTTAGCCACTCTGTCTTGAATACATTAGGGAAACCTAGGGCATGAGTTAACCCTTTCTTCTTAGTAATTTTAAAATCTTCCTTCAATGCTCCATTCTAACATAGTTTTTCATATGTTTCCTTGATTTCCATATCTCCTATACTTCTAATTTTGCATGTGTAACAATTCCTAACATCTTGAATCATCAATACTTGTGGTGGTATCATGGATAATACACTGAAGTGATCCTATTTGTAAGCTATATCAAGGATAGCCCTAAAAGTAGGTTGTTGACTTCATTACTTATCAATTGAATATTTAAAACCTTTTTTCCCTCTACACCCTTTGATACTAAATAACTAGATGCCATTACATAAAACTAGGGTTTGCAAAATTTAAAACTATGTAGCTCGACACACATTAAATACCTTGTGAATCCTTCTAGAATAATGTTGAACAACCTCTTAAATCTCTTGCAAATTCTTAGATCAAATTCTCCAAATTGCCTTCAGCTCTTCATGATCTTCTTCAAATTTGAATGATGTTAAATGAGCAGAAATTGATCAAATAGCCATTAAAATATTGCATTTAATGCTAAGTGCTTACATAGTTGTAAGCTCAATTTCAATTGAATTTCTGGCTTACTCAGCATCCGTGTGTTTTTCCATATGCTTAATAACCACTATGAGCTCAGCCTTAACTAACAAATTTTTTTAGCTCAGCATCCACTTACATTTCACTGGAAAATTATATGAAGCTTTTCATGCTTGGCAATAACATGAAAACTGACAAAACTTATAGATTCATTCTTGATTCCTAAAACACTTTGCATCTTTATTCATGCATATGTAATCTTTTAAAAACTAAATCCTTAGAACTGATGTATGGTATATCTTTTAAATATCAATCCCACATACCTCTTAATTGCTTAATTTAATGAGGTGTGATCACCTGACCCATTGGGTGAAGTGATCCAATCTACACTTGTTGTGCTGTAATATTCATTTCTCTTCCATGTCTTGTTCATCTCATCTCTAACATTCTCAATAGGTGCCTTTCCTTTTCCTTTGTTGAACTCACAACTTGGTGTATTTGACCTTGTTAGACAATATCTACTTATGTGACCAATCTTCAAACAACTAAAACATGTGGTTTGACTCAACCAATTTTTGTAACCACTTCTAAAATGTGTTCTAACACAATTTTTAGGAATATGTCCATACTCTTGATAGTAGTGACAACTATACCTTGTATTATAATCCCAATTATAAGAGTTACCATTGTTTTTTACCTTTGTTTGCTTGTTTGATGACCACTTGGATTTGGATATGTATTCAAAAGCTCTTTGTCCATACTTCTGACAATTATAACAATATCCTTTAAATCTTTGATTGTGCATGGTCTTGGTTCTATATTCATGTGCCTGATGACCTTGTTTGTTGCACTTATGCAAATGACCCATGTTCTTCTACTTAACATTTTGATTTAAAATCTTGCTCCTGCAAACATTAGCAATATGTCCTATCTTACCACAATTATGACAAGTAGGTTTGGAGTTCTTACGTTTGTTATTTCTTTCTTTAGCACTTTTGGATGATTCTCCTTCTTTAGTACTTGTGTATCCAATCCAAATGTATCATTGCTAGAGCTAGGGGATCTCATCAATCATTCAAAGTACTTGATGGCTTTACTAGGTTTATTGAAACTTTCAAAAAACTCCTTTTCCCTTTTCAAATCATTTCTCAACTATTCATTCTATAGTTTTAGTGTTGTGATCTCAATTTATTTACTATTTATTTCATGATTAGCAATCATGATTTGATTTATTATTTCCAATTGCATGTGATCAATCCTATTTATTTCTGATGATTTCTCTTCTAGTCTGTTAGTGAAAACTATTTTTTAGTTTTCAATCATGACTTTGTCTTCCATATATTTCTTTTTCTATTCAGTCACCTCACATAGTAATATGGCTTGTGATTGTGGTTCTATCTTTAGATTTCTAATCTCTTCAGCTAGAGTTTTATTCTTTTCCATTAGATCTACAACTGCTACATCATATTCATTAGAATTTACATTCGCAAATAGTTTAGTAGTATCCATATTGTGTGTCGTTCTCCTCAATATAAATTTCCTTCCTTCTTCTCAATGATTTTTTAGATCTTCTCTAGCTTCATTTATCTTGATGGGACCCAAAATTGCCTTCTTGATTTGAGTGTTATTCTAAGCCTTTGAGCCCCTTAAAGCACATTTGATGCATGTGTACACAACTATCCTTTTAAGGCCTAAGAGGTATTTAATGTTTCTAGTACCTTTCATTTAGCATTTCCATGCATCTTGTATTGATAAAATGTCATTTCAAGTCATTCCATGAAGTCTCATTTTGAGCAATGTTCAAATCTGCATTTTTGCTCAAGTGTCAAGCAACAATAGGTAGCCTAGTTTGCAATTGAATATCTTGGGTCCAGTTATGTTTCATGACTTACCACTTTAAGAATGTTTATTATGCATATTAGAGAACCTATATTTTATATTTCAAGTCATTTTGACTTGTTTTGACTAGGTTTTGAATCCCTCAAAATTAGTTGTTTATTGTTGTCATGCTGATGTAAATTGTTCAAAATTTTGGGAGGCCCTATTCGACCAGTTGTATTGTTTACCCAGTTGACCAAAACGAGAAAAAATCTTTTTAATTACATTCTAGAGGTCAAACACTTGCTATATTTTAGGTTTGGGCCCTTGCTAAATCCATTTTATTAGTTTTTGAATGTGATTCCAAATGTAATTTCTAAAGTTTTATTGGTGTCAAGAAATACAGATTGTTTAGTACCCGTGTTCAGGATATCATAGCTCTAAATTCATGATTTCCTTAAACAAATGGATTGTACCATTGTGTTCTACTCTTGAAATTATTTAAGTTTGACAATTTGCAAGTTTTGACAAATCTGTCAGCACACTTTTCTAGGTCCATTCCATTTGCAAAAATCATTATTCTACCATTGTTTCTAGTTCTGCAAATCTAAGTACCATTTTGATCGCTTGCCAAATGTGGCCATTTATTCATCATGAGCCCAAACCCCATATTTATACTCTCTTCATGATAGAAAAATGATGCCCCATTTTTCATGCCCCCGAGTGTCAATTTGACCAATTTTCAAAGGCAAAATAGAATGTGATTTATTGTTTTGACATGTTTTCTTGCAAGTATTTCTGAGAAGGAAACTTTGACAGTCAATAACTTTTGACCTAGATGTCATCATGACACAATATTTGAAAGGGTAAGAGAATGTGGAATAGAGAATCAATATATCTCATTTTAGAGCTCAGTCAAGTGTTTTAATCAGTTATTAACACCGGCCAAAGGACCCCTTGGCATGAGATTGATAGTTTGTAGATAAATGGTAAAAATGAGTTTTAAATGATCATTCAGCAATCAAATTTGATTTCAATTAGTATGAAAAGTTCATTGGATAATTCTAAACTATCGAGTGTTTTAGTTATAAAAAAAAAAGTCAGACCCACACTAGGGTTCGACTATCTCCATCAAGTTTGATTGAGTCTTTTGGAGGGTGAATTTTTCCCAAGTAGTGATAGTAAGTAAAGTAGCACAAATGATTATGAACATTATTTTCAAAGGGAATAAAAGTTTTTAAAATATATTTTTGGGTGAATTGTATTCAATCAACATGAAATGTTCATCATTATGCATATAATTCTCAATGTGAGGATTTAATATGTTGCCAAATGTGATTTACATCTTTGTTAAGTTTGAAATATGTCATCTCAGAATTCATAATCTAAAAGATAGACTCTAAGGAGAATATATTTGTTAATAAATAGTGGATATTGGGATATACTATATTTTTTAGCAGAATGGAATTATTATCTTCTAAGTAACATTTTCATTCAAGAATATTAGACTTGTGGAAGCATTTGAAATTAATGTTATTTCTAGTGTAACATAATTATACAGGCGGTCCCAAGGTATGTGAAGTTTTAACAAGATAAATCTATTACAAATTTATGTGAGCATTTTGTAATGTTTGCAAGCATGCAAACTTGAGGGAACTAGCCCAATCTGGAATGTCATTACTTTGACTTCTTGTTTTCTTTGTCAAGCATGAGAAGTGGACTCACAACTCACCATTGAGGATCTTCTTATAAGATGCTGCCTTATACCTTGAGTATGGAAGGAGATTTCAAAGTGGGATTGTCATGTATGCATACAGCCACAAAGTGAGGAGGAAATTCTATATTTTGATGCCTATTGTAGTCATGAGAGGAAGTGCCATAAGGGTGGAGTTGAAGTGCAAAGTATATAGAAAAGAGACATCATTAGGGTAGTTTCTTGCCTACTATGGGGATAATAATTTTGATGCCAAACCAATTGTAGATGGCAGTAAGACCCAAAACAAAAAACATGAATGCAATGGGAAGTAATACATTTTCTTCACAACTTGGCAACACAAGGATTCATTCTTTCTCTTCCATGATGCTTGTATGAAATCAAGATGCTTCTCACATTCATGGTAGGGTATCCATATGCAAGCAGTTGGCTCATGAAGGAGGGCATTGTTCCATACCTATGGTAGGATGAGGAACCAACCAAATCAAATGAAATCATTGATCTTCACTAAACTTGTACCTACTAAACTTTGCTCAATGCTTTACTTGTTCTATAGTGAGTGAGAAAGGGGTTGAGGTCATGCATCTTCAGCTTGAAAGTGAACAGTTTTATAGATAGAAGGGCATAGTATTGAAAAGACTAAGCACATACAAGAAAGAGGATGTGTTGGAAAGGAGACTGAGGAGCTTTCGTTTGTAGTATGCATTTGTGTAATAATGCAAAATTGGTCACATCCTTAAATGCAGAATTACATCTTGGAATGGAATAGGTTCAAATAAATCAAACAAGTCAAATAAATTTGAACCCATTCAATTGTGACACATGAAGATTAATTTCAAAATAAGCATTAATAGGCCAATCCCAATTTTTCCATTAAGACTTGTTTAGGAGAACCACTAGCTTTCTTGCCAAGTAAGCACACACATTTCACTAGTGATTCCACCTCACTATAATAAAGAAGTTTTGTTGAGTGAAAGACTCCAAATCCATGTTAATTTCCTCTTCTTCATTATGATATCTCATATCAAGAAGAGGCTGTAAATGTTGCACTGAGTAGTGCCACTCCCAATCTTGCTAGTCAAGTGTGTGTGCATATAGATGTTGGTGTGGGTTGTTGGCCTCAACTTTGTTCATAGAGCCATTGTGGATTCATGTGAATAGAAGCCTATTAAACACTTTGTAGATAGTTTCTACCTGATTCACCTATGAAAGTCTCATAATCCTTGTGTAGGGATCGATCCAAGTGGATTACTTGGATCACACAAAGAAATTACACTCACCATTTGTACTCCACAATTACACAAACATGAATGGGGTTTCTTTGAACTTGAGGTTCACTCATCCCCCAACATGTCAATTTTGTGAGATTCTTAGCGTAGGCAAGGGTTTTGGTCACTAAGCCATTTTTGGTTATAGGGATAGAGAGTGTTTGTTATCAAGTCTTAAACTTGTCCAAAACATTAAAACTAAAAGGTCAAGACTCCCCTCATCCTTCTGAGTTGCCTTGTCCTCAGTTGGATTGTATTTGACTAATCTATGCATCCCTTTTATTAAGACCAACTATTTTCTTATAAAATTACATGCTATTTAAAAGCTTGAAAACAACATTCAAATCTGGTTGAAAACTATCAAACACTATCATAAATATGTCTACAAAATTGTCCAAATCATCAAAATCTCTTCAACAAGTCAAAATTTTCTAGTTTGGTCAAAAGTTTACTTGTTGTTCTACAAAATCTCGTGCAAGAAAATTCCCTTTTAGCACTTTCTTATGCCACTTCCAGCACTTTCTCATGTGGTTCAGGGAGAATCTTCACATGAGAAAATACCCTCTATGATTAAATTGTCAGAAAGTTGCCTTGTGTGTTAGTTCTACACTTCATCGCATAGCTCTACCAAAATCCTCACATGAGAAAATACTATGCCAAATGTTCTTCTAAATCCTTGTGCCCTATTCTACACTTTCTTGTGTGCATAAGCTTGAATCCTCATGTGAACTTTTAACTTTAATCTCTCAAATTTGTCTATTAGAGGTGTCTCCTCACTTGGCTTTCTAAATTTTCTCACCTCTGTGTCCTCTTCTCACATGAAACTATTGGATTTAGCCCAAAACAATGAGTTGTTCTGAGTTCCCTTATTTGAATTCAACGTAAGTCTAATCTTTTACTAGACACGTTATGCTATTTCTTTGAGTTGTAGTAGTCTCAGAACTTATACTTCTTTCTTAGCTTGTCATTTATGATCTACACATGTATTAGTCTTGTCACTCATCATCCTATCTTGCTTTCTGGCATTTTTCATACCTTGGGTCACAATAGTCAAAAAATATTGGTTGTTCTAGCTATTTCTCTGACTACTTGTATGTGGACTTACAATGTGATTACTATACTTCAATTACTTTGAGATGACATCCTAGTGTGATCATTGATCAAATTTTGTCATTAGTCCTTGTCTATGACTGTTGCAATTAGAAGTGGAAGCATGTTTCCTCCTTATAGACTAAGACGTGGTAGAGGTAGAGGTCATACCCATGGTAGAAGTCACATTTAGACTGAGTATAAGGAAAAATCCTCATGATCTAGTTCTCCTAACAATTCACCTAGTGCTCAAAGAAAATTTGACATAAACTTGCAATAGATTAGGAATCCACTATTCCCAAGAAGATCTAAATGCTAACAAGATACCTACAGACATACCATCTAAATTATTTTTTGAAAAATTTACACAACCTACACATATTGAACATATCCCCATCCCTACAATGGCAGATCAAGATAGAGAAACATGCAAAAATAGTGTGAGAGTGAACCAAGAATATTCTTAACAAAATGAAAGGACTTTTTGTCCTTACGCATATACAAATGATGATGGGGATAACAAAGAGATACCCCTAGAAGTAATAGAATGATGTTGTAAAGACAAGAATTTCTAGAAAATGATGGATATCTTGCTCCAAGAAGAGAAATAGAAATACTTTCTCAAACTCACTCAGGAAGGAGAGGAACTCCCCTGACATTACAATGTTGAAATGATTATCACTCAAGAGGAAGAAACAGAGACCTCAATATTGCAAAAGAAACTCCTAATCATGCAAGAACAATTAGCTCTAGTGTTGCAAGATAAAAAAAAACTAGCTAAACAATTCACTCTTGATAGTATTTGTCCTTTTTCTTTTGACGAGAGTTTGCATATGCCTCCTTTTCCTAGAGGAGTTGAGCTGCTAAATATGACAAATACTTAGGGACATCTAATCCTCAAGATCACTTGAGAGAGTTTGGTGCTCTATAAATGGAGTTCATGCACAACTAAACATACCTTATGCATTTGTTCCCATGGAATCTAGGTGGTCAAGCCATGGAATGGTTTTCAAGATTGCCTACGGGAATCAAAATTTTTAATGAGACTACAAAAACATGTTCATTCAGCAATACTCACATAACATACAACATCCTGTTAACATAAGAGACTTTAATGGAGAATATTTTCTATCATTCCTTCAAAGATGGTGGCAACTATATGCTAAATGTCAATGCAAAATCCCTGAGACTGAAAAATTAAACATCTTCATGGATAATCTCTTGCCAGATTTTGGGTATAAGATACAACTTCAAGGTCCACACACCTTCAAAGACATGAACATGCAAGCCATATGCATTGAGGAATTCATGATTAAAAATGGAGAACTTACTCTCTGAAAGGATACTAAACAAGGACATTCCTATAACAAAGATAAATCTAAATTTGTCCACAAAAATTGAGAGGTAGTACATGATGGAGTGGTGGACAATATCACTCCTAAACCATCTAAAACCACATTTAACCTTGTGTATAACTTGAAAGCCTCTAAAGCTGCTAAACAAGTGACTATGAGTAATAAGATAGTTGGAAACAAAGCAAAAATCAACTCTTGAGTCTCTCGAGCCCCTCGAGAATTCACACCTCTAGGTAAACCACTCAATACAGTTTATAAAACATTACTTAAACAAAAAATTCTTACTCCTCTAGAGTTTCCACATCCTTATGATCCACAACCTCAGCTGACATGGTGGAAAGAGGATGCCTACTGTGACTATCATCAGAACAAAGGACATAAAACTAGTAACTGTATTAACCTATGTCATAAGATTCAAGATCTCATTGATGATGGTGATCTAGTTATGGATGAGCACAAGAAGAATTATGATCATAAAGGTTTTAAAGAACCTTTTCCACCTTATGATAAAGGAGAAAGCTCTAAATAGAAAGGTGATAACAAGGTTAATTACACATACACTGATGGAGATTTTGTCCACATGGTTGAACCTATGGCATTTGAATACTGTGGCATTGTCACAATTAAAGGAAAACAAGATAGTGGCAAACCTAAGACTCCATTTTTCCTAAAAGGTGTGTCATTTACTCAAGAACCATTTCAACCATGTGTCAATGTGGTCACATGCTTGTGAGCTAAATTGGTTCTCAAAGGCCATGTGCCTTCCACTTCTAAAGAAAAATAAAATGAAGACAATGCTACTGCTGGTCTATCTAGTAAAAACATCAAAACTATGACACCCTCTCGAACTATCAATTATAGTATACTCAAACAATTGCAACAAACAAATGCAAAAATATTGATCTTTGAACTACTTAAAATCTCACCTACTCATAGGAAGATTCTTGAGAAATCCCTCAATGAGGCAAGCATACCTTAGGATCTTGATCTTGATAGGTGTCAATCCATGGTTTCTCCATGTTCCTTCTTTCTTTGGTGCTAGGACTGTAGGTACTATGCATGGGCTTAAACTTTTACCAATCAAACCAGTCTTGAGCAGCTCTCCAATTTGTCTCACCATTTCTTCATTTTGTTGTGGTGTTAGCTTATATGCCACCTTGTTGGGTAATGTAGATCCTGGTATGAGATCAATACAATGACTGATTTCTCGCACTGGTGGGAGACTTCTTGGTATTCCATTAGCTATAATTTCTTTGTACTTGTGCAGAATTGGTTCCACTTCTTCAAGCACCTTTTCTTTCTTCTTTTCTGTCACTTCCACCTTCAAGTTTGAAGACTCCATCTTTGAATTTTCTTCCTCAGTCTAATTTCCAGCATCATTCTGTAATTTATTTTTGAGTACAAGAACCAGTGCAAAGAGTGGACACTTCTTTCCTTTCACCTCTTTCAGAAATTCTTTCTTACCCATCACCATAACTTTGGCTTCTGCGGCTTTTGATTCTTCTTGACTTGGCTAGACTAAAGGTATCAATTCAATGACCTTTCCATTTTTTGTAAAGGTATACATATTCTTCACTCCATCGTGATGTGCCTTGAGATCATATTGCCATGGTCTGCCAAAAAGTAAATGGCATGCATCCATATTAAAAATATCAAACAATAATCTATCTTTATAGGCTCCAATTTGAAATTCCACCCAAGATTGCTCTTCTACTATAGTCTATTGTCCTTTATTTAACCAAGATACTTTGTAAGGATACGGGTGTTGTATTCTTGGTAGCTTTAACTTTTCCACCATTTCAAGAGACACAAAATTTTCTGTAGAACCAGAGTCTACCAGTACCTTACAAACTTTTCCTCCAGATTTATAGGTAGTTCTAAAAATGGACTTCCTTTGTGATGGTTCTTCTTTGAAAGGAATTTTCAACAGTGTTCTTCTCATCATAAGTGCTTCCCCCTTTTCTGGATAACCATAACTTTCTGAATCTTCTTTTAAATCCGCTTCTTGTGCCAGGTGTATTCTCTTTTTTCCATGAGTATTAGAGCTTGCTTTTGCTGGACATTTGTGTGCCATATGACCTTCCTGATTACAGTTGTAGCATCTTATTGGTCCATTCGTTCTTCCTGGTGATCTTCCTCTAAAGTTTGGCCTTCTACCTCTGAAACTTCCTCTGAAATTATCAAACTTGTTAACTTCATTATGCATCTCTTTTTGTGGTTGAAAATTTGGACTTCTTCCTCTAAATGTACCTCTTCCTCTGAATGGCTGCCTTCCTCTACCTCTGTTTTTATTTTCTTGTCTCCTTTTGATTTTCTCTTCCACCTTCAAAGCTAGCTGATAGCACTTAGCTATGGTGTTAGGACTTGGCAACTGCAACTCTTCTTGTATGTTCATCCTCAAACCATTTAGGTATCTTGCTACCTTGATACTCTTAGGTTCTGCAAATTTTGACCTTAGACTTAACTTCTGAAATTCTTCTGTATAAGTACAAACATCCATATCCCTTTGTCTGAGATTTTGCCTCTTTTGATGCAACTGTACCTCATAGTCTTCAGGGAGATACGTCTCTCTTATCATTGACACCATCTTCTTCCATGAACAAATCTTCCTTTTATCCTCTTTTACCCTTTCTTCTTGCACAAAATTCCACCATGTAAGGGCTGCTCCCTTCATTCTAGATTTAGCCAATTTAACTTGCTATGATTCTGAAACTTTCTCACATTCAAAATGATTCTCTAGAGCTTCAATCCATTCCAACACTAATTCAACATCCATCTTTCCTGTAAACATAGGTAACTCAACGGGTTTTCCTCCCAAAGCCTTTAAAGCTTTAAAAAATGGCTTCTCATTCTCAGATATTTCATCTTCCTCATCCTTGGGTACTTCTTCCTCCTCTTCTACTTCTTCTTTCATTTCTTTCTTCTCAACCACAATCTTCATGTGTTCCAACTTACTGGCTAATTCTGCCAATATCCCCTTCAGTTCACTATTCTCTTTCTGGTAAAGTTCTGCTTGCTCCACAACCTTCTTCGCTAACTCTGCATTGGTCATCATCTCGCTTGACCCTATTGAAGAATCTTGATCAGGGACGCTAAACATATAATTTCTTTAGCTCTGATACCAAAAATGATGCAGAGCCACACCTTGGAAAACTTAGGAGGAATCAGTCACTCAACTGAGTTACTTCAAGGGGCATCTACAACCTCCAGGATCAGACCAAAACAGACTCAATCATTTACTAACTGCATCCCTTTATATATATATGCAGAGGAATCAATTCATGATTCAAATATGCATATGGTTCATATCCTTTTCTGAAACCACATAAAACATTCTAAAAATCTACATGCATTCTTCTTTGTACACATTAAAGAGAGGTTCAAAAACACTTATAATATGCAAATGATGATAATAATAATAGTTTACTTATCTATCATTCACCACCTCTTTCTTTCACCATTAACCACCTCTTTCTTGCACTTTCTATCTTAGCAACTGTAAACCGATTCATATTCAACAAGAAAAGAAAATCCATGTACTCCAAACTGAGATCAAATGATAAGAAAAACTCATTTTTAGACTGTAAATGCTGAACAATGCATAAAAACAAGGGATGAACTGTCTCTTGCCTCAAATAGCAGGTAGACTAAAGTATGGCTTCCCATGTTCCACCAGTGATACACCCAAAAAAATAGAATCCCTGGCAGGACCAATATATTATCCCTGACCTAGATGATCAATGATAGTCGAGCCTGATCTTGCACCAAACCATACGGAAAAGAAGAGTGGCCTTTATGAGAGCGTGCATCAGAATAAATCTTCTTGCCTGTGCAAACCTGTCTGCTAGATGAATTATCCATGTTCTTTTAGGTAGACATAAGGTTACAGAATCTCCAGATGTATTTCATAGAATCTCCAATGTTCTCATACATTCTTGTTTACTGCAGGCTCAAATTGTGTCATCTCAGTGGCCATTAATCTGACGATAACGAACGATTTCGGACAAAGAAATTTATCTCATATAATTTCTACACTTTTTCCAATACTTGCATGTTCAAGAAGGCCCACAAAAGATGCCCTTCCAAAGCTGAAACTTTCTAAACTCCTGCAAATTATCGACTTTTTCCAATGAGAAGGTAAAAATCTGTTTAGAACTCAGACCACTAAAACTTGCACAAGAAAAATTTAAAAAATATTCTATTCTCTCCAAATTCGAATTCTCCCTTACATAGCCAATTGGCTTTTTAAAAGAGCTGGCCTTTTAAAAAATGACTCTCTTTCCTAATTAAAGAATATGAAACGTCTTCTTTCTATCCAAAAAAGAAAAATGTCTTTTATCCAAAAAAAGGATAAGAATCTGAAACGTTCTTTTTATACCAATATTAGACAGTCGTTTACTAAATCATGAATATTCCAAAAAACTGCCTACTACCTATGATGGGATTCTAAAAATCATTAAACACTCCAACTACAAATTAAAAAAACTATTCTAATTTAAAATCCACACACCTGGTACTAGGTGGCTATATCTAGAGAGCTCATCAAACTGCTACTCCAGGTATGCCACCACATGTAGGACGTTATTGAAAAAATTTAAATTTAAAACACACACAAAACATAAACATTACTTATCACATTTTCCGCTCTACTACTGCAGCAATTAAATGACAAGAAATAGAGAAGACTCTCAAACTAACTAAAGAAGGGATGAGAGAGTACAACATGGAGTCGGTCCTATCCTTAACTTCTCTTCTAGAATTCCATCATCATATGGGAGACCATTTGAGACAAGGAAACCCTTCATATTTGCACCTAAAACTAAGTTCAATGGGTCTTTTATAAAGGCTTCAATATCCCTAGAAGATGAAGATGAGGATAGAGCTATTGTAGTGTGGTTATACAAGGATAAAACCCCATCTGATCTCATAGATCAAGCTCATGAGATAACACTAGAAAGATATGGACAAGGTCTTAAGATGATAAAGTGCCTTGGTTACAAAGGAAAAGGTCCTATCAACCGAAATAATAATAGTCTTATTGATCCTATTGAAGAAAATTTTAGGAGACCTCCTGACACAATAGGTTTGGGATTCAAGAAAATCCCCTTTCATCTAGGGGTCAACAAGTTTGTTACAGTTACTAATCCTTCATTTGAACATGAGTCTTTACCTAAGTGAGATGATGAAATTGAGAGCTTAGATGATGAGGATGCTTTCCCTCATCCTATTCCACTAGACCTTCCTACCCTCTTTATAGAGCCAGATGATGTTGTCCATTGTGTCATTACTATTGAGGTTAATGGTGATAGCTTCACTAATACTAATGATACTTACCAAAGTCAACAGAACCATATCAGTCTAGTCATGCTGTAACTGAGAAAGGTATTTGAAAAAAATAGGGTGATTGTTAGAATTAATAATCTTTCCTTGGTTGTATTTATTTATTTATTGGGATAAACCAAGGTATCCCTTATGTATTATTTATTTTTCCTCTAGTCCACATGTAAAGGACATGTCATTCTTGTCCTATTGTCCACTTGTGAGGACAACTCATTTTTGTATTTCCTTTAATAAGGAAAATAGATATTCCTCTTTAAGAGGAACTTGACACTTTGCACACACCTTTTATGAATGTGGCATTCATAGAAATGGGAGTTACACATGCAAAGACATGTAACTCCTTTCTCATCTCTTTAAAAGAAGTGTTTCTCTCTCTCATTTTCATCTAGTCTCCATTATTCACATCAAGTTTTTGATGCTATTGTAAATGAGCTATTTTGCTCCATTTCTTCTCTCTCTCTCATTCTTAGGCATTTGCCTCATTCATAATACTCACAAGGGGTTTTCTTTTCTTTCCCCTTATCAAATCTTTGTCTCTTGTGTAGCTTCCGCATTGGTATTGCTCCATTGATCTTGTATCATTTGTATGGTAAAACTCTTCTTGCTCTCTTAGATTAAATATATTATTTCATGATATTTCATTTTACTATATTTTATCATTTCAATCACTTTGCCTTACATGGTATCAGAGCTACTAATCCTTGTTTGAGCTTGTGTGAAGGGTTCATTAGAAGAGCTTGATATTGTGAAGATCTTGAAGTTTGAAATATTGAAAGTCTTGTCTTATTCTTTTGTACATTTTCTTCTTTCTTATTCATTCTAACTCTCTTTGAAAGGCTTGCTACCAAAGAGTTCTTCATTTTTTATTTTTTCTAACCTCCTTTGGAAGGCTTGCCACCAAAGGATTCTTTATTTTTTATTTTTTTATTGTATCTAACCCTATTTCTATTGCAATCTTTTTAAGTTTTTGAAATTCAAATTTTTTTTTTCTATTTTTTGTTTTAGAAAGGAAAGTACAACAATTCATATTGTTCATATATCTCATAATCTATGATCTGGGTTTGGTTGAAATTTTAACAGCATTTAGAAAATATAAAAATATAAAAATTCTTTAAATTTTATTTGTATCAGAATAGTATTGCAAAAATTATTGTACTATATGTGCAATATTATTTGTTTTTTCAAGTTTTAAGATGGTAGATCATTTTTTTATGATATCTCTCAATCTATGATCTGGGTTTGGCTGAAATTTTCACAAAGTTTAGAAGACATAAAAATGAAAAAACTCTTTAAATTTTATTGAAAATAGAGTTAAATAAAAAATTTATCATTCTCTATGTGTAACACTTTTTTTCAGATTTTCAAATTTTTAATTTTCCTATTTCTTCAATCTGACCAGTGGCTTTGCAGGGAACATTTTAGTTTTTAATTTTGACTCTCTAAATCTCTTAATAATTATTTAACATTCTTGTGGATAATAAGTCTCACTTTTTTTATTTCAAATCTATTATTTAAATTTTAAACGTAATTTTTAAATCATGTCGACTTTAATTCCAGAAATCAAGTTAAATAACTCAAACTATCATGCTTGGAAAACTCATCTTTTGTTTATATTTTGTTTTAATTATATTTTAGATGTTGCTACTGACCCTTCTATAGTTCCTAGTACCTCAGCTACACAAGATTAAAAAAATGCATGGAATACTAAAAATGAGGAAGCCCTTGGCCTCATTGGTATATCTGTTAACCCAGATTTATATGTTCTAATTTCTCATTGCACTAATTCCCACGAAGCTTGGGATATTTTAAAGAAAATGTATGATAGGCCATCTAAATCACACAAGATTCAATTGTAAGAAAATTTGGAAGACTTGACGTATATTGATTTCAAATCCATGGATGAATTTTTACTTAAATTTGATTATATTAAAAGTCAACTAATTGGATTAGGCGTTACTCTCACTGATATTAAATTAATTACCATTATTTTAAAGAAATGTCTTCCTAGATAATTTCAACAATTTATCACTAATGTTCATTCTCAACTTGCTATTCCTACTTTGTCTAATCAATTAACATCTAGTATTTTTCAAAATTTGTTGCATCAAGAGGAGGCTAAGTTATTGCAATTTGGTACTCTTAGATCTAATGAACATGCATTTGTGTCTAAAAATCAAAATCAAAATTTTAATACTCAAAATTTCAATAATAATCATCACAATAATAGCAACCTATTTAATTCCAGACCTTCTTTTAACAACAATAATAATCAAAATACAAATCGTAATAATAACCATCCTAATCAATATAATAGTCCTAATAAGAAACCTCATTGTACTTATTGTGGGAAAGATGGTCATTTGACTAACAATTTTTTTAAAAAGCAAAATGATAAGCAACCTATCAATCACAATAATCAAAAATCTCATGGTAATCAATCTCATCATGCTTTTACTATTAGTTACAATGCCTCTAAATGATTAGAATGAATAGTTGATAGTAGTGCTTCTCAACATGTTACATCTCATAAAGAAGTTTTTGATTCTTTACAACTTGATCCTTCGAATACTCCATTCAATTAGCTGATAATCATAATTGCAAAGTTGAAGGATTTGGTGATGTTAATTTTCTAAATGGAAAGTTACATGATGGTCTTTATGTTCTTGACTTGAAAACCAATCTCTTTTTAGTTGCGAAATTATGTCAAGATTATAAAGTTGAATTTCATAAGGACATGTGTTCTATTATTGATCCTAACACTAATGCTATTATTGCTAATGATAAGTTGGGTCATGATAACTTATTCAAGTTTTATGAGTTTACCTCTTCAAGGTACTCTTTGCAAGCAAATATTGATTTTAATGTGTGGCATGAAAGGCTTGGTCATTTGAATTCTGACTATATATCATTGATGCTAAAATCTCATATGGTTGAAGGATAACCTCATATTGTTCCATCTAAGATTACATGCACTGGGTGCATGAGTGGCAAAATGCATCGAGAGCCCTTTCTTCATGGCTCATCATGGAGGGCATCTCATAAGTTACAATTGATTCATAGTGATCTTTTAGGACCTATGGAAAATATCTCCATTCAAGGATCAAGGTATGCTCTTACTCTCATTGATGATTTTACTAGAAGAATTTGGATATATTTCTTAGATAATAAAGATCAAGTACTTCATAAATTTTTCAAATTTCATATGTTAGTAGAAAGGCAATCTAATTCTAAGATAAAGATTCTTTGAATTGATAATGGTACTGAATATGTTAATAATGCCTTTCATTCTTACTTAAGATCATTTGGTATTAAACATCAGCTTACTATTCCTTATACACCACAACAAAATGGTTTAGCAGAAAGGAAGAATAGAACTATTATGGAAATGGCTAGATGCATGTTACATGCAAAAAATATGGATTGTAAGTTTTGGGCTGAAGCTATGTCCTGTGCCACTTATATTCTTAACAGAACTCCTACTAAGTCTTTGAGGGATATAACTCCTGAAGAAGCTTGGTCAGGTAGAAAGCCCAATTTACAAAATTTAAGGATATTTGGATTTGTTTCTTATGTTCATACACCCAAACAAAAAATGCATAAATTAGATGCTAAATCTTCTCCATTTATATTTGTTGGGTATGATGAAAATACTAAAGGTTATAGAGTCTATAATCCTCTTACTAACAAAGTTCAAATTACAAGAGATATTTGTATTGCATAAAATGAAGTACATGATTGTTCCAAGGTTCAAGATGATGAATTTAGTGGAAGTAATATTGTAGTAGTGGAGGACCAACCTCCTTCTCTAAACCCTACACCTTCTCTAAACCCTACTCCTCAAGTATCTTCTTTTATTCCTCATATTCCTTCTAATTCTAGTAATGATGCTGATACTAATGATGCATTTATAGATCATGACTCTTTTTCTAGTGATGAATCTATTACTAATAAGAGAAGACCTAAATGGGTTCAAGGTTTACTTAATGAAAGAGATGATTATCTTACTAGATTTGGTGGACTTAAACCTAGGAGAATTAATTATTGTAATTATAGTTTGATGACTTCTCTCATGAACTCTAATGATCCTCAAACTTTTGAACAAGCTAAGATTCAAGCTCATTGGCAAAAAGCTATGCAAGAGGAATATGATACTTTAATCTCTAATTAAACTTGGAATTTAGTTTCTTTGCCTCATGGTAAGAATTTAGTTTCATGCAAGTGGTTATATAAAACCAAACTCAATTCAAATAATGAAATTAGTAAGTTTAAAGCTAGACTAGTAGCTAGGGGATTTTCTCAAATTGAAAGTTTAGATTACAATGAAACTTTTGCACCAGTTGCTAAAATGCCTACTATAAAAATTGTGCTTTCTTTAGCTTCAAAAATGAATTGGCCTATTCATCAAATGGATGTTAAAAGTGCTTTATTAAATGGTGATTTACATGAAAAAATTTGTATGGCTCAACCACCGGGTTTTATCAAAGAAGGTAATAAGCATTTAGTATGTAAACTAAAGAAATCTATTTATGGTTTAAAGCAATCTCCAAGAGAGTGGTATTCCAAAATTAATGTCTTTTTTATTTCTCAAGATTTTGGTAGAAGTAAAAATGATCCTAACTTATACATTAAACATATTCAAGATGATATTATCATTACTATTCTATATGTTGATAATTTGATTCTTACTTCAAGTTCTAACACCTTGATTTTTGATATTAAGTTTCAACTCAAACAAAAATTTCAAATGACTAATTTAGAAATTTTACATTGCTTTTTAGAAATGCAAATATGGCAAACACCTAAGGGCATTTTTCTTTCTCAAAGAAAGTATGCTCAAGATCTTTTGGATTAAGTTTCAAATGAATGATTCTAACCATGTTTCTATTCCATGTGAATTAGGAACTAAGTTAATGGTTGATACAAACACTCCTTTTGTTGATGCTACCTCTTATAGACAACTTGTAGGAAGTTTAAATTATCTCATCCTTACTAGACTCAATATTGCATATAGTGTTGGTTTAGTTTAAAGATTTATGTCCAAACCTCAACAAACACACTTTAAAGTAGCTAAAAGAATATTAAGATATATCAAAGGAACTCTTAATCTAGGTTTATTTTATGATGCTAGTTCTACTTTTACTTTACAAGGATTTACTGATTCTGATTTAGGTGGAGATCCCAATGATGAAAAATCTACTTGTGGTTATTGTTTCTTTGTTAGTTCAGGTGTTATATCTTGGAAAAGTAAGAAAGACACCTCTATTTCTCTATGTTCTATTGAAGCTGGATATAAAAGTTTTACTTATGCATCTAAAGAAGCTCTATGGCTTAGAAGAATTCTTGAAGATTTGGGTCTACCTCAACAAGAACCTACACCTTTGTATTGTGACAATCAAAGTGCAATAGCCTTGGCAAAGAATCCTATCTACCATGCAAAGTCAAAGCATATTTCTCTCCACCACCACGTCATTAGAGAACACATTGAAGAAAAGAAAGTTTCCCTCATCTATTGCAAGGGTGAAGATCAAGTTGCTGATATTTTGACAAAACCTCTTTCTAGAGAGAAATTTGAATTTCATCGTAAGAACTTGGGTTTGATACCCTTTGATGTAATCTCCCCATGTAAAGATTAAATGGGGGTGTTAGAATTAATAATCTTTCCTTGGTTGTATTTATTTATTTATTGGGATAAACCAAGTTATCCCTTATGTATTATTTATATGTCCTCTAGTCCACATGTAAAGGACGTGTCATTCTTGTCCTATTGTCCATTTGTGAGGACAACTCATTTTTGTATTTCTTTTAATAAGGAAAATAGATATTCCTCCTTAAGAGGAACTTCACACTTTGCACACACCTTTTATAAATGTGGCATTCATAGAAATGGGAGTTACATATGCAAAGACATGCAACTCCTTTCTCATCTCTTTAAAAGAAGTGCTTCTCTCTCTCTCATTTTCATCTAGTCTCCATTATTCACATCAAGTTTTTGATGCTATTGTAAATGAGCTATTTTGATTCATTTCTTCTCTCTCTCTCTCTCATTCTTAGGAATTTTCCTCATTCATAATACTCACAAGGGGTTTTCTTTGCTTTCCCCTTATCAAATCCTTGTCTCTTGTATTGCTTCCTCATTGGTATTGCTCCATTGATCTTGTATCATTTTTATGGTAAAACTCTTCTTGCTCTCTTGGATTAAATCTATTATTTCATGCTATTTCATTTTATTATATTTTATCATTTCAATCACTTTTTCTTATAGTGATAATGAAAGTAGAGAATGGGTTCTAATAACTATTGGATAATTCTATGATCTCACTCCATGTAGCATAGACTCCCAAGAGTATGAGTTTGATTCTCTCTCAGAAGAAACTTCTAACAAAGACATAGATCAAGTACACACATATGAAAACCAAATTAAAGAAAGTGAAAAATCTACGGTTGAGTCTAATAAGTCACATCCTTCTAGTATCCTTGAGTCTTCAATGAATGAGGTTGGAACTCAAAGGGTTTTGAACACACCTTTGGACGAAGTCACTCTAGGCCTCGAATTACATGTCCATACATTTGATGACAATGTCGTGAATGCCATTGAAACTATCACTTCTCTTTCACTCATACATCCTGAGGTAATAGATTGGAACTCCCAATCTACACCTATTAAAGTCCCTATATTCCAAAATGACTATGCTCTTGCTTGCTACCTAAACACCATCAAACTGGTAACATCTTCCACTAGTGAAAAAAGTGTCAACGTGACTAAAGCTAACATCAAATATCTTAGTCAAACAATTCAAAGAAAAAATGAATGACATTCTGATGGTGAGAACAACATTGTGGCAGTATCAAAACCGAAAATAGTAAAGAATATAGATGTATCCAAGGGTGAAAAGCTCTTTGAGGCACCTAAGTATGAGATATTTGATGTGCTTCCAAGTCACTTTCAAGAAAGATTGCTAGTATTGATAGAACCAACATAGCCTGTCAATCTCAAAATCAAAGAGTATCCTCAGATTATTCATCTTGCACAATCCTTGTCTGTAGAAGAAAAAGAAGAATTTTTAATCTTTTTCAAGAAAAGAAGATAAACTTTGCATGGTCTTACTCTAATATGCTAGGTTTACATCCTAATTTTGTGATGCATCATTTATCCATTACACCAGGGGTAAAAATGGTCAAACAAAAGCTCAAGAAAATACATCCACATGTGGCATTGCTAGTTAAAGCTAAATTAGAAAATCTTCTAAAAGCTGGTTTCATCCATGCCATTAACTATGTTGAATGGATCTCAAACACAGTACCAGTTTCTGAGCATGATAAGTCCATCCAAGTTTCTACAAATTTTAGAGATCTCAACTTGGCATGTCCAAAAGATGATTTTCCACTCCCCAACATTGACATGATAGTGGATATGATAGCATGCTATCAAATGTACTCACTCATGCATGACTTCTCTGGCTATAATCAAATAAAAATAGCACTAGAAGATCAAGAGAAAATTACTTTCACTTATGCTTAGGGTACCTTTTGCTAGAATGTGATGTCATTTGGTCTAAAAAATGTAGGCACCACATATCACGAGCAGTAACTACAATCTTCCATGACATGATGCATAAGATAATGGAGTACTATGTTGATGACAGCTTAGTCAAAAGTGCACAAGGAACTACTCACCTCAAAGATTTGAGGCCTATCCTAGATCATATGGAGAAATTCAATCTCAAATTGAATCTGAAGAAATGTTCTTTGGTGTCACATTAGGGAAGCTACTTGGCTACATTATATCTACAAAAGGAATCGAGGTGGATCTAAAGAAAGTTCAAGCTATCATAGATATGCCTCCACCTCATAACATCAGCTGGATGAGAGGCTTATAGGGAAGACTTCCATCTATCCACTACTTCATCTCATATCTAGTTGCAAAAACATAACCTTTTAATAAAACTCTGCATAAAGGTGTGAAATATGACTGGAATACTAATTTTGGTAAGAGCTTTACACAAATAAAATAGTATCTTGCTAATCCACTAGTGTTGATCCCTCCTATTTATGGGAAGCCTTTGATCCTATATAATTCTATGAAAGACTCCTCTCTGGGTATTTTGTTGGCTCAAGAAGATAACAATAATAAGGGACAAGTTATTTACTACCTTAGTTGAACATTGATCTAGTATGAAATAAACTACAACACAATTGAGAAAGCTTGCCTAGCAGTAGTGTTTTCTTACTAGAAGTTGTGAATCTATATGCTTTTCCATACTACATGCCTAATTGAAAAAAATGATTTATTGAATTATTTACTCAGTAAGGTTTCCCTCATAGGAAGGTTAGCTAAATGGGTCATGATCTTGAGTGAATTCGACATTCAATATGTTAAATAGAAAGCTATTGAAGGGCAAGAAATTACTAACCACCTAGCAAAAGTACCAATGCAGAGTCTTCTTCCATTGGGCATTGACTTTCTTAATGAGTCAATCTTATCATTAACACATCACACTTGGGTGATGTTCTTTAATATTTCTTTCACACAACAAGGATCTAGTGTAGGAATCTTGTTTCTAACACCACAAAGATACTCTCTACCAAAGGCATATAAGATTTTATTCCCTTGTATGAATAATATTTCTAAATAAGAAGCCTTAATCAATGGAATGAACATTTTTGTTGAATGGTGGGTAGATCAACTCAAAATCTTTGGTGACTCATAGTTGGTAATCAACCAAGTTAATGATGTGTATCAAACCAAAGATGAAAAGCTAGTACCTTACAAAAGGATGGTAGATGATTTGAAGGTATATTTTGCACATGTCACTTTTGAGCAAGTTCCTTAGGTAGGTAACAAGGTTACTGATACAATGGCTACCCTTGCTTCAATGCTCCAAATGCCTAAAATGATTTTCAACATGATTAATTGGTGGAAACATTATCCTACCTAGCCTATGATTCACCTGACTCTTGGATGATCTATTCTATTATAGGACATGATTCATCTTGCTACTCTCATATCTTCTCCTACCTTCATGACCAAATAGTTCTAAATAATCTAACTCAGAATGAAAAATTTCACCTAATCTATAAAGCTTCATAGTATGTCACCATTGCTAATGACTTCTTTAGGAAAGGTCTTGACGGAACACTCCTTAAGTGTCTAGAACCTATGAGTCAAAACACACATTAATAGATGTACATGAAGGTATTTGTTGGAATCACTCAAGTGGCCTAACACTAGTGTGTAAACTTGTTAGAGCTGGTTACTATTGGCCAAAAATGGAGAAAGATGTAATCCAATATGCCAAGTCTTGTAAACAATGCCAACTCCATGGGAATTTGATTCATGCTCCAGCCAGAGAGCTCATTCCATCTATCACACTATGGCCATTTCAACAATGGGCTTTTGATCTTGTGGGTTGGATTCATCTGTCATCTTCCAATGGACATAAATTCATCATTACAACTACAAACTACTTCACTAAGTGGGCAGAGGCAATTCCTCTTTCTATAGCAAATGGAAAAACTATAGCTCTCTTCATTATGAATTACATTATATGTAGGTATGGTGTGCCTTCCTCCATCATTACTAACAATGGAGGGAAGTTCAAAAATAAGGATCTTAAGACATTGTGTAAAAAATTTAAAATTATTCAACATTGGCCTTCAATTTATTACCCCCAGGGTAATGGCCAAGCAAAGTCATCTAGCAAGGTGATCCTTAAAGTCTTGCACCACACAATTAGAAAATCTAAAAGGGACTGACATCTTTAGATTAATCCAACTTTATGGGCCTACAGAACAAGTATTAGAACTCCAACGGTTATAACACCTTTTGCCTTGGTATATGGATCAAATGTTGTGCTTCCCATTGAGGTTGAGATCCCCACTCTAAGAATCTCCATGAAGGGCATCATCATTGATGATGACTATTCAATATGTTATCTTCAAGAGCTAGAATTGTTAGATAAATATTGACTAGTGGTGTGTGATCATCTTTGACCTTATCAGCAACGTATGACTAGAAGCTACAATAAGAAAGTTAAGCCATGTGACTTCCAAATGGGTGATCTCATTTTGAGAGAAAATCCTAAGAATCAGCAACAATGGGTACAAAAAGGGAAGTTTAAAACTAGCTAGCTTGGTCCATACATAATTACTACGGTGTTTGGGTCTGGTGCTTACCAACTATTTACAACCAAATGAGAGACACTCAAGGAGCCCATCAACACTCTCCACTTGAAGCAGTTCTATAGCTGATTTGATTTCCAAAGCTCTTTGTACATACTTACAAGTCCTAAAAAAAGCCTAAAAGTTGAAAAATATCCTAAAAATTTGGCTTCCCTAGTAAAAGCTTATCCTTAGATACCTTGGTAGTACCAAAAATATTTCCTTTGTCACTTTTCCTACTTTTAGTTCTTTACATTTTGTACCTTTCCTACTTTGTTGTGTTCTTTCCTGTACATAAGCTAGTCCTTTGAAAACTCCAAAAAGCATTCGTAAAACTTTAAAAATCTCAAAAACATTTGTATATTCTGAAAAAAAAAAAAAAACATTTGCAAAACTCTCAAATTTCCTAAATAGTCATGATCTTCTCAACTAATGTTCTCCCCTCAGTGGATGACCACACAAGACACTATTTAGACAAAAACAAATCAGCAATGCTCTTAGTTATAGTCAATACTTTATCCATAGTTTCTTTGAGTCAAGTTCACCCCTATCCTAGGGGCAACACTACAGGATTCATTAAGAATCCCACAAGCTTTAGTCACTAGTTTTCCTAATTGTATCTGCCTATTGTTGCTTAGTTTACTATTGAGATTCTTCTCCATGAAGATCCTCTTCACATCAGTCACCAATTGTCCTAGTTGTGTCTGTCTATTGTCACCTAGTCTCTTTGACTTTAGTGACTAGTTGTCCTACAACTATGTCTACCTACTATTGTCCTTTTCTGTAAGAGATTTCATCATATCATATCAATCTGCTACAATTTTGAACTAAAAACAATAATATTGTTTGAGTAATGCTGAGATTTTATTTGCATGTGGGTTTTTTCTTTTTCATTCCCTCTTGAGTGACTCGATGATGTCTCTTTTAGACTAGGATAGCAAGGACTAGGGGCATGATTTTTCTTTTCTTTCTACTTGTTAGTTTGGTCCTAATGATTCAAAGGATACATATGAAATGAGTGTCTATTGTAAGAGCCTCTATCTCATGATGGATTGTCATGTATACCTTGACTCACTTTATATGAATTATTTTGATAAGGTTGGTTCTTCTCCTTGCTTGTTGGAGTGAATTTTGTGTGCTATAATAAAATCATGATGCTCATCCTATTAAGTGAACATGTGGGTCACTACGAGCATGCTTACCATGCTTCTCTCTTAGGTCACAAATGAAAGGGTTGTTGAAAATAGAACACTACTAATTACTTAGCACACAAGGGATCTCCCACATGTTTAGCATGTTTTCCATGTAAGAAACATTCTGGTCATTCTAGCATTCATGCTTTGATGCTTATGTTGACTTGCTACATTAAAAGGGACAAATGTTCTGGTCATTCTAGCTTCTTGTGCCTCAAATGCATACATTTAATCCTAACAAACTAGACACATATTGTATACATATCCACACGATTGAAATATAAGCATGAGTTAAAGGACATTTGTGGGTCTGACTCAAAGCTCTATGATGATAACAAAATACTACGAGTCCAATAACCAATCCTAAGGCTTACATTTCACTTAGTTTGCATCTCATTTTAGCTTTGCATTTTGATATAGCATAGAATAAAACTTTACTTCTATCTCTCAACTCAAGTGATTCTTAATATGACACAACCTACCTTCACATTGCAAGAATTATATTCTTTAATCAATCTCAATAAATCTACTCAACTACCTACACAAGGAAAATACATGAAAACTTATGTCATATGTTAGTCATATATCCTCATGGCATATGTACACTATGAGATCATACATCAAATAAAATGATATCAATCACATCTATCTAGATCATAAATAGACAATCATTAGAGATAATGGTATAACACATGCACATGGTACAAAAATCTGAGCTCATATATATATATATATATATCTAATTGAGTCTAATGTATGTCAATACAAAACTTTGTGCTTCTCAAATGCAATCAATCTCAAAATGATACAAACTAATGTTGGCACATCAAATTGATACATAGCTAGTAAAAGATCTAAGGAGATCAAGCTAACTCTCCCCTATTCCCTAAACTTTGGGATATGGAGGGGGAGGAGGCGGCATATCTAGTCTCATCGGTAGGCATGCACCACTAGACTCTCTCGCATACTTAGAGAATCATAGCATCTATACTAATGGGTCAAGCACTACTATAATATAAGCAGCATAATAATAAGATTCCCTAATGACTGGAGATGTGCCTCATCTTGGTGGTACTCCAACTACTCTTGTAGCAAGTAGATCTCTCGATCTTGCTTTGCTAAGCATGTATCCCTCATCGTAAGCTAGATCTACATCTCTGCCAACTATCACTACATTGTCTTGGCTTGATCCTATTGGGAAATCATTATGCACGAGTTCAATGGCAAGAATCCATTGCACAATTCCTATCTTGAAAAGCTAATCTTTTTGGGATCAACTTCAAGGTTCAGTATTTGTCTTGTGATGTACCAAAATCTGCTCAGTTGAAGATAAATGTGATTGTTCATGAGGATTCCTTTGCTAGTTCTATTTTGATCTTGGAATGAAGTAAAATCTGTTCGCTATCTCAAAAAAATAGACAGAAGAATAATGGTTTTTTGTATTTTCTATTTTTCAATGAATGCAATCTAACAATGCAACTAAAATGAGTTCCTATTCTAACAAGGGGTTAGCAAACCAAATAATGAAACTAAAAGTAAATAACATGAAATTCAAAGCAAATAATATGAAATTGAAATCCTAATGGACATAAGCTATAGAAAGCAATACACTGTGAGTCAAACTTTGAAATAAATTGGTAGGAAACCAATGAAAATAGGAGCAACGCTTCCTAGAATCCACAATTTTCAGTGAGAAAATTTAACAATCATATGATATTTCACCTTTCATCAAATTACAAGTCCACAAAAAGTGCGCTCATGTAAGATGACAAGCTATGTAGACACAATTTGATGATCTCTTCTCAAGCTTGATACATTAGAGGAATTCGTAAATCTATAGTGAACACCAGAACTAAAAGATCACACAACAAGGAACAACACAATAAACCTTTCACTCAATCACAGTTTCATGAACAAAATTCACAAAACAATGACACATTCAAGAAAGAATCACTACATTCCAAATGTGAGCACCAAAAGCATAATTTTATTACATAATAATGATAGCCCTTCTTACATTTTACAATGGGCTATTTATAAGAAATCATCTCCTCAATTTGTGTTGAGAGTGAGAGATATCTTCATACAATAAAATGCTTTTACAACATTAAAATAAACTAAATATATACAATCTAACAATCTAACTGGTGCTTAGTAGGACTCCATACATATTTTATTCATTAATTAGATGCATGAGCCCTTTACATGTCAAAAACAAAGAAAATATGAAAGAAGAAATAGGAGGAAGCATTTAGTCAAAGTAGGAGCATCTGGAGGAGCTAAAAATAGAAACTAGTCCTTTACTATGCGTGTGTCGAAGTTAAACTACCACAAGAATGTGTTCCTTATACATGGAAAGCACTATTTTTGGAACAAGTAGTTAACTATTGGTGCACCTTTGAATTGTAGAGCTGCGGACCTATGTACCTACGAACCTATGAACCTATGGAGCTACAGAGCTATAGACCTTGACATGGGCAAAATCTCAAAATTTTACTAAGTTCCAAAATTGAAATTCTGGCATCTGGGTTTTGTTCTTCTTCATATCAAAGCTATGTTTGGATGTTTGCCCTTGAATTTATCTATCATCTCAATAATCTTAGTTTCATTTGGAAGATCTAAAGCCTCATATTTATCTTTTACCTTCTTTCTACAATTGTCTACCTTAATTTGGGTGTTAGAAAAATCTTTGAGTTTGGTATCTAATTCTAACAAAGCTTCTTATATCTTGAAGGCTTGTTGGATGTCCTCATCATCAACAACCTCCATAAAAATCTTCCTAAAATTCTCTGCTACTATCTCTATAGGTAACAACTTTTCTCATTCCTCATCTTCAAAAATATCCAAGCATGCATCATTGCAGTGTCTCTCTACTTCCAAAAATTGCTCTTGGGCTTGGTCCTTGAGCTAATGAATCTCCTCATGTAATGTTCCCATTACCTTATTGCTATCTGCTATATTTTCTATCCATTCATCAAACATGTCTGATTCTTCTCTAATATTTACATCAATCAAAACCTAGTATCTTTGGCCCTTTATGGCTTATAGAATCTGCAAATCCCTACTCTATGCTCATACCTCATCCATGATACTAAAGTCCTACTTCAAAATTGTTATGATCTTATTCATGTTCTCCTATGTAGCATGCAATAACTTCAAATTCTCTGTGATGATCATAACACCTTTCTCCTCAAAAATTTCTCACCACTCTTGACAAGCCTTCAAAAATGGATCAAGTTGAACATCTCCCCCTTCTCTACGTACAATGTTCAAAGTCTTCTTGGGGTGTTCAAGATCTAGAAGACCAACTACTTTGGCTAGATATCCCTTTAGGATCTCAACCTACCTTTGAAGTGCTTGGAGTTTGGCCTCACCCTGTTCCATATGCTTAAGAACCTCTCTGACTCCCAGAGTCATCATTTGTCAGGCTAAATCCCATGTAGGCCAACTCAACATAACATCTTTCAATTCATAATCCTTGAGGCTAAGGCCTTCTACATCTATGCCTTCAAGAGGGAGAGCTACTTGTGCAAATAAATCCTAGTCCCTTATGTTGGTGACAAATGCCAATGGCATTGCCTCATGTAATGGAGACTCAGGTTTATTTAAAATCACTACAATGTCACAAATGTCTTACTCTAAAGCATGAAATTGAGGCTTAGTACTCCTCATTATCTCCTTTTAAATCCATCTAGGGATGCATCCTGTTGAGGTCCTTTCTCTTGACAATGAAGGGGTGTGTTCTACTATCTCCTTCCCCTTTTCGCTCCTTCTTGGAGTTGTCTTTTGTTGTGAGGGCTCACCTTCTATAGCCCCCATCTTTATGGATCCGATAGCTAGCACCTCGGTGTCTTGGGAAGGTGGTTGAGAATATTCCACCATTTATCCCTCCTTCAACACTTCATCAATCACCCTTTTTTTTGGTTGCTCCTCTGATGATGGCTCCTTTAGAACTTGTTCTTCTTCTAAACTCTAAGGTGAACGAGTCACCGAGCTATGTTCTACCACTGTAACTCATGGTGGAGATGGAGGAGTAAGATCAGGACATTGTGAATCTAGTGACATTTATGTCTAGTCTTCCTATTGAGGTTCACCTATAGGGGTGTCCCTAATCTTATCCCCAATCAACTCTATACCTATAGGCATGAAATCAAAATGTAACATTGAGAAAACATCATTGCCTTCTTCACTTTTCTTATCCACCCATTGATGTACTTCATCTTCTAAAGAAGAGACTTCTAAGAATTTTTCTTGAGTGGATAGCAAGGTACCCATGGCACTCTTCCTCCATTATAATTTTGCAGGTCTTGCTAGCTGAGTTCTTCCCTATAGGGGCACTTGTTCCTCTTCCTCTTTTGATTCTTCTACTTCCTCCTCTTCTTCTCCTTCCATAATGATTTTAGGAATAGATGGATTATGCACTAAGCTTCTACTGATCCTTTTCCTTTTCTTCATCTGAATCTTAATCCTTTTCTTTTGTTTCTTTGGGATAGAAGGAGAAGCTGGCTCTTCTTGTACAAGAGGAATGGAGGCCTATGGAAACTCACCCTCTTCCAATTGGTTGGACACAATAGGAGGCAACTAAGGTTTTTGAGTAGCTCTAATATCCTGGGACACTTGTGCACTTTGTTCTTGTTGCTAGGGAGGCACCTGTTCTTCGGCCTATTTTGTCTAAATCCTCTGAGTCGAGGTCCTCTTTCTTTTGTTCTTTCCCTTCCTTTTAGGAGGGTGATAATATCTAATTGAGTGATCAAGTTGGTACACTATCTGTGGCATGATAGGAGATTGGGCTACGAAGGTAGGAATTGTTACTTTCTTCCCTTTACCTCTTTCTAGGCGAGCATGTGCATGAAAGATCACTGTATTAAGAATTGGATCAAGTGGAAATGGTTTCTTGATCCAATCCTTCATCCTTCTAACAACATACCTTGCTTGATGATTAATATCATCGACCTCCTCCCTGTCAACCTCAGCATTCATAATGGGTATTTCACCAATTTTGTTAGCATTGAATGGGGGGTCCAGTAACTCTTTAGAATCCTATTGATTTATTTCCTCCTGGATGTTCAACTAGAGAGCCTTTTCTACTAGATACAAAGTCATCCTATAATAGTCCGTAATGCAGACATCATAGTCATTTGTAGCATTCATGTAGTGTTCTTAACGACATCCTCATGATGGAAATCTTTTCCTTCTAGACTCTCCACTTTCCTAACATTATCAACATAGGGCCAGGGAGATTGTATTCTTCAAGGGAATAGTTCTCCCACTCCCACTCGAAGGATGAAATATCCTACTTCCTCTTCACCTAATACGGTTAAATGACCAATGTCCATGCCCAGCAAGGTCTTCATTGTCTCTTCATCTTTTCATAGGCTGACTCAATTTGCCATGAAATCTCCAATAGCACCAACTTGTCACTAGGATATCTCAGGAGCTTCAAGGATTGATGGATGCACTAGCTACCTACAAATATGTGAATGTCTTGAACTAGATAAAGTAGGCTCCAAGAACTATGATTTGTGTTTTGGATTCATTAGATTACCTCTTCCCATAGTCTCCCTCAATGAATTGAATGATCACAAAGATGAACTCATCATTCATGATTCTATATTCTTTGCTTTGCACTGAGAGCTTCTTCTTCAGCAATTGGGGGTGGACTGTGTATGGCTAGGCATTGGGCTCCTACGTACTACCTCTTATATACAAACTAGGGTAGTTTGTCACCCTTGCTGCAAGTAGGTACACCATGTAAGAAGTCATGTAAAACTTCTTCTTTTCCTTTAACATCTTCAGTTGCTCACAAAAGTTTTCAATTAGTGTGGTGGCCCAGTCCAATGGTATCTTTGCATGTCTAATGGTCTCAATGAAGTTGACCATGAAGGTGTTGAGGTGGCCCATTACAAGTAAGCCTATGACTCTACTCAAAAGAATGATAGAGTATCCAATGTCTTCCTTCATATATCTCTGAGCCATATCCACTTTTCCTATTATCTTTTCCCTAGAAGGCTTCTCAATGAGGTAAGAGGACTATATGATGTCTATAGCTTCCAACTAGTGTTCCCTATACCATCTCTCAGCAGCTTCATATGAGAGTCTTATGAACTGGTCCACTCTTGGGAGATGGAAGACCCTCTCAATGTTATCAGGTCGAAGGTCCAACATAACTTCTCCTATGATGCTTTTGACTACCCTTTCTTCAAGAACAAAATGTTGTGCCAGGGCCATGATTAGTTCTGCAGACTATACTGACACAAGATGTGAAGTTGCATTCACCAACCAAGAATGGATTAGTGAAGATATGAGAATTGATGTCTAGGTGGGATTATTGCAAATTCTTAAGAATTCCCCCAAATCTGTGTGCCTTAGATTAGTATCTTAGATTTTTGCGTGATCATCATGAAATCTTGACTTTGAGGGTATGCCTTGAAATTTGAAGACAATGGGTTTTGGGTGCTACTCCGAATGTGGATGCCATTTGATCACCCGCATGTTGTAAAAAAAATGTTTGTTAGTTCAAAGATAAAATGTAAAAGATATGAAATGAAATAAGAATAAAGGGAAAAAAAAATGCCCAATTTGGTTTTTTTTTTTCCCATCATTTTAGTTTCTTTTCTTTATATATATATTTTAAATTATAATTTTTTTTTAAAGAAATAAAAATAAATGTGGGCGTGAGCATGTCGTGGGTGCAAAGGTGCATTGCGGGTGGTTTAGGGTTCAAACTGGGTGAGGGAATGCATGCTACAGTTGGGTATGGGCACGTAGCACCACTGTGAGCAGCGCACGACACCATGGAAGTAAGAGCAGATGACACTATGTGAGCAATGTGTGGTTCCATGGAAGCAAGAGCACACAACACCATGAAAATAAGAGCGCACAATGCTATGGAAACAAGAGTATGTGACACCATGTGAGTGGCATGCAATGCCATGTGAGTGGGTGTAGAAGAAGGTGTGTAATGGTATATGGTGGGGCACATGGCAATGTGTGTCATGTAGCACCTTGTGGCATGTGGAGTGCCAAAGAACCACAGTACCAAAGGGCCCACGCATGGAATAGTAGAGGAGGTAGGTGTTAATGTGTTACCTTAAGCACACCAAAGAAAAAAAACTCAGCGATGGAAATGTGTGGGTAAAAAAAAATTAAGGGAGGGGGTTTTATAACCCCCTCCACTAGGCGGGGTGCATGATGCGCTTCGGCACGATTGCACAGGCTCTTTGCCTATGCACGCATGCATTATGTGTGACACAATATTTTGTTAATACATATTTTTTCATCTTTTTTCAAATTTTTGATTTTTTTGGGTTTTTTCAATTTTCAAATTTTTTTTGTTTTTCAAATTTTTTATTTTTTGGATTTTTTCGACTCTACACTTCTTCTCCTGACTCTCAAACTGTGAGTTCAAGAGTAGGAAAAAAAAAAGCCAGGGGGTCCTCATTCTTGGTGAGGAATGGGGCATGTGTTGTGAGACCACAACAAATAGCCCTCAAAAAAGGAAGAAAAGCCCAAGGCATTTCTTCATCAACAAACATTCTTCCAATGTGTAACAAACACCAACCAAACTTTGAACATCTCGAGCATCTTTCAGATGACTTTACAATCAAAATCTTAGAATTTGAAACCTCCAAGCTCAGTGTGTGCATCGTGTATTCATTCCCTTTGACATCTTAGGATGCAGTCTACCAAAGTTTTCTGACAACTCAGAAATAATCTTTGACTCCTCTTGGCTCATTCATTCAAAATCTCTATGAAGGCTATTTATTGATCATTTTCCTAACCAAATGAGAGAATTATTTTGAGGGCTCTAGGTGGGATGCCACATTCTTTTAATTTTTTAATAAATTTGAATAATCACTCCATGTCATTCATAAATGTTACTTTTGATGAAGCAATATTTTGAATACAAGATACTTTGTTTTGAGAATGTATCTTCTTCCATTTCAAATCTTTAGAATTCTTCAGTCTTAACTCTGTATTTTTCTCTTTTATTTCCATTTTTTTTTGTTCTATATCCTGACTACACTTAGACTGTGTAGTCAAGACATCGATGTTGTTTCTTGGATTTGATCTCTTGTGAACATCCCTTGTGTTTCTCTTTTAGAACTTTTAGGAACTCTCACACTAAATAATGACCTTAGCAACCTTTCAAGGAGAACCCTCCTATTCGAATCAGTTGAAGTTTGGATTGCCTCTCATCATCTTTGACTTCAATTCAACAACACCTAAAATAATCAAACTTTTAATCCTGCAAAGTGTTGAAAACTTGTTGGTCTAGGCTTTTGATTTCTAGACTGAAAGTCCCCTATTTCCACAAGAAATGTCAGTTGCTCAATTGGTATAAAACACACAATCATCCAAATGTTTTGACAAAGAAAGACCTCTTCCTAAAATTGGAACCAAAGAGTGGTTAGTAAAAATCTTGAGAAAAAATCTCAAGTACACCTTACCCCCTAGGACTAACACAACTTTGAAAGGAAACACACAACTGAAAGAAAAGACACAACATGAAAGAAAACACACTTGTAGAAACAAAAATCTAAGCTAAATGCAGAAATAAAATCTAACTAATTTTTTTTTTGTTTTTTGTCTTTGAGGCTTCAAAATAATGCTTCAAAAATTGCCCATTTATGGAAAAATGAAGAAATTCTCCATGTAAGGAAATGAGCCTAAAAGTATTTTCTCTAAGAATTACCATGATCTAATAGGGGCCCATCCACAAGTGTTGAAACTTGTTATGGCTGCCCAACTTTTCTTTTGCCTTATCCTAGAGTAGAACAAGATTGAAAATCCTAAATGATTTTATTGTGGCTCTCTTGTTGAGCCATCTTTTCACAATAGCTTGATCTTTAGCCATGTTCTCTAATGCAACAATCCATTTCTCATCCATCTCTAAAAGATTCATCAATTTGATTTGTACTTTGTTAGCATCTTTGGCATACCCACTCATGAATTTCAAAACAAGAATTCTGAGATTAAGTGGGAACACTAGTTCTTGTCCATAGACAAGAAAATACGGAGAAGTCCCCAAAGTATTTTTTACTCTCACTTGATCTGTCAATAAGGCATATTTGAGCTACACATGCCAATCCCCAAGGTTCTCCTTCAATAGTAATCTTATTATTGCGATCAAGTTCTTATTTGTAGATTTTACTACCCCATTTCCTTGCAAGTAGTAATTCGAAGAGAACTTGATAATGACTTGATTTTCAAATGCCCACTGGGTCAAGAATGCAGATGCAAAGGTACACCCATTATCACACACAACAGTGAATGGCATTTTGAACCTGGTAACAATATGTTCTTCCAAGAAGTTTGTTACCACCTTAGTAGTGCAATTTCTTAATGTTTTTGCTTTTGTCCATCATGTGCAGTGATCTGTAGCTATGAGAATAAATGCATGTCTAGTTGATGATGGTGGGTTGACTAGACCAATGAAATCTAGCCCCCACTTTGCAAAGGGGTGTATCTCATACACTGGCTATAAGGGCATTGTCAGATTCCTTTCTTTGTTGGCACTAGTTTAACAAACATAGCAAGAGCATTCATGCTTGAAAGTGTCTTTGAATATCGAGGGCCAAAAATAACCCAATCTTAGAATCATGTGGGCCATTGCTTCTACCAAACCATGTCCTGTACCATACTTATCATGAAAGTGTTCCAAGACTTCCTTTGCTTCCTCATGGCCTAAACACTTCAGATAAATCCCTTCATAGTTTCTCTTGTACAACTTGTTGTCATGTAGCATATAAGATTCACACTTCATTTTAAGTCCCCTACATTGTGAACTATTCATCTAACTAGGACATTGGTCTTGTAGAAGATAATAAACAATGTCTTGATACCAAAAATCTATCACCACACCCTAATTAATGTCAACTTGTGATACAACCATCTTCTTCTGATCATCTTCATTTGTTTCATTGTCAAACTTGAATTCCTTTTCATTTCCATCCTAGTTATCAGCTATCATTCTTGATAACCCGTGACCTCTAACTAATCTCATAGATTGAATTTTGAGATCAAATTCTTGAAGTATAGCCATCCACTTTCCCCTCCTTTCATTGATTTTATTTTTCATCAAAAGCATATTTACTGCCAGATCAGGTACAATTGCATACACTTTACTTCTCAATATGTAATGATGAAACTTCTTTATTGCCTTCATTAATTTAAAGGATTATTTATCAAGGTTTGAATAATTCAACTCTATGTTCTTTAGGGGGAAACTCATAAAAGAAATTGGTCTTTCATCCTCCTTTTCCTTCTTTTGTGTCAGGATCCTTGCACATGAATGTTTGGAAGCAAAGGAATAGATCTTAAAAGGAAACTCATAATCTAGACTCACCAAAACTAGGGCTATAGAAATGACAACCTTGATATCTTCAAATATTTTCTTTATCTTAGGCACCCATTCTGTCTTAGCCCCCTTTTTGAGTAAATCATTAAGGGGACAAACTATCGCTGCAAATCCACTTATGAACTTTCGCACAAAATTTATCTTTCCAAAGAAATATTTTAGTTCCTTTTGACTGTGTGGAGGTGCTAACTTTAGAATAGCTTCAACTCTATGGATCAATGGAGATTCTAGCTTCACAAATGACATGACCTAGGAGCTTTCCTTTAGTAACACCAAATGAACATGTCTTGGGATTGAGAGATATGTTGTATTTACAACATCTATTGAATACCTATCTCTAATCAGCAATGTGGGTACTTTCATCTTTTGAAAAGACAATCAAGTCATCCATGTAAATGCTATACATCTATTAATCAATCCTTTGAAAGCTTCATCCATCACTCATTGAAATGTAGCTCTCACGTTAATTATTCCAAATGACATTTTTCTATAGGTAAAATTTCCCCACTTTGTTGTGAAGGTCATTTTTAACCTATCATTTTCATTGACCATCACTTGATTGTATCCTGAGTAACCATCTAGGAATGACATCATTTTTGAATAGTTTACAATTTATAGATCATCATCAAGTGAGGGTAGAGAATAATTTTCCTTTTGAGATGCTAGGTTCAGGTTGCAAAAATCAACACAAAGAAAAATCTCTCTTGTCTTCTTCCACACGAGAACCAAGTTAGCCACCCATGTAGAATGATGAATGCAAAATATGATCTTGGCATCTAGTAATTTCTTGACTTCTTTCATGATCAGTGGTTCAATGATAGGATTTACCAATCCTTGTCTTTGTCAGAATGGTTTGGCATTTGGTTTCAATGGGATGTCATGTGTGATAATCTTAGGATCATAAGTCTTCAACTCTTCATAGCTCCAAGCAATGACTTCCTTATACTCAATGAGTAATTTGAGCATGTCTTCCCTTTCTTGTGAGTTGCACACTTTTCCTATCTGTACTATTCTTGGTTCTTCATTAGTACCCAAATTGTATGAGTCACATTCTTCGATTCCCTTTTCTTGGGTTACCCTTCTATTGAGTGCTGATTCATCACGATAAAAGATGCATTCTAGTTCAACCATTCCTTTTGGAATAGTGTTGGTTTTTAGATTAAGAATCCCATCTTCATCCTCAAGCTCATCATCTTCAAGTTTGTCATCTAGTGTATCATCAATCTCTTGTCCCTCAAAATGGTGACTGCGCATGATAAACTCAAGTATATGTTGATCATCTTGAAAGACCTAAAAGTTTGTTATATTATCAGGAATGGATGGAACCACAACCAATTCCACTAAAAATCTTTTCAGCTTGGTTCTCTCAACCGGTTGTAAAGCACTTGCTAAAATGGTGAGAGCATCTGCTACCATATTTTTTCTTGTTGGAATGGATTTGATGTTTAAAGCTTCAAATTCATCCATTATATCCCATACCCTTTTTCTATAAGGAAGTAATCTTTTATCATTGCAAGAGTATATGGATTTTACTTGTCATATAACCAATTGAGAGTCTCCTTTGATTATGACAGCTATGAATCCTTTCTCCAATGCAAAGACAAGTCCTTGAATTAATGCCTCATATTCTATAGCATTGTTAGTACATCTAAATTATAATTGATATGAAGCATAGAAAGACCTACCTTTTGGGTTGACCAATTCAATACCTACACTAGCTCCCATATTGCACCTAGAACCATCAAAACAGAGTGTCCAAATTGCATTTTCCTTGGGTTTTCTAACTTTATGCTTATTCATCCTTAAATTTTCTTTCACTTGAGCCTTGAATGACTGTTTCTTAGGAATCTATTGTAACTTTCCTTGTGTAGGAATTGATGAATCCCCTTCATAATTTGTAGATAGAGGAAGTGTATGCTTTTCTTGTTTATCTTGAATTTCCCCTATCAATTAATTGATTTCCTCAACCTTAGGTTCAGGATGAATGACTACTAAAGTCCATCCTTTACCTTTCACATATCATCTTCTTCTTTGAACTTTAATCATCCCTTGGGGAGGAGAAGACAAACCTTTGCCATCTAAAGAGGTATCACTGTATGACACATTTAAATCTTCAAACTTTTCAACAAGGTTGCATGAGTTCACTAAATTTTGGCTTTTTGTGAGTTCATCTGTTGAGGTGTTTTTATCCTTGTTTTCTATCATGTGGGTCAATACCTTTGCAACTGCTTCTTGGCATGAAAAGCATTCAAACTCAAAATGACTTACTTTTTGTAATCAATAGAATCCGGGGAGAAGTAAGATGTTGGGGTCATCTTCCTCTCCCAAGAATTGCAAATCAGTGACCATATTATCTATGAATTGTGTCACTATCTCATCCTTTAGGATTGGTACCTTGAGTTCCTTATCTAGATCTTGGAATCCTTTGATCAAAATAGTGTCAAATGCCATCACCTTGTAAAAGCTATCTCATTTGGGGCATTTTAGTTTATGATCATTGTTTTCAATTTGGGTTTAGCATCTATCTTGATTAGATTGTTCAACCCTTTCCATGGTAACCATAAGTGGGTGAAATCCATGGAAAACCATCCTCTTAGGCATTTTGTCCACTTTCTACTAATGAGAAACCCATACATCTCTAGAATGTCCACCACATGTATATCAATGACATATTGAACCGAGGGATCGACTATCAACTATATCCGGACATCTTTCAATACACTGATGACCTTCACCTCGATCTTGTCCAACTGTATCACTATTCGATTGGAAGGTTGAGGACTTACCCTAACCTTTGCACTATTGATAGTGGCATGACATTACATGAGGCTACTAAATCAATCAAGAAATTTTGGAGATTCTTTCCATATATCTTGATGCTGAGAAAAAATAGGGGTACTTCAACCTTGTATTTGAATATGGTAGGCATTGTTTCAGCTACATTGACTTGTTAAGATATTGTCTCTTGAGGGACAGTATTTGTATTTTGGGATACCTTTGTGTAATCTAGAGTCTTCGTGAGTGCTTCTCACTATTGTGGACAATTTTGCAACATTTCAAACATGGACATATTTGCCTTGGTTCATTTCAAGTCTTCAATAGTACTATACTTTTCAGTACCAAGTAGGATTCTTCGATATCGTTGGTACATTCACTGGGTTTTGATTTTTTTGTCCTCCATATGGTAGCCTAACTGGTGCCAAATTGTTACTCACTCTCAGATTGGGAGGAGTTGGTTTTAAACCTAGAGGAATCCCATCCATCAAAGGTTCCTTTCTATTTCTTAGATTATAGGTATTTTGATTTTCATTAAGAAAAGAAAACATCTCATCATGCTGAATATCAGGTTCTTGACTGAATGAGAAAGAGAACTCTTCATTAGTTGGTTTTTCTACCTATATTTTCTATGCAAAATCATAGGATTCTAGTAACATAGCATTAACAGGAGGAGCATTATCATTCACTTGTGAACTTTGAGCCATATCTTGATTCCCATTGTAATATGAACCATCATTATTGGATGCATTTTGACCATCATCATACTTATTGATATGTACATATTGAACATTGTTATTGTTGTTGTCAGTAGGAAAGCTTCCATTATTTGGTCAAGTGTTCCATTGTCAATTTTTTCTTTGGAAGCCATTACTATGGTCAAGACGATTGAAGTTGTTTCCCCCATTGTTGTTTCATGAATTGTTGTTGTTGTTTCCACTGAAGTTCCTGTTATAATTCTGGCCATAATTGTTGTTGTAAGGGCCAGTGTTGTTTCTTTGGAAGTTTTTGTTTTTTCCTTGAGACAACCTAAGATGAGTCAGTTCATTATTCATTTGAGCCATAGTCTTTTTCCTCTGACCAAATTTGGAAACAAAACCATTGTTTGGTTCAGTGGGTGCTGCTACCTTTTTCTCAAAGAAAATAGCTTTTAGAAGTTCAAACCTTGGGTATGTTAGAATGGAATTTTGTAGACCAGGTGCCTATTGCAATGGAACTAGATTCATAGGTATGAACTGATTAGGCATCGTGGGTACTCTGATAGGGTATGTTGGCATTGTTGTGATAGCTAAAGCTAGAAGCATTAATCCTCCTAAGTTAGGATTAGCTTGCTTAGTGAAGGTAATTGCCTCTATGAAGACTTTATCCAATGTGTCAATATTTTTTGTAGGAAGTCTTCTCATAAAAATTGTAGTAAGATGGTCCATAGCATTCAGATAAATCTGAATAGTGGCTTCAATTGGTATGGTGTATGTCATTTCCAACTTGTGATAGCTTTTAGAGGTTCAAACCTTGGGTATGTTAGAATGAGATTTTGCAGACCAGGTGCCTGTTGCAATGGAACTAGATTCATAGGTATGAACTGATTAGGCATCGTGGGTACTCTGATAGAGTATGTTGGCATTGTTGTGATAGCTAAAGCTAGAAGCATTAATCCTCCTAAGTTAGGATTAGCTTGCTTAGTGAAGGTAATTGCCTCTATGAAGAGTTTATCCAATGTGTCGATATTTGTTGCAGGATGTCTTCTCATAAAAATTGTAGTAAGATGGTCCATAGCATTCAGATAAATCTTAATAGTGGCTTCAATTGGTATGGTGTATGTCATTTCCAACTTGTGGTAGGCCATATGGAAGCGATGGTTGAACTGTAAAACTATCTCATCTGGGTCCCTTTTGATTGATATGAATTGCTAATGTATCACAACTGGGTTGATGAATGTTTTGAATTGTTCCAAGAACAATTTTTTGAAAGTGTCCCAATCTCTAATGCATCTAGGTAGTAAATTTATGTACCAATTGAATTAAATTTCCCCCAAAGAGTAGGGGAATAAACAAAGAACCACATCCTCATTAGCAACTTGACATGATCTTCAACAATTTGTGTTTCACCATAGATGAATCTGGGGAAAAACTTCTCAAGATTCTTAGGGAGGTCATGGAGTGCACCACTTAAGTTTATTGGTGAGTCTACAACATTTGCAAAAAATGCCATTGGAGGGTTTGGTAGACCTAATGGTGGTTGTTGAGGAGTAGCTTATCGCGATATGCAGTAGTCCACCAGGTGCTTGGAGTGGAGGTGGAGTTGAAGAAGATGATGAAAGTTTGAATGGAAGTGGTTGAATTTGGGATGTTCCCTTGTCACTACATGGTTTACTAAAGTGGGTAAGCTTGGGAAACTCATGCGCACTTGGCGTAGACCTTAGTGCTCACTAAAATGGGGATTTTGGATCAATATCCTCTAGCTTCCATCAATTCTAGAAAAAGTGCACCTCTGCAAAAGTACACTTTCTCACCTCTCTGAATTTTGTGCATTACAAAGTTTTGTGCACCTACGCACCTATGAAGTTGTGGATCTATAGACCTCTGTACTTGTGGATCTACAAACCTGCATAGTTGTGAAGCTATAGAGCTATGGACCTAAATTTCTCAAAAACTCAAAAAAAATTCTAAACTTGTGTGAAGCATAGATTTTTGTAGAAGTGAAAATTTTTAAAACTTTGACAAATTTTCTTCCTTTCTATGAGTCTAAATGGCCCTCCTTCTAGTGCCACTTCTATTGGGAAGTCATTATGCATGAGCTCAACAGCAAGAATCCATTGTGCAATTCCTCTCTTGAAAAGCTAATCTTTTTGGGATCAACTCCAAGGTTTAGTATTTATCTTGCAACGTACCAAAATTTGCTCAGTTGAAGATAAATGTGATTGTTCACAAGGAGGCCTTTGTTGGTTCTATTTTGACCTCAAAATGAAGTTAAATCTATTTGTTGTATCAAAATAACACACAAAATAACAATGTTTTTGTATTTTCTATTTTTCAATGAATGCAATCTAACAATGCAACTAAAATGAGTTCCTATTCTAACAAGGGGTTAGCAAAGAAAATAACAAAACTAAAAGAAAATAACATGAAATTCAAAGAAAATAACATCAAATTTAAATCCTAACACATATAAGCTACAAAGAACAACATGCTATGAGTTAAATGTTCAAAGAAATCAGTAGGAAACCAATGAAAATAGTAGTAGCACTTCCTAGAATCCATTGATGCAATCATCGGTGAGAAACTATAACGATGGTATGATATTTCACCTTTCATCAAATCACAAGGCCATAAAAAGTGCACTAATGAGAGACAAAAATCTGTGTAGACACAATTTGATGATCTTTTCCCAAGCTTGATACATTAGTGAAATTCATAAATTTGTAGCTCAATCACAATTTCATGAACAAAATTCACAAAACAATGACACATTGAGGCAAGAATCACTAAGCTCCAAATGCAAGCACCAAAAGAATAATTTTATTACATAATAACGGAGGCCCTTCTTACATTTTATAATGGGGTATTTATAAGAAATCATCTACTCAATTTGCATTGAGAGTGAGAGATATCTTCATGCAATAAAATGTTTTTACAACATTAAAACAAACTAAATATATACAATCTAACAATCCAACCAATGCTTAGTAGGACTCCATCCATAATTTATTCATTAATTGGATGCATGAGCCCTTTACATTTCAAAAACAAAGAAAATATGAGAGAAGAAATAGGATGAAGCCTTTAGTCAAAGTAGGAGAATCTAGAGGTGCCAAAAATAGAAACTGGTCCTTTACTATGCGTATGTTGAAGTTAAACTACCATCAAAATGCATTCTTGATGCATGGAAAGTGATATTTTTAGAACAAGCAATTAACTATCAGCACACCTCTAAATTACAAAGCTACAGACATATAGACCTGTGGAGCTGTGCAGTTGTAGACGTTGACAGGGTTAAAATCTCAAAATTTTACTAAGTGTCAAAATTGAAATTCTGGCATCTGGGTTTTGTTCTTCTTCATCCCAAAGTTATGTTTGGATGTTTCCCCTTGAATTTCTCTATTGTCTTAGTAATAGTCACATCTAGAAGATCTAAAGCCTCATACTTATCTTTTACCTTCTATCTGTAATTGTCTACCTCAATTTGGGTGTTAGCAAAATCCTCGAGTTTGGTATCTAATTCTAACAAGGCTTCTTCTATCTCGAAGGCTTGTCGAATGTCCTCATCAATAATAGCCTCCACAAAAATCTTCCTAAAATTCTCCACTACTATCTCTATAGGAAATAACTTTTCTCATTCCTCATCTTCAAAAATATCTAAGCATGCATCACTATAGTGTCTCTCTACTTCCAAAATTATCTCTCGGGCTTGGTCCTTGAGCTGATGAATCTCCACATGTAATGTTCCCATTACCTTATTGCTATCTTCCATCTTTTCTATCCAGTCATCAATCATGTATAATTCTTCTCTAGTATCTACATCAATCAAAACTTGGTAGCTTTGGCCCTTTATAGATTGTAGAGTCTGAAAATCCTTACTCTAGGCCCGTACCTCATCCATGATACTAAAGTCCTACTTTAAAATTTCTATGATCTTATTCATGTTCTCCTACATAGCATGCAGTAACTACAAATTCCATATGATGATCATAACACCTTTCTCCTCAAAACTTTCTCACCACTCTTGAAAAGCCTTCAAAAATGGATCAAGTTTTACACCTCCCCCTTCTCAAAGTATAGTGTTCAAAGTCTGCTTGGGGCATTCAGGATCCAGAGGACCAACTACTTTGACTAGGTATCCCTTTAGGATCTCAACCTACCTTCAAAGTTCTTGGAGTTTGAAATCATCCTTTTCCATATGCTTAAGGACCTCTTTGACTCCTAAAGTCATCATTTGTCCAGCTAAATCCCTTTTAGGCCTCCCCAATATAACATCTTTCAATTCATAATCCTCATGGCTAAGGCCTTCTACATCTATGCTTTAGGAAGGAGAGCCACTTGCACAAACAAATCCTAGTTCCTTATGCTAGTGAAAAATGCCAGTGGTGTTGCCTCGTGTGATGGAGACTTAGGTTTATTCAAAATCTCTATAATGTCACAAATGTCTTCCTCTAAAGCATGGAATTTAGCCTTAGTACTCCTCATTATCTCCTTTTGGATCCATCTAGGGATGTGTCCTACTGAGGACCTGGCTCTTGATGATGAAGGGATGTGTTTAGCTATTTCCTTCCCCTTATCACTCCTATTGGGAGTCATCTCCTATTGTGAGGACTCCCCTTTTGTAGCCTATGCCTCTGTGGATCCTATAGATAGCACCTTAGTATCTTTGGAAGGTGGTTGAGAATATTCCACCATTTTTCACTCCTTCAACACTTCATCAATCACCCTTTGTTCCGGTTGCTCCTCTAATGATGGCTCCTTCTAACTTGTTCTTTGGAGGAGTGACCAAGCCCTATTCCACCACTATAACTCATGGTGGAGATGGAGGAGTAAGACTAGGACCCTATGTATCTGGCAAAAATTGCGTCCAATCTTCCTATTTAGGTTCACCTATAGAGGTCTCCCTAATCTTATCCCCAATCAACTTTGTACCTATGGGCATGAAATCAAAATCTGACATTGAGAAAACATCATCGCCTTCTTCACTTTGCTCATCCACCCACTTTTTTACTTCATCTTCTGAAGAAGAGAGTTCTAAGGGTCTACTTAAGTGGATGGCAGGGTACTCATAACACTCTTCCTCCATTGTAATTCTACAGGTCTTGCTAGCCGAGTTCTTCCCTATAGGGGCACTTGTTCCTCTTCCTCTTCTAATTCTTCTTCTTCCTCCTCCTCATCTCATTCTTGAATTCTTTTAGGAATAGATGGATTAGGCACTAATCTTCTACTAATCCTTTACCTTTTCTTCATCTGAATCTTAATCCTTTTCTTATGTTTCTTTGGGACAGAAGGAGAAGTTGGCTCTTCTTGCACAAGAGGAATGGAGGCCTATGGAATCTCACCCTCTTCAACTTGGCTGGACACAATAAGAGGCAACTGAGGTTCCTCCTAGACTTGAGTAGCTCCAATATCCTTAGACCCTTGTGCACTCTGTTCTTACTACTGGGGATGCACCTATTCTTTGGCTTGTTCTTTCTAAATCATTTAAGGGGAGGTTCGCTTTCTTTTGTTATTTCCCTTCCTTTTAGAAGGGTGATAATATCCTACCAGGTGATCAAGTTGGTACACTATCTCTAGCCTGATAGGAGACTGGGCTACGAAGGTAGGAATTGTTACTTTCTTCCCTTTACCTCTTTTTGGGTGGGCATGTGCATGAAAGATCATTGTATCTGGAATTGGATCAAGTGGAAAAGGTTTATTGATCCAATCCTTCCTCATTCTAATGACATGCCTTGCTTAATGATTAATATCATCGACCTCCTCCCTATCAACCTCAGCATTCATAATGGGTCTTTCACCAATTTTGTCAGCATTGAATAGGGGGTCTAGTAACTCTTTAGAATCCTATTGCTTTATTTCCTCAAGGATTTTCAACTGGAGAGCCTTTTTCTACTAGATACAAAGTCATTGTACAATAGTCCCTAATGCGAACATCATAGTCATTTGTAGAATTCATCTAGTGATCTTCAACAGCATCCTCATGATGGAAATTATTTCCTACTAGACTCCCCACTTTCCCAATATTGTCAAAATAGGGCCAAGGAGAGTTTTATTCTTCAAGGGGATAGTTCTCCCACTCACACTCAAAGGATGGAATATCCTACTTCCTCTTTACCTGATATGGTCCAATGACGAATGGCCATGCCCAACAAGGTCTCCGTTGTCTCTTTATCTTTTCATAGGCCGACTAAATTTGCCAAAAAATCTCCAATAGCACCAACTTGTCACTAGGATATCTTGGGAGCTTCTTAGGATTGATGGATGCATTAGCTACCTGCATATATGTGAATGTCTTGAACTGGATAAAGTAGGCTTCAAGAACTATGATTTGTGTTTTGGCTTCATCATATAACCTCTTCCCATAGTCTCCCTCAATGAATCAAATGATCACAAAGATGAACACATCATTCATGATTCTATATTCTTTTCTTTACATTGAGATCTTGTTCTTCACCAATTGGGGGTAGACTATGTATGGCCAGGCATTAGGATCTTGCATACTGCCTCTTCTATACAAACCAAGGTAGTTTTTCGCCCTTGCTACAAGCAAGTATACCATGTAAGAATTCATGTAAAACTTCTTCTTGTCCTTCACCATCCTTAGTTTCTCACACAAGTTTTCACTTAGTGTGGTGGCCCAGTCTAGTGGTATCTTCGCCTATCTGACGGTCTCAATGAAATTGACCATAAAGGTGCTAAGGTGGCCCACTGTGGGTAAGCCCATGACTCTACTCAAGAGAATGATAGAGTATCCAATATCTTCCTTCATATATCCATGATTCATATCCACTTTTCCTATTATCTTCCCCTAGGAGGCTTCTCAATGAGGTAAGAAGACTGTATGATGTCTATGGCTTCTTGTTGGTGTTCCCTGTACCATCTCTCAACAACTTCATATAAGAGTCTTATGAACTAGTCTGCTCTTGGCAGATGGAAGACCCTCTCAATGTTATTGGGATAGAGGTCAAACATAACTTCTCCTATGATGCTTTTGACCACCATTTCTTTAGAAACAAAATGTTGTGCCAAGGCCATGATTAGTTATGTAGACTATACTGACACAAGATGTGAAGTTGTATTCACCAACCTGAAACAGATCACTGAAGATATGAGAGCTGATCTTTGGGTGGGCTTATTGTAAATTCTTAAGAATTCCCCCAAATATGTGTGCCCTAGATTAGTATCTCAGGTTTTTGCATGGTCATCCTGAAATCTTGACTTCAAGGGTATGCCTTGAAATTTGAAGATGATGGGTTTGGGTGCTACTCTGGATGTGGATGCCATTTAATCACCTACATGTAAAAAAATGTTTATTTGTTCAAAAATAAAATGTAAAAGCTACATAATGAAATAAGCACAAAGGAAAAAAAAGCCCAATTTGGATTTTTTTATTTTTTATTTTTTTGTCATCATTTTCTTTTCTTTTCTTTTTTTAAAAATATATATATATATATATATTAAGTTTTTTTTTTTAATTTCTTATTTTTTATTTTTTATTTTATATATATTTTTTAGTAAATAAAAATAAATGTGGGTGTGAGCACATCGTGGGTGGTTTAGGGTTCAAAGTGGGCAAGGGCATTCATGCCATAGTGGGGCGCGGGCACACGATGCCCCTATGAGCAACACATGACACAATAGAATCAAGAGTGTGTGGTGCTATATGAGTAGTGCACGACACCATGGAAACAAGAGTGCACAGTGCCATGAAAATAGGAGTGCATGATGCTATGGAAACAAGAGCGTGTAGTGCCATGTGAGTAGTCTGCAGTACCATGTGAGTGGGTGTAGAATAAGGCACATGGTGGTGTATGGTGAGGCGTGTGGCATCATGTGGCACATAGAGCACCAAAGCTCCATGATGCCAAAAGGCCCACACATAGAATAGTAGAGAAGGTATGCGTTAATGTGTTACCTTAAGCACACCAAAGAAACAAAACTTGACGATGGAAAAGTGTGAGTAAAAAAAAATGAAAGGAGGTGTAATGCCTCGCCAAGGGATCTAAAGAATTAGCCTAGAATTTCGCTAAGTTTGGTAGCATTTTTTTTTTTTACATGAAAGTAATATCATTTACAACTAACACATAAATATGGAAGCAATAGCAATAACCATCTAAAAGTAAACATAACATACTTAATAGGTAACATTCTTTAAGGATCCCTTAACATTGAATCACATCTAAATCAACTAACATTAATGAATCCATCTCATACAACAATCCACATGAAATAATAATGATCAGTCTAATGTTTATACATTACATTTCTAAATGTTCAATCATCCACTATACATGTCACAGGGTATGAAAGACTTAAAAGGATATACATATGTGAAATAAGGTACATCAGCCTATTCTAATCCATGATGCAAAAAAGTAAAAGTAATCACATGTCATACAACATCATAGAAGATATAGACATCCATCATAAAATATTAAACATAATAAACTAAGTGCATGATTTCTCCCAACCGTTAATAGCATCATTAGACCATCGTGGGTCCTAGCCATCCCTCCCTGGATAACATTCCAAATCATCGAGGAGATCATCGATATTAACAAAGTAGGAATGTCACTCCTAAGTCATACTACATCATATGCAAAAACTAATTTAACATACAAAGGAAAGCATAAGATATCATCATCTAACATATGCAAATCATCAATGAAAGGATACATATCCACCATCATAAAGGATGCATCAGCCATGATGTCTCAAAGGATCTCAAATGATAAGAGTGGAAAAACAATACCACTCGACTGCATGGTACCTAAGTGGTCCACTCCCACCATGTTGAGGAGATAATCTTAAGTCCCAAATAGGCTATCCAAATCACATAGCATAAATCTCCATAAGTCCAGGAATCCTAAAACTATACTAACTCAAAGTTTTCAATCACAAAACTGACATCTAATCCCAGAGGCACACAATGACATGTAGGAAACCTACTATGCAAGCAGGAAAGTGTCATCACATATATCATGTAGAAGTTACCCTGGTAGTTAGCTAAACTCCACGGGTCCCTACTGATCCTCATGCAACCACTAGTATCCTCTCATACTGACAAGGCATACTGTGGAATGCAAGGTCACAACCATGCATTCTCTCTACTTCCATCCTAGTTTGTACAAGCACTTGAGGCATGAGCAAGAACAAAACAATTATCTTTTTAGGTTCATTTAGTTAGTATTAGGTGTGAATGTTGTCACTTATTAAACAACTTACAATGAGTTACCCTGGCAGCCTCTTAGGGCCCCGACCCCCATTGCAAGCCACTTCCCGACACTACAAGAAAATAACCTACCCTAAGCTCATGGAATCATAAATCACAAAATCACAAAAGATAATCCATAATAAGAACATCAAATATCTACAATAAAAGAATCAAATCTCCATGAGCAACTAAAAAGCATCCATAGAAAATCATGACCACAACAGCTCTCTATTGGCAACTGAAGCATCACTGATAATCAAAAGTATCCATTGATTCTCAATAACCAAAATATATCTCAAATCATACTGATCGAAGACTCCAAAATGGTTGATTCAAAACATGTCACAACATGACATCATAAAATAACATTTCAGTCCCATCATGGCGACAGGAAAATATCCCAAGGATAACTGATTAATGACTCAAAAATGATTAGGTCAAGTGTCTCATACATAAGAATAACATTCAATAAATACAAGCATTTCATAGAGAATTCCATCACATAACCATGGTTGGGTTTATAAATATCGGAAATAAGACATCATCATGACATCACAATCATAACCCCCAAGCCTCTGGTAGACATCCTATAACTGGTCAGCACTAGTCAACCCAAAACCCAAAATAAAAACATAAAGAATACACAATGCAAGCACATGTTTTGGTTTGCTAAAATTACATCATTGAATTAAATGTGGAGGTCTTAGTTTTCATTTTCAAATTTAGATATCAAGTGGAGAAATTGCACGTTTTACCTAACCCATGTATTTGTTTGATAGATAAAAGTTTCTCCCCAAAACCATTAGACTCGATTTTCTAAATGATCTAATAATATTTTGTTTATTTAAACATTCTTTGAAAGTGACCCTTATCGAATTCCAATAGTCAATTAGCAATTCTAATGAATCCAATGTTATCAAAACAATAATTGCATAATTCAAAACTTTGATTTATAATACATTCTAATGATTAACCTTAATTAAACTAAGTTTAATTAAGTTAATTATCAATATCTCTCCATTTGAATAATAATTGATAAATTATTATTCATATTTTTAAATCATTTATTTTTTTTCAAGAATGATCCATCAATACAAATCATTTTAAATAAAATAATTATTTATAACTAATATACATACATATATCTATATATATATATATATATATATATATATATATATATATAACATTCAATAATTTAATAACATTACAATTTTGAAAAAAATCAAAATTCATACTGCAAAATCAAAATTCATATTGCAAAGCCAAAATAACATATAAATTAATCCCCCCTCCCACTGTCGCGATACGCAATACCTGTAGTCGCAAGCACTGCACCGACAATGGGTGTGTAGTAACCCTATCATCACATTTTTGTGATGGCAGGCCTCTGCCTCCGTAGGGGTATGGGTGCAAATCGTGCCCAATGCGAATTTATTAAATTTTTTTATATAACATTTTTAATAAAACGTTTCCCACCGATGCGATTTGCGATTTGGTTTTTTTTCAATAAAAGTTTTCTTCACTGCAATTTGTGATATTTGATTTAATATATTTATATATTTATATATATATACATATATATTTGCATATGTATATATGTATATATACATATATATAATTAAATACAAATTATTATCAAGCATGACAGCATATATGTATATATTTATATATACATAATATATATTTATTTATTTATTTATATATACATAATATAGATATATATACACACATATATGCAGATTTGCATAATTTTAAAAGAGAACAAATACTTATACTTTTTTCTTCTTTTTTTAAATAACAAGGGTTTTCCAAATCTAAGAATTTCCTATAAACTATTTGTTCTCTAAATTAACCCAATTAATTTTCTAATGGATTTGGCTATAATTTAAACCCTAGCCTTGTGTTCTCTTCAAATCTATGCATATAAGGTTTTCTCAAATAAATTTTAACTACCCATATTGAAAAATGCATACAACCAAAATAGGAAAACCCTCAGAAAACATATGGAAGACATGAAGAAGATAGGAAGTGCAAGATGCGAAAATAACATGGATAAAATCACAAGAGTCTACTCGGATTCTGATGCTAATTCACTTTTCCTCAAAAAACCTGCAAAGCAAGCTCCCCCCCTTCTCCAAAGTTCCTGAGTCCTCCAATGTCTCCAAAACACTCTCTCACGCCGTGTCTAAGCTTCTAGGAATTCCTGAATATAAAGGACTCTCAGGAAGCACCTAGAATGTCTCTAGAGATAACTAGAAGGTGTCACCAACTAAGCATGCGACTTTTCCAACCTTCTAGATGAGTCATAAGGTTGTAGAAACCATGTGCTTAATTGATGCACTAACCCCTGTGTTGTTGACATATGAGAATTCAAAAAGGTGCATTAACTCCTAGGCAAGCTTATAACTCTTATTTTAATTTTTATAACTTCTATTTAAATTTTTTAACTTTCATTTTAATTTTTATAACTTTTGTTATTATTATTTATGTATTACTTTATTATTATTTTATAATTATTATTAATTTTTAATTTCTAATTTTCTTTTATTTAATTCTTTTTCTCAATTAATTCTCATTTAATTAATTATAGTCAAAATATCAAAGATCATGATATTATATTAATTTTCTCCAAATAATTAATTTATTAATTAAATCTATTTATTAAGACTTAATTAATAGAAAATTCACGATAGACCTCCAAGATAAAATATGAAAACCCATCATAGAACAATTCATACAAAATCAGTCTAAAGGGTTAAAAATCATGAAATATGTCATCTAACACATTCAGTGGGTAAAATATCCAGATACTTGTCCTACCTCACTAGGAAAAATGGTTTAAAGGTTTGGGATTTGGACTTGAGAATTTATCTCCCTTCTCTTATCATTGAGATAGTGTAATAGGGTATGCTCATCTTGGCAATTTAGGAAATTCGATACTCGGTACCTGCAACTTGCATAAAAACCATGCATGTACATACAATACATATAATGCTAAGCTAAATAGGCAATGGCAGGAAGTGGTGCATCGTGTAGATCCCGACTAGCAGGTGACTACGACTCCCTTCCTTAACCACATTAGAAATGCCACACAATAAAAACAAACACACACACCATACACATGCAAGCATGGGGTAAGTATCCATAATAAAACACATGAGATAATAAACCATCTAACTAATCATTATCAATAACTGAAAGCAATGTAATGATCATCATGCATACATGGAATGTAAAGTCTAAATGATCTCATCATATATCAACTGAATCCATAACATAATATCTGATAGTCTCAAAACAATACTACTAATCCATCAACATAAAACTAGTCTAACATAGTCTAATAATAATAGCAACAATATCCAGAAAGATGTGAATGAGGGCAGGCACTACATGAGGGGGGTTTTATAACCCCCTTCACTAGGCAGAGTGCGTAGCGCACTTTGGCGCAGTCATGCATGATCTTCTCCCACACGCACGCATGTTATGTGTGATGCAATTTTCATTTTTATTATATATATATATTTTATTTTTTTTTATTTTTTTTTTTATAAATTTTTTTTGGCTTTTTTCAAATTTTTTTTTTTTTTTTTTTGGGTTTTTTCAATTTTCTAATTTTTTGTGTTTTTCTAATTTTTTTATTTTTTGGGTTTTTTTTTACTCTAACACTTCTTCTCTTGACTCTTGAACTATGGATTCGGGAATTAGAAAAAAAAGGTAGGGGGTTCCCATTCCTGGTGAGGAATGGGGTATGTCTTGTGAGACCACAACAAATTCCTAGCCCTACTAAGGGCACCCTGGGTGTGTGTCAAGAGGTCCTCGTCCTGTGGATCTACCACAGGCTTATCTAGCATCTCCTCCTCACCCATATCATGTTGAGTTAACTACTCCTCAACTCATGGCCTCTATGTATCACTACCACTCACGCTAGGGATGCCCATCTCACCACGAGATCTCCTATGTGTATCCCTACTACTACCAACATCAGGATCTTCTCTAACCTATCGAGGAGGGATTGGGACTTGTGTAGTCCACTATCATGGCTCATGTTGTTGTGGGTGCTATGGTAGTGGAGCCTATACTAGCTACACTAGTACCACCATACCCATAGGATCTATGAACCTAGGAAAGAGGTGGCTCACAAAATGCTCTCTATATGTTGGGTTCATAACCCCATCTACTACTATAGCCATATAATCCCACCATACAATGGTAAGAGCTCGCATCTTGATCATTGATTTCCCAGTTTCCAATATGGCTGACCTTCCCTTTGCCTCCTCTGAGGCAAAACGAGTGTAAGTGCAGTACTCCTAGGAGATGTCCTATGGTCGGCCATACTTTTGCCACACACATGTCAACAAAAATCTCTCAATCACCTAAAATGAATGGCCAAACAATGGTCGAGAGGCAAACATGTGTCTAAGCTCTACTCACGCATCGTCCCAAGCCTTTGTCTCCCTCCAAGGCTGCCATACTACTACCACAAGATATTCAAGCTGCCTACGCCACTGGTCAGTTTTACCTAGAGCAATCTGGGTCATCTATCCTATGTACCTATAGACATATGGCTCATGTGGTTGCCTCATATCCTCACATATAGACCTAGTGATGGGAAGGTGCTCCCATGCCCATACCTATAGCATATATACCCTTGTAGCCATAGACCTTGCATCCCTATAGGTGATCTCATGCATCTCATGGTACATATGGGCCAACATACACTAACCCCATCCAAAGTGTGTTGGGTGCTCTAGCATCCTTTGTAGCATCCAACCCCATCTACACTCGAGCCCATGTTTCCCTTGGTCTGGCACTAGATAGTAGCTCAAGAAGAATCTGAGAACTGTGGCCAATCTATGAGTAGGACCAAAAATCTGCAATAGATCATCCTAGATGGCTATCCCCATTATGAAATCCTCTTGGAATATAGCTCTAAGTGTGAGGATACCTAGACTTGACTATGTGTTGTATGGAAGGGAATCTAGAGTATCCTATATATGTCCTTCAAAGTGATCATCATCTCTCTGAGTGGTAGATGAAAAGTATTCATTTTTGAATAGAAATGCTCAACAAGGGTTGTCAATAATTCATGATTCACCACAAGTGAGGGGAAATCATAGAGATATGCAAGACCAAGAGTGTCAATGTGTTAAGCTCTATTACATCCAACTATCTAATCAAGGCCTCAATGGCCAGATAGTGTGATCTAAATGAGATATCCTAAAAGACCACCTACGTACACAAAATCAACATAAAACCAATTAGTACTCGATATATGTGAAATGCATATTGCTACTATTACAATCTAAAACATCACAAAGCATGCTAAAAATATGCTAAATGACACAATTAAACATGAAATTTGCATCCTAAATATAAAAATTGCTCTCTTTTGTTACCAAATTTTGCACAAGATTTCACAATCTCGAGCAAGAAAGTGATTTCCTCATGTGAGGAAATGCTACATCTCATGTGAGGAAATTCTTGTACATGTGGAAAAAATCCCTCATAGGGTTTTCTCAAGCAAGATCTAGGTGTCCCTCCCACAAGAAAACCAAAGGACCCACGCGAGAAAGTGCCTTTGTGGCACTATCTCATGCGAGCTTTCTCCCAAGCATGCATAAGAAAACTATTTCCTTGTGTAGAAACTTGATAGAGACTTCCTCAAAATGGCTAAAAATTCATTGATTTTCAACTAAAATACATCAAAATTGAAATTAAACAGCAATTAATAGAGTACTTATTGCAGGCCCATAGTTTGTTGGCCAACTGTGATGCTCGAATGCTCAAATCTATGTGACTGCACTAGGACCACCATGATTTCTTCCTCAGAGCTCCTCTTTTCACAAAATTCAAATGCACAAATGATTTGAAAATGACCCTTTTGGGCCCTTATATAGAGTTGACCTAATTGTTCAACGTGCTCCAATCAAGAAAAAAATTACCCCTGGCTAATTTGATGACTTTGAATCCATTTTTAGACCAAAATCAAAATATAATGCACACAAATTACTCAAAATCACACATTAAAATTTTGGGCCTGACGTGGTCACACACTTGTGTAATCCAATTTCTTGACACCAGGCAACTCTTGGCATATCATTGAAACATCATTGCTTTAACTTTCCCTAATTTTCTAAAAAAAAGTCAACTATGGTCCATTATGGTCAACCATGACCTCCAAATCACTCTGAATCGCCTTCTTGTTGAGATGTCATCTTTTGATTTTGCTCCCAAAAGGGGGTAGTATGATTATAACATCATTCATGATATCATTGTTAAAGACTTATCGGATATCTCAAGTATGATTTCAAATCTAAACATAATGTCCTAACCACTCGAGGCATCTCAACACTTGGGGTAGCTTTGTTCCCCTATCTGGCATCATATGTTATCTATTCAATCAATTTTATAACAATCATTGTCATAGTTTGATGGAAAAGTATCTGAGTGTTCTACTTAGACTCTTAAGGACTAAGTGTTGTTCTAGGGATAGTCATATGACTTAATACATGACATTCTTATCTATTTTTGAACTATTATTTAGGTGTTCAATCTAAATTTTGGAGAATTAAGCTTCATTCTAGAGATGATCCCATGAATCTCATTCAAGTATTGCTAATCAAATAGGTATCGAGCCATCCTATCCCTAATTCCTAAGGATTGAGCCTTGTTCTGGTGAAAATTCTATAAATCACAACAATCTTTGAACCAAACAGGTATTAGGGCATTCTAAACCTAATTCCTAAGGTTTGAGTCTTGCTTTGAGAATAATTCTATAAATGGTATCTAGATGTTTTATTTTTACTCTGAAGGGCTAAGCTTCATTTTGGAGATAACCCTAGAATCTCATCAATTGGCCTTAGTGTCTTCAAATCTAAAATCAATCTTAGTTCTTAGCTGACACTTCAAATTAATGGTTATCTTTGAATCAATGCACTACTTGCACATCAATTCAAAGAGGGGAAAAATGTAATAATGAAAAATTGGTCACATCCTTAAATGCTTATCTTGGAATGGAATAGGTTCAAATAAATCAAAAAAGTCATATCAATTTGAACCCATTCAATTGTGACACATGAATATTAATTTTAGAATAAGCATTAATGAGTCATTATTATGGAAATCAATTTAATATTGATAAGGGACCCCTTATCCATAAATGAATATTTTATTCTAGATGGGGTCTGAGGATATTCTTAAACAATTCTAAGTGGGATCTCCACTTTAGATTTTTCATTTTGAGTGGGATCTCCACTCTACATTATTTATTCTAGTGGTATTTTCACCATGAATTGATAATATCTTATTTTACACTGGACCTAATCAAGTTATGAGAAGGTGTGTGAGAGAGGATGAGACATATGACATTCTACATGCATGCCATAATGAACCATGTGGAGGGAACTTTGCAGCAAAAACAAGAGCCTTAAAAATTTTAACAGTTGGTTACTATTGGCCTATGCTTCACAAAGATGTAGCCAACTATATATAAAAGTGTGTCAAGTATGAAAGGATGGGCCAACCAATAAGAACAGATGAAAAGCCTCTCAATCCACAACTGGCATTAACACCATTTGAGAAATGGGGCATGGACTTCATTGGTCCAATTGATCCTCCATCCAATGGGAAATCATATATCCTTGTGTGCATTGACTACCTGACAAAATGGGTTGAAGTTAAAGCCATGAAGCATGCTTGTGATCCCAAAGTTACAAAAAAATTATATAAAGAAATATTTACTCACTATGGTGTACCCAAAGAACTAGTCACTAACCAAGGTGCTCAATTTACTTCTAATTTGATCACATAACTTATGAAAGAATATAATATAAAGAACTAGAAATCAAGTCCCTATCACCCTCAAACTAATGGAAAAGTGAAAGTCACAAATTGGGAGATAGAGGCCATCTTAACAAAAATAGTTCATTTGTACTATAGGGATTGGAATAGCAAATTACTAGAAGTTAATTGGGCCTACAGAACAACATAGAAATCTACTACAAGGTTCACACCATTTGAGCTCCTATATGAGAAAGTAGCAATGCTCCCCATTGAATTTGAACATAAAAATTTAAGAGCCACACTGGAGTTCAACATTGAACTTACTGCAGCACAGAGAGAACGTCCTCTACATCTTAATTCTTTAGATGAAATGTGCAAGGCTACTTTGGAACACACTAAAATTATACAAAAGTAAAGGAAACAATGGCATAACTCCCACATTAGCAACAAAGAATTTCAAGTTGGTGACTAGGCATTGCTATATGATTCCAGATTTAAAGATATGCTAGGCAAGCTGCAGACATGATGGTTGGGTCCATATGAAATTAACCATGTCTTTGCAAATGGAGCCATCTAATTAACTACCATTGACCTAGTGCCTTTTAAGTTATTAGTCAATGGTCATAGATGCAAGTTATATAAATGGCCACAAACAAAAGAGGACTTCCTACAATAGTTTTAATAGCCAAATTCAAATGTATACTAGGTAACTCTTCCTAAAGTAGAAGGTGTTGAGCTCTTGCTTGTAGCTTTTCAATATTAATTCCTTTTTGCATGCCCATAGTAAAAATGTTATGTCCACATAAAGTTCCAGATTTCTCCATTCATCTTCTAATTTCTTCTTTTCCAACTCATCTCACTTCTTTACCTACCACCCACCCACCTTCTACATCATCATTTTCCAATGCTTTCAATAAACACCGCAAGTTTGATGACATATGTTATTAGTACTAATGTACTTTCCACAACTTTTTGGTACATGCAACAATCAACTAATAGGTATCATCTTTTTAAATATTTATTCATTTATAGTACATAGATTTCATTGCTTATATCTAATACTGCATTATTTATATTATGATGACGTTATGTCAGTTCCATACCCTGTACTAAGTCTAACAAGTGTGGACACTTAGCCATATTTCGTAGGGGGGTAGGGAAGGTTATCAAAACTCAATGAAATTCCTATTTATTCATAAATATTTTTTTCCAAATCTTTATAATTCTTTTATTGATGAAACTCAATTGCTATAAGTACACAAGTGTCTAGGTGTCATACCCCTTATTCTTGAATGGTTCCTTATTGTCAAGCTATGATGTAACCCATATTTAATTTTCAAGTGATCTAAATTCCATTTTTGGATGATTTTCACATATCCATGATTTACTCTCATTAAAACCACATTATTACTACTCATAACAAATTGTTATGACATTAATTAGTTAAAAAAATGAAATGTGAAAATGGGTCTCTAAAACAACAACAAAAGAAAGCCTAAATTCATAGTAGGGAAATAGTGCAAGCAAAGAAGAGAGTGAAATTGGCAAGAAAAAATGGGTGGACAATTGCAATAATGAGAATCGGTGGAGCATACTATTTTATTCATAGATGTAGAGGCAGTGAGGAGATTTAATGTGTGTGGCTGCTTAGGGTATTTCCTAAGTTTAACTGCATTTGATGAAGAAGCAACCACAAAATTTACAAGAGCATTTAATGAGGGAGAAGCTATTGTATGGGGTTTAATGGTTGTTGCTACAAAAGAGTGAATAATACAAGTAACTAGGTTACCAACAATAGGAGAACATTATCCTAATACATATGATACAAGATCAGCTAGGTATCCATTTTTCATACCAATTGATCCTCAATTGGATATCACTAAGCAAGGTTGCAAAATGACATCTCTTTTGCCACCATACAATGAGCTAGTTATGCACATTATCAGGTACTTCACCTGTGAAGGAAGATTTTCATATTTACATGCATCTCATTTTAAATTGCTTAGTTGTATAAGGCATAATTATCTAGTAAATGTTCCTAGTTTCTTGTATAACATGTTATGCATTAGTGCTAAAGAAACCCAAAAGGGGAAGGAAAATTCTATCACCCATCATGCCCTAATTAAATTACTCATAGAAAGATCACTTAGAGATGCCTCTCCCATGTCATAGGTAGAATTTTTCCAAGCTAAAACCCTACAACCCTAGGTAGTCCTTAATGAATAGCCCGGTGAAGAGAATGTAGTTCCCACTGATGAACCTATTGAGAAAAGCACTCAAGATGTTGAAGCTAGAAATGTACAAGAGAATGTGCAAGAAAATGTGTCCTTACCTATTCAAGAGACTCAAAAACCTACAACTACCTAAGCAAAGAGAAAATAGAAATTACAAGAAGAGACCTTGGCTCTAGAGTAGAAAAGCCAAACCTTGCAATCACAAAGGAAAAGAAACAAAGATGGGTCCTGCAACAATTACTCCTATAGTAGAGACACAAAAGGAAGAAGTAGGAAGAAGACTATGATACCAGAGGAGACCCCTATGAGAAGAAGTCCTAGAATGAGGGAAAAAATTTCTAAATTGACAATAAAAGCTCAGTCCACTTCATACAAACAATCCACTATATAATCCCTAGTACAAATTGTTCCTGATAAATCTCCTTCTCACCCTGAAACTACAAATTTTTTTGAAAACTCTAATGAGGAATGTAGAGTTGAAGAAAATCAAAATCAAAATGATTCCCAATAAGCCAAAAAATAGTTCCCATAATGAATGAGTTATTTTATTCAAACATTGGCCTAGTTCCCTACAAGCCAACATGGTTTATAGATTTCATAGAGCAATTACAAAGGGAACAGAGGAAGAGGAAAAATGACTATGAAGAGGACAATGGTTCCATTACCCTACAAAAACTTCTTTTCCAGTTGTTTGAACAACATATGCTTGTTGTAGCCCTATGGGAAGAGGAGAGGAAGAAGATGAAGAAATTCATAATATCCCAAGGTGAGCAAATTACAAATTTGAAAGAGCAATTGGCAAACCAAAAACAAAGGATGGATCATACCCTCAAATTGGTTGATCAAGCACTTGTTTGTAGACCACCACCTCGGATTTATGTTATGTATTTAAAGGAACAATTCCTTTTATTCCAACTTATGCTAACCCTCAAGAAAATAAATGCGGAATTCAAATCAGCTCAAGAATTATATGGTTTATACCAAACTCTACCATCCTAGTAGTAGAACTTGCTCTATGAGTTATATGTGCACAATTTTATCATTCCAACAAAAACTTAATGGAATCCTTTACTCTATATAGGGGATATGCATCTAAGGGCTTTAATGTCTTGGATGCATAATGAAGCTAATTATGATAGCCAATTGAATAATTATAGAGATGAGGAAAGAACAAAGCCCTTGTCATTGAGAGTTGAGAGCAGTAAACCAGAATAAATTCTTAGGGACTGGTTTAGATTGACCTATGGGGATAAGAACAAGGGAGTAAGGGATAGAATCTTTATTGCTAAAACCAAGGTCTATGTAGAATATGAGAACCTACTTTACTTTAACTTTTAGAGAGCCATGGTTGGTGCTAAAAGTAGGTGGGCTAGATTACCTAAGATACTTAAAAGATTAGAGCCACACAATCCTATCATTTAAGAGGCTTCCCTTCATCGAGTTCCAAAGTATATAGAGTTGAGGAAACAGGCTAGGCTAGAATTGTGGTGCCCATTCACAATGCAACTTCCAATGCTCATGTGGACCCTGTATGATATTAATGTTGATAGACTTGACAAGTTGGAGGAGGACAATAGAAGGGATGTTTTAGAGAGAACACGAGGATTCTACTACACCTTCAAAAGTAGCAAGAGAGGAAGGATTAGAGTTGGAGAATTTAGATCACTAACTAGAAAATGCAATTCTTGAGGACAAGCATTAGTTTACTAGGGGGTAGATGATGAGGCTAATTATTGCCTCTATTTTATGATAATTTAGACACTCTATTTTACGTCCACCAAGACATTTGTGAACTTATGTTTACTTGAATTGATGATTAACCTATGGGTAGATAGTATTTCATATTTTGCCAATATTATATATATATATACATATATATATATATATATATATATATATATATATATATATATATATATATATATATATATATATATATAATGCAATATTTCATATAACCATTAGAATGTATGTTCTAATATTTGAATTTAATTTGATAATGGTTAGTTGCAAATATCTCTGCATAATAACTAACCTATTAGCAAAGGAAGATGAAGATGGTCGAAAGAATTCAAAGGGAAATGTTGAAAATAGCCAATAGCATTCAAGGAGAAAAGATTTTAAGGTTTAGCCGTAATGGAAAAAATCATAATAGTACCAAGGGACATGGTTGCTAGTATGGAGGAGCTATGAAGAATTGCTATATTTTCTCTACATTTATTATTGTGTCAAAGCGGTTGTCTAGACTTTATTACTCATTCCATGAGCTATTATCTTTCCTTCTTTTTCTCTGGCAGATTTGTAGTTTGTTTGTTTTGCTTTTCTATTTCAAAATAAGCGTCGATCTTCTATTTATAGGGATCAGACCAATAGTGTTAGAAGTTAGAAGAAATTTTTTGAAAGATACTGTTGACTTTTGCAATGATTTTTTTTTATAGTTTTATGTATCGTTCTCATGTAAGGAATTTTTGGAACATAATGAAATAGCTCCTGGTTTACATTTTGTATTAGTAGATTAGAAAAAGCCAACCAAGGGGGCCCACTTGGGAGGCATATTAGATTAGAATAGTCTAGATTTTTTTTCAAGCATCTTTAATATTGTAGGTAGAAGTTGTGAGTTCCTTCCTATAGCATCATACTTTGTGAGTGTTCCTATGGCATCTATAAGAATAGTTATAGTAGATGAACTAAGTTGGAATATATATTAGTATTTAGTTGCATTTCCAATATTTATTTCAGTAAAGAGTTAAGTATGTTAGTTTCCTGCAACACTAGTGTAGGTTCTTTTCTTGCATTTTACTTTCCTGCAGCATAAGCATAATGACGCATTAAGAAACCTAGTGCACATATTGTGCCGACCATTTCAAGTATACATCCCTGGGTTGACAAAATTAAATACACCTCACAATGGGGAAAAATAGTCCTTAGATTGAGTGCACTATTCCTAAGTATGGCCTTGGGCATGATTATTATACACCTATTGTGAGGCAGACCATTTTTGGCACTATTGCCAGGGATGGTGTCAACCTAGGATTATTCTTGAGTCATAGTTTTTAGTTAAGTTTTTTTAGAAATTTGCAATCTTAAAGGTTTCTTCCCTAGTGTGAATAATTCAATTGCATGCTTTGAAGAGGAAGATGAAAAGATGAATATGGTAGATTTCTTCCATGGGAGTCTGTTAATTTGAACAAAGAAATTAAAGATGAAGAAGTTGAGTTTCCTTTTGAAGGCGCAAGCCCTAATTTTCCTACAGAATCATCCTCAAGAGTAGAACCTATAGATATGAGTGGTCTTCAACCTTTTGCTAAAATTTTGGCTAGTTTCCTTGATAATACTACTCCAAATCCACTAGTTGTTAATAATCCAGTACCCAATATTCCTTTTCAGTAGCAACCTCATAATTTAATACCTCCAATAATGGCACAACCTACTTTTCTATTTCCTCTTACAAGACTCATAAATACTAATAATCTCAAGAATATACCCACAACTACTCTTCTAAAGTTCTACGGCCTTGCAATCGAAGACTTTGATACTTTCTTGTTTGAATTTGACATACCCTATGATAGTTTTGACAACAAAACTGATGCCCATAAGATCAAATTATTTTTAGCAACATTGAAAGAGTCATCATTACAATGGTTCATGGGCTTATGAGCCAATGTAGCAAGAACTTGGGATGAAATGCAAATTCTATTTCTAGATAAATATAAAGAGTATTACAAAGCATCTATTTCAAGAGGAGATGATATCTTTAGGATATCACAAAAGGAGGAGGAAACATTAGAAGACTATGTTTCACATTTCTTGTATACACTGCAGAAGAACCCTCAATAATTGTTGTCTAAGGATTCACAAAAGCTAGTCTTTTTGAGAGGTGTGAATGATAATTGTCTAGAAGCACTAGACCTAATGGCTAGTGGTGATGTATATCAATCTTCCTGGGATGAACTCAAGAAAATCTATCAAAACTATTCAAAGTCAACTATGAAGAAAGGCAGGGGATCTCATTCCACAATCACTAAAGGAATCAGTTAGGGTATTTCAAAGGTCAAGATATCTAATCTACTCACAAATTTTAAGAAGGATATTATAAATGATGTTGCTACACATCTTGACACAATTACTACAAAGAAGAAACATATAGAAGCCAAATTACAACTAGCTAAATATTGCCCTCATTGTCGAAAGCAAAAGAAGGATTTCCAATGCAAACTAGTTGTCAGCATGGAGAACTAGTATCTTCCAACTGAGTACATCAAGATAGATGGAGATGATGAGCAAGTATTCTTTGTTGCTCAGCACTGTCCATGGTCCCAATGTCAAGGTATGCCTCAGGACCCTTTGCAAAATTCAAATTTATATGGTAATCAATGGCAAAACTATAATCCCCAAGGTCCTCTACAATATAATCAACCTAATTGGAATAATTCTTGGAAAAATAATCTGCAATAGCCCCAATGGCCTCAAAACTCCCATCCATCCTAGTCTAACCAATAAAATAACTAATGGTAGAACTAGCAAAAATAATGGCAACCATCCCAAGGGAATTGGCAGTCTACAAACCAATGGAGAGGACCTCAACAATGGCCTATCCAAAATACTAGTACTCCACAATTACCACCCCCAACCCAACAACCTACACTAATGCCACCACTTGTGAATGCTAGACCTCAAAAGTAGACATAGTTACCTACACAACCTTAGCCAAATCCAAATAACTAGCAGCCACAACAACCCATGTACATTGTTGATTCTCAGTAATATCCTGCTTATGCTCTAAATGTTGTAAATATACATCTAAGATATGGTACAACTTTACCAACACCTAAACTACCTCTTATAACTGTAATATCAGATACTCTTGTAGCATCAAAATGCCTAGTCCCTAAAAAGGTTGACCCAACTAATGTCACTATCTCAGCCCAAGCTCAACCAGCCGTGGAACCTCCTTTTCTAGAGAAACTTGTACAAAGTAAACTTGTACAAATAAAGGAACAGTCATTTGATATTGTTGATTAGTTAAAGAACATGCATGTCGAAATACCCGTATTCCAAGCTATTTAAGATGTTACTATCTATGGAAAAGCCATTAGAGTAGCCTACCTGAAGAAACCTGGGAGGAAGAAAAAGGACCCAACTATAGTCTATTTTGTGGGACAATTGGCTGAGATTATGTTATGAAAATTGATCACTCCAGAATATTTTGATCCAAGTAGTCTAGTTATGAATGTGGGTATAAATGGTTAGTTTGTTAAAAATTCTTGAATAGATCTTGGTGCTGCTATAATCATGACTAAGGATACTATGAATAAATTGAAAATAGAAGGATTAAGGGCTACTCCAACAATTTTGCAACTTGTAGATAGTTCTACTGTCACTCTTGATGGGATGATAGAAAACATAGTTGTAACCTTAGACTCTCTGGAGTATCCTACAAATTTCATGATTTTATCTCTCAAAGTTAATTTATCTAGTTACCCTGTCATCCTAGGATGACCATGGTTAGCTATAGCTGATGCAAATATAAGTTGTAGATCAAGTAATATGTCCATATCAAATGGACAAGCAACAAAGAAATTTGATTTGTATCCTCTAGCACAACCACTACCAGATTTAAGTACATCTGTCTAGCTAGATTTAGGGGATGGAGAAGAAGAGTTAAACTCTATAGCATAGCTTATGATGTTACATAGATAATTCTTTCTAAATTTGTAGGAAAAGGATTCAGTACTTTATAGTATTCTAACTAACAATTGTGTAGTAGAAAAAGATATAACTAAAAGTTCCATGTTAGAATCAACCACATATGAGAAATGTGATGAGAATTAAACTTTGCTCAAAGAACCAAACATTCTTCATCAATTATTACCATGTGAATTAGATACAAGTCCAATTTTTGAAGCTGCTATAATAGAGACTACTACTACAGTTGAGCTATCCAAAGGTCATAATCTTCATGTTAATCCCAAATTATCACCCACACAAATGGAACAGTTAATAAAGCTACTTTAAAAGCATAAAAAGTCTTCTACATGGGACTATGGTGATATAAAAGGGTTGAGTCCTACATTATGCACCCATAGAATATGCATCAATGAAGGGTGCCTACTGCTCTGTCAACCCCACAGAAGGATAAATCTAAGCCTTAGAGAAATAGTTAAAACTAAATTGCAAAAATTGTTTTATGTTGGTTTTATTTATTCTATATCTGATAGTAGATGGGTGTCATCCCTAGTCATAGTGCCCAAAAAGGGAGGGAAATGGTAGATTTGTGTAGATTATAGAGAATTGAGAAAGGCCACCAAATAGGATCACTTTCTTTTACCACTCATCGATCAAATTCTAAACACTCTAGTTGGAAGAGAAGTATTTCTCTTTTCTAGATGGGTACAATGGTTATAATCAAATCAATATTGCTCCTAAAGACCAAGATAAAACAAAATTTGTATGCCCATGGGGTACTTTTGCTTACTCTATTTTTCCATTTGGTCTATGTAATGATCCTGCAACATTTCAAAGAGTTATTATTAGCATCTTTGCTGATATATCACATGAGTGTATGGAAATATATATGGATGACTTCACAACATTTGGAGTCACCTTTGAGGAAGCCATGATGAATCTTGAAAAGTTCTAATAAGGTGTCAAGAACATAATTTGGCACTTAATAATGAGAAATGTTTCATGCTCATGCAGGAAGGTGTGGTACTTGGTCATTTCATATCAGCTACAGGAATACAACTGGATCTAGCTAAGATAGAGGTAATTCAAACATTGTCCATACCCACAAAACTGAAAGATGTAAGACCTTTTCTAGGCCATGCTAGATATTACAGATGTTTCATAAAGGACTTCAACAAAAAAGCTAGTCCCTTGTATACATTACTAACTAAGGAAGTTGAATTCATTTGGACACACAAATGCAATGAAGCCTTCCTATAGCTTAACAAACTTCTCACTACAACCCTAGTTTTACAAAGCCCTAATTGGACTTTTCCTTTTCACATATATACAGATGCTTCTAACTATGTCATAGGTGTAGTTCTAGGAAAAAAATCTCAACATCTTGAAAATAAAATATATTATATTAGCAAGAGCCTTCATGGACCAAAATTAAACTACATAGTGATTGAAAAAGAACTGTTAGCAATAGTTTATGCTCTGAACAAATTTTGGCATTACATAACTAGCTATCCCATATTTGTTCATAGTGATCATGTAGCAATTAAATATCTCATGAAAAAACCTACTATAATAGGTAGGTTAGCAAGATGGTTACTATTGTTGCAAGAATTTGATATCACCAATGTTGATAAGCCTAGAAGAGCCAATGTGGTAGCTGATTATTTATCAAAAATCCACCATGATGAGAATGACACTACTCTGGTAGATGATACATTTCCAGATGAGTATTTATTTCATATTTCTATCCAAACTCCATGGTATGCATACATTGCTAACTACATTGCAGCTAATAAAATGCATGAACATTTCTCTTACAAGGAAAAGAAGCTTCTTGTAGAAAAAAGTTTACATTTCTCTTGGTTTGATAATATCTTATTTTACATTTGACTTGATCAAGTTATGAGAAGGTGTGTGAGAGAGGATGAGACATATGACATTCTATATGCATGTCATAATGAAACATGTGGAGGGCACTTTGTAGCAAAAAGAATAGCCTTGAAAATTTTAACAACTTGTTATTATTGGCCTACACTTCACAAAGATGTAGCCAACTATACATGGAAGTGTGACGAGTGTCAAAGGATGGATCGACCAACAAGAATAAATGAAATACCTCTCAATCCACAACTGGCTTTAACACCAATTGAGAAATGGGGCATGGACTTCATTGGTCCAATTGAGCCTCCATCTAATGGGAATCATATATCCTTTTCTGCACTGACTACCTGACAAAATGGGTTGAAGTCAAAGCCATGAAGCATGATCATGATCACAAAGTTGCAAAAAAAATTTATGAAGACATCTTTACTCACTATGGTGTACCCAAAGAACTAGTCACTGACCAAGGTGCTCAATTTACTTATAATATAATCATAGAACTTATGAAACAATATAATATCAGGCACTAGAAATCAAGCCCCTATCACCCTCAAACTAATGGACAAGTAGAAGTCACAAATCAGGAGATAAAGGCCATCTTAATAAAAATAGTTCATTTTCACTTTAGGGATTGGAATAGCACATTACCATAAGCTATTTAGGCCTATAGGACAACATGGAAGACTACTATAGGGTTCACACCATTTGAGATCCTATATGGGAAAGTAGCAATGCTCCCCATTGAATTTGAACATAAAACTTTAAGAACCACACTGGAGTTCAACATTGAACTTCTTACAGCACAGAGAGAACATCTTCTACATCTTAATTATTTGGATGAAATGTGTAAGGCTACTCTAAAATGCACTAAAATCATACAGAAGCAAAAGAAATAATGGCTACTTTAAATATATGTCAAGCAAGCTACATATACTATGGCTAGGTCCATATGAAATTAACCATGTCTTTGCAAATGGAGCCATCAAATTAACTACCATTGATCTAGTGCTTTTTAGGTTATTATTCAATGGCCATAGACTCAAGGTATATAAATGGCCCCAAATGAAAGAGGACTTCTTGTAGTAGTTTCAACAACCAAATTCAAATGCACACCAGGTAACTCTTCCTACAGCAGAAGGCACTGACCCCCTGTCTGTAGCTTTTCAATACTAATTCCTTCGTGCATGCCCATAATAAAAACTTTATGTCCACATAAATTTCCAAATTTCTCCATTTTTATTCTAATTTATTCTTTTCCAGCTCATCTCACTTCTTTACCTACCACCCATCCACCTTCCACATCATCATTTTCCAATGCTTTCAATAAACACCACAAGTTTGCTAACATATGTTGTCACTAGTAATGTACTTTCCACCACTTTTTGGTACATGCAACAATAAACTAACAAGTATCAACTTTTCAAATATTTATTCATTTATAACACATAGATTTTGTTGCTTATATCTAATATTACATTATTTATATTATGATGGCATTATGCCAGTTCCATACCCTATACTAAGTCTGACAAGTGTGGAAACTTGTCCATATTTTGTATGAGGCAAGGAAGGTTACTAAAACCCAATGACATTCCTATTTATTCATAAAGATATTTTTTCAAATCTTTATACTTCTTTTATTGATTAAACTCAATTGCTATAAGTATGCTAGTGTCTAGGTGTCATATGTTGGATATCTAAACTAAAAGCTCATTGTTGAAGATCAAAGAGGGAGATTTTTGAAAAGAAATAAGATTTTTGTTAAAAGAATATTTTCAATCATTGCTTTTTCATTGATGTCAAACCTACTACTTGTAGGAATGATATTGTCTTATAAGATCCAAGTACTATCACTTAGTTGATTGATGAAGAGGATTTGATCAACAAGATGTAACAAGAGCGCCTAAGGGAAAGGTTGAATTATGATGTTGTAATGAAGTACAAGGATTAGTTAAGACAATGGTTAAATGATGTATTGATAACATACTTAAAGATACAAAGGTTGGTCACACTTAGAAACATTGGAGGAATAAGTTGTAACAAGGTTGACTGCAATGCTTAAACTAAGATCATTAGTGGATGCCGAGCAAGTTAGTTGAAACCGAGAAAATTCTCATTTAGAGCTAAGTAATAGGAAATTCTAGTGCATGTTGAGTAATCTTCAGGTGCCAAGTGAAGTTCATGTGTTGAGCATCAAAAAATCTTAGTTGGTGCTGAGTAATCTTCAGGTGTCGAGCATTAGGAAAAGCACAGTTGATGTCAAATAACACAGTATGTGTTGAGCATCAATATTCCAATAGTGTCGAGCTACTGCATTATTTCAAATGACAAAGATTTTCCAAATATGAGCTGACAAAGTGGTTACCTTGAATTTTGTGAAAGAGTTGGAAGATAAGGATGATGAGCTAGTGGCACAGAATTCTACGTAAACTATTTTTGAGTGAATTCAAGAAGATTATTCAAGAAGTTTCTAGAGGAAACAAAATATGGGTTAGATGCAATGAATCCTGCCTAATATATAAAAATTGAAATTAAAGGATGGAAGAATCAAGTGTAAAAATAACCCCAAGACTTTTATTTAAGAATTCATAGATCTAGAAGTAAATGCTACTGATACTATTGCTGCTAAAGTACCAAACTGTGAAGTGGTTAGAAGGGTGTAAAGGGGAAGACATCTAGGAGAAGGAAGAGCACAGAGGCTCTACTTCTACAAGTAGTCATGAAGATATTATTGCACTAGTACATTGAGCATGGAGACTCAAGGAGACTAAGCTTGAAAGGAGGGCAAGCTATTAGAATTGCAGAGATTGAAGGCCATACAATGGTATGAGCTGAGAAGTGATCTGAGATCTGCAAGTTAAGTTGTATGTTGTAGTCAGGTCAAAGATTTTCTAATACTCTCTAGAAATTGTATTAGATATTAAAATCCTATGGACTTAGGTTGGTTTAATAGCCATTTGTAAATCCTTTAACAAGGTGGCATTCTAAGCGAATGTTCTAAAGTCCTCTAACTAGGCCCACTTCTAATAGGGTGGTTAAATCCTCTAACAAGGTCACATTTAACAATGTGTTGTAAGCCTTTAACAAGGCAGGCCTTTCACAGGGCATCACTTCACAAGAGTGAGAATTGAGTAGCATGTTACTGGTGGTTTTTTCCAAATTGGGTTTCTATGTAAATCACTGTGTTATGCTTGCATGTTGATTTACAATAATTTGTTGGTTAGAAAAGCTAGAGTTGGATGAATGAATGATTGAATGAGCTCACTATACTTAGTGAAAAGTTTAAATAGGGCATTTGGACCTTGAATAACTGATTCACCCACCACACACACACCCCCCCCCCCTCTCAGTTATTCTAAAGCATTTCTAACAATTTTTATTAGAGCCATCTTTTTATTTTAAGGTACTAGAAACAGGAAGATCAAGATGTCTACGAGAAAAGTTCCCAGGCTCAACAAAGAAAACTTTGATGCATGGTAGAGTCTAATGAAATTACACCTTGGATCAATAGGTGACTATGCACAAACCTCAATTGGAACAAAACATGTAAATCTAGCTGGACCTCTTGTTGTAGATGATTTTAGCAAAAGCAAGGAACACAATCAAGCAATGCTAGAAATTGCCTCTACACACAGTTATGTAGAATATGATGATATCAAAGATTGTGACACTACATCTAAGATGTGGAAAGCCTTGTTAGATATCTATGGAGGAGATCAGAATTTCTAGAGAGCGAAGAGAGAAAGTTTAAGAGGAAAGTTTGATGACATGAAAATGGAGGAAGGTGAAAATGTTGCTCAAAATGCTGCAAGAATAAAAGAAGTGGTGAGTGCAATAAGAAGTCTAGGTGGTCAATTGGACGAAGAAACTATCATCAACAAATACTTAAGAACCCTACTCCCTATCTATGCTATTAAATTTTTAGCCATTTAAGAGCTAAAGTGTGTACAAGGAAACACACTAACCTTTGAAGGAATAGTGGGAAGACTTACTGCATTTGAATTATCCAATTTTGACAACTACAGACTTAAGAACCTTGAATCTGCTTTCAAGGCCAAGATGACAATAAAATACATTGAGGAGGAAACATCAAGCAAGAAGAGAAGAAAAGGAAAACATGCATCCAGTGATAGCAGTACAGATGAGGAAGATCTGGAATAGTTACAAGCACTACTAGCTAGGAGATTCCATAGAGGCAAAGGTAAATTCAAAGGTAAGATCCCTATCATATGTTTCAATTGTAATGAAGTAGGTCATATTATTGCAAGATGTACATAGAAGAAAAACTACAAAGAAGGAAACAAATACAAGAACAAGAGAGAAGATGATAGCAAAGACTACAAGGAAAAAGGTAAGAGATGCTACATTGTTCAAGAATATTCTGATGAGAATGATGATGAAGTAGTCTATGTGGCCATCAGGGATGAATCATATAAAGATGAAGATGAAGCAATAGCATTGGTTACCTGTGTGAACAAGAATGACAAGTAGATCATAGACAGTGAATGCTCACATCACATGACAAGAGATAAAAGTAAGTTCATTACCTTTACTCAATATGATGGAAATAGTGCTAGATTTGGTAATGATGCTCCATGTCAAATCAAAGGAAAAGGCTCTATTAAACTCATAGAGAAAATTTCATGTGATAATGCATACTATGTTGAAGGATTGAACTACAACTTGTTGAGTGTGTCATAGTTAGGCAATGTAGGTTGCAAAGTTGAATTTGGAAACAAAACTACCAGGATCTATGACATTGATGGAAATCTTATAGGAAAAGGTGAAAAAACTAGGAGTAATCTATTTTACTTAAATATGAAATATGCAACATGTCCTGTTGTTATATTTGATGATGTGTGGTTGTGGCATAAAAGGTTGTGTCATGTTAACTTTGATAATCTGATTAGCATCAGCAAGAAGAAGAAGGTTAGAGGGTTGTCCAAATTGAAGAAACCTGAAAACACAATGTGCTAAAAATGTCAACTAGGGAATATGACTAAGTCTAGTTTCAAAAGCAAAACATACACTTCCAAAGAAGTACTAGAGTTAGTCCATATAGACTTATGTGGTCCAATAGAAGTGCAAAGCTACCTAGGAGACATATACATAATGCTATTTGTAGATGATTATTCCAGGATGATGGCTACTATGTTTTTAAAGAATAATCTGATGCATTTCAAATTTTTAAGTGGTATTTGGCTAGAGTTGAGAAGGAAATAGGAAAGAGTCTAAAATTCTTAAGCTCAGACAGAGGAGGTGAGTTTACATCAAAAGAGTTTGAAATGTTCTGCAATGACAAAGGCATCAAAAGACAAACATTAGCACCAAGAACTCCACCACAAAATAGTATTGCTGAAAGAAGCAATAGGTCAATGATTGATTGTGCTAAAACCTTGATGATGGAGAAAAATGTTGCACTAAAGTACTAGAGAGAATTTATAAGTACTGCAGTCTACACATTGAATAGAGTTCAAGTCAAGAAAGGTACAAATGCAACACCTTTTTAATTATGGTATGGTCACTCACCCAATGTTAAGCATTTCAAAGTATTTGGTTGTAAATGCTATATTCTAAATGATACTAGAAATGACAAGTTTGATGCAAAAAGTGATGAAGGCATATTCCTTGGATATTGCACTAGAAGAAAAGCATATAAGTGTTTGAACACTAACACTAACAAGATTGTGAAAAGTACAAATGTAAATTTTGATGAGCATGCAGAAGTCCAAGTTGATGAGTCCAAGATAGAGGATTATAGATCCTTTGTATACTTCTATGAAGGAATGACTATTGAAGATAATGTTGCAAATCAAGTTGGGAATCAACAAAAAATTTCAATATCTGCCAAGTCTCAGCCTATGAATGTTGAGCTACATTCAGAAGCCAAGCTACAAAATGTAGTAAATGCACATTTTGATTCTAAAAATAGTATACATGAAATGAATGATGAAATACCAAATGCAGAAGAACAAAATGACTCTAAAGCTGAAGGATCAAACATGGAAAGAAGGGCAAAACAAAGATTAGCCAAGTATGTGAGAAGACATCACCCTACAGATGAAATCATTGGTGACAAGGATACCAGACCAATGACAAGGAATAGACTAAGGAATGAATCATGTCTGTTGAGCAAGGTTGAACCTAAAATAGTGAAAGATGCACTACAAGATGATGACTAGTATAAAGACATGGAAGAGGAGATAGATCAGATTAAAAAGAACAAAACTTGGACCCTAGTTCCTAGACTAGCTGATAACAATGTGATTAGTACCAAATGAGTGTTTAGAAACAAACTTGATGAGAATGGTGAGATAACAAGAAACAAATCCAAGCTAGTTTGCAAAGGCTATGCACAAGAAGAATGATTGGACTATGGGGAAACATTTTCCCCTTTTGCAAGAATGGAAGGAGTAAGAACATTACTTGCATATGCTACATACAATAGTTTCAAAGTGTACCAAATGGATGTGAAGTCCATTTTTCTAAATAGTATATTGGAAGAGGAAGTCTACATAGAAAAACCTAAGGGACTTGTAGATGACAAGAACAAGGACATGGTCTGCAAACTGCACAAGGCACTTTATGGATTGAAGCAAGCACCTAGAGCATGGTATGAGAGACTACACAAATATCTTGTGAAAATAGAATTTGAGAGAACAGATGACCACAACAACTTGTACATAAAATTTTAAAAAGGTAAAGACATTTTGATATCAAAAATCTTTGTTGATGATATAATATTTGGAGGAAAAGATACTCTATGCAAAGATTTTGCTGATCAAATAAAGCATGAATTTGAAATGTCAATATTTGGAGAAATCAACTTCTTTATTGGATTACAAGTACATCAATTGAAGAAAGGCATATTTGTGACCTAATCCAAATACATCAAAGAGATACTCAAGACATTTGTGTTAGAAGACTCAAAACTAGTTAGCACACCAATGGCAATAGGACATAGGCTATTTAAGAATGATGAGTCTGCTAAAGTGAATTAGACATTATGTAGCTCAATGATTAGAAAGTTACAATATGTTGTACATAGTAGACCATACATTACATTAGTTGTTGCAATAATGGCAAGATTTTTTGCAAATCTCGGAGAAAATCACTTAATGGCAGTAAAGAGAATACTGAGGTACCTAAAAGGAATTGATGACTTTGGTTTGCACTACATGAGGAGTGCAAAAATTGAACTAAGAGCCTACAATAATGCAGATTGGGGAGGTAATATTGATGATAGAAAAAGCACCAGTGGAGGAGCATTTTTCTTGGGAAAAAGGTTGATTACATGGACTAGCAAAAAGCAAAGCTGCACCTCACAGTCCACTGCTGAAGCTGAATATGTTGCAGCTGCTATGAATTGCACCAATATTGTATGGATCAAACATTTATTGCAAGGTATGAAGGAAGAGGTAACTGAGCCTGTGATACTTTATTGTGATAATAAAAGTGCTATTAACATATCAAAGAACCCTATAATGCATGTCAAAACCAAGTATATTGCAATCAAGTATCACTATGTAAGAGAGTTGGTGGAAAATAGACAAGTGAAGATGGAATATTTTAGCTCAAAGGAATAGATTGCTGACATCTTCACAAAAGCACTACCTAAAGATGCTTTTGAGTATCATAGAGGTAAGTTAGGGTTGATACCCCCAGCCAAGGCTAATTAAAGCAAAAGCAAGAATGCCTTGCATCAAATGAGATGATTGTTGAAAATTTTACACATTGATGCAGAGGATGTTTACTTTAGGATTCATGCCTAAAGTAGTAGAAGTGCTGAAGTTCCAAATTAGTCACAAGCAAGGTGATAGAGGGAGAAATAGAATGAACTTGTAAAAGCTACACTTTCATATTAAGATGCTAATATATCTTTGGCATTATTGTCAAAGAGGGAGAAATTGTGAGAAATCGATCACATGTTGATGATCTAGTAATCAAAAGTAAGAGGGAGATACCAATCAAATAAAGATAGAGGGAGAAGTTGATAGAAATAATCAAAGGTTGATGAGAACAATAGAAGATGAGAAATATAGAGGGAAAAAAACAAAGAACAAGGATACAACAGCTAAGAAGGAAAGCAGAAATGAAGCAACCAGATAGTAGAAGGAGATGTGAAGTCACAATTTACTTTTTGGCATTTGGTTTAATATTCTTACCTAGTTAGCATTTGCTTAAATAGTTTAGTCTGTTGGTTGATCAGTTTGGTTTGACATTAATCACAAAGAGGGAGATTGTTGGAAATCTGATCGAAAAGCTCATTATTGAAGATCAAAGAGAGAGATTATCAAAACGAAAGAAGATTGTTGTTAAAATAATGTTTTCAATCATTATTTTTCCATTGATGTCAAACTTGCTACTTGTAGGACTGAAATTTTCTTGTAAGATCCAAGTACTATCACTTGATTGACGAAGAGGATTTGATCAAAAAGATGTAACAAGAGCACTTAAGGGAAAGGTTGAGTTATGATGTTGTAATGAAGTGTAAAGATTAGTTAAGACAATGGTTAAATGATGTATTGATAACATACTTAAAGATATAGAGATTGGTCACACTTAGAAACATTGGAGGAATAAGTTATAACAAGGTTGACTACAAAGCTTAAACTAAGATCATTAGTGAATGCCAAGAAAGTTAGTTGAAGCCGAGAAAATTATTAGTTGGAGCCAAGTAACAGGAAATTCTAGTGTGTGCTGAGTGATCTTTAGGTGTTGAGTGAATTTCATGTGTCAAGCATCAAAAAATCTTAGTTGGTATCGAGTGATCTTCAGGTGTCGAGCATTAGGAAAAACACAATTGATGCCGAGTAACATAGTATGTGTTGAGCACCAGTATTTCAATAGTGTCAAGCTACTGCATTATTTCAAATGACAAAGATTCACCAAATCTGAGCTGATAAAGTGGTTACCTTGAATTTTTTGAATGAGTTGGAAGATGAGGATGATGAGCTAGTGGCACATAATTCTATGTAAACCATTTTTGAGCGAATTCAAGAGGATTATTTAAGAAGTTTCTAGAGGAAACAAAATATGGGTTAGATGTAATGAATCCTACCTAATCCATATTAATTGAAATTAAAGGATGGGAAAATCAAGTAGGAAAAGAACCCCAAGACTTCTATTTAAGAATTCACAGACCAAGAAGCAAATGCTACTAATATTGTTGCTGCTAAAGTAAACTACAACGTGGTTAGAAGGGTGTCAAGGGGAAGACATCTAGGAGAAGGAAGAGATTAGAGGCTCTACTTCTACAAGTGGTCATGAAGAGATGATTGCACTAGTACATTGAGCATGGAGACACAAGGAGACTAAGCTTGAAACAAGGGCAAGCTATTAGAATTGCAAAGATTGAAGGGTAGGTAATGATATTAGCTGAGAAGTGATCTGAGATCTGCAAGTTAAGTTGTATGTTGTAGTCAGGTCAAAGATTTTCTATTACTCTCTAGCAATTGTATTAGTTATGAAAATCCTATGGACTTAGGTTAGTTTAATAGCCATTTGTAAATCCTTTAATAAGGTGGCATTTCAAGTGAATGTTCTAAAGTCCTCTAACCAGACCCACTTCTAATAGGGTGGTTAAATCCTCTAACAATGCCACATTTAACAGTGTGTTGTAAGCCTTTAATAGGGTAGGCCTTTCATAGGGCATCACTTGATAAGAGTGAGAATTGAGTAGCATGTTACTGGTGGTTTTTCCCAAATTGGGTTTCCATGTAAATCACTATGTTATGTGTTGATTTCTTATGTGTTATGCTTGCATGTTGATTTACAGTAACTTGCTGGTTAAAAAAGTTAAAAATTGGATGAATGAAAGATTGATTGGGCTCACTATACTTAGTGAAAAGTTTGAATAGGGCATTTGGACCTTGAATAATATATTCACCCCCCCCCCCCCCCCCAGTTATTCTAAAGAATTTCTAACATTGCACCCTTATTCTTAAATAATTACTTACTACCAGGCTGTGATGTGACCCATATTTAATTTTCAAGTGATCCAAATTCTATTTTTAGATGATTTTCACATATCAATGATTTACTCTCATTAAAACCACATTATTACTACTCATAAATAATTTTAAGACATTAATTAGTTTTAAAAAATGAAATGTGAAAATGGGTTTGTAAAACAACAACAAAAGAAAGACTGAATTCATTGGAGGGAAATAGTGCAAACAAAGCAAAGAGTGAAATTGTCAAACAAAAATGGGTGGACAATTGCAGGGACGAGAACTAATGGAGCATATTATTTTACTCTACAATGTAGAGGTAGTGAGGAGATTCAATGTGTGTGGCTAGTTAGGATATTCAATGTGTGTGGCTAGTTAGGATATTTCCTAAGTTTAACTATGTTTGATGAAGAAGCAGTCGCATAATTTATAAGAACATTTAATGAGGGAGAAGCTACTGTATGGGGTTTAATGGTTATTGCTACAAAAGAGTGAATAGTAGAAGTAACTAGGTTACCAGCAATAGGAGAGTATTATCCTAATATGCATGATGCAAGATTAGCCAGGGCTTAGTTTGTCATACAACTGATCCTTAGTTGGATATCACCAAGCAAGTTTGCAAAAGGATGTCTCTTTTGCCGCCATACAATGAGTTGGTTATGCACATTATCAGGTACCTCACCTATGAAGGAAGATTTTCATATTTATATGCACATAATTTTAAATTTCTTAGCTATATAAGGCACAATTATCCAATAAATGTTCCCAATTTTTTGCATAACATGTTATGCATTAGTGTTGAAGAAACCTTATAACATGTTATTCATTAGTGCTAAAGAAACCCAAAAGGGGAAGGACAATTCTATCACCCATCATGCTCTACTTAAATTACTCATAGAAATATCACTTAGGGATGTCTCTCCCATGTAATGGGTAGAATTTATTTAAGCTAAAACCCTATAACACCAGGCTATCCTTAATGAATAGCCCAATGAAGAGAATGTAATTCCCACTGATGAACCTATTGAGAAAAGCACTCAAGATGCTGAAGCTAGAAATGTGCAAGAAAATATGTCCTTACCTATTCAAGAGACTCAAAAACTTACCTCTTCCTGAGCAAAGAGAAATTGGAAATTACAAGAAGAGACCTTAGCTCTAGCAGTCAAAAAGCCAAACCCTGTAGTTGCAAAGTAAAAGAAAACTAAGACAAGTCCTGTAGCAGAGACATCGAAAGGAAGAAGTAGGAAGAATTCTATGATACCAGAGGATACCCCTATGAGAAGAAGTCCTAGAATGAGGGGACAAATTTCTAAAGTGATAATAGAAGCTTAGTGTACTTCATCCAAACCATCCATTAAAGAATCCCTAGTACAAATTGTTCCTGATAACTCTCCTTCTCACCCTAAAACTACAAACATTCTTGAAAACCCTAATGAGGAATGTAGGTTTGAAGTAAATAAAAATAAAAATGATCCCCCAACAAGCCAACAAATAGTTTCCATAATGAATGAGTTAGTTTATTCAAACACTGGCCTAGTTCTCTATAAGCCAACATGGCTTACAGATTTTGTAGAGCAGTTATGGAGGGAACAAAGGAAGGGGAAAAATAACTATGAAGAGGATAGTGGTTCCATTACCCTACAAAAACTTATTTTCTAGTTGTTTGGACAACATATGCTTACTGTAGCCCTATGGGAAGAGGAGAGGAAGAAGATGAATAAAATCATAATTTTCCAATGTGAGGAAATTATAGATTTGAAAGAGCAATTAGCAAACCAAAAACAAAGGATGGATCATGCCCTTAAATTGGCTAATCAAACACTTGCTTGCAGACCACCACCTTGAATTTATGCTATGTGTTTAAAGGAATAATTCCTTTTATTCCAACTTATGCTAACCCTCAAAAACATAAATATATAATTGAAATTAGCTCAAGAATTCTATGGTTTATACAAGACTTTGGCATCCTGGTAGCAAAACTTGCTCTGTGAGTTATATGTGCACAATTTTATCATTCCAGCAGAAACTCAATGGAATCCTTTACTCTATATAGGATATATACATTTGAGGCCTTTGATGTCCTAGTTTCATAATGAAGCTAATTATGACAAACAATTGAATAATTATGGAGATGAGGAAAGAACAAAGACCCTATCATTGACAACTGAGAGCAGTAAACTAGAAGAAATTCTTAGGGACATGTTTAGATTGACTTATGGAGATAAGAACAAGGGAGTAGGGGATAGAATCTTTCTTGCAAACCAATGTCTATGAAAAATATGAGAACCTACCTTACTTTACCTTTCAAAGAGCCATGGTTGGTGCTAAAATTAGGTGAGCTAGATTACATGAGATACTTAAAAGATCATAGCCACACAGTCCTATCAATTTAGAGGCTGCCCTTCACCAAGTTCCAAAGTATATAGAGTTGGGGAAACAAGCTAGGAAAAAACTATGGTACCCACTCACAATGCAACCTCCAATTATCATGTGGCTCCTATATGATATTAATTTTGATAGACTTGACAAGCTAGAGGAGGAAAATAGAAGGGAAGTTTGGGAGAGAACATGAGGATTCTACTACACCTTCCAAAGTAGCAAGAGAGGAAGGACTGGAGTTGGAGAATTTAGATCACTAACTAGAAAATGCAATGCTTCAGTACAAGCATTAGTTTACTAGGGGGTAGATGATAAGGCTAATTATTGCCTCCATTTTATGATAATTTTAAACACTCTTTTTTAATTCCACTAAGACATTTGTGAACTTATGTTTACTTGAACTGATGATTAACCTATGGGTAGATAGTATTTCATAGTTTTCCAATATTATATATAATGTAGTATTTCATATAACCATCAAAATGTTGTTCTAATAGTTGAATTTAATTTGATAATGTTTATTTGCAAACATCTCTGCATAATAACTAACGTGTTAGCAAAGGAAGCTGAAGATGGTTGGAAGCATTCAAAGGGAAATGTTGAAGATAGCCAACATCATTCAAGAAGAAGAGATGTTAAGGTTTAGCCGCACTGGAAAAATTCATAACAGTACCAAGGGCCACAACTACTAGTATGGAGGAGCTATGAAGAATTGCTATATTTTCTTTTCATTTATTATTGTGTCAATGCAGTTGTCTAGACTTTATTACTCATTCCATGAGCTATTATCTTTCCTTCTTTTTCTCTGATGGATTTTTAGTTAGTTTGTTTTGCTTTTTTGTTTCAAAATAAGTGTCAATATTCTATTTATAGGGATTAGACCAATAGTGTTAGAAGTTAGAAGAAAGTTTATGAAAAGAAACTGTTTACTTTTTCAGTGAGTTATTTTTACAGTTTTATGTATCGTTCTCATGTAAGAAATTTTTGGAACATAATGAAATAGCTCCTAGTTTACATTGTGTTAGTAGATTAGCAAAAGCCAACTAAGGGGGCCCACTTGGGAGATGGATTAGATTACAATAGTTTAGATTTTTTTTGAGCATCTTTAGTATTGCAAGCAGAAGTTGTAAGTTCCTTCCTGTAGCATCATACTTTTTGAGTGTTCCTACAGCATCTGTAAGAAGAGTCATCGTAGATGAATTGAGTTGGAATATATATTAGTATTTAATTACATTTCTAGTATTTTTTTCAGTAAATAGTTAATTTTGTTAGTTTCTTGTAGCATTAGTGTAGGTTCTTTTCTTGCATTTTACTTTCTTGCAGCATAAGCATAATGAATCATTAAGAAACCTAGTGCACATACTGTGCCGACCATTTCAAGTATACGTCTAAGGGTTGACAAAATTAAATACACCTCATGGTGGGGAAAATTAGTCCTTATATTGAATATACTATTCCTAAGTATGGCCTTGGGCATGATTATTATACACCTATTATGAGGCGGACCAACACCAATGCATGAATTCGCCAGATCGCATGAGTTAAAGGGGAACTCAGGGTTAGGCTCACAAAGTCATGCTAATGTGAAACATGGCAAGGATGTTGATAGAGCATAGTGCAAGGTGGCAGGAGAAGGCCAATTAGAAGCTACAACATGGCACCTAGGTGGTCAACTAGGGGTTGACCCAGATAAGAAAGTGAGCAAAAACATGAAATTCAAAATTTTGATAATTTATTATATATCTACAAAATTTTGAGCATTCAAGACCTAGAATGATAATTTTAATGCATTTAAAGTTTTTTCTATTTCTATAGTTTTAACTATAGAATTTTTTTAATTTTTCATTTAAAAGCTCTGAGCTTGCAATGAGGGCTTGATTTTCAAATGCATGCTAGAGGGTCATTTTTCATTGAAAATATGCAATGCAATATACTATTAGAACTAGGAGAAGATGAAATTTTCAAATATGGGATCAAAATTTGAACAAATTTTTAGTGGTACAGTTTGTAAGTGATTTTGTGTTTTATGGGGTGTTCTTAGCAAAATGAACAGAATTCATCATTGAACATCAAAATTAGTTGGAAAGTAAGTACAAAAGTTGTTTGAAGTAAGAATTTGGGAGAAATGATTCTAAAAGATTTATCTTACCTCTAGAAGTCATTTAATAGGTGTTTTTGCCCTTGTTTTGATCTCAAATCTAGCATTAAAATCAATTACACTTTTCAATCATTCTAAAGATATTTTCAAAGCATTTTTTAAGCAGTAATGAAAAGATCTGATGTGTAGTTACAAAGAGAGAGTAGAGAGATTTTTTTGCATCTACAGATGGAGGATTTCCAAGTGGACAAATGGTAGCATCTGATAAAATCTGGGATTTCTTCCTTTCTATTTAGTCTTTCCTTTTCTCTTTCTCAAGGGTTGGCAGTTTGCACTATGTGAACAAGTTGGTTCCAGTTTGTCTATGAGACCACATTGTTGGATCCAAAGCTATGATTCCACCACATTCTTTAGTATTTCTCTTGCAATGAACAACAAACAATAGAATACAAATAGTTCAAATCTGTTAGGTATTTTTATGTTCAATTTCATGCATCTTATTATACTTATATCAAGGAAATAAATACAAGTGCAACAGTAAGTTAATCTTCTATTTGAATTTTGTCTTATGTTCATGCTATTTGTGATCTTTTGTGATATATATACAAGGTTCATATTGTCTAGTTGCAATCTATTTTAGATCGTACATATTGATATTATTTGCTTGTGATTCAAGGAGTCATGTAAATGCTTTGTTTATCATCATAGGGTTGTAGATCTCATGAAGGGATAGGTTGGGTATGAGATTTAGAAAGATGTAGATGTCAAATTCACAAGGTGAATGGATAGATTAGAAAGTCCTGATGTATGGGATATGTCAATGACTTTCAGGGATGTGTATTAGGGGTTTGTGGGATTTTCCAATAGATAAGGCACTAATCAGCTACATGATCAAAGTTTTATGTTGTTCATATCATATTTTTTTCTAAAATCAACATCATTAAACAAATACATTTTCCCTTTCATGTTGAAAGAATTGAAAAATGTTGCCCCCACTTGGCTTATCAAGATTTTAGGTCATGTTATTAGCTATTTCATGTCTGGGATCTTTGCATGTGTTATAAGATTAAGGGTTTTGTCTACTTCATTAGATTCAAGTGTATTTTTTAGCACTGGTAACATATAAATGAATCTGAGGTCCACCTGCCTAGGTCTTACAAAGCCTAAAGTAGAAGAAGGGTCTAGCCTTATAGTTGGCCTAGTGTCTGAAAGGGTATGTTATAGATGGGAAGTAGCTACCCCTAGATGTATCTTGTTCTCATCAAGATAATTTGAAAACATGATGTTTCAAAACACTGACATAACTAATGTAGAATAAGTTTTATTTTAATCTCTTGGTTCTCAATAATCTTTCCCAACTTGTAGACTTCCATTTCCAAGATCTTTCCTCAAAGCTATAAAGCTTTACTTTCATAGAACAAATCTATGATACTAATTTTTGGAATTACAATAGGAAACATAAACTCTAAGAGGAGGAGTGAATCAATGCTTCAAACTTTTACTCATAAAAACATTCACCGTATATCTATCTCACAATTTAATTAGTAAACTAAAATACCATATAAAGCATATACATCTAAAGTATGCAAATAAGTATTCACACATGTATGACACAAGATATGATTACCCAAAAACCCTCCAATGAGAAGGTAAAAATGGGGTGGGCATGACACCCACAAATATTCACTACTATATTAATAAAGTGTATCCAATGAAGGTTACAATTTCATCATGAAACATAATCAACCCTATGAAAGGTTTTCCCTATTAAAAGCTTAAAAGACTGTTAGGTCTTACCCTATTAAATTATTTCAACACCCTATTAGAAGTGTGCTTGATTAAAGGACTTCAACTCACAATTAAGTAAGAACCTTGTTAGAGGATTTCAATATAGCCTATTAGGACTACTCTGTTAAGATATTTAATTGATTCACCTATTAGAATGTCTTAGCAATGATCCTACAATTAGCTTTCTATTGCTTGATGTGTACTTGATTCTTTTTTATCAGATATCTCTCTATTGTCCATTGTCTCCTTCCTCTGTTCTCCTTTAACTAATTCTACAATGTAGCTCAAATCATAATACCTTGGTCACCATGAATGTCATGTTTTCACATGCAAACTCTCCTTCAATTCTCCTTAATCATTCATAAAAAATTTAGGGTTTATCCTCCTTAAGAAGACCTAGATGACTTAGGGTTACATATGAATCAACAGTTGTAATTCACCCATATTGCCACTTAAACCTTCTCTTTTCCTAACTGGCTGCATGTAATATATAGGGATTCATATTTAAGATTTGTCCTTATCAACAAAATATTGTAAATCAATCCTTAAGTCATCTTTAAAATGGTTTACATAGTAGTTTGTGTCAATACAAACAACTATGTCACTCGATATCTGAAGTCCCTAGTGTTCGGAACTAACTATGACTTCAATATTGTGACTCAATAATTGAATGACTTGGCATGCACTACTTTCTTAGCTCCTGAATCACTCAGCACATACTATCTGCTTGGCACTTTGAATGACTAGGCACATGAGTGACTTGAAACTCATTGTTTACTCAACATGCTCTAACTTACATTTTGTGCTCAACATATGTTACTTGTTTAGCATAAACTAAGTAAATGACTTAAGTTTGTAGACATTCACTTGTCAAAATCAATGTAAGATGAATAGTAGTCAGACACTACCAAGTCAGTGCTTGAGCAAACTAAGGCAGAAGGTCCTAAGTCACAGACAATGGGACACGAGCTTAGCATAGAAGATCATGAAGAGGTTAATAGAACACATTCTAAATAAAAAGTACCTATGTTGGCAAGATATGTTATAAATCACCATACACCTAATCAAATCATTAGATACAAGTCAAATGGAATAATGACAAGAAAAAAATTGAAAGGTACATGTTTGCTTGCTAAATTTGAACCTAGAAAGGTTAAAGATGCCTTGGATAATGAAAATTGGATTGAAACTATGAATGAAGAAATAGAATAGATTGAGAAGAATAAGACTTGGACTCTTGTTCCTAGACCCAAGGATAAAAATTTAACTAGCACAAAGTGGGTATTTAGAAATAAGCTAAATGAAGATAGAGGAATTTCAAGAAACAAGGCAAGGTTAGTTTGTAAAGGTTATTCTCAAGAAGAAGGTATTGATTATGGTGAAACTTTTACTTTTGTTTCAAGATTAGAAGGTGTTATAACTTTGCTAGAATATGTAGCATACTGTTAGAATTAAAGATAGAGTAACTGAGAGGGGGGTGAATCAGTTACTCACAAAAATTAATTCACAAATCCCTTAGATGTCTTAATGATCTAGTTACTACTTTTACTCAGTAAAAAACTATTGTAACTCGGTAAATTGAACTATTACTTTCTTTCCAAGCATTCGTGCATGTAACTAAAAATAAAGTGAACACAAGAGACATCAGATTAAACATGGAAACTCAATATGGGAAAAACCACCAAGTAACTAGTCACCAATTTTTCACTCTTTTGAAGTGAGCCCTATTAGGAGCCAACTCTATTAAAGGTTACAATACACATTGTTAGGTGTGACCTTGTTAGAGGATTTAATCACCCTGTTAGCAGTGGCCTTGCTAGAGGTCTTTAGAACAATTCAACTAAACTATCACCTTGTTAGAGGATTTACAAAATGGATGTTAAACCAACTCTGTTAAGAGATTTGAAATCACTACTACAATGGTTAAAAAGAAACAATGAATTGACCTAAACAAAATGTAACTAAATTTGCTGGATACAGGTCTTTGTTCAGCATTATTAGATCCTTCTTGATCAAATATTTCTCTATTTCTCCTCAATGATCTCTGAGCATCCTTCGAATCTACTTCCACAACAATCAGTCTTCATATCATATTAATTCCACATTCTTCCACATCATACTAATTTGAATTCGCAACTTGACTTCTTACTTATATCATTCAAGTTGTCAAGTCGGCTCATTTACATGTTACATTTACCAATAAACCATTCATCAGTCAGCTATAGATATTATTCTTAAACAAATAAATGTCCTTTACTGGCCGACCCTACTCGGTAAATACTGCTTCCAAGAATTTCTAGAGTTAACCTTCTTGACTCAATTAACATTACAATATCTTAAAATCTTTTGGCTGCCAAGTTTACTCGGTAAGAACTACTTTTACCAAATTACCTTTGATGACCAAGTGAGCTCGGTAAGAGTTGTTTCTATCATATTTTCTTCAATTACTGAGTGATCTCGATAAGAACTACTTTTGTCATGTTTTCTTCGATTATCGAGTGAGCTAGGTAAGAACTAAATTTTGTTGATTACCTTGAAGGCTCAGTAACTAGCTGTCTACTCAATAGACACTGCAAGATATCTTTACTAACCTTTTGGGCTTGGTAGACACTATCTATTGCCTTACTATCCTTTTGAGCTCTGTAGACACTATCCTTTGCTTTGCTAACCTTTTGAGTTCGATAGGCATTGTCTGATAACTAATATGACATTTGTGTGACATCAAAGACAACACACAATTAAACAATTATATCCAACAATCTCCCTCTTTGGCATTGATGGCAACACAACATGTCATAGAAAAATGAAATTTGAAAACAAGTCTTTTAATGTCAGAATACAAAACTCCCTTTTTCATAATAATCTCTCCCTCTTACACAAATTCTTATTATTTACAAATTTCAAAAAGATTTGATAGTATATTATCCCTCTTTGACAACACATGCCAAAGACAACTCAAAACAAATGAATAGTATTGTACCTAATGTACTTATTCATATGCAATGTCTTCATTGATTTGTGGCATCAACTAATAGATCTTCAATTATGTTCCTATTGATGCATCAGTAAAATTATATTTTAGTGAGCTTCAAATAGGGGAATGACACTTAACTTACGTCTTAGATACAAGAATGCATCCTTAGGTAAAGGCTTTGTGAATATGTTAGCAATTTGTTCCTTTGTATGCACATATTCCAATCTTATGCACATATTTTATGGCAATATGCTTGGTTTTTGAATGCATCATTGGATTCTTGGAGATGTTAATTGCACTTGTGTGATCACAAAACATAACACATGGTTCTATGATTTTTTGTTTCATACCTTTCAATAATTGTTTAAACCACACAATGTTTAAACAATTTACTGTTGCTACAACATATTTAGCTTCTGTTGTGGATTGAGATGTACAATTCTGCTTTTTGCTTGTCTAAGAAACCAACTTTTTTTCGAGAAAGAAAGCTCCTCCACTTGTGCTCTTTTTGTCATCAATATTTCCTGCCTAATCTGCATCAGTAAACACCTTTAAATCTAGTTTTCCTCAAATTTTATACCATAATCCATAATCTTCAGTTCCTTTTAAGTATCTAATGATCCTTTTGATTGCCATCGTGTGATTTTCTTTTGGTTTTGCTGAGAATCTTTCTATAATTTCTATTACAAGGGCAATGTTTGGTCTTGTGTGCACTACATATTGCAGCTTTTCAATCATAGATCTATACAATATCTGATCCACTTCCTTTGATTCATCATCCTTGGTGAGTTTTAATCCAGTACACATAGTAGTCGCAACTAGTTTGCAATCTTCCATACCAAACTTTTTCAGTATCTCCTTGATGTATTTAGATTGAGTGATGTAGATGCCATTCTTATTCTATTGAATTTGAAGACCAACAAAGAATTTTATTTCACCAAACAATCTTATTATCTGGTCCTTCCTTTATGTACAAACTAATGTTGTCATTAGTTCTTTGAAAACCAATTTGAATAAGATAGTTATGCAATCTTTCATACCATGCTCTAGGGGCTTTTTTTAGACCATATAATTCTTTATGCAACTTGCAAACCATGTCCTTCTTGTCAGGATCAACAAAACCTTCAGGCTGCTCAATGTAAACTTCTTCCAAAAAATATGCCATTGAGAAATGCTGACTTGACATCCATTTGATAAACTTTGTATCCTTTGTATGCAACATATGCAAGTAAGGTTCTGACACCTTCCAATCTTGCAATAGGAGAAAAAGTTTCTCTATAGTCTACACCTTCTTCTTGAGAGTATCCTTTGCATACCAGTCTAGCTTTGTTCCTTGATACCTTACCATCTTCATTTAGTTTGTTTCTGAATACCCACTTTGTTCCAATCACATTCTTATCTTTGGGTCTAGGTACAAGAGTCCATGTTTTGTTTTTCTCTATCTATTCTATCTCTTCATTCGTAGCTTCAATCCAAATTTCATTGTCTAGTGCATCTTTGACATTTCTAGGTTCAAAATCAGCAAGTAAACAAGTGTCTTTCAACTTACTTCTTGTCATTGTTCCTTCTGATTTATCACCAATGATCTGATCTGGTGCATGATGCTTTCTGATGTATTTGGCTAACACAGGCTCCTTACCTTTTGAATGACTTGCACTGTTATCCTTTTATCTCTCAACTTCTAGTTATGATTCAAGTTGCTCAAGCTTGGTAGATGCTAACTCGGTAGCTTCTATTTGCAGCTCAATTTCTTGTAGCTCGGTAGATGCTAACTCAGTTTGAACTTCTTGTGACTCAGTTAATGAAGACTCTGGAGTTGAGGATTCTTGATTGATTGGTATACTTGGTATTGTATCAGGTTCAATGCAAACAAATCTTCTATAGTCTTCAAGTTCCTTTTTTCTTTCTTCTTCTATTCTTTCTACAAACTCATCAACTTTGACATGTGCACTTTCTATAACTTTTTGAGTAGATAAGTTCAAACATCTATATGCTTTTCTTTTGCAAGAGTATCCCAAAAATATTCCTTCATCACTTTTTACATCAAATATACCTTTTCTATATTCTTTCAAAATGTAACATTTGCTTCCAAATACCTTCAGATAATTTACATTGGGTTTGTAGCCATACCATAATTCATAGGGTGTTTTGAATGAGTCATTTTTTAGTTGTACTCGGTTCAAGGTATGAATTGCAGTGTTGATAGCTTCCTTTCAGTATTTGATAGCAATGCCTTTCTCAATCATTAAGGTTCTTGCACAATCCATTATAGATTTGTTCCTTCTTTCTACTATTCCATTTTGTTTAGGAGTTCTAGGTGCTAAAACCTATCTTTTGATTCCCCTTTCAATGCAAAAGTTATTGAACTCATGTGAAATGAATTCACCACCTCTATTAGACCTTAAGAATTTTAGTCTTTTTCTTGTTTCCTTTTCTACTCTGGCCAAATACCATTTGAACTTTTCAAATGCTTATGATTTCTCTCTAAGGTACATGACAGTCATCATTCTTGAATAATCATCAACAAACAGAATGAAGAATTTTTCACCAGTATAACTTTCAATGCCAATAGGTCCACACAAATCAGTATGCACAATTTCTAAAACTTCTTCAGTCTAATAGTTCTTGCTTTTAAAACTAGTCTTTCCCATTTTACCAATTTGACAATTCTTGCATAGACCAACCTCAGGTTTCTTTATGTCAATAATACCTCTTACTTTCCTGAATTTACTAATCTTTATTAAGTTGTCAAAGTTTTCATGACACAACCTCCTATGCCATAACCAACTTTCTTCAATTTGAGCAATGAAACATGAAAATTCACTAAGTTCAAGATAAAATAAGTTACCTTTTGTTTGAGTGCTAGATCCAATCAGCTTTCCTTTGTCATCTAGCAATCTTGCTTTTCCATGCATGAATTCTACCTTGAATCCATTATTGAGTAGCTGTGCCACACTCAAAAAATTGTTTTTTAGTCCTTCTACCCAATATGCATTATCACACACAAGTTCATTGGTTTGAGAGATTCTTCATTTTCCTCTTATACAACAAGGTTCATTGTTACCAAATCTTATGCTGCCACCATCATAGTCTTCAAAGTATTCAAACTTAGTTTTATCACCAGTCATGTGATGAGAACAATCACTATCTATGATCCATGTATCATTTTTTCTCATATGAGAAATTAGTGTCATTTCTCATCATTATCAGATTCATCTTTTACAACAATGTAGACAATTTTATCTTCTTCTTTATTATCAAAATCATTAGAATCTTTTTCCATAAAACATGTTTCCTTACCTTTATCCTTGAATGATTAGAAGTCTTTCTTGCCATTGTACTTGTGACTTTTCCTCTCATCTTTTTTTTGCTTATTTAATCACTAGAGGTCTTTAGAACAATTCAACTAAACTGTCACCTTGTTAGAGGATTTACAAAATGGTTGTTAAACTAACTTTGTTAAGAGATTTGAAATCACTACTACAATGGTTAAAAAGAAACAATGAATTGACCTAAACAAAATGCAACTGGATTTGCTAGATACAAGTCTCTGTTCAACATTATTAGATCCTCCTTGATCAAATATGGCTCTGTTGCTCCTCAATGTTCTCTGATCATCCTTCAAATCTACTTCCACAACAATCAGTCTTCATATCATATTAATTCCACATCATACTACTTTGAATTCGCAACTTGAATTCTTACTTATATCATTCAGGTTGTCAAGTCGGCTCATTTACATGTTACATTTACCAATAAACCATTCATCAGTCGACTACATATATTATTCTTAAATAAATAAATGTCCTTTACTGGCTGACCCTGCTTGGTAAATACTGCTTCCAAGAATTTCCAGAGTTAACCTTCTTGACTTGGTTAACATTACAATATCTTAAAATCTTTTGGCTGCAGAGTTTACTCAGTAAGAACTACTTTTACCAAATTACCTTTGATGACCGAGTGAACTCAGTAAGAGCTATTTTTGTCATTTTTTTCTTGATTACCGAGTGATCTCAGTAAGAATTTCTTTTGTCATGTTTTCTTCGATTACCGAGTGAGCTTAGTAAGAACTAAATTTTTTTGATTACCTTGAAGGCTCGATAACCAGCTATCTACTTGGTAGACATTGCAAGCTATCTTTACTAACCTTTTGGGCTCGGTAGACACTATCTATTGCCTTGTTGACCTTCTGAGCTCAGTAGACACTGTCCTTTGCTTGGCTGATCTTTTGAGTTTGGTAGGCACTATCTGATGTGTGTGACATCAAATACAACACACAATTGAACAATTGTATCCAATAGCATACAGAGGATTTAAGGTTTAACAAATGGATGTAAAATCTGCATTCTTGAATGGAATTCTTAATTTGAAAGTATACCTTGAACAATCTGAAGGTTTTGTAGATCCTAGCAAAAGAGATATGGTTTTTAAACTGCATAGAGCTTTGTATGGTCCCAAGCAAGCTCCCAAAGCTTGGTATGAAATACTTCATAACTACTTGATAAAGATTGGTTTTCAAAGAATAAATGATAACAGCAGTCTATATATCAAAGAAGGACAAGACACGAAGATTTTCTTGGTAGAAATATTTTTGGATGATACTTTATTTATAGGAAATGATGACTTATGTAAGGCATTTTTAGTAGATATGAGTAAATAATTTGAGATGTCCATGTTTGGAGAGATAAAAAATTTTATTGGATTACAGATCTAGCAAAAGAAAGATGGTATCTATATTACTCAATCCAAATATACCAAGGAGATAATAAAGAAGTTTGGGATGGAAGACTCAAGACCTGTTGGAACACCTATGACTAGTAGACATAATCTTTCCAAAAATGATGATTCAAAATAGGTAGATCAAACCACATACATATCAATGATTGGAAAATTGTAGTATGTAGTACACACCAGGCCTGATATTGCATTAGCAGTTGGTATGGTAGTACGATTCTTAGTAAATCTTAAAGAAAATCATATGATGGAAATCAAGAGAATCATAACATATTTGAAAGGTGCTAAAGAATATGGATTATGGTACCAAAAAGGAGGTAACTTGGATTTAAAAGCATTCACAGATGTTGATTGAGTAGGAAGTGTTGATGATAGAAAAAGCACAAGTGGTGGGGCATTCTTTCTTAGTAAAAGACTAGTATCTTGGACAAGCAAGAAGTAGAATTGTAATTCTTAGTCCATAGCAGAGGCAGAATATGTGGTAGTGGCAGTTAATTGTTCTACTATTGTTTAGTTCAAATAGCTATTGGTAGGTATGAAGATAGAGATCAATGATCCATTGGTTATCTTTTGTGATAACACTAATGCAATTAACATATCAAAGAATCTTGTGATGCATACCAAAACCAAATACATTTCTATAAAATATCATTTTTTTAGAGAATTGGTACAAGATAAAGATGTAATATTGGAATATGTGAATATAAAAGAGAAAATTGCAGATATATTCACTAAGCCATTACCTAAGGATGCATTTTTATATCTAAGAGGTAAGTTAGGAGTCATTCCCTTATATGAAGCTCACTAAATGTAGTTTAGTGATGCATCAACCAAAGCATATTAAAGATTATATAGTTGATGCAGTATTGAAAAAGGCACATTGAAAATGAACCAGTACATAAGGTATATTGATATTCACTAAATATTGTCTTTGGCATGAGATGTCAAAGAGGGAGATTTTTCTATCAAAAGAAGATGTTTAAAGAAAAGCTTTACTGACAGAGGGAGAAACTAAAGGTAGAGGGAGTTCACATTGATAGAGGGAGTTGAGTTCCCATGGATGAGAATTAAAATGAAACTAAGGATTTGTTCCTTACTTTATTCTTGCTCTAAAAATCTCATTGTATTATGACATATTGTGTTTCCATCAATGCTAAAGAGGGAGATTAGTGAAAAAAATTAGTTAATTATGTATTGTCTTTGATGTTACACAAAATGTCATATCATTTTCAATTAGTGTATGCCAAGTTCACTCGGGCAATGAAGATAGTTTCTTGTGTTTGCATAGAATTTCAGAGTTTGCCTAGTTTAGAAGATAGTGTCTACTAAGTTCACTCGGTCATCAAAGGAATGTTTGGAAAAGTTGAGTGTTAACTGAGCTCACTCAATTAATGAATAAAATATTGGATGGAACCAGTCTTAACTGAGTTCACTTGGTTACCAAAGGAAATTTGAGAATATGCAGTGTTAACCAAGTTCACTAGGTTAACATAGGAAAATTATTTTTGAGTTAGTGTCTACCAAGCATGGTCAGCTAATGAAGGATTTTCTTTTGGAGTATTGAGTTTAATTGATTTAGTTGTTTGTTATAGTTGACTAAGAAGTTGAATATAATGTATTCTAAGTTGTATTCAAGCTAACTTGACAATGTGTAAGATATAAATATAAGGTCAAGTTGAGAATTAGAAGAATTAGAAGTGGAAGCAAATAGAAGATTTGATGATGCTTAGAGGAATTGACTTAGAAGGATAAGCATAATATCCTTGTTGAGCTACAAAGATACATTCAATCAGGAAGGATCAAGTATGCAAGCTAGAGTTGAGATCGATAATCAGCAATTCAGGTGGATCAGAAATTAGGTCATCTCATTGTTACTCTTTAACCATTGTAGCAATGATCTAAATCTCTTAACTGAGTTGGCTTAACAGCTATTTACAAATCCTCTAAAAAGGTGGCATTTCTAATTGAATTTTCCAATGAACTCTAACAAGGCCACTCCTAACAAGGTGATTAAATCCTCTAATAGAGTCACACCTATCAGTGTGTTTTATAACCTTTAACAGGGTTGGCTTCTAATAGAGCTTTCACTTTAGAAGAGTGAAATTGAGTAACTAGTTGCAATTGGTGGTTTTCTCCAAATTGGGTTTCCATGTTAAATCTTAGTGTCAATTGTGTTCATGCTATTTCTTTTATATGTATGCAACTAAGTTATGTGAGATCAATCATAGATAATATCTTAGAGATTTTCATGTTAACCATTTACTAAGTTATTTCAATGTTTACCGAGTTACAACATTTGCTAATGTAAACCGAGTGCATGCATGTTTTCCATGTTACACTAGAATATAGTTTATACAGAGTATTGATTTGTATTGACATCTAAGAGATCTAGGACTTTTTGTAGTAACTGCTTCACTCCTCCCCTCTTAGTTACTCCTCTTATATTTCCAACAAAGATTGTATTATGCGAAGTGATGTTGATGTTACAAGTAGTGTGTAAAATCATATGTGAATGATATTGATGTGAACTTTAACGTGTGATTAGAGGTATGTGAAGAGAAGGAAAGGAAATATTAGATATTGAAGATATCAATAGTAAAGAGGTTTTTGTATCTATCTCTTTTGTATCAAGGAACTATATTGTATAATTACATGTTTGGGTAGTGGGCTCATCTTACATACATTTGGTAATTGTATATTCTAACTCCTAACAAGGTTGAAGCAACTACTAACAAGGTCAAGTCTTTTAATAGTGCCTATTCCCCTAACAAGGATCAAGACACTATATGTATTTAATAGACTCCTAACAGGGTTGACATCCTTCACATGATACTTTTGTTTAGTGAATCATTTTGTGGGTTCCATCCCCACCGAGGTTTTCCCCTAGTTAGGGTTTCCCTAGTTAACAAAATATGGCATTATGAGTTCTCTTTGTGTATGGTCAGTATTACTTTTCAACATTTTTAGTTTACTTTCATATGCATGTTATAAAGTAATTAACAATATTTAGTTTTTGGCTAAAATTTGTAAAATACTAGTTCACCCTCCTCTTAGTATTCTCTATTTCTAACACAAGATAGCATATGATGTCAAATAGAGGGAATATTCATTTTGTAGTGATGAGAAACCTCTAGTAATGAGGACATTGAATTCATATTAGAATTGATGCAATGACACATCAAAAGATGACACATCAAAACAATGATGAAGAGCAGTATATTTGAAGATGAAGATGTAATTAGAGATTCAAAATAATGTAGAATAGATCAAAATATATCATAGAAGATTTTGAATTGATTTAGAGTGATTTTGATATCTGTTTGACCAAATTTGACCAAGATTGACTAGAGTTGACTTTTGATGAAAACATTGAAAATTTTGAGAAAATATTGACATGATGAGAGTTTGAGATGAGTGTTGCATTATAAAGATGAACTAAACAAGCATTCGATCATGTCAGTCCCAAAAACTTTTAAAAATGCATTTTTAGCTATTTATGAGTGTCAATTTTTATTTTGAGCTCAAAACAAATTCATAACAGTCAAATTAGTTAGCATGTTGATTTTCACGTTAATTAGAGTACTCTTCAAAATTAGGTCAAACCCTATGTAAGGCCCCAAAATATTATTTTCAAATCATTTGTACTTTTATCTTTGGTGGAGAGGAGCTCTAAGCATCACGATGGTCCCTATTCATTCACACCATTTCAAGAAATCTATACATTACAACTAGCCAATAGACTATTGACCACTAGTGAGTGATCAAAAATTTTCCCTTTCAATTTGAATTTTACACATTTTGATCAATTTTTTCACATTTTCACTTGAATTTAGAGTAGGTTATGTTAGTATCTTATGCCCGAGACTATTTTCTTGCATGATCCAAAAAGAAATGTTATGCAAGACTTTTTTGGAAAGGAAATGTCTCACATCAAAATGGATTATTTCTCATCTCAATGGGACCCATGTATCACATTGAAAACCCTAAAACATTGGTGATAGTCACATCACAACTGGAAAAGTCTTGTGTGAGACTTAACATCTATTTTGCTTATGTTATTTTCTCACATAGAAAAAAAGGCTAGTTTTCTTGGTCATAAGGTCAACTTTTTTTGGTTTTTATGTCTAGGCATCTTCGGAGGTTGTTTTTTAGTGTTTTGGATACCATTTTGATTGATCAAGTATTGATTGTGCTATGTTGTTTGAATGTGTGCAGGTTGATTTCCCAGATATTACTTTCTGATCTCACTACCCATATATCAAAGGCCTAGTTAGACGTTTAGATGATGTTGAGGTAGCGCATCTAGATACTTTGGTGTTGTGATGTGGATCCTAATCAGAGTCTAAGGTTAATTTGGTGAGGTTTCCCCCCAAATAATTTCTACAAAGGTCTAGGGGCAGCACCCCCAAAGCCAAAAGTGACTCCACTATTGTAAAAAGTGTTGGCTATTATTTTTTCTATTGGATGATTTATTCTAGCCTTCATTTTTTAAGTGGTAAAAGATTGTATAAAAAGGCTTAGAGTTAGGGATTTCATGATGTATGATGACATCGTAGCTTCTTGTGATGGTATTGAGTTGTAAGGGATTATAGATTGTAATCACTAGATGATAATAATAATAATAATGGACTTGTTGTTGGTGGACATAGCCTAGGGATTGGGTGAACCACATTAAATCCTTGTGTCTTGTGTTCTCTTCTATGTGATTAATTATTTTTTGATATTGGTTATGTTTTCATTTAATTTTTATTTATGTATGTGATTAATCCTAATATTTGGGATTAGTACATCTCCATGATATCCTCGATATTTGGGTGAATCATGGTCTCCTTACACCATTAGTAGAGTGTTTTTATATAGGATATTACAGATACATTTCTATGGCCCACAGATCTAGTATGATACACAACTAAGACCAAAGATTTTAGCACTAAAAGACATTTTCTAGGATGACATCATATTAAGAGGTGTCATCCCATGGGATGAATTGATTCACTAACATGGATAGAGGCACTGACTTGCAGTGGTACTAGTAGAATTTATCAAATGCTACTCAATGCCAGACAAAGAGTAGCATGAGATAGAGTATGGAAGGTAGGGTGCTACAATGGATGTTAGAACATACAACACACTTTGGATGGGGCTTATGTATGCTAACAATATTAGAAATAGGAAATATCAAGAGGGGAGGTGAATTAATATTTCATAAACTTCTACCCAATTATGGATATCATTAACAAACTTATAACTTTCATATGAAAGTAAATTGATTATGTTGAATAGTAAGCACAACCATAAAGTAAAGTAACACATAAAACCATATTTTCTTAACTAGGGAATTTTTTTTAACTATGGAAACCCAAGCCAAGGGAAAACCCCAGTGGGGATGGTACCCATAAAATGATCCATGAATTAAAAGTATCTTGTAAAAGATATTGAACCTATTAGGAGTCTATTACATCTGTATAGTGTCTCGATCCTTATTAGAGGACTAGGTATTATTAGAAGCCTCAACACTATTAATAGTTGTTATTACAATTATACAAAGAATACAAGATGAACCCACTACACAAACATGCAATATACAATAATATTCTTCAATATAAGAGATAGATACAAAAACCTCTTCACTATTACTAATATCTTTAATATCCAATTTTTCCTTTCATTTTTCTTCACAAAAATTCACATTTCTTTGATCTAAAATTAGAATTTTCATCTCAAATCAATCTCATACTTATCACAAAAACCACACTTAACTTTCCATTTTTCTTTTATACCTTATTTCTTTGTTATGTCAACCTTCATTACTTCACACACTTGCCAAATCATAAAATTAACTCTTTCTCACTTAGGTTTAACATCTAGGATTTCATCCCTAATTAATAAAAGTAATTATTTTGATAAACAAAATAATTCCTTAATACAAAATATTTGATTTCATATCTTTTACCATGTTATGTCTTTTCAACACTGTCACTATAGAACTTTAATAAATTTTCCTAGACTAACCATATAGTCCTATTCTCATACATATGCCATCCTAACATATTATACTACCTCCATGTAAGTGCACACATGCTAATCTTCTTCCAATGAATCTCACCAATCAAATTTTTACCTCTATTGACAGGTAAACTAAGTAACACTTAGACAATTTTGTAAGTTTATCTGCCAAAACTATATCCTCGCATCTTGCTCACTTCATGTTGAATATGTGTTTCCATAAATGGCATCATGACACTATCTAACTTAGCAAATTTTTCAATGGCATTCCCCTTTGACATTGATGGCAACATGTGGGATGACTAGCTAAGTCCCAAAACCAAAACTTCAGAAACTTGTAACATCAGTTACATGGTCATTACAAAATTTTCAAAATTTGTGGATTATCATTATTTATGCCATCTTTTTCTTATATCTCCTCATTACAATATTAATCCCCCTTTGATTATAACCCTTTTCTCTTTTACATTAATCCTCCTTACATATATATACAAATAAACAATTTTATTTATATCTTTTCTCCTTTGACATCAATGACAAAGGTGTCAAAAACTATATATAAGTCAAAAGTATTGATTCTTTTACCTTCATGAAGGCTGACTAGATACCCATGAGGTACAATCAATAAAGATTTTCTTAAAAATGGAAAAATCCATATACCATTTTTCCCTTACTACATGTGATATGTTGAGTACTACACATAATGCATATGAAGAAATCTATACTACCACTGAGTCGGTGTAGGAAAAAATTTCATAAGATGTCTTGGCTGATAGGCATACCTCTAACTATCTTTGTACAAGATTATTTTTTTAGAGTAAGACACTCCATTAAAAGTGAAAATATTTTCATTCTCATGTCCTTTTCTATCTCTAATAGCCCAATTTCATTAGGTACCTTGTTGATTCTACTTTCCATGTCCATAATTAGTACAATAGGATTTTGCAATTCATTTACAAGAGTCTTTAAATATTCTATTTCTACATTTAGTTCATTTGAAATATCCTTGATAAATATGTGTGAAAGGGAACATTTATCATACACTTATTTTCCTTATACTAAAACCTTCCTCAATTCCTTGATCTTCTCATCAAGATTTTTTGATCTCCCCTGATGTTCTCACAAACTTTTGTGAATATTTATATATCATGCAGAGTTTGTGCCTTTTTTGTTACCACTTCTGATAAATGTGTAAATTCAATGGAAAAAGCTTTAATCACTTCTTTTTCTCTATCCTACGTTTATGATTCAATCACTTTTTTTGATATGATGTTCTATAATTTCTCTGTCACTTCCATCAATGAGATTTGAAGACTTTTTACCTTTTTTTTTTCTCAATGATGATATCAATTCAACTTTATCATCATCATCTAACTTATTTCTTGACAAAGTCACTAATGTAGATTCAAGCGGTGACCTAGAAGAACTAGCTTCACTTGTCTTTGCTTGCCTGCTAGCTTTTCATTCCTCTTCTTTCTTTTTCTTTTCTTCTTCTTCCTTCTTTATCTTCTTTTCTTCCTCCTCTCTTCTTTTTTTTTACCTTTATTCTTTCTTCATTTTTCTTTTCTTTTGCTTTAGTTTCTTTCTTTTTCTCTTTTGCCACTTTCTCTTCATCAAAGCTTTCACAACTTATCAAATTGTCAATATTTTCTCTATAATCCTTAAAAGGATCCTCTATGGTATCAATAGTGTCATTTGTGTTATCTATTTGTATGGTGTCCACACCTATAGTTACCTATGGAGCTTTTGATAGTGATGTTTTTGTAATTTTTTTTCTGGATTTGATTGTGTGAACAATTTTTTACATCAACATTTTGGATCACACTCTATGATCCATCATCAAGATGCATGTAAAAGAAGAGAAGGAGAAAGGAGATAGATAGCAGACTAGACTTCCAATAAAAAGGGGTTTGGGGAGAGGAGGAAGACTGAACATGAAACGAGGACAACAATCAATAAAAGGAAGACCCCTAAATCATAAAATAAAGTCAAAACATAAACGAACAAGAATTAATATAAGAAAGGCACATAGAGAAGACAAAAGCCAACAACCAAAGACCCTGATTAAAATTAAAATAAAATTGAAAATTAAAAATCAAAAGATTAATTAATGAATAAGTTAATTGATTAATTAATAAATTTATAAATGAAAAAGATATGTGGCTAAGTATTTAAATAGTTATTAAGTTAAATAATTGATTAATTAATGTTAATTAATTAATTAAGAAATTTTTTTAAAAAGACTAAAGAAGGAATATATCTCCTTTCTCCTTCTCTTCTTTTGCGTGGATCCTAATGATGGATCACAAAGTGTGATCCAAAATGTTGATGTAAAAGATTGTTCACAAAATCAAATTCATAAAACAAATTACAAGACTAATGAATTGTGGAAATTTGATAGCTCTAATGGTGTTGCTACTATACGTTTAAGACGCTTCATCATCTATACTATTGCTAGCTCAATTTCCTTATTTACTCTCTCGCAGTTTCCTTCCATGGTTAATATTTCTCTTGTCTTGTACCTTAGATAAGGTTCAAGAATTTTCAATAGATTCTCCAAGTGCTCTTCATTGTCAACCAGGCATAACTTTAGGATCATGTTCGCTCCAATCTTCTTGTCTTCTTTATGTACATTTTTCTTTCTATTAATCAGTATTTCATACATATTTTTAGGAATATATCCTTGTATGTCACCAAACTTCTATTTAGCCAATATCATATTTCTTATTACTATATTTTCTAACTATCACTTGTCAAAATTACTATATAATTCATAAAAATTGTTTAACTAAATGAAGTTATCATCATTAATGATTGAGTTTTTCAATCTTTCTACTTTAGGCCTCCATGTCTTCCTTCCTTTGATCACACTTTTTGGTTGATTAGTCTTTTTTAGTTCTTTTTCAGTGTATTTAGGGACATCAATTGGTTCTCTTGTTAGGATTAAACCACAGATAGAAAATAACAATTACATGCAAATATAAGCAATAACATAAAATAATAGATCACATGAAAAAGAACACAAGGCACCAAGATTTAATGTGGTTCACCCAATCCCCTGGGCTACGTCCACCAAATAGCAAGTCCAATATTATTACAATCCAGCGATTACAACCTGATTACAATCTGTAATCCCTTATAATCAATACTGCCACAAGAACCTATTTTGCATAACCACTATGAAACAACCCTAACACTAAGCCCTTTTATACAAGTATTAAACTGCTTTAGGGTTACTACATGTTGGCCATAAACTAGCCATTACTTTAGTGGAAAATCTACGAATTAAAAATCTGCAAATAGTACCCAAAAAAATTTCAAGGCAATGCCTTGAGCCCTAAAGAATTTATGATGTATAGTACTTCCCTAATCAGTTACCAAAAACTAACAATCTCTCACTTGGGGACTAATCAAGCTCCACTAAACAACAATCTCCCACTTGGAGACTAATCCTATAGTGATGTCACTACTCCATGAGGCTCCCACTACATCAAACCACCCTAGACTATGTTGTTATATTATTCATGTTTAGTATACAAGACCAACCAAAGATAAAGAGGAGTTTAGCTTCTCCCTTCTTACCACCTTTGTCAACATATCTACTATATTATCATTTGTATGTATCTTCTCCAACTTTAACTATCCATCCTCCAAAACTCACTGAATGAAATGGTACCACAATTGTATGTGTTTGGTCTTTGAATGCAGAGTTGAATTCTTTGCAAGATGAATGGCACTCTGACTATCTATGATCAAATAATTATCCTTCTGAGGATGTCCAAATTCTTCCAAGAAGAATTGAAGCCATATCATCTCCTTGGCTGCCTCTATATCAGCTACATACTTTGCCTTTGTAGTGGATAAAGCATTAACCTTTTGTAACCTAGAAATCCAGCTCATGGCTGCCCCACCAACAATAAAGACATAACCTATAGTACTCTTCCTAGTATCAATATCCTCTACCAAATCTAAGTCAACATAGTCCTAAAAATTAGTAGTAGAGCCACCAAAGTGTAAACACTTATTGTATATTCCTCAAAAATATCTAAGAATCCATTTGACTACATTCCAATGCTCAATACCTAGATGACTCCTAAACCTGCTAACGACTCCCACTGCATGTGCAATATCTGGCCTAGTACATACCATAGCATACATCAAGCTTCCTACAGCTAAAGCATAGGGTACCTTAGACATCTTATCTTCTTCTTCTTGTGTCTTAGGACACATCTCCTTAGTCAACTTCAAATGACTAGGTAAAGGTGTATGAACATCTTTAGCATTGTCCATAGAGAAATGTTGCAACACCTTCTCAACATAATTAGCCTGAGATAGCATGAATATTCTATTATTCCTATCTCTATGAATCTTCATACCAAGGATTTTTTTTTCTGCCCCCAAATCCTTCATAGCTAATGCATGTGCTAATTGGCATTTGAGCCCCTTAATGTGATCCATGTTAGACCCAACTACAAGCATATCATCAACATATAAACGTAAAATAATGTATATTTCATCATCCAACCTCTCAAAGTAGACACAATGATATGAATGACACCTACTATAACCATGCTCATGCACAAAAATATCAAATTTTAGATACCATTTCCGAGGTGCTTGCTTCAAGCCATATAAACTTTTCTTCAATTTGCACACTAAGTTATCCTTACCTTTGACTGCAAGTCCCTGTGGCCAAGCCATATATATCTCTTCATCTAAACCACCATGAAGGAAGGTTGTTTTAACATCAAGCTACTCTAAATGCAAACCTTCAGTAGCCATAAGACTTAAAACACACATATAGAAGTCATCTTAACAATAGGAGAAAATATCTCATCAAAATCAATGCCCTTTTTCTATGCAAATCCTTTCATAACTAACCTGGCTTCAAATCTTTTCTTACTTCCTTCCTCTTCTTTTAACCTGTAAACCCAATTATTCTATAAAGCCTTTTTACTTGAAGGAAACTTGCATAAATCCCATGTCTTATTCTTCAGCAAAGAGTCCATTTCATCTTTCATTGCAGACTCCCATTGAATCTAAGTATCCACCTATACAACTTCATCATAACATTCAGGTTCACCAGCATCAGTAAGTAAAATTGAATACAAAGAGGGAGAAAATCTTTTTGGAGGTCTAATTTTCCTTGTTAACTATCTAATATTCACCGGTGTGTGCAATATTTTTTATTACAGTTGTTGCACATCATGAGGAATGGCTAGAACATCAACTTTTGGAGTATCATCTAGCACTACATAATCATCTTCTTTCTTCTCATGTTGCTGCAACGGATCTTTATACAACACTTTCTCATTGAATATGACATCTTTGCTTCTTAAAATTTTTTGATTTTCAAAATCCCAAAGCCTATAACCAAATTTGTTAATGCCATATCCAAAAATTACACATTTCTTTGACTTAGCTTCTAGCTTGGTTCTATTTTCAAAATCTATGTGAGAAAATGCTTCATAGCCAAAGGTTTTGAGAAAAGAATAACTCGCCTCCTTACTAGTCCATGCTTCCTCTGGAATACCATAGCCAAAAGGAGTAGAGGGACCTCTATTAATCAAATATATAGTAGTATTGATAGCCTCCACCCACATGTGTAAGGGCAACCCAGCATGCAACCTCATGCTCTTTGCACACTCCATTATAGTCATCTTCATAGGTTCAGCCACTCCATTTTCCTGTGGAGTCCTTGGAATAGTTTTCTATCTATGAATACCATTAGTGGGGGAATAATCTTCAAATTCATAATTGTAATATTCACCACCATTATCAGATCTAAGACATTTTAATTTCTTACCAGTCTCATTTTCAACCAAGCATTTCCATTTCTTAAAAGTTTGAAATATATCAGTTTTTTGTCTAAGGAAATAAACCCATACTTTTCTAGTTGTATCATCAATAAATGTAACATAATAATGATAGCATCCAAGGGAATATACCTAAGCCGATCCCCATGCATCAGTATGCACAAGCTCTAATTTCTCCTTTTTGTTTTCCTTCCTAGTCTTTACAAAAATCACTTTCTTTTGTTCTCCATACACACAACTTTCATAGAAATCCATATTAACACATTTAAAACCTGGTAAAACTTTCTTTGAATGAAGTACTTTCATATCTTTCTCACTCATGTGCCCAAGTCTATTGTGCCACAGTGTTGTATCAGAATCTATAGCAACTATTTGTTCTTCCTACTTAACTATAGCAATTGTTCTTGAACATTCATTTTTCTCTAAAATAATTAAAGTAGAAGGAACAATATGACATGTACAAAGATATAAGGTGCCTACTTTCACACCTTTTGCTACTACAAGGGAACCTTTTGAAACCTTCTAATTTTTATCATTAAAAGCAACTACACAACCCTCATCACTGAGTTTCCCTGTCAAGATTAAATTCCTACTCAGCCTTAGAACATGTCTTACCTCATGTAGTAGCCAATGATTCCCATTTTCCAACTTAATCTTAAATTTTCCCTTTCCAAAAATCTGATAGGGTTCATTATCTCCCAAACAAACAAGTCCAAAATCCCCTTGGACATAATCAATAAAATAACCTCTATGAGGTGTAGCATGAAATGAAGCACCAGAATCTAAAACCCATGAATCATCAACACTTTCTAAAGATAGAAGCAAAGCATCCTCTTCAAATTTGTTACTTACCACATTTGCTTCCTTGTCTCCATTTGATTTATCTCTTTCATTTTTCTTTTGATTCCAACAATCTTTCTTTTTATGACCTAGTTTCCCACAGTACTAGTAATCATTGGGTCCTCTTGATTTAGATCTCCTCCCCTTTGACTTTCCTCTTGATTCCCCATGATTTCTAGAGTTACTTCCTCTCTCAATCGTTCTACCCTTACTTTGTGCATTTAAAGCACTTCCTAATGTAGATCCACCTGAGGTTTTCCTACAAGTTTCCTCACTCAAAATAACACCAATCACATCTTCACATTTTAGGGTACTAGATCTAAGAATAGAATTACACATAGCCATTACCAAGCCATTCTAGCTTTCAGGCAAAGAACACAAAATCAAGAGAGGCCTAATTTCTTCATCAAAATTGATACCCATAGAAGATAACTAACTAGTAATAGTATTAAACTCATTTAAATGATCTACAACATATCCACCTTCTTCCATTTTCATATTAAATAAATGCTTCATGAGAAATACCTTATTTGAAGCAAAGGGCTTTTCATACAATTTCACTAGGGTTTGCACCAATTATTCTGTCATCTTCACTTTTGTAATATTAAATGCCATCGATGGTGCCAGGCATAATTGAATGCTTGCAAGTGCCTTTCTATCTAAAAGATCACATTCGTCATTTGACATAGATCCCTAATTCTTGGCTTTTCCTCCTAATAGCTTTCATAAATCTTTCTGATAAAGATAGTTTTTCATTTGCATCTTCCATAACTTGAAGTTCTACCCATTAAACCTATCAACCCTTAGCTTACCCTTGTTTTCCATTGCTCCCACTCAACCGTGAGACTTTCTTGTAGAGGACAATAGAAAAATAACCTCATTGTGATACCAATTATTAGGATTAAACCACAGATAGAAAATAACAATTACTTGCAAATATAACCAATAATAGAAAATAATAGATCAAACAAAAAAGAACACAAGGCACCAAGATTTAACATGGTTCACCCAATCCCCTGGGCTACGTCCACCAAATAGCAAGTCTGATATTATTACAATCTAGTGATTACAACCTGATTACAATCCGTAATCCCTTATAGCTCAATACCACTTCAAGAACCTATTTCACATCACCAATATGAAACAACCCTAACCCTAAGCCCTTTTATACAAGTATTAAACCACTTTAGGGTTACTACATGTTGGACATAAATTAGCCATTACTTTAGTGGTGAATCTACAAATAGTACCCCAAAAAAAATTTGAGATGATGCCCCAAGACCCAAAGAAATTATGAAGTATGTACAATACTTTCCTGATTAGTCACCACAAACTAACACCTCTCATCTCCTTCTTCTCTTCATATGTCATCAAAACCTTATGCATTTTTCCTAGACTAGTTACCATATGTTTTACTCTCTTCTATTTTGGGGCTTCTATTGCTTCTTGTTTTACTTCTACTAATCTAGTAGACTTCCCCTTAACTTACACAACTCTTACCTCTTCTTCTTATTCACTTTTTTGTACTAATGGAATGACTGGTGTAGCCTATAGTTATACTTGTAAAACTATTACATAGGGTATAGTTGATTCTTTGGCATGTGAATCTACTACAGTTATGCCTTTTATCAAAGGATGTGCTTGCAAGGGTCCTATTTCTTCTAGTGGAGTAACAAACATTATACCTTCTTTTCCACTCTTTCATATACCTTCCATTTTTTTCTTTACTTCTAAAGATTCCTCAAGTATCATATATGCCTCCTCCATGATCTTTTTCATGGTTTCCTCTACCTTCTTCTAAGCAGACTTCTCAAGCTTTTCTTCATAAATTAGTTGCATTAAATCATCAAAGGTACCAAGTCTATCAAACTCCTCATCTCTATTAGACTTAAGTATAATTCCACGTATCATTCAATTTTAGTTTTTGCAAATTCAAAACCAAGAGGTTCAACATACATGATTCTAGGTTCAACTACTTCTATGTAAGTGAAATCAATGTCAACCATAAATAAATAAATTATTCTTGTATTTGTTGACTATAGATGGTGGGATTATGTGTCTCCACTTCATCTCATTTTTGAATGTCTTCATTATCAAGTCTATGCTACTTTCAATCTTCTCAATAAGGTACATTTTGTTCAAATATGTTATCTTTTCCATAGTACTCTTACCATTATTTATCAAATTGAATATAGACATGAATGGAAATCTCTTTATCAGGTGGAAAAATATGTATATAATTTATGATTGGAACCTAAAGTAAGTGTCTCTTACTTTATTTATCCTCTCCAAGTTCTCAACTAAGTGCACTTTTAGTATTTCACTTAGATTCACTTTGGCTTTCTCAACACACATCATATAGGTTTCCTGGATGAAACACACTGCCATATCATCTTCTCTAGAACTTGAACATATTGTTGATGTCATGATTCTACTGACAAGCCTTACATCACATTGTTTGATTTTTCTTATCATAATTCCTCTTCCATTAGACTCATACTTGGTATTTTCTAACATAATTTTATTTACATTCTTCTCATTTATAGGTATAGAACCTTCATTGCTTAGACTAGTGACTTCATAAATGAGGTTATCCAAAATCTCTATCACATTGCCACCTAACAAAAATTTCCCATCATGAATTCTACTCAATATGAACTTTGTCCATTCTTCATTATCAAACTCATGGGAAAATAAGTACTTGACTAGGTCATTTTTTCCTAAGCATTCATATCCATGTTTGAAACTCATGTCTTGATTGTATATGAATTCAAACTCTTTATTTATGTTTCCTTCTCCTACTAATTCGTACTTGCTCCTAGTATAGCTTTTAATATCTTCTAAATACAAAGTTCCATTTGGAATTATCAAAAATGCAAGTAAAGGATCATCTTCCAAGGGTTTTATAGGGTTTATCTTCATCTTAGGTTTAGATTCATCATCAACATTGTGAATTAGATATTTATCCATCTCTAAACTAAATATTGAACTCAATTTCATAACTTTAACCTTTGAAAAGTTGTAAAATACCTCAATTTCAATGAAACAGGGTTTATCGATGAATCCACTTCAAATTTGCCTTGATATCCTTTGACTCGCTCTTAATTTTCTTTTTAATTGTTCACACATTCAAATGGTACTCTTTAATCTAATTTATATCCTTAAATCCTTTTCTTTACCTACTTCATTAATTGCACAAGTACACAATCAATAGAAAGTTGTTCTTATTTCACATGTAACCTTATTTTACTTTGCACACTCACATATCAACTTAGAATCATATGCACACTTAACATCGGCTTCCATTCAACTTTTTCTATCTCATGCTAACTTTGCAAGTCACAATTCTCATCCTAAATTTTTATATACTAAGTTGATGCTAATTCAATCATATTTATTAATGAAATGATAAACTTAATCAAATTCTGATTGGTTGGAAACTATAATTGAATTAAATTGGTTCTTAAATGCATCACTTGACTAACTTTCCAACATAATAAATGAACTTTCTAGTTGCTTATCTTCAAAAAATATTCATCAAGTTTCCTACAAGATCTTTCATATTCTCTCTTTGATTGTTGTTATTATTCTCATTCCTTCTATTGGTGTTCACATTCCTTCAAGGATTTGGATTTCTCATGTTATTCCTCATCTTGTTAGGTATCCTCATATTGTTCATCCTACAATATGTAGTTTTGTGTCCTGTGTTGTTACAAATTTTACAAACTATAATATTATTTCCATATCTAGGTCCTATCCGACAAATATTTTCTCTATAATATCTAGCAATATGTCTAAAGTTGTTGCAGTTATAATACATAATGTCATTCTTTATAGAATTGGTTCATTCAATAGGTCTTTTTGTTACAGGGTTAGTACCTCTAAACATTCTATTATTATCATTATTAAATCTAGGTTTCCAACATTCAATAGCTCTATTACCAAAACCATGACAATTATAACAATAACCAGAAAGTGGTTTAAATGACTTACCTGTAAAGTTCCTTTTCATGTGACCAAATTCATTGCATGCATAAAATCTACCTCTAAATTCATTCCTCACTTATTTAGGTGATTCAACCTACTTAGGCTACTTTGGTACATCTTTAGATTGATTAGACTCAACCTTGCTATGATTTTCTTCTTTGTTCTCAGGCTATTAGATCATAAGATTTGGTTCTTTACTTTGTTCAGACTTCTTAGATGACTTTTCTCCAAGGTATCCAAGACCTTTCTCATCATAAGAAGGTCTTTATATAAAGATTTGTCCATCAAGCTTTTCATTGCTAGAAAATAACTTCTCAAGATGTAGCTATTGCAAATATAAGAGGAGTAATTGAGAGGGGAGGGGTGAATCCGTTACTACTAAAATAAATCTTAGATCCCTTAAATGTCAGTATAAAAAATACAAATTGAAAAATTGAATATTGTTGAAGCTCGGTAAACACACACAAAAAGTTGTAACACAGTAATAACTAAATTGGCTTGGTAAATGCTTAATATATAAACCTTTAGATGTTGTCTATGATTAGCATTACTATAACTAAGTTGCAAACACATAATAAAAAATAGTATGAACACATATGACACCAAGATTTAATAAGGAAACCCAATTTTGGAAAAACCACCAATTGCAACTACTTACTATTTTTCACTCTTCTGAAGTGAGCCCTGTTAGGAGCCAACCATGTTAAAGGTTACAAAATACACTGTTAGGTGTGACCTTGTTATAGTATTTAACCACCCTATTAGGAGTGGCCTTGTTAGAGGTCTTGAGACAATTCAATAGAACTGCCACCTTGTTAAAGGATTTGCAAATGGTTGTTAAGCCAACTCTATTAAGAGATTTAGATCATTGCTACAATAGTTAGAGAGTAACAATGAGATGACCTAATTTAAATGCAACTAATTTTTTGATTATAGATCTATGTAATGGCTTGCACTTGATCCTTTCTGATCGAATATATCTTGCTACTCCATAAGGATATTCTACTTATCCTTCAAATTCACTATCTTTTCTCATCACTAGCTCTTCAATTATATCATCATGAATTGCACTTTTTGAAATCACAACTTGACCTTATACATATATCTTTCACTTTTTCAAGTTGGCTCAAATACAACTTAGAATAATCAATATTCATCACCTTAGCCAGCTAGAATCAATAGATTAAAAAATTAAGCTTAATACAACAAAAATAAGAAAATCCTTCGTTGGCCAACCTAGCTCAGTAGAAACTGACTTAGAAATGATTTCCTTTGTTAACCAACAAATGCACGGTTAACACTACAGACTTGCAAAAATCCTTTGGCAACTGAGTGATCTTGGTTAGCACTGGTTCCATCTAACTTTCCCTCATTAACCAAGTGAGCTCGGTTAGCATTCACTTTCTATAACTTTTCCTTTGACGCCTAAGTTAACTTAGTAGACACTACCTTCTACACTAGGAAAACATAGGAATGCTTGGTAGACACTAAGAACTATTTTCACTACCTGAGTAAGCTCAACATATACTGACTGATAATGATATGATATTTGTGCAACATCAAAGACAACACACAATTAATCAATTGTATCCAACAATCTCCCTCTTTGACATTGATGGCAACACAACATGTCATAACATAACGAAATTTTGGATATAGACTTGAGAACTCCCTCTATCAATATGAACTTGTCCTTTCACTACATTCTGTCTACAATAGCTACTATCAAGTTCATTCAGAACATTCTCCCTCTTTCAAAAAAAATCTTTGGAAAACTTCCCCCTCTCTAGTTCCTTACTTTATTCTAGTTCCAAAAATTTCTTAGAGATATGACAGTAAACTTCTCCCTCTTTGACAATATATGCCAAAGATAATAATTCTATTAATATCAATGTACCTTAAGTACTAATTCATCTACAATGTGCCCTTGCTAATTTTGCACCAACTGATTGATCTTCAATAGGTTCTAGTTGAAGTATTCACTAAACTTCATTTAGTAAATTTCAGATAGGGGAATGACCCCATCTTACCTCTTAGATATAGAAATGCATCCTTAGGTAATGGCTAGGTAAATATGTATGAAATCTATTCCTTAATCCTTAGGTAATGGCTAGATAAATATGTATGAAATCTATTCCTTTGTATTTACATATTCCAATATGACTTCTTTATCTTGCAATAACTCTCTTAAGAAGTGATAATTTATAGAAATATGCTTTTTTTTGGAATGCATTACTGGATTCTTTGATATAATATTGATTGCACTAATGTTATCACAATATATGACAATTGGATCTTTGATCTCTAACTTCATTCCTTCCAATAGTTGTTTGAACCAAACAATGTTAGAACAATTTAATACCACTGCTACATATTCTACCTCCACTATGGATTGAGATGTATAATTTTGCTTCTTGCTTGTCCAAGATACTAGTCTTTTACCAATAAAGAAGGCTCCACCACTAGTGCTTTTTCTATCATCAAGACTTCCTGCCCAATTAGCATCAATAAACACTTTTAAGTCCAAATTGCCTCCAAGTTTATACCATAAACCATAATCTTTAGTACCTTTTAGATATCTCATGATTCTCTTGATTGCCATTATGTGATTTTCCTTGGGATTTGTTGAGAATCTTGCCACTATTCCAACTACTAGAGCAATATCAGGCCTTTTGTATACTACATACTACAATTTTCCAATCATTGATTTGTATATGGTCTTATCTACTTCTTTTGAATCATCAATTTTGGAGAGCTTATGTTCAATAGACATAGGGGTTCCAACTAGTCTTGAATCTTCCATTCCAGATTTCTTCAATATTTCCTTGATATACTTAGATTGAGTGATGTAGATAACATTTTTTTTCTGTTGTATCTTCAATTCAACAAAGAATTTTATCTCACCAAACATGGACATCTCAAATTCTTTACTCACTCCTTTCAATATATAATGTTTTCTGCCAAATAATTTCAAGTAACTTACATTAGGTTTGTAGCCATACCATAGCTGGTAAGGTGTTTTGTTTGAATCTTTCTTCAACTGTACTCTAATCAAGGTCTATACTGCAATGTTGATAGCTTCCATCTAGTATTTGAGAGAAACATTATTTTCAATCATTAGGGTTCTTGCACAATCCATGATAGATCTATTTCTTCTTTCATCTATCTCATTTTGTTGTGGTGTACCAAGGGTTGATACTTATCTTTTGATTCCTCTTTCAATGTAGAAATTACTGAATACATGGGAGATGAATTCACCACCTCTGTCTAATCTTGGGCATTTCAACTTCTTTCCAGTTTCCTTTTCTAATCTTGCCAAATACCACTTAAATTTTTGAAAGGCTTCTAATTTATCTTTTAGATACATTATTGTCATCATTCTAGAATAGTCATGAACAAAAAGAATGAAAAAATTTTCTCCACTATAGCTTTCTATTCTAATGGGTCCACATAAGTCTGTATGAGTAATTTCCAAGACTTCTTCTGACTAATAGTCTTTTCTTTTGAAGCTAGTTTTTCCCATCTTACCAATTTGGAAATTCTTGCATAAACCCATGTCAGGCATTTTCAAACTAGGAATACCTCTTACTCTTCTATGTTTACTTATCTTAACCAAATTATCAAAGTTCACATGATATAGCCTTTTGTGCCATAACTAGCTTTCCTCTACTTGATTAATAAAACATGAACAATCATTGAGATCAAGATAAAATAGATTATCTTTTCTTTACTTGCCATATCCAACCAGAGTTCTTTTTCCATCTAGAAGTTTGGCCTATCCATTCATGAATTTTACCTTAAATTCAATGTTGTTCAACTATGCCACACTTAGTAGATTATGCTTTAGTCCTTCAACCCAATACGAATTGTCACATACAAGTTCTTTAGTCAACAAGATACATCCTTTTCCTTTTATCCTATAAGGTTCATTGTTTCCAAATCTCACACTACTTCCATCATAATATTCCATGTGCTCAAATTTTGTTTTGTCTCTAGTCATATGTTGTGAGCAACCACTGTTAATAATCCATATATCATTTTTTCTAACATGAGAGATAAGTGCCATCTTATCTCCTTAATCATCAAATTCATCTTTCACAATAATATATACCATTTCATCTTCACTATTATCAAAATCTTTAGCTATAAAACAAGATTTCTTACCTTTGTCCTTGTAGTTCTTAGAGTCCTTCTTACCTTTATGCTTATTTCTTTTCTTCTCATCCTTGATTTCCTTGTTTGGAAACCTAGTAGCTATGTGACCAACTTCTTCACAAGAAAAGTATATTAGAGGAAATTTAACTTTGTACTTTCTTCTACCTTTGGAATACTTTCTTGCAAGTAGGGCTTCAACAACTTCAAAATCATGGTCTAAGCTTTCTTCTAATGTTCCATCTTCTTCACTTCCTAATTTATTGGACTTTGACTTTTTACCTTTTTCTTTGAGTGTGAGTTGAGCTTTAAATGTAGATTCAATATTCTTTGAAGCAGGAACATAGTTATCATAGTTATGTAGTTCAAAAGTTGTCAATCTTCCAACTAGAGCATCCAAGCCTAATTTTTTATTTGGATCATATCTCTTTTCTTAAATATTAGACACTCTAATTGCATAAATAGGAAGAAGAGTTTGAAGCACTTATAATAGTTTCCTCCTTAATGTCTCCTCCAGATGCTTTGATTGCACTTACACTGGCCTTGATCTTTTCCACATATTTTGCAATGTTTTTATCTTCTCTCATTCTCATTTGATCAAATTTTCCTCTAAGGTTTTCTACATTGGCTCTTCTTACATTTTCATCTCCTTGATAGAGATCATTTAGTTTGTTCCACATTTCATAAGCAGTTTTGCAATCTTTTACCTCATCAAATTTAGCATAATTGAGAGTAGATGCAATATCTATCATGATATTATGATTCTTCTTTGTAGAAATATCTTTAATTGATAAAGTTCCAGTGGGAGTCTTGTATTCAATATCCAAATACTTGTAGCCTGAATCACTGATGGTAGCCAAATGTAACCTCATAAGTCCTTACCATGCTGCAAAATTGTCTCTATTCAGCTTGGAAATCTCTCTTTGTAAGACATCTTGATCTTTAGTTTAGGTCCTTGAAACCTTCTCTACAATCATCAAAAGCTCTGATACCAATTGTTGGAAATATAAGAGGAGTAACTGAGAGGGGAGGGGTGAATCAGTTACTACTAAAATAAATCCCAAATCTCTTAGATGTCAATACAAAAAATGAAAATTGAAAAATTGAATATTGTTTAAGTTTAGTAAACACACAGAATGTTGTAACTCAGTAATAATTGAATTGGCTCAGTAAATACTTAATATATAAACCTTTATATGTTGTCTATGATTAACATTACTTTAAGTAAATTACAAACACATAACAAAAAAATAGCATGAACACATATGACACCAAGATTTAACATGGAAAGCCAATTTGGGAAAACCACCAATTACAACTAGTTACTATTTTTCACTCTTTTGAAGTGAGCCCTATTAGGAGCCAACCCTGTTAAAGTTTACAAAACACACTGTTAAGTGTGACCCTATTAAAAGATTTAATCACCTTATTAGGAGTGGCCTTGTTAGAGGTCTTGAGACAATTTAATAGAATTGCCACCTTGTTAGAGGATTTGCAAATGGTTGTTAAGACAACTCTATTAAGAGATTTAGATCACTGCTACAATGGTTAGAGAGTAACAATGAGATGACCTAATTTAAATGCAACTAATTTTCTAATTATAGATCTCTATTCTAGCTTTCACTTGATCCTTCTTGATCAAATATATCTTTGTTGCTCCACAAGGATATTCTACTTATCCTTCAAATTTGCTACCTTTTCTCATTACTAGCTCTTCAATTATATCATCATGAATTACACTTTTTGAAATCACAACTTGACCTTATACTTATATCTTTCACTTTGTCAAGTCAGCTCAAATACAACTTAGAATAATCAATATTCATCACCTTAGTCGGCAGGAATCAACAAATAAAACAATTAAGCTTAATACAAAAAAAAAAAAAAAAAAATTCTTCATTGGCCGACCTAGCTTGGTAGAAACTAACTCAAAAATGATTTCCTTTGTTAACCAACAAAAGCTCGGTCAACATTGCAGACTTGCAAAAATCCTTTAACAACTGAGTGAGCTCAATTAGCATTGGTTCCATCCAAATTGTTGGTTCTCAAAATTGAAGGCTCGATTTTGAGCACCATAGAAGAAATTGAGCCCTATAAATGCTTTCAAGAACACATGTACCCAACTGTACCTTTGAGCCCTAAGAGGTGTTCAATGCTTCTAGCACATTTCATTCAACCTGTCTAAGTGTTCCATGAAGTTACATTGTCATTTCAAGCTAGTTTGTGAAGTCCTGCTTTGAGCTAGTATGAAATTTACATTTTTGCTCTAGTGTCAAACAATGACAGGAACCTGTGTTTGTTAGTAAATATCTCGCACCCAGAAATGTTTTATGATTTTCCACTTTGGGAGTGTCTAGTGTCTATAGTTAAGAACCTATGTTTTATATTTTGAGTCATTTTGAGTCGATTTGACTAGGTTTTGAATCCCTCAAAGTTGGTAGTTTATTGTTTTCATGCATTTGCAAATTGTGCATAATTCTGGAAGAACTTGTTTGACATGTTATAACTTTTGACCAATTGACCAACATGTGAAATCTCCTTTTCTATTGCATTATAGACATTAGAGACTTGTTATGTTTCAAGTTTCAAGTTATGATGAATCTGTTTGATCAGTTTTCAAATGTGATTCCAAATGGGATTTCTATCTTTTACTGGTGTCATCATGTGCAGATTTGTTGGAACCCTATTCATGATGTTATATCTCAAAATCTATGATATATTAGATCAAATGTATTGTATTATTGTGTTTTCCTCTAAAAATACTTTTAAGTGTGCCAATTTTCACATCTTTACAAGTCCATTTGCACACTTTACTAGGTCAATTCCATTTTCAAAAATCATTTTCCTGCCATTGTTTCAATCTGCAAAATCCAAGTAGCCTACTTTGACTGATCACTATTTGTGCCCAATTATTTGTCATGAGCCCAAAATGAAGATTCATACTTTCCTTTTGACAAAGAATTAGCACCCCAGTTTTCATGCCCCAAAGTGTCAGTTTACCCAGTTTTTGAAGCCAAATCTGAACATGATTTATTGTTTTCTGACATGTTTGTTTCTAGGCAATTTTAAAAGGGCAACTTTGATGGCGAATATCTTTTGATCCCAAATTTTTCATGAGAAAAGATTCAACATGTTGCAAGAATGCAAAACAAAGAGTCAATATGCCAGTTTTTAGAGCTTGATCAGAGGTTTGGATCAATTTTTTAGGCTAGTCAAAGGACCTCCTGGCATGAAATTGACAGTTTGCATAAAGAAGTGAAATAAGTTTTGAAATGTTAAAAAGTGATGCAAATTTATTGATCCTCCATCAAATCAGTGTTAGATGTTCTAAGGGATTTACTTGACAGTCCTATTGTCTGAAAATGAATATTTTTTTAGCTGGACCCACTTTGGGGCCTGGCTAATTCTGACTGATTGCTATAGAATGATAAGAATTGAGGTTTTAAAGTTTTCCATGAGAGGATTATAATGCTTTCATCACTATGAGTTTTGGGGTGAACTTGTATTTTTCTCAAAGATTAAATGGCTATGAAATCTACTTTCAAAATGATGATGTGATGGGGGATGCTAAGTACACTAACCATCGTAGCACAAAGGAGGCATGTTTCCTTTCTATGATGAAGATCTTCTTTCCATGGAAGTCTTGTAGGTGCTAAAACTATGAATTTCCAATGTAAAGATGAAAGTACTCAATATAAAATGGATGGTACTAAATATAGTTGTGAACCTCATGTAAAGTTCTAGCAGTGGTAGTAGCTATGGTTCTATAGGTTGAATTCTTGTGGACATACAATTGTAGCAAATGGTTATCACCATGCACATCAAGATTCCCAAGATCATGACATCATCAGAAAAGGAAGAATCATTAGAATTAGCAATTAATTTTAAGGTCAAGGATGGAATTATCAATCAAAAAATTTCAAGATGATCCTTTGCTTGAGACTTTGGATACATTGATGCCTCCAGATGGAATAAACATGGGTGTGTCAAATGTTGATGTTGGTGTACCCAATGAACAACTACCAGGTTTAACGAAAATTTGTGAAGAATTTTTTTCGAAGGAAGGGATACTTGATGTTAAAATTGGGGGCCCCACACCAATTAAAAGCCTCTTGCAAGGGAGCGATTATAGAAAACCATGTATTGAGAGTATGAAGCAGATACACCATGGGTGGTTTCTTTTTCTCATCCGGTAATTGCACCATTATCATCACTTTCTCTTGTGCACCCAATTTGCATTTGAAGACATAGGGGAGTTTTAAAAAATAAACAAGACGTGAAAGAAGCCTTATTCAAATACATAGGCCATTAAAAACAAGCCCATGCACACCAAGAAGAAGGACACCCTGTATTAAAAGAGACCCACGACTTTTTAAAGGGAGTAGTAGTTTTAATTGAAGTCATAGATCCAAGGGAGGTTCATGCCAAATGCAAAGAGATCAATGCCACAATAAAGGAATAGAACGAACTCACAAAATTTCTTAGTTGTTGTAGGCAAGAAGACACTGATGCCATGTAAGACAAAACAAGGGACTATGGCATTAAAGAGGGAGATTTTTCCATGCAATATAAGAGGGCTCCCACACAAATAGTCAAAGCCACCAAGAGGCAGTGACAACAAAGGGGGAATCTGCCAGTATAAGAAATTCCCTCTCCATGCATTGAGAAGAGCTTCCTACAGTATGCTAGAGATGCCAAATTATGTATAAAAGCTTCAAGAAAAAGTCATTGATAAAAGGCACAAGCAAGGGAGTATGAGAGGCTCACGATTTGAAGAAAGGAATCAACATTTAAAAGAAGCTGTAAGAAGCCATTGCCCAGCACTGAAGAATGGTCAACATGTTTTAAAATAGAAGACCCATCCAAAAGAGATGCGTATGGAGAGTGAAGGGTAGCGACTAAGACAAGAAAGACAAAGAATAATTTCTCTTCATTTTTGCTTCTTCTTTCACTGCTGTGGATACTTTAAGAATATTCTTGTTTTGATTTACTAGGAGCTTTTGCATTAAGAAATTGATAAGAAAATGAGGCATCTTTTGAGCATAAGATGCTAGGAAGAACCTTAGTCAAAGAGCATTTATGCTAAATATAGGGATCTCAATGCAGAGGTGTTAAGAAAATAGGGAGCAATCAAAAGGACCCTGTCAAATGTGTAGAAGGAAGCAACTAATGTGATAGGATCTACACCTTGTTAAAAAGAGAGACCAGCGTTAAAGTCAAGAAGATCAGAGTAGAAGGTTGCAGTAGTAGACAAGAATATCATGCCATAGCAAGAGCTCACACAAGCACTAAAAATAGAGGCACTATGTATAAGCAAAGTAGCAGATCATGCAACCTAAAAGAAGCCTCTCATGCATGAACAGAGCGTAGAATAGGGAAATGGACATGGTCATTTATCCCATATTCACCGTGGGAGAGTCTTTTCACATCTTAAATACAAAAATAGGCACTGTCCAGTGTGTCTTAAGAGACACATCTTTTAAAAAGGGCAAGTGTGTGGTGGAGGGTCCCAATCAGCCAGAGACAAAAAAAAAATTAAACTAACACACACATCAAAGGAGATGATGTCAGCAATGTTGTAGGTCATCGAGAAAGTCTAAGATCTAGCAATTCACCATCTCGCTAGTTGGAAAATCCAAGGTTTTTCAACTAGCGACATAGCGAGTCACCGAAAAACCTTCGAAACTAGGTGAAAGTAATATCCAAGGTAGAAGCAACATGGGTCCTGCCTGCAAATCCGCCAATGAACCAACATGTGACAAGTGGCAGTATGCACAATAGCGATAATGAAGTGGAATTTTAGACCAATCACAAGATTCCATGTGGCATGGATGTCAAGGTAGGATGAAATGGCAAGTAGATATCGCGATGTGCTAGATCATGCCATGTGGTAGATCTAAGGGTAGTCACTATGTCGTGATGAGAAAGTTGCTCAACAAATAACATGGTGACATAACGAATCGCAATAGGAAGATGACACATAGCACTAACATGGTGGTGAGGTGGAAAAATCTCATGCTGACATGTGGTGCCTAGTTGGAGGGGTTCAACAGCTATACAGGCCCAAGCCAATCATGTGATGACACTTAGCGATCTTGGTCAAACCAAGGTTGACCTAGATTGAAAAAGAAAGAAAATTCTAAAGGTTTCAAATTAAAAATTTATTTTTCCTTTTTAGAAGTACGTGCAATTCATATTTTAAATTAAATTATAGATTATTCTATAGTTTTGACTTTTGAAAAGGGATAGATTTTTGTAATTGTATTGCTTTGAAAGCCATGAGCAGAGGCCTGATCTTCAAATGGCCATAACTGGAGCAATTTTTATCCAAAATGGGCACTCCAATATACCACTAGAATCAAAACAAGATGAAATTTTTGAATATGAGGTCAAATTGTGCACAGGTATTCACCAATTCGCACTATAGGCCATTTTGTAAATTTTGGGGCGTTCTTAGCAAAATGAGTGTTTTTCATCATTAAGCATTAGATTTGGTTAAAGGATAGATATGAGGGCTTGGTGAAATGTGGAAGTGAAGAAAATCAATTCTAAGATGTTTTCTTGGCTTCTAAAGGTCATATAACTATTTTTTTTTCTTTTTACTTTGAGTTCAAATTTGACATCAGAGATCAGTTATCTGTTCTACCAAATTTCTTAGATATTTGATGCCTTTGAGAGGTAAAATAGAAGGATTTGATTCTATCAATTGAAGAGAGAAGGTAGAGAGATTCTTTTGAGCTTCTTGAAGGGGAATTCTGAAGGGACACATGTCGATTGCAAATTCAATCCTAGAATTTCCCTCTTCATACATATTCTTTCTTCTTCTTTGAAAAAGGCGGTTGGTTGGTTTTTCAATTTCCAATTCTAGCTCTGCTCAAGCTATGAAAGCCACACACCCAACATTCTCTCTTGTATTGAACATCAATTTATGTTTTATGCAAATAGCTTTAGTTTGTAAGGAGATTTGTGAGTTAGTTTATGTGCATCTTTCATGTATTTGTTTTCAAGGAGAATGAATAAAGTACAACAAAGGGTTTTAAGTTCAGTTTGAATCTTGTCTCCTACTCATGGATATGTAATCTTTTCTAATTTGTGAACCAAGAGCATAAATTAGGTTGCATTTCATTTTGGAATGTATGTGGTTAAAATGTCTTGTTGGTGGAACAAAGAGCCATGTAATTGCTTAGTGTTTATCATAGGGTTTATAGATTTCATGATGGGATAATTTGAGTATGAGATTCAAATCTGAAGCAGATGTCTATTCACAAGGTGAAAGATAGATCAGGGATCTTGATGTAGGAATTATGTCAAAGATTTCAATTATATGTACGATTGTAATTCATCCAATTTCCCAATAGATAAGGCAGTGATCAGAGATAGGATCATTAGGTTTTGTTGCTACTCATACCTGGGTCTTGCTGATATCAACATATTAAATCATCTTTTCCCTTTTATGTTGAAAGTTGTTCAAAGTTTAACCTGCACTTAGCTTGCCAGTCTCATGAGTCATGTTTTTAGCTATTTCATGCTTGTGATTTCTCAGTTAAGTATAGAAGATTTAGGGGTTTCATCTATTATTCTAGATCTTGATTATGCTCATTACACTAGTCACATAATCAGATCTTAAGAGGCTCACCTACCTAGGTTTTGTAGAGCCTAAAGTGAAGAAGGAGTGTAGCCTTATAGTTGGTCTGGGTTCTTGGTGAATTGTGTTCATTATTAGAGATAGCTGCCCATAGATGCAATCTTACCTTGTATACCTAGTTATTGAAACACTATTAAATTAGGAGCCAACACAACTATCCTTCATTAACTAAGTGAGCTTAGTTAACACTCACTTTCTACAACTTTTCCTTTGATGCCTGAGTTAACTAGGTAGACACTACATTATGAACTAGGCAACACAGGAACACTTGGTAGACATTGAGAACTATCTTCACTGCCCAAGTGAGCTAAGCATATACTAACTGATAATAATATGACATTTGTGTAACATTAAGGATAACACATAATTAATCAATTGTATCCAACAGTAGCTTAGATTGAGTTAATTCTCCTTTCACAACTATATTGTATTTCTCAAGTTTGGCATACTGCAACTTTGTAGATTCAAGCTCAGTTGTACTTTAGTAAGGTTAGATCTCAAATCTACATTCTCAAATTTTCAAATTTGACTCAATTTAACTATCGTCATCCTTTAAGCTCAACTTTAGATTTTTAATCTGTATTTTCATGCTTTAGGGCTTTGTTCACTTTCTCCAATCTTTTAATTTCATCACCATCCTTGATCTAATCTTTGGGCTCTTTCTTGGACTTAACATAATCTATCTTATCTTTCAACTTCTCAATGTAGTATTTTGCATCTTTATACTTGTCTTTCAAAGTATCTCTTTATTTAGTAAGAATATCAGTCTTCTCAAGATCTTCAAAAAAAAATTGCAACTAATCCATATCCATAGAGATCTTACTCAGGTTTTTGGGCCTTCTATGAGTAATTGAGCTCTGATACCAATTGTTAGATATACAAAATACTGAGCGGGGGGAGGTGAATCAATATTTTACAAACTCTTCCCCAATTATGGATTTCATTAACAAACTTACCTCTATTGATAGGTAAACTGAGTAACACTTAGACAATTTTCTAAGTTTATCTGCCAAAACTATATCCTCACATCTTTCTCACTTTATGTTGAATATATGTTTCAATAAATGATAACATCACACTGTCTAACTTATCCAAATTGTCAATAGGTGCATATATACCATGAGATACATGAGATTTCTTGTAGAGAGGCAAAGATCAAGGTGGCATGAGTGTTTATACTATAGGTGTGGGCATTGGAGAAATTTCCCATGATGATGCCTATCCATAAAGTTCTCAGACATTCATAGGTGCCATACATATATAGGTATAGAGAAGATATGACCTAGCCTTTGTTGGATAAGATAGATCACTAGAGAGTCCAATTAGATGACATAATAGTAGTGAGATAGAGACCTTAGAGGGAGATAGAGGCATGGGACAATGCCAAGGCACAACTAGGATACATGTTCATCTCATGACCATTGAGTGAGTGATCTATTCAGAAGATTGAGAGGTTTCCCTTGACTCGGGTCTAGATATAGTTTGGTCATCTATAGGAAATCTTATAGGAGTACTACACATATTCTTACTTTACCGATGAGGTGACAAAGGGTTGGTCACCAAGGTTGGATCCAAGCTGATGCATGATAGATGCATGAGGTCTCATTATTGCTAGGTGGGAGTACTTACTAGGTGTCATAGATGGTGTGGTTACTCCTAAATTTAGAGAGCACTTTATGAACCATCCATTCCTAAGATTTATAGATCTAATAAGGATGGTGTTAGGATTAACCTCAGATAGAAATAAAAATTACATGTAAATATAAACAATATCATAAAATAAAAAATTGCACAAAAGACAACACAAGACACCAAGATTTAATGCGGTTCACCAATTCCTAGGCTACATCCACCAAATAGCAAGTCCAATATTATTACAATCCAATGATTACAACCTAATTACAATATATAATCCCTTATAGCTCAATACCACTACAAGAAACAACTTTTTCATCACACCTTATCAAAATCCCTAACCCTAAGCCCTTTTATACAAGTATTTTTGTTCATTTAGGGTTAAAATTAGTTACAACATGTCAGCCTGAAAATGCCAATAAAATAGCCCCAAAAAAATTTCCTAGTTGCATTATCAATAAATACAACATAATAATGAGAGCCACCAAGGGAAGATACTTGAGTTGGTCCCCATAAAACTACATGCACAAGCTCTAATCTCTCACTATTATTTTCCTTCCCACTCTTCACAAAACTCACTCTCTTTTCTTTTTCATAGACACAACTTTCATAGAATTCCATATTAACACATTTTAGATCTAGTAAAACTTTCTTTGAATGAAATTATTTCATACCTATCTCATTCATGTGCCTAAGTCTATTGTACCATATCATTGTATCTAAGTCTACAACAACTGTTTGTTCTCCCTTATCAACTACTGCAATTGTTCTTGAACATTCATTTTTCTCTAAAATAATCAAAGTAGAAGGAATAGTATGACCTGTACAAAGATAAAAGGTGCCTACTTTCACATCTTTTTCCACTACAAGGAAACCTTTTGAAACTTTCTAATTTTTATCATTAAAAGTAACTACATAACCCTCATCATCAAGTTTCCCTACTGAGATTAAATTCCTACTCAGCCTTGGAACATGTCTTACCTCATGTAGTAGCCAATGATTTCCATTCTACAACTTAATCTTAACTTTTCCTTTTCCAACAATCTAACAGGGTCCATTATCCTCCAAATAAACAAGCTCAAAATTCCCTTGGACATAATCAATAAAATAACCTCTATGGGGTTTAGCATGAAATGAAGCCCCAAAATCTAAAACCCAAGAATCATCAACACTTTCTAAAGAAAGAATTAAAGAATCCTCTTCATATTTTTTACTTACTACATTTGCCTCTCAATTCCCTTCTAGCTTATCTTCTTCATTATTCTTTGAGTCCAGCAATCTTTCTTCATATGCCCTAGTTTACCATAGTACCAACAATCTCTTGGTCCTCTAGATTGAGACCTCTTCCCATTTGACTTTTCTCTTGATTTCTCATGATTTCTAGAATTATTTCCTCTCTCAATCATTCTACCTCTTCTTTGTGGGTTCTTTAACATCCAATTTTCTCAGGTCTAAATTAACAACCACATACTCAAAGAATACAATTATTACTTCATTTTATAGGAAGATAGTTATATCATTCATGTTCACATAAATAAGATTTATTATTAAAATTAGTTAGACAAAATTTATTAACCAATAACCTAAAATACCATCAAATTAAAATACTATAGAAATTGAAAACCACATACCTCAGAAAACTAGGTTCAAAATCAAACTAGGGGTGCTTCTACAACCACTTAGGTTAGTCCACAAATACACTATAACAATTAAACATGACGACTATCATCTAAAAACTACTATATCAAAATTAAATGATGATCATAATTAAATACCACTATATTTAAAATTAGGGCATCATATACCACTATATTAATTAGGGCATCATTTACCATTGATTCAATTAGGGCTTTTGATATTGTTGTATTAATTAGGGGTTTCACTACCACAGATTCAATTAGAGCTTCTACTATGATGGATTCAATTAGGGCTTCTGCTACCATGGAATCAATTAGGGCTTCAGGTTCCTTTCCATCTGATTGCTCAAGTATGATAGTATCTCAAGATTAGAAATATACTTATATTCATTATTCATATAAATGAAAAACAATCCATAAATCTATTTCTTGCATCTAGGTGTAAAATAATGGTAACAATGGAATAACTCAATTTAATCTTACCTCCTAAATAAAAATGATAATACATGTTTCTGATAAACAATTGAATGCATAGCTTATCTCTGTTTGACGCACAAGTGACATATTGGGGAGAGGTAAAATATTGCCAAGGGCTTAACCACCCAACCTCAGACCACAACTTATCCCCACATGATCTCTAACAAGTAAGGCCCTCCCTACCTAGAATTAGCAGGGATCATCTTACCATTCACTGGGCATTCTAGTATGTAACACACCATACGACTTGGCAACAAGAGATCACAATAACAAGAATATACTTGATTCATATTAAAAATGATAAACAATGTTATTTCATAGCTGATATTGAGTCATATTATTATAGATTCCTCTATTTCACCTCGTCACCCCTTTTCTTGGCTATACAGCTGGGTGAATCCTAGGTGTTAGGAATTATTATATCAATTGATTCTATCAATTATACATGCATCTAGTGTTTCACAATTTGTGATTACATAATTATGTTCTTTAAAGATTTCAAAATCAAATGTTTAATTAATAAAATTAATCATAACTAAATTATTTTTTGCTTTCTTGCAGATTAACTCCACCTCTTCACCATTTCATGGCTTCTCTATGGTGAATTCCTCGGTGTTAACAGTATTTTGGATATGTTCAAAAAAATTTGATAGCATGTTGATTCTCTTAATCAATCAGGTTTTGAAACACTACTATTTGAATTCATCAGGAAACCAACAACTAGTATATATATTGTTCTCAACTATTATGCCTAGCCAGCTAAGGATGAATTTCCAATCTGAAAAGAAAAGAGCTGGAACATATTTGATTCATTCTCTAACCCCTCATTATGTACTAATTGAAAATAGATATTATACTCGGTGAAAAAAAATCAAGAATTGCAATACTTTACCTAATATTGGAAACCATTTAAACAACCCTACATAACATGACAATAACAAAAATTGATGCACTCATATGTAACAAACATGGGATGATAAAAATTAGCATTGTACTATCATGAACTATCATTACATCAATTGAAGAGAACCAATGCATACACTTGAAGAAGGCAGCAATTCATCATTCTAAAACACACACATACAATAGATAATACTTACACTTCAGCATTGGTAATGGCACTCCTTTCATAATTGCCACCCAAGGAGAAGAATAGTTAGTTAACTAAATGATGAGTTACATGGATGAGGTGCAAATTATAAAAGATGTGTTTGTTCAATACAACCCGTCATTATATATATTTAAAAACAAAGTCTTACAATAATTCAAAGGTTGGAATAGAGTTCATTTTCACCTTTGTGAGATATAAATGGATGTAAATAAATCTGAGATGAGATAATTGTTTATGCATGATTGATACACTATCATGGCTAAGAAACATCGACAATATTTTTGTCAGATTCCATGTTATTAAATCTATTTAATATCCCTTGAATTCAGTCTAAAAATAAGTAGACATCAACATTATAGGTTCTATATTTCTTTTTTATGAAGACTCCATGAACCAGATGAGCTTAACCAAAAAATACAAAAGGATCATATGTTGAATCAATAGCAATCTTACTTGACACTTAAAATATGTTTGGGATGCTCTAAAAATAGGAGTTCAGACTCCAATACTGGTTTGGATTTTCCCATGGGCAAGTGCTTATATTATCTCACTTATTGGCTTCCACTTCTTATCCTATATGTTATCTCTCTTATTGGCTTCCATTTCACATCCTATATGCTATCTCACTCATTGTCTTCCACTACTTATCCTATAGTCTATCTCACTTATTGGCTTTATCTTCATATCCTACATGATATCTCCTTTCATGGCTTCCTTGGCTTGTCCAAAAATTGCTTCATATGGATGTTTTACATAGCTTGGAAACTCTTGAGGAGTTAATCCTCAAGGATCACCTTTCATTTTTTTTGTGCATTCTTGTTTACCAATCCATATGATCCACTTTATTTGTAATCAATCATGTCCTACACCTTTCTATACACCTTCATATATATGCATATACATCTCATGTAATCTAAGTTATCCATCCATACAACATAACATCTACATAATCAAAATCCATAACATCTCCATAATCAAAATCCATCTAGGTTACATCTAATGTATGAGCATTATAAAAAAAAGCATGGCACATGAACTGATATCAAAAAGAGCTCTCATATACATACATACATACATACATACATACATACATACATATATACATATTTGACAGAAAAATGTGTATGACTCAAGCACTATCAGTGATGATATCTCAAAATGATAAAAAAACATGATGTTGATACATTTGATACAACATGATATACATCACAACATGACAAGAAGAGAGTGAGGTCACTACATCCTTCTCCCTTGTCCCTAGGAGGAGGAGGAGGAGGAGCATTTTCTCTTAGTGGAGGTATTGCACCCTTGGAACCATGAGAATGCTAAGAAATTTAGGGCACCTACTCTACCTTAGAATTCCTCTAGTATATATATACCAAAATAGTATGTTACTTATGAAGTGTAATGTCTAGTCTCCTCTCATTGTCTCTTGAGTTGCCCCTTCAACTTCATGCTCTCCCAATCATGCTCTACCAGACAAGTGTAATATTACCACCTAAATCTATATCTCTCCTAGTTGTCTCTATGTTTTCCACTCTCTCTCCCTATACCATTGAAGGAAATAGTTTTTTTTTGTGAACAAGTTCCCTACTATAGGACCCTATGGAGGCTAGTTAGGCATCTCCTCATTTCCCACACCCATCTACTATTGGTCCCCCTGCTCTATCTATTGTGGTGAATGATCCTCCACTCTCTACCTCTACACATCTCTGCCAATAGCACCCAAGTTGTCCATCTCTCCCTAGGGCTACCTCTATCCTGCTCCACTACTCCTCACTTTGGGATCTATCATCACAACTCAAGGAGAAATTTGTACCTAGGTAGTCCTTTGATGAGGGCCTTACTACTATACTAGCTATGCTACTGGTATTTTTGGTGCTATCCCTACCACTGGAACTTCTAGTACTAGTGCTCACATGTGTTAGTTTGTGGTGACTGATCAAGGAAGTATGGTATTGAATCCATAATTCCTCAATGGGGTTCAGGGCCAAGCCAAGCCCCAAGTAGGGGTTTGGGGGCTATTTTATTAGCATTTTTAGGTCAACATGTTGTAAATAATTTTAACCCTAGAGTGACAAAAATAATTGTATAAAATGACTTAAGGTTAGGGATTTTGATAAGGTGTGATGCAAAAATTGTTTCTTGTGGTGGTATTGAGCTGTAACGGATTACAAATTGTAATCAAGTTGTCATCACTGGATCATAATAATATTGGACATGTTGTTTGGTGGACTTAGCCTAGGAATTGGGTGAACCACATTAAATCTCGGTGTCTTGTGTTCTCTTCTATTCAATTTATTATTTTATGAAATTATTTATATTTGAATGTAATTTTATTTTTTGCCTGAGGTTAATCCTAACAAGTGGTATCAAAGCTAGATAGTTGTCATTTTTTTTAGTTATACCATCATCGATTAGATGGGACATAATGATCTTTATTTATAAATTGACTCTTGTGTTTCTCCTTATTTTGTACATCCAAATTACTTCCAAAAGACTTTAGGTTTGTGGGTGAAGAAGGTGAATATGATGGGTGTTTTTCAAGGATGAATGTCCTTATTAATTATAAGGTATAATGAGAGAAGTAGGTGATGAGCTAGGAGTGGAAGTAGGATACAGATGCACATAAGGTCTTAATATGGAAGAAAGGTTTGAAGTATTTAGCTTAGATGGATAAGGACCAAGAATAGAATTAGGAGATGAAAATAGATATTGAGTAGGGATATTAGCATCTTTAGAGTGTTTAATGTGACCAAGGCCATCAATAGACTCATGAGTAGCTTTGATAGGAGCAATACCTTTGATAGGAGAGTTTGAAGCTTGAACATAGTTTTGCAGTGGATATGGAGAAGTAGAACAAGAAGGTATACTTTGATCTTGAAAACTATCTTTGGATAGAACAGATATAGTGATTTTATCATTATTTTTAAAAATCTCAATAGAATTGGTATCTTCATCATACTTAGGAGGTCGATAAGACATCAGATATGAAAAGGTGACATCTTGAAGGATCTAAAAGGGTGCTTGATCTTTATCTTTCTTGACACTTATAAGGACAAGGGAAGATGTTATATTTTTGTAATAGGATCTTCAAGAGGCAAAAAAGGACTATTTGAAGTGGGAATAGTAAGCATAACATCACATGAATGTTGGGGATCTTTAGTCTTAGTAGTATGCAAAAGATTTGTACAAAGTAATGGTTAACTTAAGTTTCCTTTAAAGCTATCCCTTGAGGGATCACATGGTCAATAAAAAAAATTAGGTTCTTATTTTGATGGAGTCATTTTGGAAAGATTTGAAGTTTTAGAAATTTCATGTGTGTTGGAAGAAGTAGAGGTGTCAAGGAACCCGTCACTGGACATAGGTTCATCAACATAATCTTTCTCAAGAGATGTATCCTCATCACATGATTCATTAGAGATTTCAAAATAAATGATCCCACAATCAATAATATATTTGACTTTATGTTTCAACTCCATGCAATCTAAAGTATTATAATCATTATGTCAATGATAAGCACAATATATTTCCAAGAATGGGTTTTTCTATCACGTAGACTTGGGTAATGTGATGATCTTAGTGTCAAGATGTGTTTGTAATATGGAATCATAAGAATCCTCCAAGGGAGTAAAATTCCTCTCAAAAGTATGCCTAGGCTCTTTTTGTTGTTTTTTAAGTGTATAGAATGCATCCATGTCTTCATAATTGTCTTGGTCAAAGATAGGTCCATCATGAAATCTTTGCATAGGCTAAAAGGAGGTATCACTTCCTTATTTTCTAGAGAGGTATTTGGATTCAATAGATGAAGAAAATTATTGTCTTAGAGTATAATATGTAGACCTTGAAGAGGATAATGACCTTAAAGAAGAGGGCTCATATGCATATGGAAGACTTGAGAAAGAACCATGTGATGATGCAATTTTTTTCTCTGCCATTTTTTTCAAATTGAGAATATGATTTTATTAGGTTCTTAGTGAAAGTAAGATAGGTTGGGTTATTGGTCACTTTAATTTTTTTGTATTGAGTGTATAGGCATTGCAATTTCCTAGAGAGATCAAGCAACTCAGGATCATCTAGAGGTAGTTGATATTTGGTAGCACAAGGTTTGGACCCCATAGTGAGAGATGGAAAGTGAATCATGAAGGAGACTAGAAGAAGCTAATAATTTGACACAAGATAATGGGATGTCCAAACTAGAGAGGTAGAGTGTTCACTTGAAAAAGAGAGGTAGAAATGAGAGTGACTTGTCAAGTAAAGTGTCTAAGCATATTACAACACCAGTGACTTAAGTTAAGAGCTAGGTGAGAAACCAAAAATCCAAGTTGATTGATAAGAAAAAACAAGTGAATAAATCTCCCAATCAAGTAGTGTAACAAGAGATCAAGGTAATCATTTCAGCAAAAAGAATGTCTCGGTATGTTGACATAGACCATGAAGATAAAAAAGACCAAGAGTGCTAAGATCAAACAACCATTTTTAGCAAGTTCAACCACTAGAGACATAACAAAGAAAAGTCAAAGGATGAAACTCCCCCTAGCAAGAAACAGAAGCAAAATGTTTAGACTTGATGTTTTGACTTGGAGGAAAATATTTTTGAGTTTTTTTAGTTTTTTGAAGTTTTATTATTTTTTTTTTTTTAATTAATTTTTTTTTAAGTTTTATAATTTGTTTGGGATTTTTTTGAATAAAAACTCACAATGAAAGCGTGTAAAAGGAAAAAATCTTAAGGCTCAATTTGATGGATGTGTCCCCTTTTGTTCCAAATGGGGAAGGTTTTAAACATTCAAGAACATTAAACACACCAACAACCTATTCAGATTTCTACTAGGATGCACAAGCTCAACTAGGGGGTGTCCTCATATTCTCAAGGTATGTGAGGCCTAAATCTATAGATAAAAGAGAATATTTCCAAATAGTTGGGAGGAGATAGTAACCCAATCTCCACCTTCACCTACAAAAGGTATAAATTTCTTTGGGGCTTAGCCAAGATTTACAATATTGATACTTCCAAGAAGCATATATTTAGATTCAAGCCACACTATATATACTCTATTTGAACATAGGAGTTGAAGTCATCCCCTAGAGTGATCACTTCTCCAAGAAGACCCCCTAAAAAGAAAAAGAAGAAGACCCTCTCAAACTCCTTAACAAGGATGCAAGAAGAAAACACAAATAAGAAAACCTTGGGTATTAAATGATAAAGGGGTTTATTTTAAGCCCAAATCCAAATGTGAATGATTGATTTTAAGCCCTTTTTTCAATGTTGAGAAGATACACCAAACAAGTTGACACAAAAAAATGATTTCATGACGAAAAAGAAGCTAATGATCAATATTTACAATGAAAACAAGAATATTTGGAATGTATGCACTTTTTAGCTCCTTTGACCTCCACTTTACCTTCACAAACTTTAATCAAGCACATGGAATCATGAAGAAAGGGAAAATTCAAATAAAATCAATTGAACTAGTTGATTCCATACAAAATAAAAACTCATTTCATGCATTGAACTTTGTGAAAATAAAGTGCAAGCAAATCACAAAATACATTATTTTTCTTTTTAACCTAGTCAACAAGATTGACTTTGTATGATATGATTTTGGCCCCAAATATGAAAATGAAAAGAAGAGTTCTATATAAAAAATTAAAGATATTTCCAAAAATGCAAGAATTATAGCAATATCTCTTAACTTGTGCCCTAGGGACCTATTTCCCATAATAGTCTATTTTTTTCCAAATCAAAATTTTGAGCTATTTTATTGCATATAAATTCATACCACAAAGAAAAAAAACCCTTGTTTAATTCAGAGGTATTTCCAAAAATGTAAAGTATTATGAAAAAATTGATATTTTGTGATTAGAAATGATTTTTCATTAAAAACAAAGAAAAAATTATTACTCACACAAATTAGCTCAAAAAATTGAATTTTTGCTTGAGACATCTTTGATCCATCACCAACTTGCAAAAAAATAGATCTAAATCCCAAGCCATTTGGAAGATATGATTAAATCTTCTAAAACCTAAGGTTTTGACCTTCAACTAAACTTGCACAAGGGTTAAAACCAAAGTGAAAACCTTGCAAAACCACTTGATTAAATTCAATAAGTGGCTATAAAAAACTAGCAATAAGAAATGAAACTAAAATACAAGCAATTTCAAATACTAGACTCAAAAAAATGCAAGAAAATGGAGCTAGAAACTTGTTCAAGCACCACAATGGGCACCAAAAATGTATACCAAAAATAGGGTACACTTCTATAAACCTTTACACTTGATATAATCCATGGAAGAGGGAGTCTCAAGAAGTAGTTTACAACTTCCTATTTGTGACGTGCAAGAGCTACAAGATGGTGGTTCTCAAATGAACCTAGCTAAAGAAACCCTTGCAAGGTGCACCATAGAAAGGGAGATTCAAAGATTAGAGGCAAGCATACCAATATCCAAGAATCAGTGAAGTGCAATGCAAATGCAAGTTAAATGAGATATGCAAGAACTAAGCTAAAAGATTCAAATGCATGATAGAGCTAACAAGAGTGAGAGTATTACAAATTCTCCTAGTTAAGCTATGTGATCTAAGCTAGAGCATAAATGAAACTAAGATAGAAAGTATGTTGTAATGCAAGTAGAATGTTTTGAAAGGAGATTGTTGAAATCAAGAAGATTGGTGAAAACTATGAGGTAACAATCATTATTTTTTCATTGATGTCAAACCTACTACTTTTTGGAAAGATAATTGCTTACTTTGGTCTAAATGCTATCATATGTTGGATTGATGAAGAGGATTTGAAAAGAAAGGATAACAAGAGAACCTAGAGAATGGTTGAGTTATATCATGTATAAAAGGAGAACTAAGACTACGCAAGATATTGATGATATAGTGTATTGTTTATCTACTGAAGGCTATAGTGAAAGGGTACTTGAGAAAAGACTTGAAAAAGGCTAAGTAAAGAAATGTGTCTACCTAGCCTAACCGAGAAAACAATGCAAGCCAAAAAAAGATAGTGCAAGTCAAGAAAAGAATTAGTCGAAGCCAAGCAATAAGTTCAGTATGTGTTGAGCAAGAGAAATTTAGTTGGTGCCAAGTGAAGAAAGTATGTGTCGAGGACCATTAAAGACTTAGTGGATGCTGAGCAACCCAGTGTTGACCGAGCATCAGAAGATACTATTTGTCAAGAAAACATCATGTTATTATCGAGTTCCAGTAAAATGAGTTAGATCAAGAATTTAACAAATATGAGCTGACAAAGTTGATTTCTTGAATTGTGTGAATTGTATGGAAGATAACTATGATGAACTAGTGGCATAGAATTCAAGATAAACTATTTTGAGGTAAATTAAAAGAGGAAAATGGAAATATGGGTAGATTCAATGAATCTAACCGAGCCCTAGAATGGACAATTGTGATTGTAACACCCCGCCAAGGGATCCAAAAGAATTAACATAAAGTTTTACTAAGTTTGCTATAAAAAAAAAATTTTGAAGTATGAAAGTATAACATACACATCAAACACATAGTAGCGGAAGCAATAAAATGTAATCATCAACAAACATACATAATCGGTTACATTCCTTAAGGATCCCAAGACGTTGAGTCACATTTAAATTTAATCTAAAACTAAGTCTAACAACTACTACATCCACATGAAAGAATAATCAAAAAGTCAAATGTCCATATAATATACATTTGTTCCAAATGCCATTCGGAAAATCAATTCGAAATGCTCAATCATCCACTGTACATGTCACAGGGTATGAAAGTCTTAAAAGAATATACATGTGTAGAAATAAAGATACATCATCCTCAAATCCATGATACAAAGTACAGTAAAATAAATGAAATCATTCACCATACATGATACATCCATAATGATAAAACATCCATCATAATAATCTTGAAACATAATGAAGGTAAATGCCAACAAGAATGCTCTAGCCACGATGACCACAGATGGATCTCAATGGTAAGAGTAAAAAGCACTACCACCTAACCACATGGAACCTAAATGGTCCACTCCCACTGCACTGAGGAGATAGTCTCAAGTCCCAAACAGGATATCAAAACACAAAACACAAGTACTCTCTAAGTCTAGAAAATTCTAAAAGTATACTAACTCAAAAGTTCCAACATAGATAGACATCTAATCCAAGAGGTACACAACGACATGTAGGAAACCTACTATGCAAGCGGGAAAGTGTCATCACATGAATCACATTGGAAGTTACCCGAGCAATCCCTCAAGAATCTTGGGTCCCTAGTAATCCTGCAGCCACTAGTATCCTCTCGTACTGATGAGGCATACTATAGAATGCAAGGTTGCAACCAAGCATTCTCTCTACCCCATCCTAGTCTGTACTAGCACTCAAGGCATGGGAGAGAACATATAGTTATCTTATTAGGTTCATTTATGTCAATATTTAGGTGAGATGTTTTCACTTATTAAAACAAACAACTTACAATGAGTCATCCCCAGAGCCACTTCAGGTCTCTCGTCCCTCATTGCAAGCCACTTCTCGACACTACACATAGATAACCTACCCTAGGCTCATGAAAATAGAAATCACAAAATCACCTTAGTTCTATACAAGTGACTGGAAAGCATCTAAAAGATAGGCCACAATAATCACATCAGTTCTCCATGAGAAATTGGAAAGCATCAATTGATAATCATAATGATCACAACAGTTCTCTTTCAGCAATTGAAGGCATCATTGATAAGTCACAATATCCAATGGTTCTCAATGAGCAACCAGGAAGTATCCCAAAATAAATCACAATACTGATCAAAGACTCCAAAATGGTCAAGTCAAACATGTCACAACATGACATCATCAAGAACAAATCACTTAAAACACCTCAGTCCTCTCAAGAAGCTAGAAAGCAATAACAACTAGTAAACACATCCATCATAGAGCATATCAATACATCACCATGGTTGGGTTTAGAAAGATCGAGAACAAATCATCATAGTATCACATTCACAAACCCTGAGCCTCTGGTAACAACCTAAACTAGTCAACATCTAATCAACCCCAAAACCCCAAAAGCATAGACAGTACAACAAAACATTATAGTTTCATGTTTTGGCTTATTTTAATTCACATGATTTGTTTAAAGATAAAGGTTTTCAGTTTGCGTTCAATGTACATTTTTGGTTCATAGGGTTCTCAGTTTATTCCTTGGAATATCTCATCCATTTATTTGACTCAACTATATATATAAAGTTACCCTCATGATATAAGTCAATCTCCTAAAAGAATGATTCAAGGGTAATCATTTAATTATCTATGTTATAAAAGTAACCATTGTTGATTTCAAATAAAAATGACTATGATCTTATTAAAATTGCTACTATTATTTTTTTTATTTTTTTATTTTTACAACAATAATAGTTAGATTTATAACTTCATTAATTACATCCCATTATTAGTAAATTTTAATTAAATCAAATTTAATTAAATTAACTAATAATTAATGATATTAAAACTATCTTACATTCATTATTAATTCTTTTAATAATTGTATATTAATATAAATTGATAATAAAAATCTATTAATAATTAATAATAATATAAATTTAAAAATCATTAATAATATAAATTTAATAAATAAAGGTTTAATATAATCAAAGTTTAACCATTTTTAAAACTTAATTACATGCAAGTTTATAATATTCAAACTTAAGTAAAAAAAATTGAATTCCAATTATATTTGGATGGCATATAATAAAATGTTGAAGCGATATAAATCGATGACTGTGACATGCATAGCACAGGGTTTGCTGCGCAAGGTACTATTGCATCAATAGTACCTGTTGTCGCAGCAGTACATACTGCGACACGCAACCCGGTAGTTTGGTAGGGGGGCGTGGGTCAACGACCCCCCCCCCCCCCCCCCCAATATAATATATTTTATTATTATTTTAAGAACTTTTAACTTATATTAAATTCATACCTTCAATAGTATAATTTTGTTTATTAAATCAATCTCCTCACCCCCCACTACATGCATAGGTTTAATTGTTTTAAAAAAATATATTTGTTTCTATTAATTTATGATTGATTTTATATATATGTAAAATTTATAATGCAAATCTTTTCCTCAAATAAATATATATAATTTTATTTTGAAATTGTCTCTGTCTTTATTCTGATAGAGAAAATACTATCAACCATCCAAATTCTTAATTTAGAATTTCAGTCTTAGATTTAACCCTTCCCATTTAAATGCTATGTATACAGAAGTTAAATTGACAAGCATCTGATAAATTTCAATATTGAAATGTTTAAACATTCATCATAGAGAATTCAGGTCTACAATCCACAGACACGAAGAAGACGAGAAATAGGAAAATTGCGTAAATAATCAATGATCAAAACACAAGACCCTACCTGATCCTGATGCTAATATGAAATCCTTGAAAACCTATGAGAGAATTTGCTCCCCTTCAATAACTTTCCTCTGAAAAAATTTCTTAGAATTCCCCTTCTGAAATTCGCTTCCAAAAGATGTCTCCCAAAATTCTTTCCCAAATTCGTCGTCCCTCAAAATGAACCCCAAAGTTGTGATAAGGAGTTTTCTCCTCAAATCAAGGCATTGATTGTGCGTTCACCCGAGAGGACTCCTTGCTCACCAGACTCAAACTCCAAATTAACTTTATTAATCTTTGATTTATCTTTTAATGCACCTTAAATGAATTATTGAATAACTTTATTTAATTTTCCACTTGACTTCTATTTTTAATTAATTTATTACTTTTAATCTCATGTGCACTTTATGAAATTAAAATAACATTTTTATTTTCACTTATTTTATCTTTTTAATTAATTTCTCATATTTTAACCTCATGCATACATCATGCGATCTAGAATCTTTTAACAATTTAATATCTTTTCCAATTTAATTTATTTTAGAAACTTAATTGATAAAATATTTAATTAACTTAAATAACAATACTATTTAGCATTTATTTAAAAATGAACTCTAAAAATATTATTATTAAATTAAATAAATATTATCACGTTCTAAATTTATCCTTAAACTTTTATCTCCAAATTTAATTCTTTTTATTTAATTAATTTCTCAATTAATTAAATATAATTAAATATTAAAGATATCATATTAATTTTTTATTAGATTAAATCATTAATTAATCTTTTAATTAGACTTAATTAATAGAAAAATACACCAAGACTCGTAAAAACAACATACGAAAACCCATCATAGAAAAACACATACTAAATCAACAAAAGGGTTATAATCATGAAATTACATCATTTGATGCATTCGGAGGGTACTCAACTCAGATACTTGTCCTAATTTTCAATTAGTACAAATGGCTTAAAGGTTTAGGATTTGGACTTAAGATTTACCTCGCCTCTCTTACCATTGAGATAATGCGATAGGGTACGCTCATCCTGGCAATTCAGGAAAGTTGATACCCAGTACCTGCAACCTGCATAAAATCCATGCATGTACAAACACAATATTCTAAGCTAAACAAGCAATGGCAAGAAGTGGTGCATTGTGTAGATCCCGACTGGCAAGTGACTATGACTCCCTTCCTTAACCACATCAGAAACACCATACATAAAGAAAACAACGCGCACACCATACACATGCAGTATGGGGTAAGTATCCATAAGAAAACACATGTGATAATAAACCATCTAACTAATCATCATCAATAACTGAAAACACTAAATAATCATCATACATACATGAAATATAGAGTACCAAGTAATCTCACTATATAATAAACTAAATGTAAAACAATATCTGACAATCTTAAAATAATACTACTAATCATCAAACATAAAATTGGCCTAAAAGAGTTTGGCAATGATAACTAAAATGCGACTTAGGGGCAGACACTACAGTGATTAAGTGGAAAAAGACCTATATTCTCTATATAAAGAGACATTGGGCTAGAAGCAATTGTGTCATGTGCAAGAACCTAAAAAAGACAAGAAGTCTAGGATATTTCTTCATATGGTGGCCAAATAAAAGAGTCTATAGTTGGAATACAAAGTAAGAAGGCTTAAAGTGATGAATGGTTGAAAGGTGGACAAGCTATTAGAGATGAAGAAGATGAATGCCAAGTAGAATGAAGGACTAAATGTGAGATCTATAATCTACAAGTGAGTTGTTTTCATTATCAGATCAAGTCCTGTTGCTACTCTCTAAAATTGTATTAGTTTGGATAAATCCTTTGGACTAAGGTTGACCTAACAGTCATTGGTAAATCATTTAAAAGGATGACATATGTTCTAAAGTCCTCTAACAAGGCTCACTCCTAACAAGGTGATTGAAATCCTTTAACCAAGTCACATTTAACAGTGTACATTGTAACCTTAAATAGGGTTGGCTCCTCACAAAGCTCACTTCAGAAGAGTAAACATTGGTAGCATGTTACTGGTGGTTTTTTTCCAAATTGCATTTCCACATAAAATCCTTGTGTCAAAATGTGTGATTTATTTTTTGGTATTGCAAGTTTACATTTCTGCAAAGTTATTTTGACCTAGGACAACAATATGTGTATGTTTAAGACATTGAATGATCAATACATGCATAAGTATAAGTTGAGGTACTGAAAAGTTTTATTTGTACATTTGGACCTTGGATAATTGATTCACCCCCCCACCTCTTACTTATTTCAAAGTATTCCAACAATTGGTATCAGAGCATCAAGTACTTGTGAAGAAAAATTTTGAAGGTACTTAAAGCTAAAGATCAAGATGTACAAAACAGAGGTTCAAGTTAAACAAGGAAAAATTTCCTACATGGAAAATTTTGATGAAGCTACATTTAGGAGGGCTTGGAGATTATGCATAGTCAGCTATTACCACTAAACATGTTGATGCATTTGGAGCTGAGCTACAAAATTGAAACAAAAGAAGGAACACAATCAAGCAATGTTGGAGATTGCATTTGCCCTAAGCTATTCAAAGTTTGATGACATCAAAGTATGTCATTTTGCTAAGAATATGTGGGATTCCCTATAGAAGATCTATGGAGGAAACAAGAATGTGATGAGAGCCAAAGTAGAAAGCCTGAGAGGAAAATTTGATGAAATGAGAATGCAAGAAGGTGAGACTGTAGTCCGGTATTGTGGAAGAGTCAAAGCTATTATTAATGAAATTTGAGGATCTAATGGACAAATCGAAGATGAGACTATGATCAAAAAAGTATTGAGAAATCTACTTCCTATCTATGCTATTACAGTCTATAATATACAAGAACTAAGGTGTACCCCTAGTAGTAATTTGACCCTTGAAGGATTGGTTGGTAGACTCACTGCTTTTGAACTTTCAAATTTTGATAATTTCAAATCTGGGAATGTTGAATTTTCTTTCAAAGCTAAGCTAACACTAAAAGAGCCTAAAGATAGAAAATAGAAAAAGGTCAAACCTACTGCTAGTGACAATGATACATATGATGAAGAGCTAGAAGAACTAGAAGCACTGTTGGCTAGGAAATTTCATAGAGGCAAAGGAAAATACAAAGGTAATTTACCTATCATATGCTTTAAGTATAATGAGGTTGGTCATATTGTAACAAGAAGTCCTAATAAGTCAAACAGTAAGAATGAAGACAAGTTGAGAGGTAGGAAAGATGACAGTAACAAAAGATTCAAGAACAAGGGAAATAAGGCTTGTTACAATGTTGAAGAAGAATCCAATGAAGAATCTAAAGATCATGATGATGAAGTTGTCTATGTTGCTATGAAGGATGATTCTGATAAAGATGAGGTAACTGCATTGATATCCTATGTGAACAAAAGTCATATATGGATCATTGATAGTGGATGTTTACATCACATGACCAGAGACAAAATTAATTTCATTACCCTTGAGTATTACATTGGAAATAGTGTTAGACTCAGTAATGATGCACCCTATTTGATAAATGGAAAAGGATCAATAAAATTGACAAACAAGATCATGTGTAAAAATTCTTAAGCTATGTGGAAGGACTTAACTATAGTAGGTTGAGTGTCTCATGATTTAATAGTTTAGGATGCAAAGTTGAATTTGATAACAAAAAGGCTAAGTTCTATGACACTAATGGAAAACTAATTGAAAGTGGAGATCAAACTAGAGGTAATCTATTTTATCTTGATATGAATGATGCTACATATCTTGTTGTAAAGTTTGATGATGTGTGGCTATGGCACAAGAGGTTATGTCATGTAAATTTTGACAATTTGGTTAGCATCAGTAAGATGAAAAGAGTCAAAGGCTTGCCAAAACTGAAGAAACCTCATAATGTGATTTTCAAAAAATGTCAGTTGGGAAAGATGACAAAGTCTAGTTTAAAAAATAAGACTCGTACTTCAAAAAAAAAATTGGAATTAGTTCATACTAATTTATGTGGACCAATTGATGTGCAAACCTACAAAGATAACAAGTATATTATCCTATTTGTTTATTGTTACTACAGAATGATGACAATAATATTTTTAAAAGAAAAATATAAAGATTTTCAAATGTTTAAGTGGTATCTAGCAAGATTTGAAAAGGAAACTAGTAAAAGCTTGAAATGTCTGAGATCTAACAGAGGTGGAGAGTTTACATCAAATGAATTTGAAAACTTCTATAAGGACAAAGGAATCAAGAGACAAACTTCTACATCTAAGACCCCTCCACAAAATGGGAATGTTGAAAGGAGGAATAGATCTATAATGGATTATGCTAGAACACTAATGATGGAGAAGAATTTTGCTTTTAAATATTGGAGAGAAGTTGTTAGTACAGCTATCTATACCTTGAACCAAGTACAAGTCAAGAAAGGTATAAATTTCACACCTTTTGAATTATGCTATAGATACTCACCCACTATTAGATATTTTAAGGTATTTGGAAGCAAGTGTTACTTTCATAAGGATAACAAAAATGGAAAACTTGATGCTAAAAGTGAAGAAGTTATATTCCTAGTCTATTCCACAAGAAGTAAATCTTATAATTATTTAAATACTAACACTAACAAAGTTGTGGAAATTGCAAATGTAAAGTTTGATGAATATACAAAAGTGCATGAAGATAAACCAAAGAAGGAACTTAAAAATTATCAAACCTTTATGTGCTACTATGAAGACATGCCTATTGAGGCTGATAAATCTGCAAACTAAGTTATTAATCAACAATAATCAATGATTGTTAAGTCACATACAATGGGTGTCAAGTTGCATTCAGGAGTTGAGTTGCAGTCATAATCTGAGGTACATTATGATACTAAGATCATTTTACATGAAAGGAATGACAAGTTACCTAATAGAGAAGTGCACGGTGAATCTAAAATTAAACTTCTTAAAAGACCCCTTATAGAAAGGAGAAATGACCCAAGGTTGTCAAAGTATGTCAGAAGGCATCATCCTACTCGACAGATAATTGGAGATAAAGAAGATAGACCAGTGAAAAGGAATAGGTTGATAAATGACACATGTTTGTTAAGTATACATAAGCCTAAGTTAGTAAAGGATACATTAGAGAATGAAGACTAGAATCAAGCCATGAAAGAAGAAATTGATCAGATTGAGAAGAATAAAACATGGACACTAGTGTCCAGGCTAGAGAACAAGAATGTTATTAGAACCAAGTGGGTGTACAAAAACAAACTAGATGAGAATGTTGAAGTCACAAGGAATAATGAAAGATTAGTTTGCAAAGGATATGCACAAGAAGAAGAAATTGACTACGAAGAGACATTTTCCCCAGTTGTAAGATCAGAAGGAGTAAGAACTCTATTTACTTACTCTTCCTACAAAGATTTTAAATTCTACCAAATGGATTTTAAGTTAGCATTTCTTAATAGTATACTAGAAGAGGAGGTCTACATAGAACAACCTAAAGGATCTGTTGATCCAAATAATAATAACATGGTGTGCAAATTGCACAAAGGTTTATATGATTTGAAGAAAGCTCACAGAGCATGGTATGAAAGATTTTACAACTATTGTGTGAATATTGGTTTTAAGAAGGCTAATGATAACAACAATCTATATTTAAAGATAGAGGGAGGTAAAGAAAGTTTACTAGCTAAAATATCTATTGATGATATCATATTTGGTAAACAAAATGCATTGTGTAAGACATTTGCAAATGAAATGAAGAAAGAGTTTGAGATGTCTATGTTTGGAGAAATAAAGTTCTTTGTTGGACTACAAGTATATCAGATGAAATATGGTATTTACATCACTCAATCCAAGTATGTGAAGGAAATCTTGAAAACTTTTGGCTTGGAAGATTCAAAACCTATTAGTGCTCCTATGGTGATAGGACAAACTATCCAAAACTAATGATTCTGCTAAAGTAAATCAAACATTGTATAGGTCTATGATTGGAAAATTGTAATATGTAGTTCATAGTAGACCTAATATTGCACTAGTTTTTGGGATTGTTGCAAGGTTTTCTACAAATCCTAAGGAGAATCACTTAATGTTTGTTAAAAGGATTATGAGATACATGAAAGGGACAAAAGACTATGGTCTATACTATAAGAAAAATGACAAGTTTGAATTGAGAACCTATACAGATCCTGATTGGGTTGGAAACATTGATGGCATGAAAAGTAAAAGTAGTGGAGCATTTTTATTAGGAAAAAGATTATTCTGTTGGACTAGCAAGAAATAGAATTGTATTTCACAATCGACTACTAAAGTTGAATATGTGGTTGTTGTAGTGAATTGCATAAAATATGGTATGGATTAAATAGTTACTCAAAGGAATGAAGGAAGAAATCATTAAACCTATGGTACTCTATTGTGATAATACAAGTGTTATAAACATATCAAATAACCCTATAATGCATACAAAGAAAAATCACATTAAAATAAAGTATCATTACTTGAGAGATTTGGTTCAAGACAAAGAAGTGAGAAAGGAATATGTGAATACAAAAGAAAAAATAGCTAATATATTCGTGAAGGCTTTACCTAATGATGCACATGAATATCTTAGAGGTAAACTAGGGGTGATACCCCTGTCCAAGGATACTTAAGAAGAAAGAGTAGTGCCATGCATCAACTGAGTTGAATGATATATTTTACAACTTGATGCAATGGATCTTACTTTAGGACCTACCTAAAGTAAAGAATGAGTTGAAACAGAAGATTTATAGTCATAGGCAAGGTGACAGAGGGAGAACATAAATTGATTATATCTATATTTATAGATGACAAGTCTTTTGAATTGTTGTCAATGAGGGAGAAAGACAGAGAGTTGTACCTAAATAATATACATGAGAGAGAGATATCAGAGAAATCAAAGAAATATCAGAGAGATTAGAGAAGGAAGCAGAAAGATTGTCAAAGAGGAACAAGACCAAATGAGTGAGAAATATGAGGAAGAGATCAAAGTATATAGAGTAAGGCACACATACTAATAGAAGGAGAGATTTCAATACAAGGTATTAAGTTTCTTTTTGGTATTGTTATTGGTATTAGTTTTCCATCAATTCCAAAGGGGGAGATTGTTGGAGTGAAGAAGATTGGTGAAACCTATCATGGAACAATCATTATTTTGTTAGTAATGTCAAACTTACTACTTGTTGGTAAGACAATTGCTTACTTTGGTCTGAATGTTATCATTTGTTTGACTGATGAAGATGATTTGAAAAGAAAGGATAATAAGAGAAATTAGAGAAAGGTTGAGTTACATGGTGTATAAAAGAAGCACTAAGACCAAGCAAGACATTGATGATATAGTGTATTATTTATCTACTTAAGGATATAATGAAAGGGTACTTGAACAAAGACTTGAAGAAGGCTAAGTAAAGAAATGTGTTTGCCAAACCTAACTGAGCAAATAGTGCAAACTGAACAAAGTTAGTGTAGGTCAAGCAGTAAGTTCAGGATGTGTTGAGCAAGTGAAATATAGTTGGTGCCAAGTAAAGAAAGTTAGTATGTACTAAGCACCAGTAAAGACTTAGTGGATGTTGAGCAACCTAGTATTGACCGAGCATCAGAAGTTAGTTTTTTCCAAGCAAACAACATGTTATTGCTAAGTGCCAATAAAATGAGTTAGATCAAAGATTTAATGAATCTAAGCTGAAAAAGTTAATTTCTTGAATTGTGTGAAGCATGTGGAAGATAATTATTATGAGTTGGTAGCACAAAAACCAAGGCAAACCATTTTGAGGTGAATTCAAAGAGGATTGAAGAGGAAGTTTCCAAAAGGGAACAAAATGGAAAGATGGGTAGATTCAATGAATCTAACCTAACCCTAGAATGGATGATTGTGGTTAAGCAAAAAAAGACCTAAATTCTCTAGATAAGGAAATAGTAGGCTAGAAGCAACTGTGTCATGTGCGAGAACCTAAAAAAGACAAGAAGTCTAGGGTGTTGCTTCATATGGTGGTCGAATGAAAGAGTCTGCAGTTGGCATACAAAGAAAGAAGGCTTAAGGTGATGAATTCTTGAAGGGTGAACAATCTATTAGAGATGAAGAGGATGAATTCCATGCAAAATGGAGGACAAAATGTGAGATCTATAATATGCAAGTGAGTTATTTTCATTATCAGATCAAGTCCTAATGTTACTCTTTAACAATTGTATCAATTTGGATAAATAATTTGAACAAAGGTTAACCTAACAACCATTAGTAAATCCTTTAATAGGGTGGCATTCTAATGGAATGTCCTAAAGTCTTCTAACAAGGCTCACTCCTTATAGGGTATTGAAATCCTTTAACTAGGTCACATATAATAGTGTGCATTGTAACCTTTAATAAGATTGGCTCCTCATAGGGCTCACTTTAGAAGATTAAAAATTGGTAACATGTTACTGGAGATTTTTCCCAAATTGGCTAGCTAAAGTATTCCAACAGAATGAAGACTAGCTAAAATGCAAGAATGAAAGAATGCTCCAAGTGCTCCATAATTGCCAAGAAAACTTGTAACATAACAATATCATAAAAGACTATGAGATGAGATAGTGAGGAGAGGGCCTCATTTTAAAGATAAATGGATGGTAGAGATTAAGATGAAAAATCAAGGGTGGAGAATGCATCTCATATTTACTTTTTGCACAATAATATCACTTAAGAAAGATCAATAGTGATGTTTAAGAGGAAAAAGATGTGTGGAAGAGAATAAAGATTCCACCCACCTTGGAAAGTGTGATTTCAAGTGTAGTTGGAAAGTGTGATTTCAAGTGTAGACAAAAATTTTCCCTTTTTAAAATAATAAGAACAATTTTTTTTTATTTGCACAATTAGATTAAGTGGGATTTAAGGATAAGAATAATTCTTTTTATAAAAAGCCACTTATTAAATCTAATCAAGTGGTTTTGTATGGTTCTCACATAATTTTTAAGGCTAAACCTTGTGGAGTTGAATGCCAAAATCCTAGGGTTTGAAAGATTTGATCATATCGTCCAAATGGCTTGGGATTCAAATCTGAATTTTTTTTACAGGTTGGTGATCGATCAGAGACGAATCAAGCAAAATTTAGATTTTTTGAGTTGGATTGTCTGAGTTATAAATTTTTCTTTATTTTTAATGAAAAAAAAATTTTGATCACAAACCAACAAATTTTTCAAATGCCTCTAAATTATACAAGGTTATTTTCCTTTGTGGTTTGAATTTATATGCAATAAAATAAATCAAAATCTTGATTTGCAAAAAGTAGTTTCTTTTGGGAAAATGGGTCCCTAGGGCACAAGTTAAGAGATATTGCTAGAATTCTTACATTTTGGAAAAGTTCTCTAATTTTTACTATAGTTATCTTCTTTTCATTTTCATAATTGGGGCCAAAAGCATAGCATACAAAGTCAAATCCATGAAATAAGTTGTCATTTTGTATGGAATCAACTAGTTCAATTTTTTTATTTTGAATTTCCATATTTCTTCATGATTTCATGGACTTGATTGAAGTTTGTGAAGGAAATTTGGAGGTCAAAGGAGCAAAAAATGGAAAAAAAAATTGTGATGCATGAAATCAAGGTGAATACATTCTAAATCTTCTTGTTTTCATTGTAAATATTGAGTATATCATTTTCTTTTTTTTGTCAACATGTTTGGTTTGTCTTCCCAACATTGGAAAGAGGGCTTAGTATCAATCATTCACATTTGGATTTGGGCTTTAAAAAAACCCCTTTGTCTTTTAATACCTAAGGTTATCTTATTTATATTTTCTTCTTGAATCCTTGTTAAGGATTTTGAGGGGAACATAAATAAGGGATCTTTATTTTTATTTTTAGGGGGGCTACCTAGAGAAGTGATCACTCTAGGGGATGACTCCAAAGGATGACTCCAACTCTCATGTTCTACCAGAGTATAAATAGTGTAGCTTGAATCTAAAGAAATTCCTCTTGGAAGTAGTAATATTATCAATCTTAGCTAAGCCCCAAAGAACTTTATACCTTTGGTAAGTGAAGGTGGAGATTGGGTTATTGTATCCTCCCAACTATTTGGTAGTATTCTCTTTCATTTGTATATTTAGGCCTCACATACCTTATATATATCGAGGACAACCCCTAGTTGAGCTTGTGCATCCTAGTAGAAACCTGAATAGGTTGTTGGTATGTTTAATGTGTTTGAATGTTTAAAATCTTCCCCACTTGGAACAAAAGGGGACACATCGATCAAATTAAGTCGTAGGAATTTTTCCTTTTGCATGCTTCCATCGTGTGTTTTCATTCCAAAATACAAAAAAATCTCAAAAAAACTTAAAAAATCAAAATTTCAAAAAAAATACATTTTTCTTCGAGTCAAAACATCAAGTTGAAACATTTTTCTTTTGATTCTTGCTAGGGGGAATTTCAACATTTTACTTTGTCTATGTCTCTAGTGCTTAAACTTTCTTAAAATGGATATTTGATCTTAACGCTCATGGTCTTTTTCATCTTCTTAATATATCCTAGAGGCTGAGGTCTTATCAATCCATTTGGGTGAGTTTCCAAACAAGTTTATAGTCTAGTCCTAGGAAATGGTCCTTTTAATCCTATTTGAACTACATAATGGGAATTAGGTGTACAGAAAAATTGGGAGTTCAAGACCTACATAATCTTTTAGGAAATCCAAAAGGGTGCTCAAAACTAGAATTTTTTTACTACTTTTTTTGGAGAATTATTACCAAAAAGAGGAATTAGTCAATTCCAATGGCTAATTGAAACTAGGTCTAATTACGCTTCTTAGAGACAAAAACTTGAAATCATTAAGGAAGAGGCCTAAAGATCTTTCCAAATGGACACAAATGGAAGAAAATGGAGTGATCTCATGTTTATGGATGACCCTACAATGAAGGATAAAGTTTGTGAGCAAGTTGCACTTAGAGCTCTCTAAGTGTGTGTGGAGAAGAGTACTAAACTAGTGTGTTAGTCTTCTGAGGGTGATCACAAATGATCAAACTCTTGGAAAAGAGTTTGGATTTTTATTAGTTAATTATCTAAGCCAATCAAGGACCTAGGTGGACTAGGTGCCTAGAAGAGATAAGCTAGGTCTCTTGAGGAGAAGTGCAAGCACCCCTTGGAACACTTGCACTATATTGGTATCAAAGCCTGAGTTGATTAGACTTGTGGTAGATAAGCCTACAGAATTAGTGGGAGAGAATACACCAAGTTGAACAGTAGATTTCATAGCCCCATAATGAGGTATAATGGATGTAGAAATAAACATTATTATAAAAATATGTATTCAATTCTCTTTTAGTAAATCATTGTGTCTCATTTATCATTATAATGCCAATTATTTACATTAACACTAGAAGATATCATATTGAATTGTATATTAAAAAAATTATCATATTTGATAAATGACTATAAAAATTATATTTAATATATTATATTTAAATAATCATACTTATATAATAACAAATGGTTATGATATACTAATATTCAATAAATGGTATTCTTATAACATTGTAATTATATAGTTGATATATTAGTCTGGAGTCAAAGGGACACAACCCCTGACCATACAATGAGTGTATAAATGAAAAGGGGTATAAATAAGGAATAAAAACATGTATCTTAGGGAAAAATTTGGTAGTACTAGATATGAAGGACACGTAGAAACTTGATAGGGAATCAAGATGCCATTTGAAGAGGTCAACACATAAGTCAAGAACCTAAGGAAAGGATATTCAAAAATAGGATAAAATAAATTATCATTGAAATCTAATACATAAGATTATTTTAGAAGAAGGTGTGATCAACATCACCACTAGTTCACTTAGTGTGATCCCATATCACATGGTAAGAGGAGCTATGTTGATAGTTGGGAAGCAGACAAGAAGGGTCTCATACATGCAATGATATAACGAGGTTGTGGGGTCAGTATATATTCATTGCTTACATCAAATAATAGATAAATATCTATTTATAAGATGAAAATGCTAAAGTAATAAAGTCATTTTAATGGGTATAGATTATATATATATATATAATGGTGTGATCAAATTAAATAATAAAGTAATAAAAGATTAGATAAACATAATATGTATGATCCAAACTATGTTTGGTGGAGAGCATTCCTTATGAATGTCATAGTACGGTCCAAACTATTTTTGGTGGGGGAAATTTGCTATGAATGTCATAATATGATCCAAGTGCGCTTGGTGGAGAACAATCCAAGTATAGCTTGGTGGAGGGTATTCATTGAGAATGTCGTATAATGATCAAAGCCTAGCTTGGTGGAGGGCATCTTACAGGCATGTCAACGTATGATCTAAATTTCCTTGTTGGAGAACAATCCAAGTATAGCTTGGTGGAGGGCATTCATTGAGAATGTCATAGAATGATCAAGCCTAGCTTGGTGGAGGGCATCTTGTAGGAATGTGAATATATTATCTAAATTTCCTTGGTGGACAACATTTGCTACAAGTGATAATTAATTCTTCTTAAAGATATGAAATATTTAGCTAGATTTATTGTGATCATATCAATATTTTACTATTATTATATGTTCCAATCTAACCCTAATAGTGGGGGCATTACAGTGGTATCAGAGCATAATATTTCCATCCTGTGGAACCAGTTAGTCCATGCATCCTCATACCTTAAAGAATGATGGCAAGGGAACTAGCCCAAGAAGTAAGGAACTTTATAGAACAAACTAATGACAAATTTGAAAGGATTAAACACTCAAATAAGGTACTACTCAAAGCTATAAAAAAATTAAGCAATGATAATAGCAAAAATGAGAGACTTAACTCATAGAGGGATCATCATTCTAGCCATGAGGAAAATGAACCCTAATTGCAAAAGTTCAGTCCTATAGGAAACATTTCCCCTATTCATTTTGAGAGAAGAACTTGTCGCAAATAATGGAATGACCCCTAATAGCATGGAAGAAATTACACAAATGTATGGCAACTTGGAACCCAATCTTCAACAACTTATTCCCTTTAAAGAGTATTATAAGTCTAAACTTGTGGAAAATAGAAAGAAACATCATGTAGATGAAGACCTTGAGAAGAAGGTAAATAAGGTAAAATTATCGTGTTTTAGTGGGTTAGGAGAAGACACTGCTCAATCATGGGTCCAAAACTTAGATACATATCTATCCTTATTATTATGACATAAAAAGGTGCTATTAATTTCGTGATACTTCATTTAAGAGGATCAACCCACAAATGGTGGCACTATGGCCAAAATTCATTAGGGCTCAAAAAGATTACCACCTATAATGAATTTACACAAAAATTAATGAATAGATTTGATCAATAAGACCTTGAATGGTACTTCCAAGAGATCACTAGCCTTAGACAATCAAGGACAATGGAAGAATTCACTAGTCATTTCCAAGACCTATCTGTAATGGTTGCAAACCTATCTTAGAGTCAACTCGCTCATTTATTTATAGGACTTAAAGATACCATTAAAGCTTATGTAAAACTCCTTGAACCCTGAAGCTTAGAAGAAGCCATTCAAAAGGCAAAGAAGATATAATATAATTGGCCCAAGAATCTAAAAACATCTTTTGAAAATAAGGACTCAAGAAAGGACAATTAGGAAACAAAATGTCGGTTGTGCCATGAACCATGGGATGTTGGTCATCAGTCTCCAAAAAGAGATGATCTACTAAAGAAAGGATTATGATTCAAATGTAAAGAAACATGGGAGCATAATAATTGATATAAAAGAGGACAATTGAATAAAATAACATTTGATGAAGAAAACCCAAACAAAAAGACAAGATTTGATGAGCAAGAGTGTGTGACATTTATCACTCAAGAAGATGGAAACAACCCCTTTCAAATCAAGAGTTCACCTTAAAAGTTATTAGACCTTCATTAGAAGAATTTTTATTGTTGAGGACAAGAAAATTCAAGGAGGGTGGACTATCATAGCCCCATAATGAGATATAATGGATCTAAAACTAAGCATTATTATAAAAATATGTATTCAATTCACTTTTAGTAAATCATTGTGTTTCATTTATCATTATAATGCCAATTAGTTACATTAACATAGTAGAAGATATCATATTGAATTGTTATATTAAAAAAATGATCATATTTGATAAATGACTATAACATTTAAATAATCATACTTATGTAATAACAAATGGTTATGATTTAATAATATTCAATAAATGGTATTCTTATAACATTGTTATCATATAGTTGATATATTAGTCTAGAGTCAAAGGGACACGACCCCCAACCATACAATGAGTGTATAAATGAAAAGAGGTATAAATAAAGGAAGAAAAACACATATCTTAGGGTAGCATTTGATAGTACTATATACAAAGGACACATAGAAACTTGATAGAGAATCAAGACACCATTTGAAGAGGTCAACACATAAGTCAAGAACCTAAGGGAAGGACATTTGAAAATAGGAGCTAGTACATTATTGTTGGAATCCAATACATTAGATTATTGTAGAAGAAGGTGTGATTAACATCACCATCAATTAACTTAGTGTGATCCCATATCGCATGGTAAGAGGAGCTATGCCAATAGTTGGGAAGCAAACAAGAAGGGTTTCGTACATGAAACAATCTAATGAGGTTGTGGGGTCAATATATATTCATTTCTTACATCATATAATAGATAAATATCTATTTATAATGCAAATGCTAAAGTAATAAATAGTCATTTTAGTGAGTTTAGATTGTATATATATGATGGTGTGATCAAATTAAAAATTAAAGTAATAAAATATTGGATGAACATAATATGTATGATCCAAACTATGTTTGGTGGAGGGTATTCCTTATGAATGTCATAGTATGCTCCAAACTATGTTTGGTGGGGAACATTTTCTATGAATGTCATAATATCATCCAAGTGTACTTTGTGGAGAATGATCCAAGTATAACTTGGTGGAGGGCATTCATTGAGAATGTCATAGAATGATCCAAGCCTAACTTGGTGGAGGGCATCTTGTAGGGATGTCAATGTATGATCTAAATTTCCTTGGTGTAGAACAATCCAAGTATAGCTTGGTGGAGGTCATTCATTGAGAATGTCATAGAATAATCCAAGCCTAGCTTGGTGGAGGGCATCTTTTAGGAATGTCAATGTATGATCTAAATTCCTTGGTGGAGAATTGCAAATGATAATTAATTCTTCTTAAGGATATGAAATATTTAGCTAGATTTATTGTGATCATATCAATATTTTACTATTATTGTATGTTCCAATCTAACCCTAATAGTGGGGACATTACAATAGAAGACAAAACCATGGTGACTAACATTGAGTTAGCCAAGAATGTTGAAGAACAAGAAGAAGACCACAAGTCACTAAGGGAAAGAATAGCTCAAATTGAGTAACTCTTGGGTGAAGTCCAAGACAAAGCTAATAGGGTCAAAGAGAAGAATGACCTAAAGGAAGAAAAAGAAGCAAGGGAGAAAGAAATAGAGTTGGAAGAAGAAGCTCCAATCCTTGACCCTATTATTCCTAAAGAGTCATTCTTAAAGGCATTAAAAGCATTGAGTGGAAAAGTTCTAGAAGGAGTACCACTATTTAGTGGACAAATGGATCTAGATTCTGTTGTGGACTGGATTGACAACATTAAGAACCATTTTGAATGTGATGGTATCTATGAGGCACAAAAACTTGTGGTGGCCAAGTCTAGATTAAGAGGTTCATGTCTTACTTGGTGGAAGTTTGTGCAAACTAAATGAGAGAAGGATGGGAAAGGTCCCATAGTTACCTAGAAGGGCATGGTAACCAAGGTGAAGTACACCTACCTTCCTAATGACTATGAAGTTTAGCTTCATAAGAGGAGACAAAATCTTAGTCAAAAATATTTGGATGTCTAAACATATACTGAGGAATTTCAAAAATTGTGTTTGAGGTCCAAGGTAATTGAAGAGGAAAGCATTAAGCATGTAAGGTACTTGAATGGCATCAAACGATCTATTCAATAAGAGAAGAGCCTAGTAAATTTCAAAACCATTAGGCAAGGTTATCAAATGGCCTTGAAGATTGAAGACAAAAGCAAGAGGAAGCAAGAAACCTCTAAAGGTAAAACTAAGAGCAAGGATAATAGAGGTCAAAGATGTGGCTATGGTGGGAAAATTTTAGATTCAAAAGCTCAAGGTGAGGTAAAATTCATTGAACATCAAGAAGGAAGCTCAAGTAGAGGTGGTAGAGGAAGAAACTCTAACTCTAGAGGAAGGAGTAGTGGACAAGGAGGAAGAGGCAACTACTTTGCTAATTTCAAGTGCTACCATTGCAATCAAATGGGGCACCCTACTTATAGATGTCCAGACAAAGGTAGTTCATCACAAGGAGGTGACAAAAGGAAAAACTTAGTTTAAAATGAGTCCAATACAGTAGATAAGTATGTTGAAGTACAACTAAATTTAGAAGAAGGAAAAAACCTCATGATGAGAACTTTGATAAAAGAGCTTGTGAAGGAGGAAGCAAACCAAAGAAGATCTTTATCTAGGAAAAGTGTGGAATGATGGGTAAAGTGTGTAGATTCCTCATTGACTTAGGGTCTACTGACAACATAGTGTTAGAGGAAGTAGTCAGCAAGCTAAAACTAAAAAGGAAACTCCACACTAATCCTTATAAGGTCTCATGTATAAACAAGGCCAACATGTGTTATAAATGAGCAAGCATGGTTGGAGTTCTCAATTGGAAGGTACAAAGATAAATTTTTATATGATATGTTACCTATGGATGCATGTCATTTTCTCCTAAGTAGACCATGGAAATTTGATTCCCAAGCTATCCATGATGGAGGAAAGAACTCCTATACTTTGATGAAGGGTGCTCCCCTTAATACCATAAACCATAACAAAAAACAAAGAAACAATAGCAAATGCAAGAACAAAATATGGACTTCTTATTTGCACCACAAATGTAGAATTATAGAATTCACAAGTATGATAGTATAACCCTTATGGGTGCCTTCATTAAAATAATCTACAAGACAAACTGCAAACTATCACCCAGAGTTGTTCTAGACAATGTTCAGAGCTTTCTTAAATAGGCAATTTTATGCTGCCCAAGAAGCTTCTAGACATTGAAACTTAATACCTAAGGCTGGTAGACCCTAACAATACATATAGAGTCAGCCAAATACATCTTTAACAACTATTTTAGGAATTTTGAGTAGCCCAACTTTGAAAGGCCATAATTCTTGAACCGTTGCTCTGATTGGCTATTATAACCACTTTTCAAAAATGCCAGCTCCTAATCTACAAGCTCACATTCCATCAAGTTTGCAGACCTTGTTTAGGCACTCAAAGGCCTCCAATGGTGAGCCTGAAGATTTTTCTACAATTTTTTCCATAAAAAATCCGTAATAACTTCTTTGATACTTAAGCTAGAGCAATGAGATTTTTATGGTAGGCTTATAACTCTAAAATGAACCTTCATGTAGAAAATGAGAACATTCCAAGCTTGTATGAAAAACTTACTAAAAATAGCAAGCTCCCATAAATAGTAACCACCTTGTTTGCTAGTCCTTATTAAAATAGAAACGATTGTAAAGAAAAATAATTTTGGGTGATGCGAGATTTCCCTTACACCCAGGATGCTCTTGCATCAAACATCCGGGTAATTTGAGAAGTGACTCCATCACATCTCAAGTGTTCAAAGGAAAACCAAGATGGTTAACCTCCTCCCTTGCTAGCCATGATGAATCCTCTACTAACCTCCCTTTCCATTTGACCAAGTATTCCTCGTAAGTTGTATTCCTTGTGTTAGGATAAACCATGGACAGAAATAAAAAACTACATGCAAATATAACCAATAACAGAAAAAATAATAGAACACACAGAAATGAACACAAGGCACCAAGATTTAACGTGGTTCACCCAATCCCTGAGCTACGTCCACCAAACAGCAAGTCCGATCTTATTACAATCCAGTGATTACAACTTGATTACAATCCGTAATCCCTTACAGCTCAATACCACCGCAAGAACCAATTTCGTATCACCACACATAAAAAATACCCAACCCTAAGCCCTCTTTATACAAGTATTAAACCGCTTTAGGGTTATAACATGTCGGCCATATGTCGGCTACCATGTCGGCTACTTCCAAAAAAAAAAAATTTCGGGGCGATGCCGCGAACCCCACTATTTATGAAGTATGTACAGTACTTTCCTGATCAGTCACCACAATCTAACAATCTCCCACTTGGGGACTGATCAGGCTCCACACTAAACAACAATCTCCCACTTGGAGACTGATCCTGTAGCAATACAACTACCGCATGGGGCTCCCACTGGATCAAACCACCCTGGAATCTGTTGTTCTTTTATTCACATTTAGTCTAAAAGACCAACTGAAGCTGAAGAGGAGTTTAGCTTCTCCCTTGTGACAACCTTTGTCAACATATCTACTAGATTTTCATTGGTATGTATCTTCTCCAGCTTTAACTGTCCATCCTCCAAAACTGACCGAATGAAATGGTACCGCAACTATATGTGTTTGGTCTTAGAATGCAGAGCTGAATTCTTAGCAAGATGAATGGCACTCTGACTATCTGTGAACAAATAATTATCCTTCTGAGGATGTCCCAATTCTTCCAAGAAGAACTGAAACCATATCATCTCTTTGGTTGCCTTTGTAGCAGCAACATACTCTGCCTCTGTAGTGGAGAGAGCATTAATCTTCTGTAGCCTAGAAACCCAGCTCACGGCTGCCCCACCAACAGTAAAGACATAACCTGTAGTACTCCGCCTGGTATCAATATCCCGAACCAAATCTGAGTCAACATAGCCCTGTAACTCAGTAGCAGAGCCCCCAAAATGTAAACACTTATTGGATGTTCCTCTCAAATATCTGAGAATCCACTTGACAGCATTCCAATGCTCAAATCCTGGATGACTCATATACCTACTAACGACTCCCACTGCATGTGCAATATCTGGCCTAGTGCATACCATAGTATACATCAAACTTCCTACAGTTGAAGCATAGGGTACCTTGGACATCTTATCCTCCTCTTCCTGTGTCTTGGGACACATCTCCTTAGTCAATTTCAAATGACCAGGTAAAGGTGTGTTGACAGCTTTAGCATTCTCCATAGAGAAACATTGCAACACCTTCTCAACATAATCAGCTTGAGATAGTGTCAATGTTCTATTCTTCCTATCTCTGCAAATCTTCATACCAAGGATTTTTTTTGCTGCCCCCAAATCCTTCATAGCAAAAGCATGTGCTAATTGGCATTTCAGCCCCTTAATATGATCCATGTTAGACCCAGCTATAAGCATATCATCAACATATAAACATAAAATAATGTAGCTATCATCATCCAACCTCTTAAAATAAACACAGTAGTCTGAATGACACCTGTTATATCCATGCTCATGCATAAAACTGTCAAATTTCAGATACCATTGCCGAGGTGCTTGCTTCAGGCCATATAAACTTTTCTTCAATTTGCACACTAAGTTCTCCTTACCTTTGACCTCAAAACCCTGTGGCTGAGCCATATATATTTCTTCATCCAAATCACCATGAAGAAAGGTTGTTTTAACATCCATCTACTCTAAATGCAAATCTTCAATAGCCACAAGACTTAAAACAGTACGAATAGAAGTCATTTTAACAACAGGAGAAAATATCTCATCAAAATCAATTCCCTTTTTCTGTGCAAATCCTTTTACAACTAACCTGGCCTTAAATCTTTTCTTACCTCCTTCCTCTTCTTTCAACCTGTAAACCCATTTATTCTGTAAAGCCTTTTTACCTGCAGGCAACTTGCACAAATCCCATGTCTTATTTTTCAGCAAAGAGTCCATTTCATCTTTCATTGTAGACTCCCACTGAATCTTAGTATCCACCTGCACAGCTTCATCATAACTTTCAGGTTCACCAGCATCAGTAAGTAAAATAGAATACAAAGAGGGAGAAAACCTTTGTGGAGGTCTAATTGGCCTTGTTGACCGTCTAACATTTACTGGTGTGTGTGGTATTTGTTGCTGCAGTTGTTGCACATCATGAGGAATGGCTGGAACATTAGCTTTTGGAGTATCATCCAGCACTACATAATCATCTTCTTTCTTCTCATGTTGCTGCAACAGATCTTTGTACAACACTTTTTCATTGAATATGACATCCCGGCTTCTTATAATTTTATGATTTTCAAAATCCCAAAGCCTATAGCCAAATTCATTAATGCCATATCCAACAAAGACACATTTCTTTGATTTTGCTTCTAGCTTGGTTCTATTTTCAGAGTCTATATGAGCAAAAGCTTCACAACCGAAGGTCTTGAGAAAAGAATAACTCACCTTCTTACTAGTCCATACTTCCTCTAGAATACCACAGCCCAAAGGAGTAGAGGGACCTCTATTAATCAAATATACTGCAGTATTGACAGCCTCCGCCCACATGTGTAAGGGCAACCCAGCATGCAACCTCATGCTCCTTGCGCGCTCCATTATAGTCCTGTTCATGCGTTCAGCCACTCCATTTTCCTATGGAGTCCTTGGAACAGTTTTTTGTCTGTGAATACCATTAGTGGAGCAATAATCTTCAAATTCATGACTACAATACTCACCACCATTATCAGATCTGAGACATTTTAATTTCTTACCAGTCTCATTTTCAACCAAGCATTTCCATTTCTTAAAAGTTTGAAATACATCAGATTTCTGTCTAAGGAAATAAACCCATACTTTTCTAGTTGTGTCATCAATAAATGTAACATAATAATGAGAGCCACCAAGGGAAGATACCTGAGCCAGTCCCCATACATCTGTATGCACAAGCTCTAATTTCTCCTTTTTGTTTTCCTTCCCTGTCTTTACAAAACTCACTCTCTTTTGTTTTCCATACACACAACTTTCACAGAAATCCATATTCACACATTTTAGACCTGGTAAAACTTTCCTTGAATGAAGTACTTTCATACCTTTCTCACTCATGTGCCCAAGTCTATTGTGCCACAGCACTGTATCAGAATCTACAGCAGCTATTTGTTCTCCCTGCTCAACTGCAGTAATTGTTCCTGAATATTCATTTTTCTCTGAAACAATCAAAGTAGAAGGAACAATATGACCTGTACAAAGATATAAGGTGCCTACTTTCACACCTTTTGCTACTACAAGGGAACCTTTTGAAACCTTCCAATTTTTATCATTAAAAGTAATTACACAACCCTCATCACCGAGTTGCCCTGCTGAAATTAAATTCCTACTTAGCTTTGGAACATGTCTTACCTCATGTAGTAGCCAATGATTCCCATTCTGCAACTTAATCTTAATTTTTCCCTTTCCAACAATCTGACAGGGTTCATTATCCCCCAAATAAACAAGCCCAAAATCCCCTTGGACATAATCAATGAAATAACCTATATGAGGTGTACCATGAAAAGAAGCACCAGAATCTAAAACCCATGAATCATCAACACTTTCTAAAGACAGAAGCAAAGCATCCTCTTCAGATTTGTTACTTACCACATTTGCCTCTTTGTCTCCATCTGATTTATCTCCTTCATTTTTCTTTCGAGTCTAGCAATCTTTCTTTTTGTGCCCTGGTTTCCCACAGTACCAGCAATCATTTGGTCCTCTCGATTGAGACCTCCTCCCCTTTGACTTTCCTCTTGATTTCCCACGATTTCCAGAGTTACTTCCTCTTTCAGTCGTTCTGCCCCTGCTTTGTGCATTTAAAGCACTTCCTGATGTAGATCCACCTGAGGATTTTCTATGAGTTTCCTCACTTAAAATAACACCGATCACATCATCATATTTTAGGGTACTAGATCTAGGAACAGAATTACTCACCGCCATTACCAAGCCATTCCAGCTTTTAGGCAAAGAACACAAAATCAAGAGAGCCCTAATTTCTTCATCAAAATTGATACCCACAGAAGATAATTGACTAGTAATAGTATTAAACTCATTTAAATGATCTGCAACAGATCCACCTTCTGCCATTTTCATATTAAATAAACGCTTCATGAGAAATACCTTATTTGAAGCGGAGGGATTTTCATACAGTGTCGCTAGGGTTTTCATCAAATCTTCTGTCGTCTTTGCTTTTGTAATATTAAATGCCACCGATGGTGCCAAGCATAATCGAATGCTTCCGAGTGCCTTTCTGTCCAAAAGATCCCATTCAACCTCTGACATAGTTCCCTGATTCTTGGCTTTTCCTTCCAACGGCTTCCATAAATCCTTCTAATATAAATAGTCTTCCATTTGCATCTTCCATAACTGGAAGTTCTGCCCATTAAACCTATCAACCCTCAGCTTACCATCATCTGCCATTGCTCCCACTCAACCGTGAGACTTTCCTGCAGAGGATAACTAAAATACAACCTTGCTCTGATACCACTTGTGGGGCCCATTTGCCGTTGCACCAAAAGCCATGACTTTCAGCGAACATGGAACACCACATAATTAACCACCTGTGGGCAGGGGAGCGACATCGCATCACCCAACAATCTCCCCCTCGACGCACATACCAGGTGCTTACGCGGGTCGGGAAGGCACCGGGGAGATTTGAACCCATGACCAGGCCAAAACCAGGCTCTGATACCACTTGTTAGGATAAACCATGGACATAAATAAAAAACTACATGCAAATATAACCAATAACAGAAAAAATAATAGAACACACAGAAATGAACACAAGGCACCAAGATTTAACGTGGTTCACCCAATCCTTGGGCTACGTCCACCAAACAGCAAGTCCGATCTTATTACAATCCAATGATTACAACCTGATTACAATCCGTAATCCCTTACAGCTCAATACCGCCGCAAGAACCAATTTCGTATCACCACACATAAAAAATACCCAACCCTAAGCCCTTTTTATACAAGTATTAAACTGCTTTAGGGTTATAACATGTCGGCCATATGTCGGCCATAATATGTCAGCTACCATGTCGGCTACTTCCAAAAAAAAAAATTCAGGGCGATGCCGCGAACCCCACTATTTATGAAGTATGTACAGTACTTTCCTGATCAGTCACCACAATCTAACACCTTGTACTTTTTCTAATACAACTATCTAGTATCTCTTCAATCTCCTTTGTAGCCAAACCATTGCACTTCTATAACTTCATCTCCATCACCTCCTTCACAATACTCTATCAAATCTAAAATATTAAATATTGGTGAAATATTCAATTCAACAGGAAACTCCACTTCATAAGCATTTCTAGAATCATGCCTTTTCACTATCTTGCATGGTCCAAACTTCTTCATATTCATCTTATTATATGTACCCACTGAAAAATACTCCTTTCTTAAATGAACCATGACTTTATCTCTAATCTAAAATTCCTTATACCTCCTTTTCATTTCTACCTTAGCCTTGTACTATGTATTCATCTTTATGATTTACTTCCTCACCTTCTCATGGATGTTTTTCAAATGTTCAGCAAATTCTTCTACTTCAACACTACTTATCTCTCCTTTATCCAACTATTGTGATTCAAAAAAAATTCTAGGGCTACTCCCATATACAATATGGAATGGTTATTTACTAGTACTCCTATTGAAAGAATTATTATATGAAAATTTTGCCTATGGTAAAATTAGATCCCATCCTTTTAGCTTGTCTCCAACCAAACATCTTAGCAAGTTTCCCAAATTGAAATTCACAACTTATGTCTATCCATCAGTCTACGGATGATGTGATGAATTGAACTTCAACTCTGTCTTCAATTTCTTCCATAATGTATGCGAGAAATACCCAAAAAAATTGGTATATCAATCTAAAACTATACTATTGGGCAAGCCATATAGTCTCACCACTTCTCTGAAAAATAATTCAGCCACATAAACAATGTCACTAGTCTTCTTCCAGGGAATAAAATGTGTCATCTTTGAAAACTTTTCAACCACCACAAAAATATAATCATTCCCTCACTATGTCCTCACTAATCCAAGAACAAAATCCATGCTGACATCCTCCCATAGTTTCTCTAGTACAAGTAACGGCTGATACAACTTTGTATTCTACTTCACTCCTTTTTCCATCTGACATACTTTGCAACTTCGTACAAACCTCTTCACATCTTGCTACAACTATGGCCAATAATAATTCTCAGCAACCAAAGCTATGGTTTTATCTCTACCAAAATTTCTAGCCAATCCTCCACTATGCTTCTCCTTGATGAGATTTTCTCTCATTGAGCTTCTAGGAATGCACAACTGGCTCCCTTTAAACAACATACTATCCTAGATCATGAAATCCAACCACTTTGTCCTATCACGTGTAATAGGTTTTGTACATGCCTTCCATGCTTCAGAAAAATCAGGATCATCTAGATACAAAGTACTGAGTTCCTTGAATCCAACCACCTCTATCTATATTTCTGTCAACAAAAGTTGTCTTCTACTAAGAGAATTTGCAACTTTGTTAGACTTCCCACTCCTATGTTTCAAAATAAATGTATAACTCTACAAAAATTCAACCCACTTCAAATTCCTTTGGTTTAATTTTCCTTGACAATTTAGATATTGCAAAACTTGATGATCAGTATACAAAACAAACTCCTTAAGAAGAAGATAGTGTCTCCACTTTTTCAATGCTTGAACTATAGCATAAAATTCCTGATCATAAATAGAATATTTTCTTTTTACATCATTCAAATGCTCAATAAATAAGCAATATTTCTACCTTCTTGGCTCATAACAACTCCTATTGTAGTACCACTAGCATCATAGTCTACTTGAAACACCTTGTTAAAATCAATAAGTGCTAGAACAAGTTTCTCAATAACTTTATGTTTCAATAGATTAAAACTCTTATATGCTCCTATAGTCCACTTAAATTATTTCCTATCCCCTCTCATTGTTTTAGTTGAGGGTCCACAAATAGTGCTAAAATATCTTATGAACTTTCTATAAAAACTAGCCAGTCGATGAAAATATTATACCTTTTTCACACTCCTTGGATTAGGCCATTCAATTATAGCCTTCACTTTCTCTGGGTCCATTTTCAGACCTTCTACTAAGACTACAAATCCTAGGTACACCAACTCCTTTACAAAATTGCACTTCTTTAGGTTTATCAGTAGCTTTTCTTCCCTCAGCTTATCGAACACCTTGTGAATATAGATCAAATGATCCTCCAATATCTTACTAAAGATAAAAATATCATCTAGGTAAACAATGACAAATCTACCCAAAAACTCCTTTAGTACCTCATTCATGAGCCGCATGAAAGTGCTTGCTGCATTGGTTACCCCAAAAGGCATGACTAACCACTCATACAATCCTTCCCTTGTCTTGAAAGAAATCTTCCACTCATCACCTTCTCTTATACAAATCTGATGGTACCCACTCTTTAGATCAATCTTTGTGAAATACTCAACTCTGCTCAGTAGTCCATAATATCATCCATCCATAGTAATGGAAATCTATACTTGATTTTGATCTTGTTGATAGCATAAGAATTTGTATGCATCCTCCATTCTCCATTCTTCTTTGGTGCTAATACAATCGTATTGCACATGGACTTAGACTCTCTTGAATCAACCCCTTCTACAACAACTCATGAACTTGTCTATTCAACTCTTCACTTTCTACTAGTTTCATTATGTGCACTACTTTGTTTGGAAACTGGCTCTAGGAACCAAATACATCTAGTGATTGATCTTCCTCATTAGGGGCAATCCATCAGGTACATTATCTGATATAATATCAAAAAACTCTTCCAACGCATCTGCAACTTCTATAGGCACCTCCTCTACTTCTTCTTTACTATCCTTTGGAATTATAGCAAAACACATATGCTCAAGCTTCATACCTTTGAGAAACTCTTTTCCATCAATAAAACATATTTTGGTAGAACTACATATCTTTTCTTCTTTATCCTTCAATGGCTTCAACTTATGCCTCACTCCATCCTTGGTCAGAGTGTAGGTATTTTCTCGCCCATCATGTACAGTATTCCTATCAAACTGCCATGGCCTACCTAGAAACATATGACATATGTTCATAGGTATGATATCACATAGTACCTCATCCTAGTAGCTTCCAATCTTGAATTTCACTAAGCATTGCTCATTGACCATGACTTTTTGGTCATCTTGCACTCAAGCAATATGGTATGGACACGAGTGCTTCTATCTTTTTAGCTTCAACTTTGTGACCATCATTTCTAACACTATATTTTTATTACTTCCACCATCAATTATCACATCATAACACTTATCTCCACATTTGCACCTTGTGTGAAACAAGCTCCTTCTTTGATTAAGTTCATTCTCACCACTCATCGGGACTTTTCTATTAACTAAAACCTCACCTCTTTCAGTATCTTTAGAATGTGATGATCTAGAATCTTCATCAACATGTGCAACTTTGGTCTAGCCTTCTATTCTTTGATCCATCCTTCCTTGGCACTAGGTACATTCCAATGCTCTATGCCCTTCTTCTCCGCAATGAAATCATTTCCCACAGAAGCCTCCTCTTCTAGATCCTTGTCCTCTACCTCTTCCTCTCTAGTTTTTATTATTCTAATCATGGAAATGGTTGGAATTGTTTCCCCTCTAGTTCTCACAACTACTTCTAGCCTCATCGTTGTTCTTATGATCATCATTACAATATCCATAAGATCATCTGCCAAATCTTTCACTACGACCTCTTCCACTATTCTTGTTATTAAATTTCTTGCTTAGTTTCTCCTTAACCCTAAGGACAAATTGGTATGCCACCTCAAAATTGGTCACTCTAACAAGACTCTTATCATCTTGAATGCTTGTTCATAACCCATTAAGATAATGGGTGACTTTCTCCTTATCAACTTATGCATGGCTAGTTCTAATGAGAACTCGATAGAACTCTTCAGTATACTCTTGAACAAATTTTCCCACTTGCTTCAACCCTTACATAATCTTCAATAGATCAAGCTCATTATCTATGGGGATGAACTGTCACTTCATTGTAGCTACCATCTTATCCCATCTAGTGATTTTGTCCTTTCCTCTTTTATTTCAATCCAATTGGATATCTAGCCACCAGATCTTTGCATGACCCTTCAATTTGGCCTTTGCAAACTTGACCCTATCTAAATATTCAATATCTTCATATTCAAAGTGCTCTTCCAATTAAATGATCCAGTCGATCAATTCCTGTGGGTTGAGGTTTCCCAAAAATGTGGATAAATCAAACTTTTCTCCAATTTTGGAAATGGCCCTAAAAAGCTTCACCTCCTTTGAGTTAAGAACTTCTTCTATTGCATCTGGGTCCACATTTCCATCTTATTCTCTTTCATCCTCACTTTTATCATCTCCTATGGAAAGATTCATTCCTCTATGAATCTATTCTTACATCACTTGCATTTGCCTTTGGAGGGTTCTAAAATTCCTTAGGTGTAACATCTTTGACTCTTCCACCGTGCTATCTTTGTGGAGGCATTTTTGCACTTTTGTTGAAACCCTAGTGTAAACTACCTCACATTCAAAAATCTATCTATACACTCAGCCCAAACTATGGTCCTGGTGCAAATTTCCTCATAGTCAACAATTAGCCCACACACTCAGGAACTCTATCTCTAATACTACTTGATGAAGGGAGCTCCCCTTAATACCATAAACCATAATGGAAAAAAAAGAAACAACAACAAATGCAAGAACAAAATATGGACTTCTTATTTGCACCACAAACACAAAATTAGAGAATTCACAAGTACAATATGCTAACCCAAATGGGCAACTTCATTACAATAATCTACAAGATTATTTGTAAACTATCACCCTGAGTTGTTCTAAACAATGTTTAGGCCTTTCTTAATTAGCCAATTTTATGCCACCTAGGAAGGTTCTAGATATTGAGACTTAATACCTAGGGCCAATAGACCCTAACAATATATATAGAGTTAGCCAAATACATCTTTGACAATTATTTTAGGAATTTTGGGTAGCCCAACTTTGAAAGGCCATAACTCTCAAACCATTACTCCGATTGGATATTATAACCACTTTTTGGAAATGTCAAATCCTAGTCTACAAGCTCAGAATGGTGCTAGCACCCTTCAATCAAGTTTTAAGACCTCATCTAGGAACTCTTAAGGCCTCCAACAATAAGCTTGAATATTTTTCTACCTCTGATACTTAAGCTGGAGCAATGAGATTTTTAGGCTTATAACTCTAAAATGAACCTTCATGTAGAAAGTGAGAACATTTCAATATCGTATGACAAACTTCCTAAAAATAGCAAGCTCTCATAAATAGTAACCACCCTATCTACTAGTCATTATTAAAATAGAAAAGACTAAAAAGAAAAATATTTTTGTGTGGTGCAAGATTGTCTTCACACCCAGGATGCCCCTGCATCATATTTTTAAGAAGGACAATGTGACTTTCAAGATACAATCATTGTTGGAAGAGGCTAAAGCAAAGACAACTAGTCCAAATGTACTTATGGTTAGTGAAATGAAGTCCCTACAAACCATAGAAGAAAGTGAAGGTGTAGGCTTTGCATTGGTGTTGAGACCAAAGGAGGGAAATGAAGTTAAGGAGACTAAGAGGTTAGAGTTTCCTAAATAAATTCAAGGGATGCTACAAGCTTACCAAGCTATTGTAAGTGATGGAAAACCATCAACCTTACCCCCTAAAAGATCCATAAGCCATAGGACTTTATCATAGGAGCTACCCTACCTAAAAAAGTAGCCTACAAGATGACCCCTCAACAAAATGAGGAAATAACAAGAAAAATACAAGAACTCTTGAACCAAGGCCTACTTAGGAAGAGTATTAGTTCATTTTCTGTACCTACTATACTTGCACCAAAGAAAATAGGAACTTGGAGGCTTTGTATAGATTCAAGAGCCATAAATAAGATAACCATTAGATATAGGTTCCCTATCCCTAGAATTGAATATCTAATGGATTATCTAGGTGAAGGTAAGTACTATAGCAAGATAGACTTGAATAGTAGTTATCACAAATAAGGATACATGAAGGAGAATAGTGGAAAATAGCCTTCAAGACCAATGAAGAATTATATGAATGGATTATCATGCCATTTGGATTATCTAATGCCCTCTCTACATTCATAAGACTCATGACTGAAGTTCTTAAGAACTACATAGGCAAGTCTATAGTTGTATATCTAGATGATATTGTCATGCCATAAATTTTAACAGAAGAACACAACCAATTTTTTTTTTTGCTTTAAAAGATACATTAAGGTTTATTATTTAGTTGAATGATTTGGTGTACACTATGCAAGGGTTTACACTCCTATCAGGTTGTGGTTATACTTGACTGTTACTCTATATAATTAAATGTGTGAGTTGCATTCTAATTTTACAATTTATGATGAAGATTCAGAAATTGCTTGACTATTTTGAATTTTTGAATTTGTCGATTAGATAAGAGTATAAGCTATCCATATTTAAACTTGGAGTTGTTTAAGTTTACTAATGGATCAAGATGGCTCCACCTAGGGATTTAGATTACGAGCCCTTATTCTTCTGTACTTAAACCAAGACACTTTGATGTGCAGATGTCATTCCAATTATGTTAATACAGCAATGATAGCACTGAGGATTGCAATGAGAAGATGAATCATTAACCAATTTGTTTCCATTAGTATTAGGGTTATCATTATATTATTTATTATTATACTTACTATTGTTAGTTAACTAGTATTATAGTTATAACTTAAATACATCTATACCTCCTATTCTTATTTCACATCCTTCGTGAAAATGTTACATTATTATTATTTAACATTAAATCAAAGCTACTACACTTGGAATTATTGTGTGAATATTAACTCGATCAAATTTCCATCTAATCCCATACCTCCTTACATTGAACTCGTATCATCGTCTATTATGGCTAATAACAAAGACAATGGCCAAGCAATTATTTATCAACATATTCATGTTAAGCGCTCTACTTGTTTATCCTATCTATAGTACTCTCAACCAAAAGACTCACTAATTAATACTATATATATATCTACCCATTACATCCCCAAATACCTATAATCCCTTTATGCTATAAACAAGTATGTTAAATTTAATAACATATTAATATTATCATTGGAATGATTAAAGAACTTTAACCAACTTACATATCAATACTCACTACAAGCATAACTTGTTAATTTATGTGTCACAATAAATTCAAAAGAAGATTAAACTAATATTCAAACCCATTTATGAAGATATATATAATTTCTTTTGTAAAACTAAAAACTACTTTATTATTTCTATTTTGCTTTCACTTTTACCTAAACACTTAAACTAAGGGTCTTATCTTCCTTCATTAAAGTATTGCATGCTGTCATGTCACACAACCCCATGTAGTCTAGCCTTCCTCTTTTTCCATGCACATGTTTTTTAAGGTCAACTTGTATATGGCAAATTTTTTTTTGAATAACATAGCACTCCACCATCTTAGCTTGCCACACGAGCACCTAGGTGTGAGTGGCAGTAGGTGAGAGGATAATGGGAGAGTGTGTGTGCTTCCAAAGGCACCCTCCACACTTAGGCCCTGTTTGGTTGCTAGCATAGGAATAGAAAATTAGAATAGAAAAATGGAATGGGAATGGAAATGAGGAATGGGAATAGAAATAAGAAATTCCAATCATGTTTGGTGTACTTGGAGTTCGATTGGGAATATGTTAATCTATTGTTTGGTTGTACAAAAATAGAATAGGAATAAGGTTAAGTTTTGTATTTTTTAAAACATTTTTTCTAAATTTTTTTTTAATTTATTATTTTTTTAATTAATTCATTTTCATTTTCATTTTTTTAAACAAATAGATATAATTTTAAAAAATGTTATTTAAAAAAAAAAAAAAAAAAAATTAACAAAAAAAATTCAAAAAGTAAAAGAAAATTTCAAAAAAAAAAAATTTAATTTAAAAAAGAAAATTGCAAAAAAAATTAAAAATATTTTTTAATGGAAAATTGGAATGGGAATGGAAATGGCCTATTCCAATAACAGATATTTTTTGGCATAGACATATGCTCATTTTAGGGGCAAAATTGGAATATGTCTTCCTATTCCCAATTCCGATTGAGCTTACCAAATAGCAAATATAAAACAAATTCTAATTTCGTTTTCCTATTCCACTCATATTCCAGCAACCAAACGGGGCCTTAACAACTATGTTTCCTTCCTAAAACTTAAGAAGAATGTCATTGTCATAAAAGTGAAAGGGGTTCAAGACATAGTCAGTAGTATTTAAGACCAAAGTACTCTTCTTCCATGCCCCTAGGTGATGGCGCCTAGGAATGATTGGACTTGCATTTGTGTATACCTAGTCTATTTTATTTTTAGGTTTGTCTATTGCCATAAGAAAAAGGTGGCAACTTGGATTTCAAAGGCTATCACAAGAGTCAAGAATGGAATTTATTTTAGCACTATTAAATATATATATATTAATTTGTTTCTTTATTAATAGTGATTAGACATTTATATCTTATAGTCCATTGCTTGTTTTGAATTTGTTTCTAGCTAGGAGTGTCTATTATTTTAGAGTCCTAGGTAGGTTCTTATTCAATAAAATATTACTTTGTAATTGAAGGAGGGTATTTATTTACCTTTCCATATAAATTTCAGAGAGATAAAATGAGCACCTATAGCTAGTTATTTCCTATGTTCCATACACTTTATATATATTGTTTTTTTTTCTTCTCTTTTAATAAAGGTCATCCACCATAGATTATTGCAATGATATATGATGAGTTATTAGACTTTTTCTTACATTTTAAATGAATGAACTTATTAGATCATTTGGACAAAGAACTCAATATAAAAAAACATATAGAAAACCATGCTAGAAGTCTTAGATGAACCAAACTAATTAATTCTAATCTATAAGTAATGAAATTGGGTAAATCACTTGCTCAAGAGCTAATATTACATTCACCTATAAGGATCCAATTCAAATATGCATGTACGTTAATTATTTAAGAGAATTGAAATAACATTTTCATTCCAATACCATTACATGATCTAATACTTCTAGTTAGTTATATTCTTCCATGATAATTAGAGTCATTCTTGCAATCTAAATAGATAAGAAGAAGCACATTAACTTAAAGAACCAAAAACAACTTCCTCACACACATTACATGTTTCCATCAATTATTCTTCCAATACATAAAAGGTGGTGAGATTTCTTTAGTATGCTAATACAATGGAAATGCTACTCACTAAACTTAGATGCTCTTCCAAATCTTATTGACAATGGGAAGCAATAAAACTACTCTTGCAATACATTTAATCACACACAAGGAAATGGAGTTTTACTCATAGCTTCAACTCAAAATACAACAAGAATGTTTTCAACTCCTATGCACATGGAGGACATTGTGAACTCTAGGTTTTCAAGAATCATCCAATAAAGACCTGTAGATAAGAGATAAAAATAATAATGAACCATGGAGGCTCACCTCCCAACCTAGGCCTCAAGGAGACCACCCCTGCGCTAGGGGAAACAAGGCTCAACTAGGGTACATCCAAATATCATCACAGCAACATGAACTAACAAGATCACACATTTTGCAATACATTTACAACCCCACCAAGGTTTGCACAATGATTCACAAATAGAATCATAAACATTGGGTGAAGCTAGGCTTTCAATTAGGAGACTTGCCATAGCATACCAAAGTTATAACAACAAATTTCATGCCCTTTCGGGGCTTTCATAGACATCCTCCAATCATATTACCATCAACCAAAGCATCCTTGGATTTCCATACTTCATCAACCTTCATACCACACCATCATTCTCCTTATTGTCCATAACATGTTATGAAAGAATTTGGCATACAATGGAGCCCATACTCCAAGGTTCTCAACTATATTTCAACCCCAACTAACCCCTTCACCCAAAGCTTGCTCTTCCCTCCCAAGGGTGAGTGAAGCCTTCACACCCATGAGAACATTTCAACATCCAAACAAAATATGAAAATCTAAAAGAAACCCCAAGAAATTTCATGAACAATACACACACTCACAATACAACACAACACAAGAATCCCAAGAACAATAAATGATGCCATTTCACTCACACAACCCTACAAAAGGCACTCTTACAATTTCCAATTTTAGCTATATGATATAAAGAAAGCATGGCATGAAGCACTAACCTGCTTACAAGCTATGGCGATGGAATGAAGACCTCTTCCTGCTTGGCTTCCAAACTTCCCCTTTCCAATCCATGTCTATCTCTAAAATTAGAGAGTGGGTGAATAATCACCAAGGTTGGCACAAGCTCCCTATAAGGACCTCCACATTAATCCTCACCTACCCTTCTTACTTTCTTGTATCTTTCCACCAATGAGAACTTAACCAAGTGGTGTAATGAGGAAAGAAGTCATGTGACAATATGATTTTCGAAAAGGCTTGGAAATGACTATTTTTGAGGGTCCCCTAGGTCCCCTAGACCCACTTATGATTATATTTAAACCCCCAACCCATACTATTACCATGTGGGTAACTTATTTCACAAAATTAACACTTAGGAATCACTTTAGGCTCTCAAAAGTTCCTGTCAACTTATAACTTGAATTTCGTCAAGAAGGTGACTCTTCCTAACACTCTCCAAGGTGTTTTAATTGATTTCGCAATGAGGATTAGGCTTAGGTTATGTGACTTCATGCCAAAGAACCCTATTTGACATGTCATTTACACATAGACAATACAAGTGTCACATCACACACACACACACACACACAAAACACTTTACACATTACACTGACATGTCCCTAATTAATCATGCTCTCTATCTATAACACTCATGCACAATCACATTATGAAATAAACACAATACAATGAGGTTTTGAAGCTTCCAAAGATTCACCTTGGCTTTACTGTGTTCACATAAGATTGAACCTTGTTTCCCCATTAATCTCCATGGTTCAACTTTCCTGCACACTCAACTTAAACATCAGTAACCCAATAAAATAATATAGGATACATGCAAACATGTATAGCATAGATCCAATATCTCATACTTCTCATTAATGTATACAATTAATTATCATCTAAACATTTTTGTTCTAAGTACTATCAATAAAACATTGCAATATCATATTCCATTTAACTTTCATCTAAGTGCATATTCAAAACATTACATTATCATTCTCATAAAATATTTTAAAAATTGAAATATCGAATATGTGTATCAACAATAATCTTTCTTAATATAAATCATTTTCAATCATAGTATCATCACAACTCTTTCTCACATAACAATGAAACTCTAAGTCATCTTTAGTGAATCGTAAAAATAATATAAAATGGATATGTACAAACCAGTTAACTAGTAACTTTAGATCAAGTTAAACATAGTGATGTTCATAGTAATATCCCTTTATCACATTATGAGGAGTTTATGTGATTTTCCAGGTTTAACTCCATAGACTATTAGAATGTTTCAATAATTATGTCATAATAATTTAGAACCAATTTCAAACATATCCATATGTCTGATTATCGTCATAACCTATGTTAATAGTTGTTCTTAGTAGGATGAATGTTATTTTATCCTTCCTAACTGCATAGTAGATCACCTGTAGTGTCTCATGGTCAAGTTCTTGTCTTGAACATTTTAAATCTCATTTCCATGTGGTCTTATCTTATCGACCTAATGTTACTGGATAGAGTACAAAATCTACATTAGTCTCCTATAGAATCCCTTAAATAATTATTAGTAACACAAATGTCAATCATAACCTAATTAACTCCTAATCATATTTATTTCATCAGGATCTAAAGTACGGTACTAGTGTGGACCTTACAGATATACTAATCTATAGCAAGACAAGGAGTGAAAACCTAGAACAACTTGACATTGTTTTCAAGAAGTTATGTGAGGAGAAGTTAATGATCAACTTGGAGAAGTGTGAGTTCATCAAAATAGAGCTAGTGTACCTTGGGTTTGTTCTAGCACATGGTCAACTAAAAATGGATACAAGAAAAGTTGAAGCTATCATGAATTGGCCTACTCCAAGGTCAACAATAGAGGTAATAAGTTTTTATGGTCTTGAAAAATACTATAGAAAATTCATAAGATAATTTAGTGCAACTTGTGCTCCTATGTTAGATGCTATCAAGGGGGAATGAAAACCAAGTTTGTGTGGAATTATCATGCTAACAAGATATTTGAGTTACTAAAGGAGAAGATAGGTACTTAACTTATTCTAGTGTTGCAAAGATTTGAAAATATTTTCACTATTGAGTGTGATGCTAGCAATATAGCAATTGGGGCTATTTTAAGCCAAGAGGGAAATCCAGTAGCTTTCCATTCTAAAAAGTTGAGTAAATCCAAGAGGAAATACTCATCCTATGACCTAGAAATGTATGCATTGGTCCAAGCTCTGAGAAAGTGGAGGCATTATTTTCTTCCCAAGGAATTCATTATGTATTTAGACAACCACACACTTAGTTTCTTGAATTCACAAGAAAAGTTAAGTCACAAGCACATGAAGTGGGTTGAATACCTACAAGCATATACCTTAAATATTAAGGTCACAAGCACATGAAGTGGGTTGAATACCTACAAGCATATACCTTAAATATTAAGCACAAGAAGGGTGTTCTAAATAAGGTGGAAGATTCATTGTCTAATTGGCACTCACACTCCAAGAAATTTAGTTGAAGAACATGGGGATAGATCATTTCAAGGATATGCTTACAAATATAAAGTATGTTCTAAATTCAAGAATCATTTTCATAGTAGGTATGATGAATATACTTTGAAAATTGATCTTTTATTCAAAGGGAATCAGTTGTGTGTTCCTAGGCTCTATTAGAGAGAATTTGATATAGGAAAAGCATAATGGATCTTTCAATGGTCATTTTAAGATCACTAAGACTCAAGACCTTGTTTCAAGGTTTTACTATTAGCCTAAAATGAATCTTGATGTTAGGAGGTATGTGGAAAATTATGTCATATGTCAAAAAGCTAAGGGTACTTCTAAAAATACTGGTCTTTACCAACCATTACCAATCCCTACTAGGTCATGGGATTGTTTGAGCTTAGATTTTGTAGTTGGGTTACCTAAGACAAGCAAAGGCATGGATAGTGTGTATGTGGTTGTAGATAGGTTTAGGAAAATGGTTCACTTTGTGCCATGCAAGACCACTAGTGATACCACTCACATAGCCTCTCTATTCTTCAAAGAAATTTTGAGAATCCATGGGTTACCTATAAATATTGTGTCAGAGAAGGACACTAATCTTATGAGTCATTTTTGGAAGACTCTTTGTCAGAGATTGGGCACTAGCTTGTCCTTTGGATCAACTTAGCACCCCCAAATTGATGGTCAAACCAAAGTTGTTAATAGGAGTCTTGGGAATCTTCTAAGATGTTTGACCAAGGAGTATAGATAATAGTGGGATCAACTAATTGGACAAGCTAAATATGCCTACAATGACACCATAAATAGATCTACAAGGAAGATTCCATTTGAGATAGTTTATGGACTACATCCTAGGGGTGTCTATGAGTTGAGAGATTTGAAATATGGAGTGAAGGCAAGTGGGTATGCTAATGATTTTTCATATTTCATGAAAGAGGTTCATGAGATAGTGAGAAAAATATTAATAGAGAACACAATAAAACATAAAGAAAAGGTGGATTAAAGTAGAAGGGTAGTTGAGTTCAATGTTGGTGACTTAGTCATGGTGCATCTTAACAAGTCAAGACTGAAGAAGGGAGTCCCTCACAAGCCGCAGATGAAGAGAATAAGACCCTGTCCTATATTGGCTAAGTATAACGACAATGCATTCAAGGTTGAACTGTCAAAGAATAGTGGACTATCACCAATCTTCAACATTGCAGACTTAGTCCATTATAGAGGACCATAGCAAGAAGTTGATTAGACTTTGCATGAAGTGATTAGAGATGTAGAGAATCTCAAATTACCTATTTCTATAGCTACAGGACTAGACAATATACTAGACACAAGAGTCTATAAAAAGACTAGAATAAAGGAGTACAAAGAACACTTGATAAAGAAGCATGGATAGATGGATGTTGATGTAGTATGGATAAAGGAATCAAAGTTCAAGAAGTTGGGGATTGATCCAAAAATCCTCAATTCTTTTCATTTTGGGGAGGATGGTGCAGGACCACACCTAGGAAACCTTCATTGTTTGAGTGATTTTTGGCTTGAACTTGACTCTAGCCAAGTCAAGAGCATAGTTTAGTTTTCTTTTAGACCTTAGAAGGTCATTTGCATTGTCGGCTAGGTGAGTTAGTCACTAGGACTAAGGTCACACAAATAGCCATTGTTAGTTGTTATTTCAATTACTTAATGTTTAGAGGAAATAGTGAGTTGGAGTCTTTAAATGTGTCCTAACACATAGAGTAGGTGGAAAAGATGCTTTAAGGTCATTTATGTGGTTTATGTATTGACCAAGAGGGGTTAGAGGTCCTCAAAACAAGGATCATGGCATAAATGCAAAGATGTCAAATATTGTAAAAAATTTGTCACACAACTTTTGCAATTTACTACAAATGTTGCATGCAACTCAATTACCTTGGATACCTTAAGTATCAGTAGTGGATAATCCAATAATATTCCTAAGAGATATGGTAAATACATCTACTATTTATTGAAGGCTCAATCTCGAGATGGGAGGTTGGATTGTAAGAAGTTTTTGTGAAAACATTATTGATTGTGACTGTGATTAGTGTGCAGATTTACAATTTTCATTTTGTGTGATGATATATGGATTAAAGGATTAAAAATTGACTTGGATTCATGTAATAGGATTAGTTTCAAAAAAAATTCATTATTTTTCCTTTGAGTGTAAAATTAGTTTAGTTGCCTTTGTAAATTATTTTGCATTTAGCCTATTCATTGGATCTGTGTTGACCAGTTTGTAAAGAAATGACTCCCCCATTGAATATAGCCTTGGGAAATTACTAAGGGTAGATATAAATGGTATGGAGTCATTATTATACATATTTCTATAATTATGAGTTGTGGAATTTTTGGGAACTAATTTTAAACTCAAACCCTAAGCAAGCTAGGAATGTCTGATTAGAGGTTTGACAGTGCTGAAACAAATAGTTAAGTACAGGGAATCGAAGAGTTGTATGGAAAAAGTATAGTTCTAGGAAGGGGATAGTCATATCTTGATAAATCCTATATATTGAGGTCTTACCGATTCATTTGGGTGAGTTTCCAAACAAGTTTGTAGTCTAGTCCTAGGAAATAGGCTTTTTAGTCCTATTTGACCTACATAATAGGAATCACCTTTACGGACAATTTTGGAGTTCAAGACATATAGAATCCTTTAGGAAATCAAAAAGGGTGCTCAAAAATATTTACCATGTTATTTGGATAATTCTTGCAAGAAAGAGGAGTTAGTAAATTCCAAGGGCTAATTGGAATTAGGTCTAATTAGGCTTCTTAGAGACAAAAACTTGAAATCATTAAGAAAGAGGCCTAAATATCTTTCCAAATGGACACAAATGGAAGAAAATGGATTTTTATCATGTTGATGGATCACCCTACAATGAAGGATGAATTTTGTGAGAAAGTTGCAGTTAGAGCTCTCTAAGTGTGTGTGGAGAAGAGTACTAAACTAATGTGTTAGTCTTTTAAGGGTAAGCACAAAGGATCAAAATATTGGAAAAGAGTTTGGATTGGTATTAGTTAATTATCTATGCCAATCAAGGACCGAGGTTGACTAGGTGCCTAGAAGAGATAAGCTAGGTCTCTTTCAAGGAACAATGCAAGCACCCATTCGAACACTTACACCAATTACTTTACTGCCTTATACATGAAAACCACAAGCTATTTCATCTATGATTATTTCATCATTACATCACCCTTCAAGGTGTGTGTCAATTTTTATCTTGCATACTTTTTCACCTACCCTTATACAATCTTTTCAAGCTTACACTTGCCTACATTTCCAAGGTATTAGCTCTTATCCTGCATGTACCATATTTACTATAATTTCCTTTTCATCAACCAGTCAGCATCTTCAAGCATGCCTTTCAATGGTCCTTGGCTACCATGACTTATCCTTTTAATAGGATCATTATCCATTCTATCTAAAACTACATTATTTTTAAAGAAAAAAATAGAAATGTGACTTGGCAAAAACCTAGTAAATAGGCACCTTGGTAGCAAAAGTAAAGAGAAATAAATTCATCCTATGGTGAAAACCACTTCTTGTGGTGCCTTGTACAAGTACCATGATGAAAATTTGGTAAACATGCATCATGCATAATTCTTCCATGATCCATCCATTCCATCTTTCCTCTTTGATCTTGATGTTATTGAGCTATGCATGAACATTGGCTATCTTGTCCATCAACATAACCTATCAAATTCAATGTGAGAACGGCCACTATGGGAATCTACAGAGAGGCGATGAACCCCCAACTCCTGGTGGACGACCTCGAGAAGCCTAGACTCAATGAGCTAATTAACCTAGCTATCAGGAACCAGATGGAGGAAGATGATAAACAGAACAGAGACAAAGATAGGCTGGATGTGGATAAAGCCAAGGACAGCACTATGGAGCAGGATTTGACAAACGCCCAGGATCATAAGGCAGATGAGCAACAAGAGTGCGCCGAAGCTGCCCAGACCATGCTCGAGATGGAGAAGTAGTCTGCTAGGTTGGGTCTCTGTCCTTTGGTTTTTGTTTCTCCTGGCTTTGGCTTTTTGTCTGGTCTTTGTTTTTCTAGTTGGTTCTCTGGCCTTTTTAGTGGGCAATTGTTTCGGGCTGGGCCTTTGGGCTTATTTTCAGCCGTAAGGCTTATGTTTTGGCTGGGCATTTTTTCGCTTATTTTCAGCCTTTCTTGTTGTTAAACTTATGGGTTTCAGGACCCCTTAAAACCTGTTTACCTTATCAAAAACATAACCTATCACAATATTTCTCATTCATGTATAGCCTTTAAATCTAGATTTATTCTTATTTCTTTATCCTATCACTATCCTATATGTTTGACCCCTTGGTCTTGATCATTGTGAAGATGATAACATGGTTCTTAGAAGCCTCTTGGCACTCCCACTCTTTTGGTCCATATTCTTTCATAACATCAAGTCATTTATCATATATGCTACCTCACTCATTGGCTTCCATTGCTTATTCAAAACATGCTTCATATGGCTATTTCATGCTTTCCTTAACTTGGGTAATCTTTAGGAGCCAATCCTTGAGAATCACATTCATCTTTCTCCATACTCATTATCTAACCATCTTATCTACCTTTCTAATCCATCATGTCCTATACCTTACTTGAAACAAGGACTAAATAACGTAATCTTTCTTAAGATCTAGTTAATCTTGCCAAGTGGTGAAACCTAGAAATAGGCACTACTTAAGACCCTCACACTTATTTCTACCAATATATCACTTTTCACTCTAAACCATCCATCTCATATTACTTTTCCTCACCTAACTTGGAACTAACTATTCCCTAGGTCTAGGGGGTAAGAATTGTCTAGCTTATTGGGTCTCCTTGTTGTGTTGGTGTTTCTTTGGCAGTTCTCTAAATAGTATTTTTCATCACTTCCCCTATCATCAAGCGCTTCTCAATAGTTATCTAATACTTTGGCTACAATCTAGGATTCATTATATTTATCACTAGAAGACTTGAGTCCTAGGAAGATGGTCATGTGACTTTCACACACTCACTTAAACACTAAAACTTGCTAAGAATTGTTGACTTATTTTGCTTTGTGTATTGTATATAATGATTTATTTTTTGAGTGTTCCTTTCCTAAGAGTCTCCTAAGGATATCATAAACTAGAGGACTAGGGGCATGGAGCATGTTTTCCTTTTTTTTATGTCTGCAGGTGTACCTTGTAGATCTTAGGTGTCTTGAGCATCTTGCTTGTCCCACATGACACTTGGGATCTTCAACATACCATCCTTCTCTATTTTTTTCAAGTGCATGCTTATGAACATCTCAAAATTTTGTCTCAATGCAAGTATAGTCTTACTACACTAAACTTAGGGAATCTAATTGCATTTTTATCTTGACATTTGTTTCTTTGATGCATAGGTTGGATTTGTTGGAAATATAAGAGGAGTAACTGAGTGGGGAGGGGTAAATTAGTTACCACAAAAATAAATCATAGACCCGTTAGATGTCAAAATAAGACAAAAAATAAACTTTGATTAAACAGTATTTTGTTGTTAATTGGCAAACACATAGGCACTTCATGAACACTAGAAAATATTGCAACTCATCAAGCATTGAGAATAAACTATACCTTGGCAATAACTAAACTTATAAATCTTAAGATATTATTAGTGATTGACCTTACTTAACTTAGTTGCATACACATAAAATAAATATCATGAACACAAGTGACACCAAGATTCAACATGAAAACCTAATTTGGGAAAAACCACCAATTGAAACTAGTTATTGATTTTCATTATTTTGAAGTGAGCCCTGTTAGGAGCCAACCCTATTAAAGGTTACAAAACACACTGTTAGGTGTGACCCTGTTAGAGGATGTAATCACCTTGTTAGGAGTGGCCTTGTTAGAGGTCTTTAGACACTTTAATCTAGAAATACCACCTTGTGAGAGGATTTACAAATAGTTGTTAAGCCAACTTTGTTGAGAGATTTAGATCACTACTACAATGGTTAGAAAGTAACAATGAGATGGCCTAATTTCTAATGCAACTGAATTGTTGATTATATATCTCAACTCTGGCTTGTATACTTGATCCTTTCTAATCGAATGTATCTTTGCAACTCCACAAGGAAATTCTTCTTATCCTTCTAATTCGCTTCCTCTAAGCATCTTCAAATCTTTTATTCACTTACTTGACCTTATATTTATATCTTACTCATTCTCAAGTCGGCTTGAATACAAATTAGAATACTTAATATTCATCTCCTTAATTGGCTAGAACCAACAAACAAATTAATTGAACTCAATATGCCAAAAAAGGAAAATCCTTCGTTAGCCGACCCTTCTTGGTAGACACTAACCAAAATAAATTTTCCTTCATTAACCAAGAGAGCTCGATTAATACTGGTTCCATCCAACATTTCCTTCATTAACCAAGTGAGCTTGGTTAACACTCAACTTCTGTGATCTTCCCTTTGTCACCTAATTTTTTAGCTTGGAAAACTCTAGAACACTCGGCAGACATAGGAAACTATATTCTTTTCCTAACTAAGCTTGGCATACAATGACTAGAAATTATATGAAATTTTGTGTTACATTGAAGATAATATACAATTGATCAATTGTTTTCAACAGGATTCCCCCATCTCTATCTTATATAGATCATACTTACATCCTCATAGTTATTCTAGTGATTATTATATGATCTTTTGAACTCCCTAATAAGGCTCAATGATAAAAACAAGAACCTACTTATATAACCCTTGCAATTACAATTTGCATATTAGATTGAATTTTAGGGTTCATTCTAGCTTTTCTTACATTTTGAGTGTTGACAGAATCTTCTTTATCTTTCATGGACATGTTGGTCAACTGTGTTTGTCCTCTTAATCCTCTTGATCATGTCTTGTCATCTCCTCTTGGCTTTTTTTTGCCTCTTTGTTATGTTGTCATCACAAGGGGCTAATCTTATCATCCTATCTAATCTTTCCTCTTGGATCCCTAATATAACCTTTTGACCTAATGTTTTATCTCCTTTTGGAAAAAAATCTCCCTTGCCTAATTTTGACATCTTAAATCAATATTTGGGATCAAAATAAAAATTTGGGCTCATCTTAATGGTCAAAATTGTGTTTTAAAATTGTACCTCCTTCTATGTAGTTGGATGACTTTTTGAGTCTTAATCTTCAAATATTTTTGAGGAAATCTTAATTTCTTCATGTATTCATCATTTTTACTCTCTTCCACTCTTCTTTCTAATTCCATTTCACCTTTTTTCTCATTTTTTCCTAATGCTCATGCTTTATCTTCTTGGTCAAAATTAGTCAAATCTGGGACATGTATTCATTACTTGGTGGTCTACCTTTGTTCTCACTCACTTATCTGTCATCATGGACTTTCCTTTATCTCAATTTGATATAGATCTATCTTATTTCTACATCTCTACTTATTAATTTCAATTTTGATCTTAAGGGAATGGGAATACGCTATCATTGCTTTGTTTTGCTACATATTAATTCTTCTATGGCTATCTATTATCTCATGAGAATATGCTTGACCTTTCTATTTTCTCTTGATCTAGATATCTCTCTAGGAAATATGCTTGACCTTTTCATTTGCCCTAGATATCTTTGTTCTTCAAAGTCAGATCTATCTATCTACTGCTAGCTTGGATTTTTCTTTCTTTGATGTTATGTGTTCCCATATTGATCACACACTAGTCAAAGAGGGGGAAAATGACCCAAAAATGGTCACCTAGACTATGAGCCCCCTTTCTAGCATTTTTCATTAATTTATCTATTGTTTAATCTTGACCAAATCATCACTTTGTTAATTATTTTATTATAACCTATGGTTTGATTAATTTATCCTAAGTCTTCTATTTATTTGAAATAACTTGCTTCCTTTTAACTAAATAAAGACCCCAAAATCCCATTTAATCTAAGAGAGAACATAAAAAGGCATTTTCTTGTTTTAAAATAAAATAAAAGGCATTTTTGTCTATACTTGAATGTACACTTTTCTATGTAAGAGCAATCTTTATTTTTAAAATAGATTTAATTCTCCTCCACATATCTGTTGTCTCTTCAAGTCAAGTTTTGATCTTGCTTAGGTAAAATTCTTATGCACAAAGTCAACATGGGATTCATTCTCCACCCTTGATTTTGCCTCTTAATCTCTACCATCCATTTCTCTTTAAAAGGAGGCTCTATCCTCTCTCTCATCTCTTGCTCACTTATGCTAACATTATGATGCAAGTATTCATATAACTTTTGGAGCACTCACCACACTCTTGGCATTCTTGCATTATTGGAGCATCTTATATCTCATCATAGTATATTATTCATCATAGCATAGCACTTGAATTGTTAGCTTAGATCTTTACTTTCTTGCAAGTTGATTATAATTTACTTTCTTTGCATTGTATCTATCATTATAGACTAGTTTCCATCTTCATTTGAATCTTCCAATCTATGGTGCACCTTGCAAGGTTTGAATAGCTAGGTTCATTTGAGAGCCACCATCTCATAGCTCTTTAATGTCATAGATAGGGATCTCTAAGTCTCCATTCAAGGTTCCTAATCTATTGGATCCCTTGGATAGAATGTCTTAGAGAAGTGTACCCTATTTTTTCTATACAATATGAGACAAAAATATCTTTTGTTTTATTTTTAAAATAGGTATAATGTTTTTTATGTGCACATTTAGGATAAGTGAGATTTTGGGATTTTATTAATTAAAATGCAGAGAATTATTTTGACTAAATAAAAGACTTAAGATAAAGTGGTCAAACCATAGGTTAAAATCAAATAAATAGCAAAGCAACGATTTGATCAAGAATAAACAATGGATAAATAATGAAAAAATGCTAGAAAGGGGACTCATAGTCTAGATGACCATTTTTGGGTGATCATAGTGGGATGTTCAGAGGTCCTTGGATAGAGAAGACCCTCATCGTATCATTGAATCTATCAAGCATAATTAGGGAGAGTAGATCAACATCTTTATTGGTACCAACTCTTTTCCCCTTGGTAGAATTTTGAAATGGAAATGCTTTGACACATTGGGATTAAATCATATAGATATGAGAGACTTTTAGAAGATTTTGGATAAGAATTTTATTATTGAATATATAGAAGAGGATATTTTGAAATTGTGTGAAGATAAAAGTGGAAGGTATTGGCTTCTGATTTAATAGTGATTTTAACTACAAGGGAGCTTTTAAAAAATCATCTAAGGGTAGCTAAATCCTATGATTGATGCACTTTGATTAGAACTTGGGCCAACTATAAGGCTATGCTCTTTGTACACTTTAGGCTCTACAAGACCTAGGTGGGTAGACCTAAGATTCATCCATATGACCAGTGCAAGAATACATATTTGAATCTAGACAAAGCATGTTAACCCTTGATTCTTCTTCACTCATGCAATAACAAAGGTATGAAATAGCTAGTAACATAACCTATACATTCACAAGCTAAGTGAGGGTTTTCCTTTTAGCTCTTCAACATAAATGGGAAATGGATTTTGATTTAAGACTAAATTTAGCAAGAACCCAAATATGAAACAACAAACAATGCATTCTCCTGGATGAGATTAGTGCCTAATCCATTGGGTATTTCACAAACTACAACATACATCAATATTCCTATGATCTATCCATCTACTTTGTAAATGAGACATTAGCTTTCATAATGAACCTTCTACTTATCAGAATCCTTTCATGAAATCTGCAACCCTGTCAAAATATATAAAGTATTTACTTAATTCTTTGAATCAACAACAAAACATATTATGGCATACAACCCTAAGCAAGTTGCAATTGAGACATGTGATCTTTGTTCACATATCACAAGAGATGGGAAACAAGAATCAGAATAAGACTATTTACATTGATGCTTTGTATTCCTTTCTTTGAAGAAAATACATTTAAGATACGTGAAATAACCCATAAAAACACAAAATAGATCAGAACTATGACTATTTGTTCATTATTTGTTTCTCATTTGTTACCTAGGGTTTTGAAACCCTAAGTATTCCCCCTCTTAACTCAACAATGTGAGAGATTAGAAACCTTAAAACTTACAAATTATTTTGAATTTATATTATATAATTCTATATTGAATTAAATATCATTCAAGTTAAATGCAAAGTAATTAAATATTAAACCATTGGTTAGCTAGACTAATTTCTCATATAGTTAATTCTATCAAGAATTAATTATCAATATTGAAATATTAAAAAAAAAAAAATTGGTAAATTGGAGGGGCAAGATAAATGTAAAAAAGGAATTTGAAATAATTAATTCCGTAAAGAGAATGAATTATTATTCTTACATGAGACATTTGTAGGAAATTTTGTACAAGTAATAGATTTGTGAAAGGGAGTTAGGGTAGTTGAGAAACTACTTGGGTAGGATTTCTTTAAAAGTAGGAATTCCTTTTGTAAAAAGGTTGACTCTTAGTGGGTGCAAAACCAGAAATACTTTTGGATTTGATATCTGCATTCTGAAAAGAAAACTTTGATGCAAAATTTTGGTTGTGATAAGGAAATATAAGATTATGCAGTTTTATGTTTTAAATATTTTCTAGAACAGATAACATTGTTTGCTCTGTAAATGATTTCTATCCTTGAGGAGATTGATCATTTGTGAAAAGATTTACATTGTCTTATTGCAATCTAGAATCTTGTTATTGAAGTTGAGAGAATTCAAATTGATAAGTGATAAAAGTGGAGTTTAAATCATTTTCATCTATAGGGATTAATCATGTGGATGATTTTGGTTATAAAATTTAAGTGGTTTTTCAATCTGTAAAATCTTTTTTATTTTTATGAATTGATCGTTTATGATTTTTTAGTATTTTCTTTAAAATACTCATTGGGAAGATTTTCCCTCAAAAGAGGAATTAATGAACATCTTTTCAAACTAGTTGTTGCACCTTATAGTATTGTGAAATAATACTAAACAAAGAAATTCCTTACACATTCAGGGAATTTCAAATCTATTAGTTTATCAAGAGTTTTTCTCTCTTCAAGCTTTAAATCTAAAAGGGAATAATTGTTTACTAACAGTTTTTGGCAACTCCGATAGGGAAATCAAAGTGCCTTGTGTGGTTGATTTCTAAAATTTTGAGGTACTTCCCCTAGGATGGAGGTTGGAAGCTCTACTAAAGATGAATACCAAAAGGTATTTCAAAGATATCTAGTTATCTTGAAGGATTGGATCCCTACAAGAAATGAAGATGATTTCAATATATTTATTTTTATTCCTCCATTTAGAGAAAATCCAATTCAAGAAATCACAGAGGATGTGGCAAAGTGAGTAGAATTTTTAAAATCTTTTCATGGTGCTATCCTCATCTAAAGAAAATTTCCTAAGAAAGAGCTAGAAAAAGTGTAGGAGATGTGTCAAGAAAAAGAAATTGGTGAAGTGATGCATTAACAAGAAAACACTCTTGAAGAGGACTCAAGGGACAATCAAGAGGAAGAAAAAGATTCACATATTTTTCAACCTCCTACAAATCTTTTCCACTATCTTCCTATAAAGGATTCAATGTAGCATTTTGTAGTGGAAACATCAAATGAGAAATCCCAAAATCAAAGGACTCAAGGTATGGAAAAAAGTAGTTGACATTTCATCTATCTTTTTAAAATATGATGCTGATTTGAAAAATGTAGAAGGAAATTGTGATTTTGGTTTATTTTTTCCCCCATGCATATATCTTTCATAGATGAGATGAACTTTACTTCTGTTGTGTTTCTTTCCCTTCAATCCAATATGCATTCATTTTTCCAAAAATTGATTCGAAAAGGATCATACTTTCTCCAACCTATGAATGGTCACAATTAGTTTTTAGGGTTTTCCCCCCTCCATTGTAAATAACTGCCCCTTTTTTGTTGTTTTTTCTTGCTTTGTTTCTTTTTTGTTTTGTTCATTGTTTCCCTTCAACAAATTTGCATCATCCTTTAATCTTCCCTTTTCCTTGAGTCAATCCATATCTAGAAATAAAGACCCTTATGAATTGATTGGTGACACCTTATGCCCATCTAGTTTCACTTCCAAAGTTGCCAGTTTCAAATTCCCTATATTTTTTATAATTAAAAAAAGGGATCCATTTGTACTTCTAGAAGCCATGAACCTTTTCCACAATCTCATTTTGAATAATTATGGATTTCAAAGAAATTTGTGGTGGGCCTTCTAGATCATGGAGTTACAATTATGCTTGTGATTGAAAAAATTGGGCAAATAAAAAAGTTCTTTTTAAGGAATGAGATATTTCCCAAGATGGATTTGCAAATAATGATGTATATCTACATTTGTATTTGGAGATGCTGGAGATTTTTTTTAAAATTTAGGGTTGGAGGTCCTCATCATAAAGTTATATTTAAAAATTTATGATTGTTCTTTAGTCGTCTATGACTTCATCAAGCTTGCAAATTCTATAAATCAAGGATCAAATGCATAGTTTGAGCTTCATATTCAAGTTCAAGTTCAGATTTTGATATGTAGGCTTTAATTCAAATATATATGGCAAATGAGGAAATATTGTGAGTAGCATCATAGGAGATTCAAATGTTGTTCTACATTATAGCTAGTCATCCCTAATATGCAGGCAATACATTTTAGAACATGCCTTGTGGTCTAAGCTTTTGTGAATAATGTTGTGCTCACGGCACTTGGAACATGGAAATTTTTTGAAGAGAATCAATTGGTAATGATATATTTAATAAAGCAGGCTCATGATTCTGATGGTTGCTACTCTAGGAAAGTTCAAATTATATTTAAAGTTATATTTAAAATTTTATGATTGTTCTTTAGTCGTCTATGACTTCATCAAGCTTGCAAATTCTATAAATCAAGGATCAAATGCATAGTTTGAGCTTCAGATTCAAGTTCAAGTTTAGATTCTGATATGCAGGCTTTAATTCAAATATATATGGCAGATGAGGAAATATTGTGAGTAGCATCATAGGAGATTCAAATGTTGTTCTACATTATAGCTAGTCATCCCTAATATGTAGGCAATACATTTTAGAACATGCCTTGTGGTCTACGCTTTTGTGAATAATGTTGTGCTCATGGCGCTTGGAACATGGAAAATTTTTGAAGAGAATCAATTGGTAATGATATATTTAATAAAGTAGGCTCATGATTCTGATGGTTGCTACTTTAGGAAAGTTCAAATTATATTTAAAGTTATATTTAAAAATTTATGATTGTTCTTTAGTCGTCTATGACTTCATCAAGCTTGCAAATTCTATAAATCAAGGATCAAATGCATAGTTTGAGCTTCGGATTCAAGTTCAGTTTAGATTCTGATATGCAGGATTTAATTCAAATATATATGGCAGATGAGGAAATATTGTGAGCAGCATCATAGAAGATTCAAATGTTGTTCTACATTACAGCTAGTCATCCCTAATATGCAAGCAATACATTTTAGAACATGCCTTGTGGTCTAAGCTTTTGTGAATAATGTTGTGCTCACGACACTTGGAACATGGAAATTTTTTGAAGAGAATCAATTGGTAATGATATATTTAATAAAGTAGGCTCATGATTCTGATGGTTGCTACTCTAGGAAACATCATTGTGAAATTGGTTAGAAATATGTTGGGACATGAAAGAAGGTATCTACCATGGTTGGTCATTCATGCGAAGCCCAACTTGAGAGATTTCTAATGCAGATGTTTTGCATGCCTTCATTCTTTCTTTTTCACATAGTATACTAATGCCACCATTTTCCCTAATCTGTAAATGTAGTGCATAGAAGATGTTGTGATGTTTTTAAGGTTTAATAATGATACTCTAGCGTCAATTCATTACCAGTGGCATAATCTATGGTTCTACTAAAAAATGAATAGATATTTTTCCCATGTAATGATATTAATATCTATTGGTGGAAGATAATGGTGGAGGGAGTAGCAATGCCATGTGAAGAGTCATTTCTCTTAAATGTTCCTCATGCAGCAATATGGCATTTGATGATGATGATTCAGCTTATTCATTCAAAGGATGATGGAAAACTATTTGAATTAAAAGTTCATTGCCAAGATGTTGGTGATGTTTGTGGAAGGTGAGAATGTAGTCATGACTCTCATTCCAAGAGTGTCCATCCAGACACAGCATTTCCCAACAGCTTATTGAGTGCCCCAATTATCAATGTCGTGATCTTTAATTATTGTAATGATGCGAAGATAAGGGATAAAGAACTCAAAAAGGTTAAAGTATGCAGTGAACATTGTCCTGTACAATAATTCCCCATTTTAAACCATGGGTGCTCTATCTCTATCAAGAAACATCTTGAGTAGAAAAGAAGAATGCATGGTGAAATAATGAATGCATATCTATGTGAAGGAAAGATATATATCAACTTCATGAATAAAGAATGGATGTCACAGATACTCAAGTCCCTGACAGGTGTAATGTCGAGTTCCACAACAAGCGAGATCGCATGTGATGGTATCTTAATACTGAGAGAAAAATATTAAGGCTATCTAAATAGGAATGGTACTTCTGAATGAGATTATAGAAAGTGGTATGAGTTGGAAAGTCAAAACCATGATTGCTGCTCCAAATGTGCAAGCAATAATTTCAAGGCTCGCCTTGTATTTGGAACGCATCAACTAGTAATGACTTTCATGTTGGTCATTTGACAGATTGTGAGATGGTTGATTCAAAACTCTACCTAAAGAACTAGTGAAGAATCAAATCGATACCAATGAGAATATGAAGATAACAGCACCCAATGCCAAAAGTACTTTCCTTTTTGTGTCACACGAGATGACAGGAAGAAAGCTACAAGAATCAACTTGAAAGCTTATATGAGAAATTGCACGAGATTTGTTGCTAAAATGGTTCATATTTTACTCCTAGAATTTAGGCAAAAAGTTTTTCAATTATAGAGGGTGAAGCATGGGATCATATTTGATAGCATACTCTAGCATGTGTGTTCTTAGTGTGACTTCATGTGTTGAAAACTTTCAAAGATATGGTTGATGCTTTGCACTAGTGAAACTAGGAAAATTATAGAGGAATATATTGGCAAACATGCCTACAAAATGTGGATGATGAATTGAGAAGCTGCCTATAATTTACTAGCTTCTACCTTTGATGGTGATAGAAGCTCTCCAATTCACAAGGAATACTACACATTTTAGTGTAGTGTTGGTGTAAAGGGAAAATTGTCAATCTCTATGACCTTTGTCAGCATCAGCCTAGCTTGTCATGCAACAATGTCTATGGGAACCCTAGAAGTTTAAGAAAGGAGGACCATGTGGTGTCTAGAAGGTAATAAAACATTGTAGCAAGTTATGTGCCCTAATATTTTCATAATGTTTGTTCGAATAGAGTTGAAAAACACATTAAAAATATGAAAATATGATGACATTTCCCATTGGGTATTTGATGGTTAAAAAGATTTTCCATGTTGGTGAATCAGCTTGTTGTGAAATAAGCTTTTTAAAAACCAAATTTTTGGATAGTTAAAGGTAATGGACTACCTAAATTTGAGTAAAATTGAATTCAAATGTACAGAACACTCACTTTCTCATATTATTACATTATTATGCCATTGTGCATGAGGAGGCATATTATTTAAATTAAGATAGGCAAGGAAAACATGGGCCTCAAAGATTAGTGTCACCCCTCAACATAAAAAGCTATGTCCCAGATACATGACAAATGCATGCACAAAATATGGAGTTAACCATCTACAAGAATTTCAGCAAGGAGAAAAAATAATGTGTATTGTAGAGGATGGCCACATCAGGAGACCAGAAAAATGAAAATCCTAAAACATTTGATTACTGAATGTAGTATGACATCAGATTTGAATCAATAGTCCATGATGGAGGTGGCTTGAGTTCAAGCCCCACTCGAGTTTTTTTTAATGCACCACACTCGAGATATTTTTTTGGATTGAGCAAATGCTTTAGATATGTCTGTTCAAGGAATACCACTAGAAACTCTCAATGTAGAATGTTCATTGTTGGATCTAGTTCAATACGCCATTCAAATCCCTCCTAAAATTGATGTTGTTAACTTTCAAAATTTGGTTCAACATTTCTAGTCCACTAATGGTGTGAAAATGTTGGCAAAGAATCAAGGGTTCCCAAGTTAAAATATTTGAGATTACATTTGATAAATGTCAAAAAATGTGTTGTTTAGAATTGAAATATATCTGAAGAATTTGAAGACCACATGTATTAGCATTTGAACAAAGGTTTTAGATCTCCATGAGTTTGGAAAGGCAGGTTAGATTTTGGAAATCTTAATAAATTTTTGACAATTTTGGAAAAAACAGCTTTTGATCCATGCTATGTTCTCTTCTTGCAAGCTCTACTTGATGTAGAATTCAGAAATACAAGGACAATGGAATGATGACTCTACAGCCAATGGATGAAGCACTGGATTGCAGCAAATAGAGATTCTAGAGTTCTCTGCATCCCAACACAGAATGTAGCCCCCAGAGAGAGCCACTGTTACCTAGGGCTTTAAAACCCTAAGTATTCCCCCTCTTAACAACATGAGAGATTAGAAACCGTAAAAATTAAAAATTATTTTGCATTTATATAATTTAATTCTATAATGAATTAAATATCATTCAAGTTAAATGTAAAGTAATTAAATATTAAACCATTGGTAGGCCAAACTAATTTCTCATATAGTTAATTCTATCAAGAATTAATTATCAATATTGAAATATAAAAACAAACAAATTGGTAAATTGGAGGGGCAAGATAAATGTAAAAATGGAATTTGAAATAAGTAATTCCTTAAAGAGAATAAATTATTATTCTTACATGAGACATTTGTGGGAAAGTTTGTACGAGTAAAAGATTTGTGAAAGGGAGTTAGGGTAGTTGAGAAACTACTCGAGTAGGATTTCTTTAAAAGAAGGAATTCCTTTTGTAATAAGGTTGACTCTCGGTGGGTGCAAAACTAGAAATACTTTTGAATTTGATATCTACATTGTGAAAAGAAAACTTTGATGCAAAATTTTGGTTGTGATAAGGAAATATAAGATTCTACAGTTTTATGTTTTAAATCTTTTCTGGAATAGATAATATTGTTTGTTCTATAAATGATTTCTATCCTTGATGTGATTGATCATTTGCAAAAAGATTTACATTGTCTTATTACAATTTGGAGTCTTGCTATTGAAGTTGAGAGAATTTGAATTGATAAGTGCTAAAAGTGGATTTTAAATCATTTTCATCTATAGGGATTAATCATGTGGATGATCTTGGTTATAAAATTTAAGTGGTTTTTCAATCTACACAAACTTTTCATTTTTATGAATTGATTGTTTATGCTTTCTTAGTATTTTCTTTAAAATACTCATTGGGAAGATTTTCCCTCAAAAGAGGAATTAATGAACATCTTTTCAAACTGGTTGTTGCACCTTATAGTATTCTGAAATAACACTAAGCAAAGAAATTCCTTACACATTCAAGGAATTTCAAATTTGTTAGTTTATCAAGAGTTTTGTTCTCTTCAAGCTTTAAATCTAAAAGGGAAAAACTATTTACTGGCACATACAAAGAGAAAATGTTGAAGAATGGGTGGAATCACAACTAGAGGCTTGCTCGATAGACTGAAACCAACCCTGTACAATGGAAGAGAAAGAGAATATATAAAAGAAGTAAGAAGGGTCGAATATACTCTGAAACTACCATTTGTCTACTTGATCCTTCATCATCTGTTGAAACAAACCTTCTCTCATCTCTCCTTAACTAAATAATGAATTAAATCCTCATCATTGTGGCAACAAACTTTATAAATATATCCATCTAAACTCATGAGAAATCCCCTTTTGATAAAAAGTCAAATAAAACATTGCTAAAAGGCCTACTAAATGAAATAAAAGGAAAAAGAACCACTAATAGCACCCTCTACAAATTTGGCGACAACTCACTTCATCATTTGGCCACAAACTAAAAGTAAGTTGCCAAACAAGAAATACGGGTGGGAAAAGGAGTCTATTGGATAAATCCAAGAATCGCTTTCACCCACTAATACCTACACTTAATCTAATAGAAAAAATAAAATCTGCACTCTGAGAGATCTCCAATGGTATATGATACACATATGTTTGATGAAGGTTAAGGACAACAACCCTCTATTGGAAACCAAGCAGGACATAAATCTAAATGTGTAGGCTATTTTCAAAAATCTGAAATATTATAAAGTTAAAAACTTTATAATAAGAGACAATCTTTATTTGAACTATGGGGCCCATTTTGAATTTTAAATTTCTTTGATACTTCTCTAGATCAGCATTCACATTTTGTGGATAATCTTCAAGTTATAATTGAAATATTTGAAGGATTTCCGGTTATTTTGAAATTCTCAGAGCTGGTCAACTTTGACAATGACACATATCACTCATCGATTGTGTGCTCCTATTCAGTCACCACTCAGTCATCTACTTCATCAGCATCCACTTGAGCATTCACCACATTACTACTACGTGGCACCTTCTGTTAGTCGAACAAATTGTCACTTCATTTGTGGGTCTGTTGCCAGATGGCGACCTACTATTGGGTCGTATTTAAATTGTATTTGTTAACTAGTGAGAAACTTCTTTTCCTAACATTGCAATAGTTGTAGATCCATTGCCACATGGTGAAATCTGCTTTCATTATCTATCTGCTCCATCCGCCACATGGCAGTTTGTCACTTTCTCGCATGCCATGTCAATGCATGTCACATCATCAATAATGAAGCAACTGTCTGACACATGTCTACTCTGCCAACTCAACTTCCTTGTCATTGCCTCTGCCACTTATCACTTTGTCACATTTTCACATGCCATTTCACAACCCACCATGTCATCTATGACTAAGTGACTGTCTGCCAAGTGTCCATGTCATCTACGACTAAGTGATTGTCTACCAAGTGTCATTTTTAAGCCAATAGGCTTATTGTGAGAGCTTTGCTCCTAGAAATTATTACTTGGTCAGAAATGTTGTAAGATCATTGATTTTTTGATTTTTTGATAGTTAAAAAACTCGATTTTAGAAATTTTAATTTTCCTTTTAACATTGTCAACAAGTTTCTAATCTTTCTTTCCATTAACGGTGGTAAAATCTACTAAAACGTAGTGGTCATGAAAAGCTTGCAAGATCCCTAAAATAATTTCAAGACTTTAAAAATGATCATGGAGAAGCAAATTTTCTAGTCTACTAATCTCAAGCCACTTCTGGAGAGTTTTCTCTCCCTCATTTGCAATAGTGTAGGCTTTCCAATCCTTTTCATTTCTTGTTGATTTTTGCAAGGATTATGTAGTTCAATCACTACTCTTCAAATTCCTGTAGAGTTGAACGCATTTATAGCCTCGATCATAAAAGGCTCAAGATTTTGCTCCCTTTGCATGTTTTCACACCTTTTGTAGGGCATGTATTATCTAAGGAAATTACATGCATCTGGATTCAGATGGGGAGTGCTTTGGCCTGTGGATCCATATGCAATTGTTCCAGCTCTCATTCCATGACCTGCATCTATCACCACTGGCCAGAATTTGGCACTAAAAATGCCATGGAGACGGTTTCTTGCTAATGAAGGAATTGTAAATGGAAGGATGTATATTCATCGGCTCTTCAAACAAACGGTCTCAAATTCTTCGTCGTTGGTGCGAATCGAGATGAAGATGACTCGTTGTTTGGGTAGAACCTATTGTACTTTGTGATATTTTGTATGAATACTATTATTTTATTTTCTATTTATTAAGAGACCTTTTTTTTTTATAAACTTAGGTCAAAGATCTGAATGTTTTATTAATATCATAGAAAATATAAATTATATTACACATAACTGAGTGATCTTTTAATACATTCCAAAATTGAAGTTAATTCTTGGCTTTTTCTGTCTTTGCCTTTGTTTTTGTTGGATCTACTGATGGATCAATGAGCTCTACTAAGGTATGCTACCTGTGCGAATGCCCCTCAAATTTTATGGCCGGTGGATAACTTGTTAATGAATATAATAATAATATTATTCATATCAAATTTATTTTTCAATATTTATTTATTTAAAGTAATTGTTTTTTAAAAGGTGATAGTTAAAGATTGGTGCTTCGTTTTGTTTGATATATTTCTATAATATGGAATTTTAAATATATAAACTAAATAAATACATTTTAAAATAATGTAATTAAAATTAAGTCTAATATGATAGATAGTTTTAATTATTATTTTAAATATTTACATAGTGGATAGAGACTATGGTTTTCACCATATTTTTAAAAAAAATTATAATTAAATTTATATAGTTAAAGATTGGTGCTTCGTTTTGTTTGATATATTTCTATAATATGGAATTTTAAATATATAAACTAAATAAATACATTTTAAAATAATGTAATTAAAATTAAGTCTAATATGATAGATAGTTTTAATTATTATTTTAAATATTTACATAGTGGATAGAGACTATGGTTTTCACCATATTTTTAAAAAAAATTATAATTAAATTTATATGATTTGAAGTGGAATAATAAAAAATGAAAGCAGAGCTTCTAAAATTAGGTATTGTCCATTAGTCACTTCAACTAAATGTTCACTGGGACAAGGAAATTGCTAGAAAAAGTTTACATAATTATTGCATTTGGTTCAATGTTAAATTTAACTCTTTAACATATCCATTTAATGCATTTTATATAATGATTGTGTTTCATCAACACATATCGTTCAAGTGTTCTTGATAAAGAGTTCACTTTACTTACCTATAGTTCCACATTTTCGATACATGTTTATTAAGCCCATTGCAACTATGATATCTTATTAAAAATTAAAATATGGCACACAAGTATTGAAAAGATAAACATGAAAGATACCACAATATCACAATGAAATAATTATATTAAAAAACACAAATATTAATATATTTTTCAAATTTAAAATGAAATGTTTGTCCATCTTTTGTTATTTATTTTGCATATGCCTCTAATGTAGGTTCTTTTTTCCAATCATATACACAAATGATTCCATGGTCGCTAATTGTTGCATATCTGCTAGTTGCTAGCTCATCTTGTCTCACCTTTACCACATGACTAAGTGATCGTCTTCCAAGTGTCATTAGTTGCTAGCTCATCTTTTCTCACCTCTACCACATGACTAAGTGACCATCTTCCAAGTGTCATTTTTCTCTCTCCTCTACCATGTCACGTTCTCATACGACTAAGCGACGATCTGCCAAGTGTCAATTTTCCCAACTCATCTTGTCTCCTCTCTACCACGTGTTACATGCTTATTAGTTTGTTGCATCCACATCATATATGTCACATTCTACCACGTGTTGCATGCTTATTAGTTTGTTGCATCCACATCATCTACATGTCACATTCTCCACGCGGTGGTCACACTTTGGGGCCCACTGTACAAGGGATGCTTTGTTTTTAGACTGAACGCTTGAGGCAATTATTGTTGTGTAATGGTATATAAAATACGACTATTACTATCCCACAACCAATGTGGGATAATGCCCATTTTATTAAATTGGAATTCTTCTCATGTGCAATCTCATTTTCTATCAGTAAGAATGGCACTCCATGAGATGGCACACAGAATGAACATTTATCTGGCCCTAGTGATCGTTTGTGATTCAAAAACAAGCCCTCTGTTTTATTCAAAGCATAGATTAATAATTGGTTGCCTTATAATACATGATTACACCATCTTTGTTTTACTTACAGACATAGCATCGCTCATGATCGGATCACTGTGTAAGAGGATCCAATTCAGAACACACTACACACACTCACTATTTTATTTTATTATGGTTAGACGTCAAAGAGAAAGTGAATATATTGCTGCCTATTTTCCTTCTAGTTTCACTTATACGGAAGTTCGAAATATATCCAAGCGTGGATTTCTTCAGTTTGAATGCCAGTGAATTTCACTTTAATCACACCCCTCTAAATAACACATATCAGACTTGGCACAAATTGAACATGCATCTGGAAGTTTGGGAAAGGCTGCTACGAATAGATTTGGGAGAGAATGCATAAAAATCCTGCAAACCATCCTTCTAATGGTGAGATTTTTCTCATATGCACATGTGAGGATGCGGAAATCCATTTCAGGCTGGCATTTTTATCAACCAAATTCATGTTGGACTCTTGCTTCTCAAATATAGGCAGAGGTCAACACTACACTTATCTCTTAAAACATCCTACACCTTTCTTTTACTCAAAACAGTCCAACGCACAAACCCTTTTCAATGTACGATTCATGGAATATCACCTTTTTCTCATCTATGATGATACAGGTACAAACTAGGCTAATTGAATTCATTTCATTCTGACAACAGTATTCATCTTTGATCTGTGTTTCTCATGCACAGGCTAGGAAGGAAACAATATGGAAGCTTCATTTTTTTGTTATAATCATCAATAAGGATGATACGCAACAACTTCTCTTATCCAAACTTCATTTCACCAATTTGAGTTCATAAGGAAAGAATAATGAGGATTTCCTTAGATAGTAACTCTGGTGGATGGATCATTATTGAAGCAAGCCTTTATTAGAATGAGCTTCAAAAGCTCCATTGTATAGTATACTCTATCCACTCTTATTGAAACCTGAAAACCTGGCAACATCAGCCAACCTCTCTTACACCAATGTGCTCCTTGCTTGCCACTATTCCAATGGAGCATCGTATTATCTTCAAAAAAAATTAGGTCTCTGCCGTTATAAGAATAATGCATTGGGCTTGGATGTTTTCAAGTTATGACTCTATGATGAAGACCTCAAAACATTTTATCTTATGACACAAGATATTAGACAACAAACTTCTCAAGAAGACTATTGCAAAAGTGGACTTCAACAAATATGAGCCCCAAGATCTTTCCGATGTATTCAATTTATTACTCCTTAATATTTCACCAAGTGTGTAGGCCTCTGTACCCATTTGTTCTCAAATAATGATATGTATTGTGCATACCCAACTTATATTCATTTAATAGGAGAAATGATCTTAAGACAACATTAGCTTATACTTCATCATTATTTTGCAACTCTTAATAAGTTGAGGCATCCCTCAATTAATTAGTCGGTCCCTAAATGGGCTCGGATAAAATTAATTTGAACTCAAACACCTAAGTTGTCAAGCTGATCCACTTAGCTCATTGCAATAATTTGACTCAAATTTAATCACTGTCTAAACCTATGAAACTCATTTTCACCTTTTTTGATAACTGTCCACTTTGCATAGAGAAGCCTTAAAATCGGCTTTAAAATTGGCAAAATTAAGTAGTTGGGGCCTGATATTTGGGGTTTGAGTTCTTTTTCTCACACTCTATCAGTATGCAATTTTTTAGCTCATGACAGGTTTCTAGTCAAAAGATATCAACTATTAAAGTTCCCCTTTTCAGACTATCCTGCAAATGAACAAGTTAGAAACACATAATTGCACTTGGTTTTGGTTTTGAAAATTAGTCAAAAGATCATTTGAGAACTTGAATCCTAGGACATAGCACCACTTTAACATAAAGAGGATAATACTATGATTTGGGCATATGATGCATAACTAGGAAAATTTGGCAAACATGCATAGTTGGCTTCTGAGAATTGTAGAACTAGGTATACTAGCAAAATAATGAGTTCTTTCAAAAAAAAATGGGCTTGGGAAGGTGTGCAAACAGATTGATGGGAACTTTCAAACTGGTATGTTTGAATGATTTTTAGTATAGAATCTAGGGGTACAATTGATATGGGTTCATCTATCACAGTTTCAAAGTTATAACATCCCGAACAGGCCTCTCGACCAATCTGCAAAACTAACCATTAGTAGAACCTTAGAAATTATGTTTGGAAACGTGTTTGAAAACTAGTCAAACGGATTCATCATAAGCTCAAATCTGAAATATAACATGACTCTAACCTCTAGCATGCAACAAAAAAATAATTTCTTCATTTTGGTCAACTGGGTCAAAATTGTGATCAATCAAACAGAACAAATGGAATCATCTTGGCAAACTTATCAGACGAATTCATCAAGACATCTAATCACAAATATAGGATGTCATTTATGACTAAAAAATAGGTGTATGATCATTTCTCCAAGATACTCAATGGCTCATTAAATATTAACTGTCAAACAAAAATTCTCGAATTTACATGCTGAGTGCAAAATCATGATAGAGATAACCATCCAACTTTGAGAAACTCAAAACCCTATCAAAACATGTCAAAATGACTTCAAATCTGAAACATGGGTTCTTTGGTATTCATATCTAGCACTCCCAAAGTGGGAATTCATGACACTTTACCAGGTGCAAGATATTTGAATACAAACTAGCCTTATGAACTTTGTTTGACACAAAGGCAAAAATGCAAATTTGAGAAGTGCTCAAAATGGCACCTCGCAAAATCACTCAAAATTGTAACTTATCATCATGAGACACATGTGCATACCAAATTAAAGGTGAGAAACAATGTAAAATTCATCATAGGCCTCAAGATGATAGTCAGGTACATATGCATGAAAAGCTCTTATAGGGGTTGATTTTGAAAAAAAATTCAAATAGGTACTAAAAATTATTCTTGTAATTTTGAGTCACAATAGAAAGTATTAAGTTAAAATAGGATATTCCTTGCTTGACAATATACATAGGAAAATAGCATGAGAAAAAAAGTTGTGTTGGCATAGGCCCGTGTGTCTTCTAAAAGTTGGAGTTTTTACTTAGCAAGGAATGGACATATTTTTATAGGTAATAGGCTTATGCATTTGGGTTTTGTTGGCCCTCTCAAATGTGTTATGTGCATTTTTTCAAACATGTCTTTGGATCATATTGTTATTGGATTGCAAAGAATGAATCTACGTGTTTGATGCAAGTGCCATTATAAAACTTCAAGAACCCTCAAATAAGGCATATATTTCCATCTTAAATACAATTTATTCAACATTCTAAAGGCATGAATACATATTTCCCAATACAATCATCCATCAAATCACCATTATTAAATAAAAAATCAAACTTGAAAACATAGACTTCAATTCTACCATTCAGGACCAAACATATAGCCAATGGTACTAACAATGAGGCTAAGTGTGTTGTAGCTATGGAGACTATTCAAATGGGTCTCAGTGTGGGTGTCAAAAAGTTTTATTTGGAAGGGGATTCCTAGTTCATGGTGAACGAGATTATTAAAGGAGAGATGGAAGCTTGGCACTTAAAAAAAGTACATTAGACAAATTTGATACCTTCTAAATGAAGTGGGCAATTTTAGAATATCTCGTGTGTATAGAGAAGGAAATGAGTTGGCCAATAAGTTATCTAATATTAGGGTAGTTAGCTCCCTTGAAGAAAATTTTATTATTTTTTAATATGTTAGATCAATTAAAGCTACAAATTTAGAATTAGATGTTTGAAGCATTATAATTTGATATGAGTCATAATGAGATGTGTGGGAGCTCCATGTATTTTTATGAAGGTGGGTTGATTGGATGAATGGAAGGCATTTGTACTACACGTTCAATGATGACATGTGTGACTTTTCCCATCCAAGAATTTTAATGATAACATTTTATTTTATTTTCATGGAACTTGGAGCCCTTTTGGAAGAGTTTGCAGGAGGATTTAAATGGGCTTTTTTTGTCTTAGTTTGGATTGCAAAGAATGAATCTACGTGTTTGATGCAAGTGACATTATAAAACTTCAAGAACCCTCAAATAAGGCATATATTTCCATCTTAAATACAATTTATTCAACATTCTAAAGGCATTAATGCATATTTCCCAATACAATAATCCATCAAATCACCATTATTAAATAACAAATCAAACTTGAAAACATAGACTTCAATTCTACCATTCGGGACCAAACATATAGCCAGTTGTACTAACAATGAGGCTAAGTGTGTTGCAGCTATGGAGACTATTCAAATGGGTCTCAGTGTGGGTGTCAGAAAGTTTTATTTGGAAGGGGATTCCTAGTTCATGGTGAACGATATTATTAAAGGAGAGATGGAAGCTTGGCACTTTAAAAAGTACATTAGACAAATTTGATACCTTCTAAATGAAGTGGGCGATTTTAGAATATCTCATGTGTATAGAGAAGAAAATGAGTTGGCCAATAAGTTATCTAATATTCGGGTAGTTGGCTCCCTTGAAGAAAATTTTATTATTTTTTAATATGTTAGATCAATTAAAGCTACAAATTTAGAATTAGATGTCTGAAGCATTATAATTTGATATGGGTCATAATGAGATGTGCGGGAGCTCCATGTATTTTTATGAAGGTGGGTTGATTGGATGAATGGAAGGCATTTGTACTACACGTTCAATGATGACATGTGTGAATTTTCTCATCCAAGAATTCTAATGATAACATTTTTTTCATGGAACTTGGAGCCCTTTTGGAAGAGTTTGCAGGAGGATTTAAATGGGCTTTTTTTGTCTCAGTTTGGATTGCAAAGAATGAATCTGCGTGTTTGATGCAAGTGCCATTATAAAACTTCAAGAACCCTCAAATAAGGCATATATTTCCATCTTAAATACAATTTATTCAAAATTATAGAGGCATAAATACATATTTCCCAATACAATCATCCATCAAATCACCATTATTAAATAACAAATCAAACTTGAAAACATAGACTTCAATTCTACCATTCGAGATAGGCTTGCATACAGAGATTCATAACTTTTTAACCAAATCTTATTTCTTCAACTCAACCATCCACATCAGGAAAAATTATGTTTCCAACAACATATCCAAAAATAGGAAACATCCAACAGTTGAAACCAAAGTTATGGTCTCTACATCGAGACCCATTTTTTGTGACTCCGTTGAAGATGGTTAAAAATCAGTTTTCACTAAAATGGTTATAACTTATACAAAACATAACAAAAACATACCAAATAAATTTCATTAGAAATTTTATTCATTCCTATTTCCATAAATATAATTATCATCCCTTCAAATAGATATTAACTATTCATACACATTGCTCCAATATGACTGTAATTTAAAATTTTGAAAAAAAACTTTCATCCATAAAATGTTCATAACTTTCTCAAATCTTCATGAAATAAAATAAAACTAAAAGAAATGGAAGGATTATTCATATTCCTACTCTACCATATCAATAATACATATTTTTCAAGTTGTACATGGATGTCCAAAGCTTGAAAAAAATAAGGGAACTAGAAAGCCAATCAAAACAACAAGTTAGAATCACTCTATATTTGCTTCAAATGTTACTAGTTCCTTCCATTCTTATTTGGTTCGACCTTAAAATGAATTTTATAGTTTCTTGGACATTTTAGACCTTACAAATACCGCCCATGACCTTTTTACTTCCTTTTACAACTTTAATACAATTTTACATTGTTGCATTTTTTGCAACTCTTCACCTTCTTGAAAGTTTTTTGAGACTTTTGACAAATGTGATGCCATGACTTTGCATAAACATTAAATGCATATTTAAATGAACATTTAATAACATTTTACATGGTTATTATCCTTTCAAGGGCCATTTTATAACTTTTAAATATTAAACCAATTGGGACATTAACTATGACAATGTGGACAACATTACAACATTACACTAGTACATTTGACCCCATTTTTAGACCAAAAATTTCTACCATTATTAAAATGGGGTCAAATTGGTCGAGATATGCAATGAAATTTTATTTTATTTTTAAATCCATGCCCGTGTTGGTCAAAATTTCAACCAAAACTAAGATTTGGTCAAAATTTTGACCAACATTTAGTGTTGGTCAAAATTTCAACCAACACAAGCATGGATTTTTTATAAAAACTAAGAAGCCAGTACTACCATATATAGAAAGGATGATGGAAAGTGAATGGGAAAGCACCTTAATCAATAAGCTATGAAAAGTGGGATCTTCAATAAATATCAAGATATAAAAATAATTATACAAAATAGAAAGTATTTAAATTTGTGTCAATTAATGAATGGTTGATTTAGGTGAAAGATATGCCTCAAATCTAAAATGGAAGAAATTTTTAATGACTTGAGATAAAAAAATAATTTATTGGAGAGGTTAATGACAGAAATCAAAAAATTCTCAATATAGTGTTGTAGTCTATTATTTGGCTAACATGGCATTATTGTACATATTTGCTACTGGGTGACAACATTTCAATTGCATATGAGTAGTGTTGTCTATTTAGTTCATTTTTTCATCACTAGAAACCTCCATCCATTTTGTGCATTACCTAAGAATTGAATCTCATGAGGGAAAAAATGAAACATATTTTCTAAATTGTATAAACCTAGAATTTGTATGAACCCACCTACCTCAACCTTACATGATTTAATTGATATTTTAAATATCTATTAAATAAAGATAAACATTTTATAGTTATATTTTAATTATGACCTTTTGGTACCTAAACTACTATTTAGATAGAGAAAAATACCATTAAGTTGGTTTTGATCATATTAAGAGGTTTAAGAGTGATTATTTAGTAGTTTACAAATTATAAATATCAAATATATTTTTCTAATAAAGAGAAACATATATTATTATTGTATTGCAATGGGAAGATTAAAGACATTACCACTTTTTTTGACACAATCACAAGATATTACATATTTTCATATTGAGCAGTGGTTAAATCATAACTAAAAGTAGGACTTATAAAGGTCATTTTGAGTATTCTAGGATTTAGACTTTTAAGCTAGTTTGTAAACTAAAACGTAAGACTTATTAAGGTAGTTTTCAAAACAAATTAAGTGTCATCCTTCATAAGATGTACATTTTAGTTTATGATCAACACATTTCCTTCATATTGTATGTAATGTGGCATATTGTAGCATTTCATAAATAAATTCATTCATGGAAGACATGTGTGTTTAACCCTGGTTTTGTTGAAAAATATATATACATAAAGACTTTCCCAAAAATTCATAGGTGCCCCTCACTTATCACTTGTTAATACCTATAATAGCTAACCTAAATATAGATACTATAAGCTTTTCTATTTTTCATCCAATTTTTAATTCATATCGATGGAATGAGCTAGGTTTAACACTCATGCAATCAACACCTTGAATTAGCACTATTGTATTGCCATCTTCATTACTCACGGTTGTAGAAGGGTTCCTTTGTGCGATCAACACCTTGAATCGGCAGTATTGTATTACCATCTTCATTAATTACAGTTGTAGAAGGGTTCTATCGTACAATCAACACCTTGCATTAGCACAATTGTATTGACATCTTCATTACTCATGGCTGCAAAAGCCCTATAATTTTAGGTAGTGGGTTAAGGTGGGGAGTGTTGAGGTGTAGCACTAGGGTTGTTGGCAACAGAGACAAATGGTGGTTGGTGTTTTTGTGTAGGGGAATACTAAAGGTAAAGTGTATTAGTGATAGTGGTTGGTGCATCAGTGGTATCATAAATGACTGCAGAAGGGTTCTGACTATTCTCCATCAAAGACAAGAATACATATAGAATGCTTTTCTTCTTAGGTTGAATTGGGTCCCTGTGTGTTGTGTATTGCTAGAGATAGGTTTTCAACATTGTATATTTTTTTCCTTTTTCTATGCCGGCATTGACTAAATTACATGATAAAGAAGGAATCCTCACAATGTTCCATCAATTGTATCAACTTATGTTGGCATTTCTATGATGCCCATTAAACCCTAGCCTTGAGTTTTTGAAAATTTGCTTCATGAATTTGTGATACAATTGAAAAGGATTTTTGTTTTGTGCAGCCCTAGTTTTGTGTGTTGGTGAACAAGATTTGGGGGTTTCTTTGAAGCATAAGGGCTTGTGGCAACCCATTCACTAATGTGTTTGAACCAAGCCTCCCAACGCTCCTTTATATAAGCATCTTGGTCATTCTTCCCTACCCACCTAATGAAAGAAATGAGCCCTTATTTCTTTGCAACATTTTCATCCTAATAACAATCTAAAATGCCAGTTCCCCTTTCAGGGACCACCCATTCTAAGATGGATTCCATTCCCAATAGGATTCCCCCATCAAGAAGAGAATTCATTACCTGTTTGACCATGTCCTCTTCAACTGCCAACTCTAGCCCCCATGTCAACACCATGGAAATTATGTCAATTTTGAGTTTCTATCACCAATGATTCTAGAATTTACTTCCCACAACATTGAGAACCACCTCCACAACTCATCTAGCTTTAATCTTTAAGAGACCCTTCATTCTCTGCTTAGAAATTGGCCCCAAGAGAGCTTTTTGTTGTAATTTGGTTGTTGTAGAACAATTAGCCTCCTTTTTGCTCATCACTAAATATTAGAGGGATGAGGACCTGGTGTTTGGTCGAAGAAGATATGTAATAAGTTTTGGAAGCAATAAAAGCAAGTTTTTTCTCTATTAACCTCCCATTGTCCCATAAGTACAGTCTAAGATAGTGAGTTGTAGTAATTGTTTGCAATGTGAGTTTGATGTAGGAATGATCTAGAACGTGACATTAGTTGTATTCCACACTCTCTTATGTTCTTCTCATAATTTTATTGAGTTTTTGTTTAATGATATTAGACTGGTGTACCATGACCAATGATTGGTTAAACATAGCCAACCACTCGTGAGAAAAAATGTGAAAAAACATTGTCTTATAATAGGAAAGAGGCCACATTGATCTTTAATGATTATCTTTAGTAGTTTACAATGCAAGCAGTAATATGTGATTTTACTCACATTCTCTATGTGGTGAAAGATATTTCTTTCCTTTGTCAATCTAGAAAAGACCACAGACGTTGCCGTTGTTACTTGATGTGAGATTATACAATCATTAAAAGATTCCCCTTAGATTGAAAAAGCCACCTAGCTTCACAAAGAATTTTACATGCTACTATTGTTGCCTCCAGCATACATCTTTTGCCACCTCATCAACTTCAAACACATCATAACTTATAATATTGTTTGCATATCTGGACTGCAAGGACTGTTATCCTAATATATTCAAATTTAAATTTAACTTCCCACTCCAAGGGTAGTGCCCATTTGGAAAGTTCATCTACAGCCATGTTACCCTCTCTACAAATATGTGAGACTTTTAAATTTTCTACCTATTGAAGAATTTCCTTAACCACCAAAATAATCAGTTGTAAATGCCAGGGTGCAATGTTTTCCCTTTCAATAGCATTTGTGATAATCATTGAATCCCCTTCCAAATGGGTATTCATGAAACCACTAATAATAGAAAAATAGTAATCCCCTCTAATCAGTTAGTTTGCCACAATTACTAAATATAACACAACATTGAGCCTTCTTACAAGGGAGAGAAATTAACTTCTACTCATTTTTTTTGAAATGTACTTGGAAATAAATTAGAAATCAATACACTTTTCTGAACTTCTAGAACAATAGAAAGATGAATAATTATTTTTAGATTTGGATGGTTTTCATAAAATATATCCAATAGTGGTGCATATGATAGCCTCTGCCAAGGTAGGGACTTTAATGAGATGGATAATATAAAATTTTATTTAATTGGTAATGGTGATTTTATTTTATATATTTGAAAAATGACTAACAATTTTCTTTGTTGATATCATAAAGAGACGGATAACTAATAATGAGCATTTTCTATTAAGAAAGACAGACGGTACTATTCCAATATTGCTGATAATATTAATGAATTATGCCTTAGATGCAATCTATTTTCTTTCCATTATAATTATGAATTGGAATAGGTTTGATTGTTGAAATTGTGAAATTCATGGCACATATTAATTGCTTTGCAAATACACAATTATCCTAGATTGACGTAGACTGTTCATTCCATGTATATTAGGATAAAAGAATTGCAGATGTAGAGAAAAGAAGAACCTCAATTCACCTTCATAAGTAGTTGTAAGTATTTGGATAGACAACAGACAAGTAAGACTGATGTGACATTTTACGTTATGCATTTATGTGAATAAAACATCTGGACATGGAGTGGAATCCTTGGCTTTTCAACCTCTATGAAAGGAAGGTGAACAGAATAAGTATTTAGAGGGTTTCATCTTGAAATTTATGAACTGGGGGTTATCAGGCATGCTTTATATTTCTACTAATCTTCAATTTCTATTTTCTCCAAGAAATATTTCCCCTAATTATTTGGTAGATATTATTTAGCTTTTTTTAATAAAACCAAATTGTTTCCTCCAAATTCTTATAGTTTTATTAGTAAGGATTTGGTTTCTACAACCAAAAACTCCATTATTTTAGAATTTTTCTTATACATTATAAATGATCATTTTTTTTTGGCTGGCTCTTTTTATATATTCTAATAATTTCCTCTATCTTCTCCGTGTAAAGATGGAGATTCTTATATCACCAGACCAATCATTGATGGATTGAAAGATATAGAACTTTCCTTCTTTTTTAATTTCATTTGTGAAAGTACATGTTTTACTTGTTCTGAGTTAATGTCGTTTCTTCATTTTGTAATGGTTTGGCTCTACTTCAATTATGTTGCAATTGCATATCAAGGAACTGAGATGGATGTCATCATCAAAATGATGTAGGATATTTTTAATATCTCTCTCATGTGTGAAGTTGATTAAATTGAGCATGTATTATCAAGCAGCTCACTAGATTGTTTTATTGCCCCTGCCCTATGCTCAATTGCATTTGTAATTGAGATTGTTTAATGTGTAGAATTGTTAGATTTTTTCGTTTGATCATATTTGATTCCTTTTGATTCCTAGTTTTGATTATATGCTTAATTGGTTGGATGTATGCTCTTAGAAAATTGCTCAATCTTACAGTTGTATTTGAAAAATTAGTTTGACTGAAAATTGTTTAATATGCATTTTCAAAACCAAGAACATTATTGAACAAATATATGCCTTTGTTTTGGGTTAAAGTGGAGTAAAAGAAGTTTCAACTCATTACGATACTAGAGTCATGGATCCCTGATAGGCAGTTGCATGGAATGTGTGGTTGAATAAAATAAACCACCACAACAATTTTTTGTAGTTACACTCTGTTGCGTTCATATATGGCATAAAGTTTGTGGGACACAAGCCATGCATAAGCTAGCTTGAACACAACAAACTTGCCATTGTTATAATCATCCAATCTCTTTTCATTTTTTTTGAATTGGATGCAAGATATAAACTAAAAGCCTAAAAAAAGGAAATCCATGGTTGTTGATCTACCTGACATGAAGATATGAATAGTTTTCTTGTGCAACATTAATAGATCTTGATCATTTTGTGGGACAAACTTTGGACATGGAAAGCATTTTGAATGCCTTTTTATTACAAAAATCTAAATAAAGATTAGATTTTTGTATGTAGTGTTTCATGGCACATTGAGAAGTAATAATAAGCATGGTATATAGTGGTTCTATGAGCGTTTGATGTAGGATGTTTAAAAATTACCTTTATACTTAATAATCATTTAGCCCTCGAGTTGCAATTTTTTCCAATAATGTGAATGAAAAATAATTATAAGTAAAAGTTTGTCATTATATTTAAAAGATTTTCACTTTATGTGTCTAATCATTTAGCCATTACGAGTTTCTTTTTCTTTCCTTTTTTTCTTTTTCTTTAGTAACTGAGTGTGCTTCTTCATAAGTTAGTTGGGTGTGATGCCACAATCAAAATATTATCTTCAATTCAATATTTTGTACACTAATATTACAATAAGATAATACTCTATTCCTTCCATGTCTTCCTTTTCTTTGCTCTTGTAGATAGCTCCTCCTTAAAGTATCACATGAGCTAATATACTATGCATTGAAAGTCCTTTTTTACTATCCTCTTGAAAGCACATGCTCTGGCATTGTCTCTTCTTGTTCCTTCTTTAGGATACTTTCATGGTTGATAGTGTAGGATCCCTCTTACACTCAAGTTATGACTGTCCTTTCATGATAAAATCTTGTCTTCATCACTTACTCCCTTTGTTAACAATGCTCTTTATGGTACTTTGCTATATGTTTTTAAGGTCTAACTACTATGTCCAAGCATATATTCTCCCCTATCTCTTTCACAATATGAAAACAAAATAGGAAAATACACAAGAGCTTCACATCATTCTAAAAATAATAATCATCCTACTCCAAATAATGAACTTATGGCAATGATATACACCATAATTACTAAGTCATGACAAAGGATCAAGGTATCTCTCTGATGTAAATGAAGAAACCAAGTGCAAAACAAACATGTAGACTCCAAAGTCTTAAAAAAATTACATGCCATCACCCTGCAAAAGTTTTGATATTGCCGATCTATCGGGCATGCTAGGAATGGCACCTTTGATCTGAATACATAAAGATGTTGTTGTAGCTGCTAGAACAGCCAATACAAAAGGTTTAGAATAATTCAAATAAATATGTTAAACATCAATTTCTATGTTCCTTAATAGAAAGGTCTATACAAAACATAAAATACAAAGAAAGAAAGAAAGAAAGAAAGAAAGACACAAGTTTTGCAGCTTTATATATTTCTTGAGTAAATATTTGATATCCTTCTAAAAATGAAGTAATATGAAACATAATTCAAAGCATTCAAAAAAATTTGTATTTATTGTGATAACTCGAGCAAAGATGCTTCCTGTGAAAGGCACCCATCTAGAAGTTATGTGAACAACCCTACTGAAAATAGAGGAAAACAAGACATGCTCAATAGGAAAGCAAGGTAGATAAGAGTTTAAGGTAGCAAAAATTATGAAAACCAGAGCCCAAAAGAAAAATTTCCTTAATGGGAAAATAAAAAGAAGCACAGTTAAACTTTTGTGACCCAAGCTTCCATTGTCTTTTTGTTGCTGTCACCAAAAAATTACAATTTCCCACCTATGATAAACCTTCAATTATTTTGAAAGATTGAATGACACCTAAGTACTTTGATAGACTAATTTACAACTCATTTCATGTAAACTCGATCTATTTGTATTGCCATGTATCATCTTGAAAGATATGCATGCTTTAAATTCACCAAAACTTACTAATAAAGTGATGAATTTAATATTTTCCAGAAACAACTTGAAAACTAATTCAGTCAAATGGAAAAATAGCCATCGGTATCTCATAGAGATAGAACAATCTAGAGTCTAGACCACATCATATAGTTAGAAATAATGTTATAATTCCAAATGATCTTGCAATATACCTACCCTAGTCAAGCCAAAACATCACAATTTCAACACCAACATCAACAAACCTAGGATGGTACTTTGAATTAAATATAAGCATACAACCTGCAAACTTGAGACTATCTGATGGTGACTTCTTCTCCAATGGACCAATAGAAAATCCAACATTAAAAGTATCTCCTACACTTGTTGTGTCTAGTACCACAGGAGCAAGGATAGCAGGTTGTATTATTGGAGGAGCATCTTCAGTCACAAGGATTGATCCCTGTCCTCCCCGTTTTACAAGAACTTGATTAAGACCCTATTAATTCAAACTAATTAGATTGTTAAAAGCTCATAAATATAGTCAGTCTTATGGTAGCAAGCTAAGGCATTTTCAACAAAGCAGACTCAAAAGCTTTAATATAAAAAAATAGGTTATAGAAAAATAACATTTTGAGTAATTTTTTAGCTGCCTCAACAACCTGATCAACAGTCTTAGTAGGCATTCCTATCAATCAAAGTAGCTCAGTTTCATTTGGACTTAGAATAGTAACTAATTTAAGGAGGTCCTTAGGAATAGGATCATCCATGCCTCCTGCATCAAGAATAACAGGAACATTTGCACTTTTTGTGATCTACACAGTTGATAAAAGCTTAAAAGCGCATTAATAAAATGGCAAGAGATCATAAACATTAAAATTATCCCATAGTAATAAAAATCACCTCTAGATGTCAAGAAAAGTCTCCAAAGTATCAAGAAAAAAGTTAAAACCAAATATGTTTCTACTTAATAGCCATGTGTATGTCTCTTATAAGGCACACTAGTGTGATTTAATTAATAAGTAGGTGATATTTTCCATATTAAATGAAGTTGTGATACTATCAAGATTCAACTATGTAGTTTCATGAGTCAAACTCATGAACCCATGTTTCATGAGTAGGAGATATTTTCCACATAAAGTGAAATTGTGATACTATCAAGATTCAACTGTGTAGTTTCATGATTCAAACTCATGAACCCATGTTTCATGAGTAATGGTTCACATGAAACCATCTCTCATGAGAATGAATGGATCACTTGGCACTCATTGCATCTAGGTGATACTCACAAAGGTGAATCACATGTACATTCTAGGAGATCACCTATCCCAGTATTATTCTAGCCTGATAGCACTTAACTAGGGAGTTTCCTATCCATTCTCATCCTTTAATGATAAATTTCACAAAAGTATAGCTCATGCATTTGATTAATCCAGTTGTTCAGTGTAGTTCTTCCATCTATTGAACTATAGCAACGCTCTAATTTCATAAATTGTAGTTGCTTCAATTATATTGGATGCCAAAATTCAATGTGTTGTCTATCCATCTGTGCCCACCCTTTGTCCCCTCTATCTCCCACACCCTCTGTTCATTTTCTATGAGGATGAGAAAGGAACTACAAAGACTTATCTTCATACAACTTACAATTATCTTCATAATAGAAAAGGAAGAGAGGATAAAAGGAGATTAAATTTATTTCTTATTTTCACTAATGATTTCTCTCTTTATCTAAATTAATTTATAAATATTGCTTCTTGACTAAATTAATTCTTCTCCCACATATTATGAGTCTATTGTAGCTTGTTCTTGTTGTGGGGACAAAGCTACTGCATGTTATTGCAACACTTGCACTAGAGAATGTGACTAGAAGTGGATGTTTATCTGGTTGAAAGATCAAGCCATAGGATGAATTGTTTTGATTTAACAAGCCAGAGTTGCTTCTTTCTCTGGTCCATTTCATACTTTTCCAGGTATAAAATACTACAGATTGCTTTTGTGTTTACTCTTAGTCCCTATCGCATTGAATTGGGTTGGGATAACAATGTGTTCTCTTTGGTGTGTGATTTTGGAGAATGCATTTGAGCTAGCTTCATTCTTTTGGTTTTAGGTATGGATTAGAATACACATATCTATAGGAGCTCCTAGTTTTTTATTATATATTACCAGAAATTTTTCTACATTATCTATTGTAAAATTATTTTAAGATATCTTTGTAATCACTTTTTATTTTTAATGTCTTTAATCAATGCAGTGGCAATTTGGATATAATTCATGTTATCTTAAGAATCACATGCTTCTCTATGTATGTCTAATTTTGGGGTATGAAATTGATTATTTTATCACTAATTTCAAGATTTTCTTAGGGTCCTTTGGACGTAGCTTACGTCTATTCTTTTGATGAAAAACTTTGCAAGGCAGTTTCTTTGTAGCTTCAGAACTCTACCACTTCATGCACTTGCTACTCAGGTAATCCACACACTACTTACAGTGACTAACTGACAGTATTGACTATTCTTGGCTTCAAGCATATTATATGTGGGTAAGCCTTATTTTGGTTTCTTCAAAATTTTAATATGCTTTATGAAAAGTAGGTTTTTTAGTTTATTTTTATTTTTTTCCATCTTGATAAGATTTACTGTTAATGGTAGGTTAGTCATTATTGGATGGTTGCTTGTGATGGGAGCATTCAATTGTTCTCAGTAGTGTGTTTATTGCACTTAACAAGTTCCCATTTGTTGAATGTGGGTTTATTATAAATGTTGTGATTATTAATCTATATCTACTTTGCCTTTGAGTTTGTTTGGTTGAAACTAGGATTCTAAAATTTGTTGGTGAAAAGAGATTTAGATTTAAAAGGGGTTAGTGTTATTTCTATAAAGATTAGGCTCTTAAAATCTTTTTACTAGAGATAAAATCTGAGGCTTGATTACAGGGTTATTCAATTATCTACGGAAGTAACAAATAGCCTAATTAGCTAGAGTTAATTTTGTAGCTATGAGGCTTTAAAATGACTAAAGCATGGATATTTGGACCTTTCCCGAGGGGATCTATAGCTATTGGATTATACCTGTTTATATTGATTTTCTTCCTTCGTAGCTATCTTCATATGAAGATTATTACAAATAGAATAGTATAGTATTCTTTCTCTAGGTCTTCACTTCAACTGTTATACTTTTTTGGATAGTCTTATACCTCAACCTTGGTCTTATACCTCAATCCTAGTGTTTTTTGTAAATCTAAAAGGATGAAGCTCAAAAACTTGATTTTAGGCCCTAGGGTATAACAAACATTTCCAAATTTGTAGTAGATTGTTCCTAAGATATCTCAATATTTGAAAGTTGAAATGTCTCCTTTCATATTCCCTAAATAATTTTTCCTATTTAATTCTCCTAATCTAACATTCTCTTCATTTCAAGATTCATATTGATCTTGATTTGATTCAGCCATACAAGAAACAATAAAATAATGATGGAACTAAGCCTTTTTAGATATTGGATTTCTGCATACATTCATACCTTTTTCTTTTGTAATAAACCTTGCTCCACTCACTTTTATCAGGTAATGAAATGGTTATCAAATGTTGGCAGATACTTCTGCTCTTATGCTTTAGCAGCTAAATTGTTTTGGATACAGAGGAAGTGTTATGCTTCACTAGGTGATCACCAGTAAGGGGGTCAGACTTGACTGAGAGGTGAGATTCAAATAGGAATTGTATAAACAAATAACTAAAAAATTTCTATAAAGGGACCCCTTCTTTGGGTTTAGCTTTAACCAAAGATAGAGATAAAGAAGGAAAAATCCAATAGGGGGAAAGAACATAACATAGTATTGATGATGATGATGAGATTTTTGAAGACATGTGATGTTGAGGCTTTTGGGTGGTTATTGACATTATTATTTTTAATTTTAATAATGAAGTTAGAACATTTCCCTCTAACTATTGGAGAGTCTTTATATTGACATTGCAGAGCTAGACATTTTTCATGATATTTAACTCATTTGCATTATAGTATTTTAAATATTTATGGTAGTTTAGTTAATTTTAAGATGTTGTGTGGTATTTTGAATTTAATTAGTACTTATGTGATATTCTAAACTTAATAGCTGCTGCAAATTTGAATAAATTTGTGATTTTAAATGTTTGTGTGTGGTTTCCTTTAGTGGTCAAATGTGCTCACAGGTCTAGGCCTTGAATTTGTTAAATTGGGATGAGGTTCCCCATTTGTGAAAAATGTTGAATGTTCTAACAAGATAATAGAAATACAAAATTATAAATAATTATTTATTTAAATATTAAATAATTAAATTTTAAAAAAATAGTAGAATCACATTGGAAGAAAACCCCAAAAATGGGCCACCTTAATAGAAAGAGTACAATTTCAAGAGTTGGAGATGCCCCTCAAAGGATCCTGATGATCAATTTCTTTGGAAACTAACCCTCCCCCACCTTTGGTGGGGCATATGGAAGGAAAGAAATAATAGGATATTCAGAAATAAGGATCTTCTAGGATGGGTGATTGGTCAGAATATCATCAGAGCCTTCAAGGAGAATTTTAAATCCCAGAGGGAACCTGCTCAAACCTTCCAACTTGATTACCCTTTAAGATCTCAAGGATCTAAGTTGAAAATTGATAATCCTAGATCGATCATAAAATGGCTTGTTCCTCCTAATGGATGGATCAAAGGGAACTTTGATGGAGTTGCTAAGGGTAACTTGAGAAAAGTAGGATGTGGAGATGTTCTTAGAGATCATATGGGAAATGTTATTGATGTTATTGCTATCCCTATTGGTCACTCGAATAGCCATATTGTTGAAGCTACTACTCCCCTTTATACCACTATTTTAGCTGTTGAATTGGGGTATTCCAAATTATGGTTGGAAGGTGATTCTCTGAATATTATTAATATCCTTAATAATAAAAATTCTATCTGATGGTCTATAGAGGCTATGGTTATGAAAATCAAAACCTTATTTCAAAATTTTGAAAAAGTGGTCATTTCCCATACTTATAGAGAAGCCAATGGGGTCGTTGATTGGATAGAAAATCATGCAGTTCAAACGGGGCAAACGATGAGGTGGCTTGATGAATTAAACAAGCATGTGGATCTTAAAGTGATTATTAATTATGATTTTATTCATTCCAAAGTGGGAAAGATTTGCTTGGATTAGAAATTTAATGATTTGCGGGAGTGGCCTTACGACTATCAGATTACCATCCCTGAGGAAGTACATTCATGTGAAGGTTATGTGTTCTCTGCACGTATCATCAAAAAGGCAACCTCGACATCATGTCACAAAAAATTGGTGTCACTTCAACCTCTCTTCTATTGGTATTTGGGTGTCTTTGCTTTTTTGTTCACTCTATAATATGGGGGGGTGAACCGAGGAAGCAGGACCCAAAAAAATGTGATGATTGGAAGGCTAGGTAGGACATTTGGAAGATTCTCCATAAAGGGAAGGCGGTCAGCTACTTGGAGTGGTTGCATGGATTCAAACCCCATGTCACCACCGCCTTCTTCAAAATTGGGTGGATGACAAAGTTACTTTACACAGAGTCTCTGTAAAGCTTACTGAGGAATTCATTGCCGAGGTCACTGGTCTCCCCATGAAAGGTATCAAATTCTCAAAGAAGACCAATATTTCCAATGTGGCCTACAAAAAATTCTCGAAGATGGATGAAGAGGAGATGCAATTGGAGTAGAATGGAGACTTCTTTGATGTGCAACAGATTAAAGGTATTTGGCGTGATGTGCTTGGTTGTATTCATGAGTATTTTATCCTTGATGGAAGGAATAAAAGGGTGCACAAATTCCACTTTGTCTTTCTTAACCATTTCAGCTACAAGGACAGAATTTCCTTCCCTTTCTATTTGCAGTTTTCTTTGTTCCAAAGTTTGAATGCCCATAGAAAGAAATAGTCTCGACCCATCTTACATGAAGGTCTATTTTTTCTCATTGAGGGTTTTTGTAAAAATAAATCCATTGCTTTGTCTCCTTCCACTGGCAAACATAAGAATCCTAAACCCTTAAAAGGTAAAACTAATGACAATGTTAAAGAGAAAGTTAAGGCTAAACTAAAACCCTCCAGCTCTCGAAGAAAAATTGTGGAAAAGGATACAGAGGTGGAGAGTATTGAAGTCTCAGATAAGGATGTCCCTGAGGAAGAGGAAGGGATAGATGCTGGGGAGTTTAGCTCTAACCTAGAAGGTTATTCGAATACGAAAGACAAAAATGAGGAAGGGAGAGAGGAAGATACTATCGAGGATAATTTGGAACAAAGCAAGTCTGATAATGAGGGTACTCATATTGTGTTTGGGGGAGGTGATAAAGAGAAAGAAAATTTAACTAATGACCGAGCCATTTTGAGTGAGGAGGAAACCATGGGGATAGCTTCCACTCCTGTAAAGGAGACTGAGGGACAAGATAAGGAGGTCCTGAGTCAACATGTCCCTACAAAGTCTGGTGAGGAGGAACCGTTGGATGGGGACGTACAAATTGATAAAGTTGGCCCCTTGCCACACACCATTGTTGATGACGCGGGTGACTCCTCGGAGAGGGAAACCAAAATTTCCTTCCTACACTCTGCCAAACAAAAATCTGACTCTTTCCTTCAAGTCAATTCCTGGATTTATAATGAAATAATAGGGCTGAAGAAGAAAGTGGAAACCTTGCAACATAACCAAGAGGTTGACTGGGCTATTATTCAACACATGGAGGTGCAAATGGGAGATATCCCAAAAAAACTTAAGGATTACAAACAGAATCTTAGAATGCTTATCAAGGAAAGTGGAACAAAAATGGAGCAAGTAACTTCAAGCATCTGTGTTGCTACAACGACATTGTGAAAAAGAGAAAATGAAGAAACCATAGCTTCGGAGGGTCCTAGCAAGAGGACAAGACAGATTTTGAGGAAGAAAGCTTTGATTGTTGCTACTTCTTCGGCTACTAACTCCGTCTAGGACACGGCTAAGATTGGTAAGGAGGCAGTTAAGATGATTATGGAACTACAATAGTTTCTTGGGTCTTCTTTTCTAGTTGGGTTCCTATTCAGTACCTATTTGTTGGTTGTTACTTATAGTTCCTGTGTTTGGTCTTGTTTTCTGGATTTTAGTTTTTAAACTGTACTTATGGTTCCAGGTCCTTGTAAAATGTGGGTACTTTATTTGGACTTTGTTAGTGGTTTCAGGTCCCTGTAAAACCTGATTTTGGTACTGCTTCTAGTAGGTATAAGGACTCTTTCCTAATGGATGGCTTATTTTTTCCTTTTTTGAGGATGTGAAAGGGTTTTGAGGTCCCTTCAAAACCTATTTTTACCGTAATCTAAAAATAGAAAGAGTACAATTGAATTGCATTAGTGAATTCAAAAAAATAATTAAATTTAGTAGAATTCACATCAGACTATTTAAAAATTAAGTCATTTAGTATCTAACATAGCTAAACAATGTGTTTTTTGGGCATGTGTGGGTTCCAATTTAAATTCAAGCTGTATCTGATAAAGTGATATGACTCCACATTTTCCATATGTGTAGATATAAACATTAACAACAACATGTCCAATTTATTTGCAGATATATTTTCCTATGAAGAAAGACCATGCCTGAGAATATGAACCCAGAACAAAGTAATGAGACAATGGCTACATTATGGGCTCAGTTCCGAAGAAAACCTGATAAATGTTATTGTCCTTGCAAAAATTGTAAGGGCTTAAAGAATTGAAGAATTCTAATCACAACAGCCCAAAGTAATTGTAGGCAACATGGTCACGTTGAAGGGGGCCACGATTTTTGTCCATTGTTGAATGTGGATTTCCTATTAGAGGAACATGGAGGTGTGAATATCCAAGGTAAGGATAACACTTCCATGGAAGAATATGATAATGTGCCAGAGGACATGATTGAAGAAGATGGTATAGGGGCAAGTGATGAAGAGACTCGCAATGATGGTACTAGGGAATCTGATAATGATGATGAAGATGGTCTTGATATATGTTTACTTGAGAAGGTGCATGAGCCCTTATACGAAGGCTCCCAAACAACTCTACTCTTGGCTATAGTGTTATTGGTGAACTTAAAGGTTTTGAATGGTATATCCAATGTAGCAATGTCACGTATGCTAAGGTATGTCATTTTTTTCATCTTCAATGTTAGCATACAATTACTATTCATTATATTAACAATGCATATTTTTTGTTGTAGGTTGATTAGTGAGTTTTTCTTACCACCATAAAACATTTTGTCTTGTTCATATCAAAAATTATCTAACATTATGAATCAGATTGGAATGAAGTATCAGACAATACATGCATGTCCCAATGATCATATTCTATGTCATAAACAACATGAATTTGCAACAAAATGCCATGATTGTCATATTAATAGATATCATTCAGATCAAATAACAAAAAAAGTTCCTCAAAAGGTTCTTCGGTACATTCCCATTATTCCACATCTTCAATGATTATTTAGGTGCACTAGCTTGGCATAATTTATGGATTACCATGAACACAATAGAAGTTAGGATGACATTATGTGAATGTCTATCAATGGCTTTGCATTTAAAGAGATAGAAGAAACATGGTCACACTTTAAAGAAGAACCTCATAATTTGAAGCTTTCATTGGCAGCGGATGGTGTCAATCCATATGGAGATATGAGATCTATTTATTTAGTGTGACCTATTTTTGTTATTAACAATAACATTCCTCCTTGGATGTCCATAAAGAAGGAGCACATATTGTTGTCAATGATTTTGCAAGTTATTTTTTCATTTTATAGTTATCTAAATTAATTTATAAATAGTGCATGAAAATGGTCATAATAATTATGTAATGTTTATGTTCATTCAATTACTAGGTAAATACCAAGTTAAAGATATGAACGTGTATATTGAGTCTCTAATTGATGAGTTGTTGAAGTTATGGAATGGCATCACTATGTATGACATCTCTAGATTGATAGGACATCAACAATTTCAATTCCATGCAATGCTTGTATGGACAATACATGATGCCCCTTGGCTAACTCATTTTTGCGGTATGTTATATTGTTAAGATTAAATATTTTTAGTTTTTTATAGTTCTTACACATTACTATAGAATTCTTAAGTTACACATGATAATTTTACATGATCCAATCATACATGATCTTTCAGGTCTTCAGACAAAGAAAAAATTTGCATGTCTAGTTTGTGGTCTGAAAATGAAATCTCGTCATTCAAGAAGTTTAGGAAAGCAAGTGTTTGATGAGTTTAAACACTTTCTCCACAATAATCATAGGTATTGAATTGTCAAAAAAAATCTTTTCAATGGGACAGAAGAGACATCATCAAGGCCACAAAGAATGACACCTCATCTATGGAAGTTGGAATACGATTGACTAAATTGTCGAGGTAATGTCTAATTTGTCGTCCAAAGTTTAAAATTTGTATTTTGATATTGTCTTATATTTACTAATGTTATAATTGATGCTCATGAAGGTCGTCAAGGCATCAATGACCAACTTCCTAGAGGAATGAAAAGTTATCCTACTCAATTTAGTAGGTTACTGTACTACAAGGATCTCTCAATCATGCATTTGTTTGATGCTATGCATATTGGAAAGAATGTAACAAAGACACTATGAAAAATGTTAGATGGAAGGTGTGATAGAGAAAAAATTGTTAAAATTTGTACTGACATTCATGAATCCAATCATGCACTAAAATCTTTCATTGAATCAAATAGCAATGGAGACCACATAAATACAAGTGCCCTTCCTTGGTTATTAATGGAGCAACAAAGTGATGTATTAAAATAAGTCATAAAAAAGGCAAAATTTTCAATAGGATTTGCTACAAATATAAACACTCTTCTATCAAAGAAAGGTGATTTTGAGCCAGGGTTGAAAACACATGATTGGCGTACCTTCGTCAAGGTAAGTCATGTTCTCTATTTATAGTATATTTGTAAGATTGAATGTAGTACCTATTGCATTATTTAATAAAATATTGAAATGATCATTTTTTAATGATTGTAATTCGTCCTACCTCTATCCGTTCCACAACAGTTTGACAACAATATTAAACAAGTTATATACGATCTTGGAAAATACATGAGGTTAGGAGTGTTTTTTTTTAGATTTCTAGCTTTTTATCTAAAATCTATTGTATAATTTCATTTGCATGATGAATCTCTTTTAGGTGGTTATCGTCTAAAGAAATTGATATAAAAAAATATAGAATATTGGAAGAGAAAAAATCCACAGCTTATGTGTGAAATGCAAAAATATTTACCTCCAACCTTTTTCAATGCTCAAGAACACTACCTCATACATCAAGTTGAGGAGATTGAATTGTGTGGACCTGTACAAGCTAGATCAATGTGGATGGTTGAGAGGCACTTGAAATTTATGAAGGGCTTGGTTCGACAAAGAGCACATCCTAAGGGTTCTATGATAGAGGGATATATTATATACCTGACCATGGTGTACATTAGTGAATATCTTTCAAAGTTTGTAGCAAATATCCATGTAGATCACATTTGGGATCCCAACTCTAATGACAAATTTGAAGGGGAGTACCTAACGGGGAAAGGTAGATTGAGGAGGGTGAGAGGTAATTATAAGTTTTTTTTTTTTAGTTTAACAATTCTTATCCATTATCAATATATATAAGTTGTTTCTAACTGGTGTAATTGTCTTCTTTATAGTTGGTTGTGAGTGGGATGCACTACATTTGTATATTGCAAACAATCTTGATTGGATGACAGTATGGATTGAACAATCTCAAGCAAATGGTCACTCATTAACATGGGATGGTGCTGCATCATTGGTTAAAGAAGCTCATCGTACTGGAGATCCCAATGTTATGCCAATGGTACTTGATCTAATACATGGCTTAAGAGATACAAAAGTATGTATAAGATTACTAATCATGAGACATAAGTTTAATATCAACTCAAAGATCGATGCAAATAATCTTGACATGTTTGAATAATTGCAAGTCAAACACCACAAAGCTATGTACAACCAGGGCTATGAATTTTGCACAAAAAAGTTAGACAAAATGAAGAAAACGTGTGATTCAGGATAAGTGTTGTCTTCGTGGTCACCAATATTTCATCTAGAACTGACATACATCCTCAACAATCTAAAAATTGATACTATGGCATTTTGGATGATATACTTGAGTGCAACTTTAATTCATTCAAAATAGTGTTATTTGTCATCAAATGGCTCAGGTTATGACTGAATCAAAATGATCCTGATAGGATTGTTATTGAACATGATAGTGGATTTACTATGATTAATACAAGGTCATTTGAGCCAGTCAGAGATGAGCCCTATGTTCTTCCAAGCCAATGCGAGCAAGTGTTTTACTTTGGTGTTCCACACAAACTAGGTTGATCATTTGTTGTTAGACATGAAAAAAGAGGAAGGTCAGTAAAGTATAATATGATCAAAGAAGAAGATATTAAAGAAGCACAAGAGGAAGTAAATGATTATCAGGAATGATAGTTACCCACTGATGAAGAAGAAGAAGATGGTGATGATTTTGGTCATGCTGACGATAATAGTGATAATGATGATGATGATGCTGATGATGATCATGATCATGGTGATGAAGATGGTGATGATCATGGTGATGATGGTCATGATGATGATGGTGATGAAGATGATGATGATGGCGATGAAGATGGTGGTGGTGATGACGATGATCAAAGTGACAAGTACGATGATGGTGATGATGATGATGATGATGACAACATGGATGAAGATCATGATGATCAATGAAATGTCTAGGTAGGATCAATGTCAAATATTTTTTTAGATATACACATTAGTTACACTAAATTTTTTACTTAAGAAAAATGTTTTACATATACAATCTACTTTATTATTAATATTTTTTTTGGTAAGTCTATTACTTTAATTTTGCTACTAATTTCTTAGACTTACTAATTTTTTTCACAGGGCGATATAGATCCACCATCTCAGACGCCTTCAGTAGAGGTAAACATTAATTATTGTAAATTTTAATTTTAATATAGAAAAAAATATTGTATTATTATGTTCTTTTCTTTATGGCTTTGGAGTTATTTTGATGAAATTTAATTGATATTTGATGTCACAGATGATAGGAAAAAGCTAGAATGACCACTGATCAAATGTGATATGAGATACGAGCATCATATCTACATGAAATTGCCCTTAGTGTTGACCCTGTGTTCATCACCCAGCAAATTAAGCAAAGATACACTGATGAACTTGTTAACATTATCATTGAGGGTGATAGAACCAAGGAGAAAGAGGCACTGAGAACAGAATTCGACCATAGAATCTAATCTTTGAAAGTAAGAAGTAATTCAACTAAAGCAATAATAGAAGTTCAATATATATTAATATTTTATAGTATTGTATGGATCATGATCTCTAATTTTATGTGTTCTTGTATAGACATATGTGCCAGTTGCGACATCACATGGTGAACATGGTGAGGGTTTTCACACACAACCTTTGTGTAAGTAACACTTTGTTTGTTTTCATCAATATTATAACACTTGCCTTTTTTTTGTGGACATTTCTAGCTAGTATTTCATTTGATCTGTATCCATTGTAAATGTCTTTGCTAACAATATTTATTCTTCAGTGCATGATGAAGTGTGGACTCCTCCTTCGATTGGCGGTCCAATATTGCCTGGTGCACAGTTAGTAACAAGGACCATGCAAACGTCCTCATCTAAGCCCACTAGAATTGGTAAAACCTTGTTTTGCTATATTTTGTAATGAGCACTAAATTAAGGACCAATTCAACATATATGTCTCCCATAAAAACTATTTTATGAAAAAAGATGCTTTACTAGGAGATATATAGGATGGTAAAATTTTGTTGTATATCAGTAAGATTTTGTACTTGTGATATTTTAAAATATAGATATAGCTAAGTTTCTTTCCTTAATTTAATTAAATGATAACCTATGACATATTTGACATATAGCATTGTATATATAACTTTGCATAGATTGAATAGACCCAATAACATCCCATAACTGACTCCTCAACTAACCCTAATTTCTAAACAACTCATTATTTTATCAACAACACTAATGTTTGTCTCCCCAATTACATCATTAAAATAATCATTTTAAAACTAAGACATAACCCAACCATTAAAATAAATTATGAAAAATGTATATAGAATCTTGGATCATTGGAATAATTTCTAGTCTCATGATGTCTTTTATCCTTCAAGGAATCTACAAGTATTCAATAACCTTACAATCTCCTAATAGCACTGAATAAAAGGATTGACTCTGATTTGGCTTAGTACTTTAGAGAGGTATTCCCAAACTCACCCTACTTCAATTAGTCTTTAAAAGTCTCTCTTCACTTCATTGACCTATTACCCCTTCAAATCCCAATGATTACCAACCCTGGCTAATTGTACTCTGAACTCATAGACAACAATTGTAAACTACTTACTAACACACTCAAGTTGCACCAAAATAGTCACTATTGTATGTGACAATCTTACAAAACTCTACCTTTACTGACTTTTTTAGAAAACACAAAATAACAAGTCTTTGACGAGACAGAATGTGTCAATACAATGTGTCTCAAACATCTAAAACAACTTCCTAGCAATCAACAAACAAACCCACTCTAGCACAATGTGATAGTCTTATGTCTATGCAGACCTAATAGGCCTAATTAGGCTTGACGACAAAAAAACTATAACAAAATGGGTGCATAGATAAGATGTTGTTGTGGTGTTTACTCTAGGAGCATCTCATAACTCTGATTGTACCATTTGATTGATCAAACTCTCTTAATTTGGGTTATGAGTTGGGATGGAATTACAAGTGTACCTAGCTTTCAAAATATTTGCTTCAGTAAACCATGTAGCGTCCTCTTGTGGTGTAGCCTTCCATTAACCAAATAGGAATAATAAGTACCCCTCCTAGTCTACCTGGTAACCTTCTTGTCAAGTATGCATTCAATTTGAGGTGGGGTATGCTTTGGTAGTTTTGTGAGGTCTACCTGAACATTAGCACCTTGAGAAACACGTGTACCTACAATATCATCAGAAATAGGGGGTTTGAAAGCATAAATATCAAAAATATTAAAAATAGGAGATAATGCAAAATTTTGTATATTATAATGCATTTCTATAAGTTTCACAATTACAATGCAAGAAAGTTTAAGGCAGCATTAACCTGATAGATTAAAGTTTCTATGTAGATTAATAAAAAGCCAATAGGCTACAAATGGTGATGGTTAAGATGAAGATAAGCAATGCGACATAGATGACATGTTGTGAATGAGACCTTTATAGATCCTTAGAAATAGGGGAAAATAAAAGAGTTAAAAATAGAGTAAACAAGGCACCAAATATGTCAACTAAAAATATGGATTCTTTGTTGATATGGCAAATCTGAACCTTAAATTGCCTCTATTATGATGTCTTTATAGGAAAGGCATTGTCCTCCATGCATCGATTATGGACTAATAGTTCACAGAACTCAAAAGCAGTATCTTGTTTTTCTTTGTTTTTGGTCCCTAATTTTTAAGATTTTTACAACCTTTTGATCACACATCACATGCTAGAAGATGATTCTGAGGTTGTTTATTGGATTAGTGTATCAACAGGAAAAGGCTAAGGCTATCAACAATGTCTTCGAACATTTGAATCACTTTGCTTATGGTATATGCAAAGATTCCTCTTGTTTTGTAGATGAAATTTGGATTATATAGATGTCTAAATTTAGTACTGCTACTAATTTGCAGCTAATAGAATAGGATTACACAGGCATCAACATCGTCAATTTTGGAGGATTGAATTTATGAAGCTTTAATTGGCTCATCATCTACTATAGATTCTAAGATTCTAGTACTGTAAGTTATTTATAGCTAGTGTGATAGTTCAAGTTGTAAAGCATAGTGATACAGGTTATTTGTACATTAAGGTTACATTTTACTACATGTTTCTTGAGGTTTATGGTATAACAACATCAAAACATTTTTTATATAGAAATTACTTGATTTCAAGAAATTGGGAGAACTTTAAAATCCAACAAGTTTAATGGTGTATTTTACACAATTATTTCAATGATTGATATGTAACATTTCAAATAGATAAGATGAATGGAAGTAATACCCGACAAGATAGATGTGATATATGATCATTTTATAGTCTAGGTCTATTTCTTCGAGCACTCATAAATTTGTATGCAAAACTATACTCATCTTCAATAATTGTGTAATGTTTTTCACAAATTTAATAATCAATTGGTACCTTATTTAGCATCCACCTAGTCAGATGCAATTTTGACCAATTTTAATAGATTTTAGTATCTCTTAATTATGCCATTTTACCCAAAACATCTCTTCATGTTTTTAGAACCTAGAGCACTCTAATAAAATCCTACATATTTTTTGACAAGACTACATGGCACTTAACTATTTTTACTTAATTTAGTGTCATAATATATGTTCCTCTTTTAAACTAACCCTTTTCTACTTTGTTACAGGGTTAACTATGATTATATTGTAACACTAACCCTTTGTTTTGATTATTGTAGCAGCCATAGTTCTCTAAGATGCAAGTGTGGTATTGCATACTTGAACTAGTTGGTCTTGTTTATCTATATTTGTGTACTTTGATCGTCATCGAAGGCCAGGTTGATTTGTTTGAGTTGCAATGAATTTGCCTATTTTTGATAGTAGACACAGTTTTTATGTTAAGTGCATTTGTGGAGTGAATTGTAGTGTTAGCTAATTGTCAGTATTCATTTTTTATGAATGGTCTATGAATGTTAGAGGTGGGGCCACTTTTTGTAGGTGCTCAATCAAGTGCATTTATATTCTTATGTGTTCAGTCAAGTGTAGCTTTATATTCTTATGTGTGTAAAATTACTATATTACAATATGGTATATTGTACTATAGTTTTACATGCACATATTATTATGCTACATAGCTTACTGTGTATTTGTGTACATGTGCATAAGAGTTACCATATGTTACTGCATGGTCCTAGAGTTTGATATACATGTTACCATATGTGCATAAGACTTACCAATAGAGAGCAGTACTACTAAAGTTGATCCATTTCCTGAAGCAATCTGTGTGATTAGTACTGGTGCATATGAAGGGACATTGTTGGCGAATAAGAAAACTATGTTTCTGTTAAAAGAACGAAAGCTTCCAAGTGCTTTAAAATTGTTATTATTTAAAGTGTAAATTTAGTTTACTTTTACATTACTCGTTTTGGATTGATAAATCCTTTATGTTTTTGTAGGTAATAATGCTTTCTTTGAACATATTTTTCATATGACATTGAGACTATTTGGACCCACCATATGTCAAAGGTACGTAGTTTCATATCATTGCTATATAATTTTTCTTTTCTTCCATTTATTGTAATATATTAAAGTTATTGATCTAAAAATCTATTTGTTTTTAAAAAGGTGGAATTTACAAGTTGTGGAATTAAAAAATCAGCTAATTGCATCTTTTGAGGAGAAATTTGTAAAAAACGTTTTTGACACTGGCCTACTTCTCAAAAGAGTAGCAAAGCATATAAAGACTATGAGGGATCAATATAGAAGGGCTCTTAAGGATAACCCAAAGTACAACCATCCTCCTATGATACCACCAATGGAGTGGAATGAAATAATAGAAGATGCAAAGGAGAAAAGGCTATGTAAAGATAGAGATAATGAAGCAGCATAGGGCAAAAAAAGGTATGTCATGATAGTATTAAGTACATTGTAATCATGCACTAATTATTGATATTTGTAAATATATAATCTAAGATGTTTGAAATTGCTCATAGATTACAGGACACATCCATGGCTACAAAAGCGAGACTATAAAAGTTTAGCCAACACAAACTTGGCTCTGGTGGCTATATGAATCTCCAGTCTCGACTTGTAAGTAGGAGCAATGAAATTTCATATATATGTTTTTTTATATAATGTTGCAAACAATTTTTTTTAATGAAACCATACATGGAAAACTAATGATATTAAGCAAATAATATAGGGCACAGAATTCAATGTGGAGGTCATAGATGAAGATAGAAAAATTGCCTTGAAGGAAGGCTATAAAGTCATGGTTGCACATCTATGCGAAGAATCTATAAGCCGTGCCCAAAAATCCAATGCACCAAATGATATCTTACAGGTAATTTGGTCAGATGAAAAGAAAATGAAACTAAATAGTTGAGAATATTTTTTTTGGTATTAGTTTTGAACGTAAATTGACTGCATAACAATGTGCATAACATTTTACTGTAGCCTTCATATCCTACCATAGAACCTGCTCATGACGAAGGCCATGATTTGCATTGTAGTGGTGGAGGTATTAATTTCTACTAGAAATTAAATATGTAATTATGAATACAAGTTAACATCTTCAATTGCAATTTGACATGTATCCTTTTTTTTAATTTTTCAGAGCATGTTGAACATCATGTTGAAGGAGTGGAGCATGTTCCAAGTGTTCAACATGTTGACGTGGCGGCAGATCAAAATGTTAATGTACATGATGTGACATTGTCAGGTAAGAAAAATGCATGTTATGTTGTACTAGTACTTAATTACAAACTTGTAATAGTTGAAAAAAGAAAAAGAGTATGCCAATTTATCCCATTTACTTCTTCTTGCAACAGAACCCCCTTTAGTGTAGCAACCTCCTGCTCCTCCAAAGAGAAGGAGCCATCATAATTTGACATTACACGTGCCAGAAGAGGAGGAGAATGATGCAAATATGGATGCTCCTATGAGCACTTTTCTTAAGAGAGCTCAAAAAAATAAAAGGAAGAAATGATGTTTTAAAAATCTTCTTTGATAAACCTTGTTGGATAATGAAAGAACTTTGTTTTAAGTAATTATGTATGAATGATGTGTATTAATACTGATTTTTATTTTATGTTAATGAATATTATTATGTGTTAATGAAGTCTAATTTAGTATTGTATATTAATGAATTTTATATCATATTAATGAATGTTATGTGATTGTATTGATTGAATGCTATAGTTCATAAATGGATGAATGAATGATTGAAGTATGTACTTAGATGATAATGGGGAATTTAGATTGATGTTAGGGGGAGGGGAGTGAGACCAGATGAGCTTCCACCTTCATGTGGTTGGCCTTGTTAAGTAGAGAATATTATAGTGTTCTTGAAACCAAGTGAAGCTCAAACTAACATAAAATGGAAACTTTGCATGTGGTAGGTCTAAAATGTTCCATGACTACTACTGCCCATAACATGAATTTGTGAAATGCATTCTGATATCACCAATTTCAACACTCTATTTGAAGCATAGGAGTCGCCTATAGTTATTTGGACTCTAATTATTTTCCTTAATCTCTCCTTTCTTGATTTTTAGACTCTAATTATTTTCCTAAATCCCTCTGTTCTTGAGAATTGGATGAAACTTTCTATTTCTTTTCACATATTTTTATCTAAATCTTTTATTATGTTGTGTCTAAAGAATGAATTATGTCTTTGTTCATGGTCTCAGCAATTGTTGTGTATATGAGACTTATCGTTGTTCCTTCTCCTTGTGATAATGAATCCTTCTATTATGAATAAGCTAATATCTCTTTATTAATTCATTTGTCTAACAATGAATCTTTTTACTTCCCTTTGGTTTCATCTCTTCTATTCTTTCTTTTAATCTCATTATTATTTCTCATATTTCTATTTGTTGTAATCTCATTAATTTTCTCTCCTCTGGAATCTATTTTTGGATCTGTGTTTTGGATAATGATATTTTTTTTTTGTGTAATTATTTAATCTACTATTGGATTTAGATTATCTCTATTGGAACTTTCTTGAGGTAAGGGGTTCATTTCCATGTACATAATTGTATATAAGATTATGTTCTTTTGTAGGCTGTAGGAAGTTTTGGCTTGTTCAGTTTTCACTTGTTGCCCACATTCTCAACAACTCCCTACACTCACATTATTGAATCGTATGCCCAATGGATTTAACCCTGGTCCTTGCCAAGATTTTGGAGTCTTCTACATTTTTCAAGAAAAAATTGTCCCCATTTAGAGCCTTTTTTTGGGTTTTGGGGGGTTTTCTAATCAGACCTCATTGATGGAAAAGAGATCTATTCGAAAGTGATCCCAATTGGAAAGAAGAAGTATAGATATGTATAAATAATATTAGATCAATAGGGAACCTGTCATTCTCAATGCTAGACTTTATCCATTGATGCCTAATAAACATTTCTAAGCTTTAAATATCCTCACCAAAGAAAATTTGAGTATGAAACTTGATGACTTGCTCATTTTATTATGGGGGTAGGCATCTGGTGTGTATATACATCATAGTTGAGTGTCCTTGAAAAACCCTCTTGTTGTTGCAAAAGTGAATGCATCACAAAACTCGAGTATGCCACCTCCAAAAGATGACTTAACCTATTCCTACAAACTATTATGGAGATGACTTATTATGTTTAGTATATGCAAGATACTCATCTTTCAATATGCTTCAAATGGATCACTCTTTGAGAATTTACATAGTGTGAAACTTGGACATCTGCATATGTAATCATCTTTGTAAATCAAGGATAGTTTGGGCAATGTACTCTACATAGTTTTATAATTATGATTTTAATTTGTTCAGTGCACACACTAACTTATTGTCCAGCTATCATCTATAGTATGTACAAGAAATGAGTGTCTCACATGGAAGTAGCGGATGAGAATTATCACTGGAATAGCATATTGCTTAGCGTACCAACATCATTCTTGTGATCCCCCTGTTATTCATGGAGACCTCCGATCTAGTAATATTCTTCTGATAGAAGACTGTGCTGCAAAGGTGATTTACCACAATAAGAGGATCATATAATTAATTTTATTTGATTATATCCATTTTAGAGATCCTAGATATGTTGTTTTAGTATTATATGTCTAACGGTTTGTGTTGGGTATACCATGTCTAACAGTTTATCTTTTTTCTCCTTCAAATATTGGGACTTTTCATTTTCTTCCCGTCAAAATATTATGTCTTTTAGTTTTCTATTCAAAAGCTCTTTAAAAGTTGAATGGTTAATTGATAAGTAGGAGATATTTTCACAGTCAGTTAAATTGTGATATTTCCATTAGGTGTAGCTTTTTGAGTCAAACTCTTTGAATCATGTTTCATAAGTAGTGGTTCATATGAACCCATCTCTCATAAGAATGAATCAAATACTAAGTATTCATTGAATTTAATTAAAGCTCACAAAACTAAATGATTAATATTTTTTATTATGAATAAGGGAGAGTTTGAAATAAATGATTAATGTTTTTTATTATGAATAAGGGAGAGTTTGAAGCTATTGTGATGTGTAATTTAAAAGAAAGTTCCCCTACTTCTTTTGTTCTTTTTTTGATTCTTGCTCTTCTAGAATTCGTAGTGCATTACATGTTCAATCAATATAAATGCAAAGATTTACATTATTTCTTTCTATAGCAAGATAAACGGTATTGGGAAGGTGTTGATCATAGCAAGTTTAGAGCTGGCACTAGTTAGAAGATTGGGTGCCTCAGTATATCCATAGACCGTGCACAAGGGTGTCTATAGTTGTGTAGGAGATGTATATCCTTTTGGCATTCTCCTGCTCAAAATTGTAACTAGGATATTGCTAGTTGAATGGGTATGTCAATTTACTTAAATGACCTCCTTTGTTTTTTAATAAGCCAATACTAACAAGGACCTCCTATAAATCTTATAAAAAAAAATTGATTTGCTGGATAAGCAGGCATCGAAGTTTTTGAAAATAAAGGAGCAGACAGTGGCACTATTTGATTCAACACTAAATAATGTAATACTCGTTGAACTCTATTTGGTATGTGAGGTTGCACACTTGTCCAATACTATCTAAGGTCAAATGATTCTTTTTATTTAGTTTTTCCTTGATATCCAACTCACCTCATGTTGGTACGTGAAATGAACACTAGGATGATTAAAGAGCATGAGTGGACTACAGTGCAAAAGTCAAAAAATATTCTCTCAACACTCAAGGCAAGTGTGTTTTACTTGATGAAACTTGTATAGCTATAAAAGTGGGCTTCCATGGTTACCCTATCTGACATCAATATTTGCATTGACTGTTCCTAACTCAATGTTGATTCACAAATAAACTTAATGCAACCTATCTACCATAATTAGGATCATCTTTGTGATTTATTTGATATTTTTATGAGTTGTCACTGGATCATCTTTGTGATTTATTTGATATTACATTATATCTCTTTTACTAATATCTCACTTTTATGTTGTGCAAATTTCATGAACTTTGGATTTATGTCCATAAACCCTAGTTTTGGGCTCTGAACAAGTAAGTAGCTAAGCCCAGCTCCTTAGTTTTAGCTCTGGATTATAATTGATATATAACTTCATACTTGACTATTGGGAATGAAGCATCATATTTGCTAGTGCTCAAAATTAAATTACCAAAGCAAGAGACACTTTTGTTCTCCATTATCTAGGAATTTTGTTATTGATATCTTTTTCAATAGTATACAATTAGTTTTTGGAAGTATGAATCTTATAATACATTAGTAAATGGTAATTTATTAGTTGAGCAACAGACATAGTGAAATTGTAATGAAAAACCCTACTTTGCTAACCAATTTCTCCTTTTTCCCTTTCCAAGTTTAATGACTAGGAATTTCATCAAATAATTTGCATCATTAATTTCATAAACACTTAAATTTATATGCAATCATTGCATCAAACAATTGACATGTGTTAGAGGTTTTGTTTACAATTCAGGAAATAGATTGAACATAGAGTACTAGCTAGTATTAAGTGGACTAGATATATTGACAATATTGTTGGTAGATTGTACAAATTTTTCACATGGGAATGTTTGTGTTTCATTGAACATTTAATGAGCATTATATTTGAAATTTTCCCCAATAGTTTCTATAGGGACTGATGGTCATAGAATATCCCCAGTAATGATCAGATATGGTTGTATATTCAATCTAGATATGAGGCAATGTAAGAAGATTATGTCCAAATGGGAATAAGTGTTTTACACTTCCAAAATTTCCCATAACTATTTGAAATTGTTATACTCTAGTCTGATATTGCTCATTGGTTTAGAGTCTCTTCCAGTAACCCTAAAATTATTCATTCACTCCAACAACAAGAAGCTAAAATTAAGACCTTTGTAACAGCTAGAAGTTGGAGTGGGAACTTTTAATGTTGGTGGCTAGTTTACTTGCCTCCAAAGGCTCTAAATGATGTTTAACTCCTTTAACATATTGCATGCTTTCCTTGCTTCACCTATAGGTGGTGGCAGATTATATGTTCCTATGGATCTTTTGACATGTCTAAGAGATGGCATCTCTTCATGATACCAATTGGTTTATTCCATTTATCGTACCTTTCATACTCAATGATTATTGTTTATGTTCATTGTTTTTCTATTTCTCCCATTTGAAAGTTTGGAATGTGAGTTCACATTTAAAGATTAGGGAAAAAAACCCTATAGCCTCACAGGTTTTGACTTAAAAAAATTAAAACTTAAATCTGTCTTCTTAATCAATTTACATCAACAACTATATACATCCTTACAATCAAATAGGAGAAAAAACTATTAACCAACTGTAGTGCCTACCCCTAGGTCACATTTTTGTTATCATTATCAACTCTTTTAGGGCTAGTTCTATGTTGATGGTTAGCAGCATTGTTTTGATACTATCAGATATGTGTTATGGATTCAGTTGATATGTGATGAGATCACTTAGACTTTATATTTCATGTATGCATGATGATCATTACAATGTTTGCAATTATTAATGATGATTAATTAGATGGTTTATTATCATATGTGTTTTCTTATGGATACTTACCCCATACTTGCATGTGTATGGTGTGTGTGTTTGCTTTTGTATGGCGTGTCTAATGTGGTTATGGAAGGGAGTCATAGTCACCTGCTAGTCGGGATCTACACGATGCACCACTTCCTGCCATTGCCTATTTAGTTTAGTATATATTGTGCTTGTACATGCATGGTTTTTATGCAGGTTGCAGGTACTGGGTATCGACTTCCCTGAATTGCCAGGATGAGCTACCCTATCACATTATCTCAATGATAAGAGAGGGGAGATAAATTCTCAATTCCAAATCCCAGCCCTTTAAGTCATTTGTCCTAATTGAAAATTAGGACAAGTATCTGAGTTGAGTACCCTCTGAATACGTTGGATAACATAATTCATGATATAAACCCTTGGTTTGATTTTGTATGTATTTTCGCTATGATGGATTTTCGTATTTTACCCTTATGAGTCTTTGATGTATTTTCTATTAATTAAGCCTAATTAAAAGATTTAATTAATGGTTTAATTTAATGGAAAATTAATATGATATTTTAATATTTATTTTATTTAATTAATTGAAAAATTAATTAAATAAAATAATTAAATTTGAAAATAAAAGTTATAAGTTTAAATTTGGAATGTGACAATATTTATTTTAATAATAATATATTTGGAGTTCATTTTTAAATAAATGACTAAATAATATTATTATTAAAGCTAATAAATATTTTAGCAATTAAGTTTTGAAAATAAAATTTAAAAGTGGAAAATATATTAAAATTATTAAAAGATTCTAGATTTCATGTGACTAAAATATAAATATGTTAAGATTAAAAAAGTGGAATTATTAAAGTTAGTGCATGAGATTTAATAAATTAATTAATTAAATTGGGAAGAGTAAATTAATTATTATATTAATGATTGAGCATTATTTTAATATTTGCTCACATAGGAGTTGGCAAATTCTCGAGAGTTGTCATGTAGACAACACAGGAGTTTGCACTCTAAGAATGCATAAGTTGTGTACACTTAGAAGTTAGCATTTTATTTGAGCACATGGTGTCTACAATCTTAAGACTCATCTAGAAGGTTGGAGAAGACTCATGCTTGGTTGTCATGCTTATCTTCTAGTTGTTTCTAGAGACACTCTAGATGCATCTTAGAGGCCTTTAAATAGAGGCTTTCCTAGTGTGTTTGGACAAGCTACAAGCTAAAATGGAAGCTTCAAAGCTTACATGCATTGGAGAAGCTCATATGCTCATATGTTTTCTACTTGCTTCTATGCTTCTTCTAGCACTTCTAGTCACTTGGAGGTTTTCGATTGGCTTGGATCTTGGAGGAATTGCGAATGATGGAGAAGGAAGGTATTTTCTATGGACTTCTGAGGCATGACGGATTAGCATTAGTGTCCAGGTGCACTCGTGATATTCGCATATTCTCTTTGCACTATTTCTCTTCCTGTCTTCATCGTGTCTGTCATATGTGTCTAAATACTCTTTGTGATTGAATCTACAATTAAATTGGAATCTAGATATGCTATTTGGTTGAGAAGAAAACATTAGAAAACCCTAGATCCAATTAAAGAGGAAATTAGATCTAAATGGGTTTGGGTTCGAATTAGAATCATATTGAGAATGATGATTTCAAATTTATAGTTAAACTTATTGGATGGATTAATGGATATGTTTAGAAAAAATTATTTAAAAAGGGAAAATTCTTGTTTAGAAAAGCCCTTTAAATCTAAGTATATATTCTCTTTTGTAAATCTGCATATATATATGTATATATATATATATATATAAAATGCAGTGGTAATTGATAACAAATTTTGTATATATATATATATATATATATATATATACATACATATATGTATATACATATATATACATATATATATATATATATATATATATATATATATATACATACATATATATATACATACATATATGTATATACATATATATACATATATACATATATATGTATATATTTATGTATATTGAAGTGAGAAACTTATTTATTAAATTCGAAATCACAACCCATTTTTCAGAAAACGTTTTTATGAAAAAATGTTATAAACAATTTTATATTTATCCATATGTTGATGGGCGAGTAGAATACCCCACCCTTTGTATTTATAGCGCCGGCCTAACGGTATGCTGACATAGTCGTACCTGCGACTGCGATCGCAGGGCCGACTGTGGCAGCAGCCGTCAGCGCACGGCATCGCTGTACTCGACGACGGCAACAACTTTAAAACTTGTGCCGAATTTCAATCGCAGTACATTGTTTTATCATATCATTTTGCAATATGATTTATATGCGATTATGTCACTCAATGGTATTTCGAATTTGCAACATTTATATATTATAAAGATTTTATAATGTGAGTTATATATATATACATATATATATACAGATATATATATACAGATATATATATATACATATACATATATATATACATATACATATATATATATACATATATATACATATGTATATACATATATATGTATACATATATACATACATATGTATATGTATATATGTATACATACATACATATATGTATATATGCATACATACATACATATATGTATATATGCATACATACATACATATATGTATATATGCATACATACATACATATATGTATATATGCATACATACATACATATATATATATATATATATATATATATATATATATATATATATATATATATATATATATATATATATATATATATATATTGGTATTGAGCTATCAAATGTTATGCTCAAAATGTTACATTGATTATTATTATCACAATGGTGCTAAATATGGATTATTAATAATAATCCGTTAATTAAATTAGAATAAAGACATTAGTATTCATAGTAATGAATTTAGTATAATAGAATTTTCATCAAGAAGACTAATGCAAATTGTTAATGCACTATCAGTATGAGTATTAGCGAGTTGGAGTCTAATGGTTGACTTTTAATATTGATTTTATTTAATGTATATTAAATACTATTTAATATATATTAAATAATTGTGAGATGATAATTTATATTATGTTGATTTAAAATGTTATTGGATTAAGATTGAATTATTATGTTATTGGTTAATACGTTTGAATTATTAAATAGCATATTGTTATACCTTAATGGTGTTAAGAGTTAGTCAAATATTAACTAATGAAGTTTATGTAAAGATTCTCTAGATCGATTAATAATAGTTTTGATGAGTTTATTATTTATTAATGTTTGTTAGGTCTAACAAACTATTAATAAATAATGGTTTAAATAGTTATCAATAAATTTGATTAGAGTTAATCTAGTGGAGATTATTTGATGATTAAAGTTTTGTAAAGATATTAGATTTGAAGTATAATTGATTTTTAATCAATTGATATTCATTGAGTTGATATTGTAACTATGATATTAATAATTAAGTTGTGCGATAGAGTATTATTTGAAAAGATTGATAATAATACGAATTTGTCAAGGGAATGTTGGTATTCTTTGAAAGATGATGAATGTGGTCATACGGAATTATTATTAAGATTCTCAATATAGCTTGTATTTAAATATTATCAAGATATTGTTATTGAACTATCAATATGATTATTTGTGTATTGGATTATGGCTGACTTTTAGTTATTAGCCAACTGATATTCATTGGGTTGATGGTATGGTTAAGTAAATTATTAATTAAATCAATTAACTAGAGTTGATTGGATTTAATTAATAATTATGTAGTAGAGATTTAATTGATATAATTCTTTTAATGAGATTGTAGAAATATTGATATCAAAGTTGATAGGTCTTATTCTGATGACTTGAATAATGACCTTAGATGTTTTAATGGTGAGACTTAGCAATATTGAATTGAAAACTTTTTGTGTACCTATGTTAATTGATTGATTAAATTGATCATTTTAATAAAGTTATAATTCTTCTTATTCGAAGATTGATAATTGGCCTTCTTATATTTTAACGAATAATGATCCTTGATTTATGTTGAAAGTTGAAGTAACATTAAAGAAGAGTTATCAATTAGACTATGGATCATAGTTAAATAAAGAGAGCAATTTAATTAAATGGACAATGAAGATTAGTTTAATGAGTAAATATTTACCCTTAAGCTATTCTTAGAATATTATTTTAATAATGGAAGGGTAATGCTATCGGGGAACAAATGAGTTGACTTGTAGGTCATATGGTAAATCCTTTTCACTTGAAGTATACTTGAAACAAAAACTGGAAACCTCTACACTTAACTCATTCATGTGATATTAGTAAACCAAAACATGTGTTTGCATCATGTATTCTCTATGCTTCTTGTTTTGAGTTTTTGGGTTGACTAGTGTTGACCAGCCTTAGGTTGTTACCAGAGGCTCGGGGGTTATGAGATGTGATGGCATGTTGATCTTATTTGGTCTCGATCTTTATAAACCCAACCATGGTTATGTGATGGAATGCTCTATGAGATGTTTGTAATTACTGATTGTTATAGCTTATCAGTCTTCTTAAGTGAAGCTGAGTTATTTGTATCTGAGACACTTGAGCTAATCATTTTTGAGTCATCGATCAGTTTTCTAGTCGCCATGATGGGACTGAAATGTTGATTTATCTCTTGATGATGTCATGTTGTGACATGTTTTGACTCAACCATTTTGGAGTCTTCGATCAGTATGATTTTGAGATATTCTTGGTTGCTTGTTGAGAACCAATGGATATGGTGATTTATTTTGAGATATATTTTGGTTATTGAGAACCAATGGATACTTATGATTAACAGTGATGCCTTCAGTTGCCAATAGAGAACTGTTGTGGTCATGATTTTCTATGGATGCTTTTCAGATGCTCATGGAGGTTTGATGATTCTTATCTTGGAGATTTGATGATTCTTATTGTGGTTATTTGATGCTTTTATCATGAATATTTGATGATTCTTTTTATGGATTATCATTTGGTATTTCTTTCTAGTCGCTTGTATAGGACTGGGGTGATTTTATGATTCCATGAGCTTAGGGTAGGTAATCTACTTGTAGTGTCGGGAAGTGGCTTGCAATGGGGGTCGAGGCCCTAAGTGGCTGCCAAGGTAACTCATTGTAAGTTTGGTTAATAAGTGATAACATTTACACACTAAATGGGGATTAAATGAACCTAAAAAGATAATTGTTTTGATGTTCTTGCCCATGCCTTGAGTGCTTGTACAGACTAGGATGGGAGTAGAGAGAACGCATGGTTGCGACCTTGCATTCCATAGTATGCCTCGTTAGTATGAGAGGATACTAGTGGTCGCATGAGATCAGTATGGACCCGTGGAGTTTAGCTAACTACCAGGGTAACTTGTACGTGATAAATGCGATGACACTTTCATGCTTGTAGAGTAGGTTTCCTACATGTCATTGTGTGCCTCTGGGAATTAGACGTCGATTTTGTGATTGGAACCTTTGAGTTAGTATACTTTTAGGATTCCTAGACTTATAGAGATTTATGCTTTGTGGTTTTGATAACCTATTTGGGACATGAGATTATCTCCTCAGCACGGTGGGAGTGGACCATTTAGGATCCACGTGGTCGGGTGGTGGTGTTTTTCCACTCTTATCATTTGAGATCCGTTGGAGACACTGTGGCTAGAGCATTCTTGGTTGGTATTTATCTTCATTATGTTCATGGAGGATTATGATAGATAATGTACCTTATGATGGATGTATTTACTGGTATGTTTCTTACATTGATGATTTGCATATGTTAGATGATGTTATCTTATGCTCATATTTGAATGTTAGATTACTTTCTGTATATGATGTAGTATGATTTAGGAGTGACATTCCTACTATATTAATACCGATGATCTCTTCGATGCTTTGGGATGTTACGCATGAAGGGATGGCTAGAATTCGCGATTGTCTAATGATGTTATTTACGGTTGGGAGGAACTGTACACTTAATTATTTATGTTTGTGATATATATTTCTCTTTTATGACGGATGTTATATCTTTTGTGATGATGTATCATGTATGATTTTTTGTTTCATTTATGCTATTGCATCATGGATTAATATTGGATGATGATGTACTTTATTTACATGGATGTTTACTCTTTCAAGCTTTTCATACCTTGTAACATGTACAGTGGATGATTGGGCAATCTAAAATGTAATTACTAAAAGGACACTTATATATTATTTAAGAACATTGGATGTTTCATTGCTAAGGATGTGATGTTAGATGAATAGTTAATTTAGATGTGATACAACGTTAAGGGATCTTTAAAGAATTGTGATCTGTTATGTTATGTTATGTTTACTTTCATTTGAATTGTTGCTATTGCTTCCGTTACTATGTTAAGTTAGGAATAGTTTATCTTTCTTGTTAAAAAAAAATTGTTTGGCAAACTTAGTGAAATTTTAGATTAAATTCTTTAGATCCCTTGGCAGGGCATTACACCAATAGTTATAAAAATCATGTATCAAAATATCATTGAAGACTCAATGTTGATTGGAGACTCACAAAGAGTATCTGACATTGTTGCTGCATACTCTAGATATATCGAACACTGTATAAATCACGAGACTTTCATCCTTACTCTTTTTGTCTCTTGCCAATAGCTTATTCACTCTATACCACAATTGGCTCTATATAATATATTCATTTTTGTCTTACATGACTTTTCAAAGAAATATTCATTGCTTTGGTTTGTAGATAAGACAATGAAATTTGTCTTATTCTTATTTTTTTCATTTTGTGATGTTTGGCTCTTCTAGTTTTGTCTGTTTGGCTCTTCTAGTTTTGTCTTATATTTGAAGTATAATATTGTTGCCACAAATCTTTATTTTAACTACTTTTTCTATCACTATTTAGTAATCTCAACTTCACAAAGTAGTTGTATCTCATGCTGCAAACTGTATATTATATCATTGCCACCTTAAGACACTTTAATATCATGTCTCTATCATAAAATTTGTATGTTGGGTGGTTGCACAATTGAATCAATAGGTTCTATCATAAAATTTGTATGTTGGGTGATTGCACAATTGAATCAATAGATAGCCTTTGTCTTCAACCCTTCATATTATGTAATCCCCAAATATTTTCTTACTAGAAGAATCATCATTTCACATGTACTAGTAGTCAAGAAATATGTTGTCTTATTGTGTATATCCATTTGCAAACTTCTTGAATATTGTTTCTTTACAGCATACTCTGATTTTGACATTTTCTTAATATGTGTTCCATTGGAAGTAGCAAAGGCTCTTGTTATTAATAACCAATTCATGTTGTTGGGTATTGGAAGATTGTTGTGCCTTCTAAAATGGTAAAGCATTCATCATTGATAACATACCTTGAAATTGCATAACTATGAGAATAAGTATCTTTATTTTTTATTATGTATTATTTGACCTACCAACAATTTATGTGAACCAGATAAGTACATAATCAAACATAGAGCAATCCAACATCACACAAAAAAAAATCATACACTAGGGATTGCTATTCTACTAAAGTTTGTTGTGAACTTGGACCTATTACAGCAGGTGATTCCCATATTATTTGTTTGTCCTTATTTTGTGAAAGGGCTTGGGTATCCCATAAGCAATCTGTAGCACTCTTCCTTTGTTCATGAAGATTTTGTTAAAACATATCGAGAACTTGAACCCATTAACTTAAGCGAGACTAGCCCTAGCCATTATTCACTCTGTCAGTTAATAGCTATATGGAAAATGGATTTGTAGTTGTATCATTCAACTGTAACTAATATCTAACTAGTGGAATTTAAGTTAATAAAAATGGAATCCACCATCAAATTGGAAAGGACTTTGTCATTTGATCCCTATACATTTTGAATAGGCTTGTGTCAAAAAAACATAAAAAAGCATTGTATTTGTACAATTTGAATTTACTGATCAGATTGATTCCATCTTCATATACCTTGAACTAGTCTCTAGTTTACATATATAGATTTCTACAAATGTTGATTGATTTGAATATATCTTCACATGCCTCATACTAGACTCTTTTTTCCAAGGATGAGTGTCATGTTCACACCTTGAGCTGGGTTGTCACACCAACTGATTTGATAAATTATTATTATTAAATAATAAATAAAATATTAGATAAATTTCATGTATCTTTTAGTGTTGAAACTGACATTTTCTATTTTTTGGGTTGACCTGTGTTGTTTCCTAGCGTGGTTGGGTATTTAGGCCACTTGCTCAATCAAAGGAATGCATGAACGTTTACATGTGAATTACAGTTAGCATTTGTGCAGGCCTTGTGAGACAAAAACCTCAGGAGACCAACTTGTATAGGAGGATACCCTTATCCCATTTCATTGCAACATTACCATCGCAGAAAAGTTATAGTAGAGCATAGTTCGATTGAATATTGAATGTAATGTACGCTGAGAAAAAAAGGTAGTGTGCTAATTAATGTATATCCATGCTCGCTATGGGGCACTTGTCAGGAGATTGACAAACTGCCAATCTGAAGTGAAGAAGTAATAACACTCACCAATATTTGATGTTGATTCTTTGCTAGGAGGAGAATTTAAATCCTAGTTTTTTTGATGGAGACACAACCCAACAACAGAATGGACACAATACAAAAGGGAGAATTGTATTAACTGAGAAAATAAGCTAGTACAAATAGTGCAGAGAAAATAAACTTCAAAACATGCCCTACGGGCTTACAATAGCATAAATTTAGAGAATATTTCTCCTTTTAGCACCTCCTCTCAAGCTCCAATCTGAACTGCCTTTTACAATGCCAGAAATCTCCTTAAATAGACCCCAGAGGGTTAAGGACTAGGAGTACATTCTAGAAAGTGCTAGTAAGCATCCACTGACAAAATAGAAGGTTCCAGAAGCTGCGTTAGAAGTCGGTGCAAATCTAGAAGAATCCAGAAACGGTAGCCGAACTTTCGGGAGGCATAACTTTTGAACCGTAACTCCGATTGACAAACCGTTTACATTTTCGAAAAGCTCTCGAAGTGCTCTATAGCCCTATGGACTAGCTTTTCTCGTCCCCCATTTTTCAACCCTTTTTGAGGTCATTTAATGCCCCAAACCTGACTTTGAAGCATTCTTAGGAGGTCTCCAAAACCTGAAAAACTACAATAACTTTCAAACCGTGGGGCCTATTGACCTGATTCTTTTTCTAGAATGCTCTAAATCATGATTACATTCATCTAGCCAATTCACACATTCTAGTTTACCGAAATGATGGCCCAAATACATGCTCCTATTTTTTTGGGATTTTCAAACGCACTGATAGTTGAACTCTGAGAGTTGGAACCTTTATTTGAGCCAAATGGGTATCCAAAAATGTAAAGACATAAAACAGAAACTAAGTCTAAGTACATTTTTTTTTGGGTGACACAGGATTGCCCTTATACCTCTGGATGCTCCAGCATCAAACACCCAGGGTAGATTGAAAAGTGACCCTGTCACTTTATGGATGGTAGAGGAAATCCCAAATGGGAAACCTCAGCTGCTCAAATCTAAGTTGAGTCCTCGATCGGTCGTCCTTTCCATTTGACCAAATACTCTTCATACTACCTGTTTCTGGTACTCCTCCCCACATGATGATCTAGAATGTCTTCTATCTCCTCCTTCTTAGAAGTAGGAATTGGACATGGCTCTAAAACCAGCTCCTCATCTATACCATCATCATGATATTCTGTTAAATCTGCAATGTTGAAAATGGGAGAAATGTGAATACCATCTGGCAGCTCCACCTCATATGCATTTCCTGAGTTATGTTTCTTCAAAACTTTGCAAGGGCCAAATTTCTTCATTTTCAGCTTGTTGTAAGTACCAACTGGAAATCTTTCTTTTCGTAAGTGCACCATGACTAGATCCCCTACTTGGAATTCCTTATGTCTTCTCCTTTGATCAGCCCTAGCTTTATACTCTTGATTCATCTTGATAATGTGTGCTTGAACCTCCTCATGTAGACGCTTGATGTGTTCAGCAAATTCCTCAGCTTCAGCACTTGTTCTCTCCCCTTGTTCTATCTTCCTCAATTCTGGTGCAGTCCTTGGGCTATTCCCATATACAATTTGAAATGGCGATTTTCCAGTACTCCTATTTATAGAGTTATTATAGGCAAACTCTGCCTGTGGTAGAATCAAATCCCATCCCTTGGGCTTATCTCCAACTAAACATCTCAGCAAATTGCCTAGACTTCTATTTACCACTTTTGTTTGGCCATCAGTCTGTGGGTGATGCGTGGAACTGAATTTCAAGTCTGATCTCAACTTCTTCCACAATGTCCTCCAGAAATACCCCACAAATTTAGTATCTCGGTCAGAAACTATACTCGTTGGAAGACCATGTAATCTTACCACCTCTTTGAAAAACAAGTCTGCAATATGGACAGCATCATGAGTTTTGTGGCATGGAATGAAATGTGCCATTTTGGAGAACCTATCAACCACCACGAATATTGAGTCATTACCCCTTTGTGTCCTTGGCAATCCAAGAACAAAATCCATACTTATGTCCTCCCATGGCCTTGATGGAACAGGCAATGGCTGATATAGGCCAGTATTTTGACTAAACCCCTTGGCAACTTGACAAACCTAGCAACTCTGTACAAACTTCTTCACATCCTATGAAATTTGAGGCCAAAAATAATGTTCTCTAAGAATGGAAATGGTCTTATCCCGACCAAAATGTCCTGCCATTCCTCCACTGTGTTTCTCCTTAATCAGATTTTCCCTCATGGAACTCCTTGGAATGCACAATTGACTACCTTTGAACAACATGTCATCCTGAATCAAATAATCTAACCACTTGGTTCTATCTACAGCAACAGGTTCTTTACAAACTTTCCATGCTTCAGCAAAATCAGGATCCTCGGGGTACAAATTCTTGAGTTCATCAAACCCAACTACTTCAACCTGCATTGTTGTAAGCAACAGTTGTCTCCTACTTAATGCATCTGCAACCTTGTTAGATTTTCCACTTCTATGCTTCAACACAAATGTATAACTCTGCAAGAATTCTACCCACTTCATATGCCTCTGATTCAATTTACCTTGGCTATTTAGGTACTATAATGCCTGATGATCAGTATACAAAACAAATTCCTTTGGCAATAAATAATGCCTCCATTTCTTTAAGGCCTGAACTATTGCATAGAACTCTTGATCATAAATAGAATACTTCTTCTTTGCATCATTCAATTTTTTACTAAAGTATGCAATAGGCTTACCTTCTTGGCTTAATACAGCCCCAATAGCGCTACCACTAGCATCACAATCCACCTGGAATACTTTTCTAAAATCTGGAAGTGCCAACACAGGCTGTTCAATCACCTTCTTCTTCAGCAATTCAAAACTTCTCGCAGCTGCTGCAGTCCATTTGAACTCTTTTCTATCCCCTCTTATTGTATCAGTTAGAGGTGCACATATGCCACTGAAATTCTTAATAAACTTCCTGTAAAAACTAACCAGGCCATGAAATGATCTTACCTCAGTAGCAGACCTTGGAGTAGGCCATTCCAAGATGGCTTTTACCTTCTCTGGATCCATTTTGAGACCTTCAGGTAATATAACAAATCCCAAATAGACTAACTCCCTTTTTGCAAAGACACACTTCTTTAGATTAATTAACAGTTTCTCTTCCCTTAGCCTTTCAAGGACACTACGAATATGCAGTAAATGTTCTTCCAAAGTCTTGCTGAAAATTAAAATATCATCCAAATAGACAATAACAAATTTTCCCAAGAACTTCTTAAGTACCTCATTCATGAGCCGCATGAAGGTGCTTGGGGCGTTCGTCAATCCAAAGGGCATGACTAACCACTCGTAAAGACCTTCCTTGGTCTTGAAGGTTGTTTTCCACTCATCTCCTTCTTGAATCTGTATCTGATGATAGCCACTCTTCATATCTATCTTTGTGAAGTACTGAGCTCCACTCAAGCAGTCCATAAGATCATCCATCGTTGGTAAAGGAAACCGGTACTTGATGGTTATCCTATTTATAGCTCAAGAATCTATACACATCCTCCACTCTCCATCCTTCTTTGGTGGAAGTACTATAGGTACTGCACATGGACTCAAGCTCTCTCAAATAAAGCCCTTCCTCAAAAGCTCCTTAACCTGTCTATTTAGCTCCTCTGTTTCAGTAGGAGTCATCCTGTGAGCAGCCTTGTTAGGCAAACTAGCTCCTGGAATCAGATCTATCTGATGACTGATTTTCCTTACTGGTGGCAATCCATCTGGAACATTATCAGAGATAATATCTCCAAATTCCCCTAGTAAATCTGAAACTTCAAATGGTATTTCACTACTATCTTCTTTATCTTTCCTAGGAATCAAAGCATAGCACATATGTTGATGTTTCATGCCATCTAAAAACTTCCTTCCATCAACAAGACAAATCCTAGCACTGCTACATACCTTTTCACCTTCCTTTTTCATGGGCTTTAATTTGTGGCAAACTCCATCCTTTGTTAGAGAGTATGTGTTTGCATGTCCATCATGTATTGCATGTCTATCAAACTGCCATGGTCTACCTAACAATAGATGGCAAACATCCATCGAAATAACATCATAGAGAACTTCATCATGGTAACTCCCAATTTTGAATTTTACTAAACATTGTTCACTTACCAGGACCTTATGATCATCTTTTACCCAAGAAATCCGATAGGGCTGGGGATGTTTCTCCCTCTTGAGCTTCAGCTTAGAGACCATCTCTTCTGATACCAAGTTATCAGTGCTACCACCATCAATGATCACATCACAACATTTATCCTCACACTTGCATCTAGTATGGAACAAACTCCTCCGTTGTCCTGGTTCATTCTCACCACTTAGTAGGACTCTTTCATTTACCAAGGTCTCTCCTCTTTTTGCATCCTCTAAATGTGATGATTGTGCATCCTCATCCACATGAGCAACCCTATCTTGGCCCTCAGCTCTCCTATCTGTCCTTCCTTGTCGTTGAGGGCATTCAAAGGCACGATGACCTTCCTCATTGCAATGGAAACAGGTACCCCAGAAGCCTCCTCTTCCTTTTCCACGTCCTCTACCTCTTCCTCTTTGATTTCCAAAGTCTTGATCATGGAAGCGGTTGAAACCCTCATTCCTCTGGTTTTTGCTAGTACCCACATCTTCATTTTTCTTTTGGGTTTCATTGCGGCCTCTAGATGATCTACCGCTTCCCCTTCCTCCTTGACCGCGTCCTCTTTTTCTTCCTTCAAACCTTTTATTCAGCTTCTCTTCAACTCGTAGGGCAAACTGGTATGCATCTTCAACGCTGGTCATTCTTACCAGACTTAATTCCTCCTAGATGCTAGGTCGCAACCCACTGATATAACGAGCAACCTTCTCCTTATTTGCTTCTGCATGCCCTACTCTAATCAGGAGTCGGTAAAACTCCTCTGTATATTCTTGGACTGATCTTCCTGCTTGCTTTAACCCATGCATCTTCTTAAATAGATCAAGCTCGTAGTCCACAGGAATGAACTGCTTCTTCAATTTGTCCACCATGCGATCCCATCTTGTGATCTTCTCCTTTCCTCTTCTAAGTCTTTCTAGTTGAATCTCTTGCCACCAGATTTTGGCATGGCCTTTCAGTTTGGCCTTTGCAAACTTAACCCTATCTGGGTCCCTTATATCCTCATACTCAAAGTATTCTTCCAGTTCATTCATCCAATCGATCAACTCATCTGGTTTCAAATTTCTCGAAAATATACCCACTTCAATTGTAGGTCTTTTCCCAAACTTAGTAATGGCCCTAAAAATCCTTTCCTCTACAAGATTCAGAACTTCCCCGTCAACTTCCATTACTTCCTCTTCATTGTCATCCTCACTATTGTCATCTGCGGCAACATTTGCTCCTCTACGAAGCTCCTCTTGCAATGCTTGTACCTGTCTCTGGAGGGCTCTAACCTCCTCGAGATCAATAGCTCTAGCCCTTCCACCACGCTCTCTTCATGGAGGCATCTTCTAACTCGAACCCACAACCACACAGTCCTGGTGCAAACTGCCTCATAGTCGGCGCTCTGTCTACACACTCAGGAAAACCCGCTCTGATACCACTTGATGGAGACACAACCCAACAACATAATGGACACAATAGAAAAGGGGGAATTGTATTAACTAAGAAAATAAGCTAGTACAAATAGTGCAGAGAAAATAAACTTCAAAACATGCCCTACGGGCTTACAATAGCATAAATCTGGAGAATATTTCTCCTTTTAGCACCTCCTCTCAAGCTCCAATCCGAACTGCCTTTTACAATTCCAGAAATCTCCTTAAATAGACCTCAGAGGGTTAAGGACTAGGAGTACATTCTAGAAAGTGCTAGTAAGCATCCACCGACAAAATAGAAGGTTCCAGAAGCTGCGTTAGAAGTCGGTGCCAATCTAGAAGAATCCAGAAACGGTAGCCGAACTTTCGGGAGGCATAACTTTTGAATCGTAACTCCGATTGACGAACCGTTTACATTTTCGGAAAGCTCTCAAAGTGCTCTATAGCCCTATGGACTAGCTTCACTCGTCCCCCATTTTTCAACCCTTTTCAAGGTCATTTAATGCCCCAAACCTGACTTTGAAGCATTCTTAGGAGGTCTCCAAAACCCGAAAAACTGCAATAACTTTCAAACCATGGGGCCTATTGACTTGATTCTTTTTCTGGAATGCTCAAAATCATTATTACATTCATCTGGCCAATTCACACCTTCTAGTTTACCGAAATGATGGCCCAAATACATGCTCCTATTTTTTTGGGATTTTCAAATGCACTGATAGTTGAACTCTGAGAGTTGGAACCTTTATTTGAGCCAAATGGGTATCCAAAAATGTAAAGACATAAAACAGAAACTAAGTCTAAGTACATTTTTTTTTGGGTGACACAGGATTGCCCTTATACCTCTGGATGCTCCTGCATCATTTTTGTGTGTCTCCCAACATCAATAAAGCAAAGAAACATTGAAATGAAAAGAGATTTACAATGAAAACAAGTTTTCACTATGTTGAATAGTTCAAGAGCTAAAGTGGAATTGCATTCTAGGAGCTGTGATCCATAATTATTTTTCCAGGTTGCAATCTAAGGTCTGGATTGGTTTTCCATTGAACCTATGGTATATTTTGTAATCGGGTATCTTAGGGACCTTATACATTTCATTAATAATATCAATAATTATAGATTACATTTTTTTAATGTCATTATGAAGTACTAGTAACTATGATTAATTATGTTAAATCAGCAGTCTTTACAATTTATTTTTTTTGTAAGGAGCATTGGTAGAAGTGCATCGCTTATTACTCAAGCATGTGGTTTATTTCATTGGTATTTGAGGATGGGCAACCTGCCAGCCTGTGTTGGTAATGCAAATTTATGAGCTCGAGTGATAGAGAAACTATCAGTGTTGGAAGAATTATACTTTTATTTCAAATTTCATATTTTGAAGAACTTGTTTGATCTTCAATATTCAGTTGAATTTATCTTGCCTCTAAATACAGATGTATAAACTATCAGTGTTAGAGCTCTATTTTTCTCATGACAGATTTTGAGTTTTTGATCTCTTCATGTATAAATCTTTCAGACTCTAGAGAAATTTTAGGATGGAGATGCCATATTAATGTTAGATCCAAAAATAAACAGAAACCCTACTGCAAACTTGGTGATAGAGAAAGTGCTATTAAGGAGTGGTTAAAAGGCTTGGCAATGATTTGGTTTTGATCAATCAGGTACGCTTCATGTGTCCAAACTTTGTCTACTCAGAATTTAGCTCTTGTTTATGGCCTATTATTATTATGAGCTTTATAAGTTTATATAGTTTATTTCTCTGTTAAAAATTTCTATTACATTTTGGTTTTCTTTGAGTTGTACATAATCCAAATTAAATCCATATATTTCTCATTACAGGGCCGCATCAGCCTTATACTCAAAAAAAGAAGAGGAAGCCTCATGTTATAAGATTAGAACAACAAGAGCCATAGGAGAATGTCGAAGATAGTCACGATGTGTTGCACATCGTGACTATCTTTAGCTAATAGGCACATCATGACTATCTTCAGCATTCTTCAATCAGGAATTCTCTTTTAGTTGAGCTCACAAGGGAGATCAGCTAGCGAAAATGCTCTGTTAGCTTTTAATACGCATCATAGATGAGATTGAAGGAGCTTTGAGATTCATTACTACACTCCAGAATGGGCTCATCTTTAATCATTAGAAGATTAACGATGAGCCCATTCCTGAGTATGGTAATAAATCTCAAAGCTCCTTCAGCCCGAGCATATCATGTCCTTTAGATGATCTTTCTGAAGCTACATCAACATCGTATCCTTCAAGTACTACCGAACAATTTTTATGGTTTAAGGTTTTTCATCATCAATTTGTAATATATCTATTTTTGTTGCATATCATCTTTGTATTATGAAAGTTGTAGATTCATATTTCATTATAGTTGCGGGGATTTTTATTATCAGAAATAAATTTAAAAAATTATGTCAACATAGATTTTTTAGGGAGTATTTCAGGCATTCTATAAAACAGTTCACATGCCTTATGTATGATATAACATTTTGGATGCATCCTACACTCTCTCATCTGGCTGATGATGGATTACAGAGAGTGATCTGAAATGATGATGCTAAAAAATGCACACAATCAAATCCAAAATGAACCTACATTACAAATGGATTGTGGGAATTTGATATTGTTAATTTTGCATGCATGTCCACTGGGACAATTAGAACTTAAACATACATCATCAGCATTTCAGATCACTCTCCATAATCCATCATCAGTCGGATGAGAGAGTGCAGGATGCATGCAAAATGTCATATCATAGGCAATGCATGTGAACTATTTTATAGAATGCCTAAAAAAAATTTACAACTAAGCGTTGGTCAAAATTTCTACCTTCATTGGTCAAAATTTCTACCTTCAGTGGTCGTGACTTTCTATCTTCATTGGTCAAGTTTTCTACCTTCTTTGGTTGAAATTTTCTTGCAGCCATGGTCAAATTTTCTACCTTTATTCATCGAAAGTTTCCTCTATAATTAGTCAAAAATTCTACCATTATGGTTGAAATTTCCACATAAATTGGTTGAAATTTCTACCTTTATTTGTCAAAATTTTTGACTTCCATTGGTTGAAATTTCTACCTTTATTGGTCAAAATTTTCCACTTCTATTGGTCAAAATTTCTACCTTCATTGGTCAAAAGTTTGACCACTTCCTGGTTTATCTTGCGCCACGGCATTGGGTGCTTTTCAACCAATCTCTTGTTGGTTGAAATTTTGACCACAAATTTTTTGACCAATGGGCTGGTCACGTTTGGTCAAATGTTGATCAAAATTTGGGTCAAAATTTTGACCAATAATGGTCGAAAAGTGAGACCGAATGTACTAGTGTTACATTTTTCTTACAGCTTTTCTTTTTAATTGGATTCTATTACATAGAATAACATTGAAACATATGTGAATTAAAATAATTCATTAAAGAATCAATTATGATCTATTATAATTATATGATGGCTAGGTACTCCTGCACCATACTCTCTAGCTTGAAAAATTTCCATGTCCCATGGAAAAGTGGTGGTGTTAACCTGTAAAAGAAATTTTTCCTCTTTTGCTTCATCTAGCTTTGATGCCTTTGTTGTTCTTTCTATCCAAGAACTATGATTATCATCAATAGAATTTAAGTGGTTGCCTCCAAGGTGCTATAACTATCAAAAGTTCACTCCTCCATGCTACATCACACACACAAACAACTTGCCTCACCGAGGAGTCCTATCTTGCCTCTCTCCCTATGTCTTTTGGAAATCAAATGGACCTTCTTCTAAGGCCCTTGGACCATCTCGTATGGACCCTTAGTTAGAGCTCCATTTCTACCTCTTTGCAGCAAGTGAACATGCATCTACAATCAAAAATCAACAACAAGAATCAAATATCCATCTTCTTTACAAAAAGGTCCTAGTGCAAATCCTTCACACTCTCAAGAGCTTCTAGCTCTGATACCAATTTGATGCAAGTTTCATTATAAAACTTCAAGAACCCTCAAATAATTCATGTATTTCCATCTTAAATAAGATTTATTCAATAGTCTAGAGGCATCAATATATATTTCCCAATACAATCATCAGTATCAAATAACAAATCAAACTTGAAAACATAGACTTAAATTATGCCATTCGAGATAGGCCTGCATAAAAAGATTCATAAATTTTTAATCAAAACTTATTTCTTCAATCCAACCATCCACATTAGGTGAAATTAAGTTTCCAACAGAATATCTAAAAATTAGAAACATCCAACAGTTGAAACCAAGTTTATGGTCTCTACACCGAGACCCATTTTCTGTGACTCCATTGAAGATGGTTAAAAACTAGTTTTCACTAAAATATACATAATTTATATAAAACATAACAAAAATTTACTAAATAAATTTCATTATAAATATGATTCATTCCTCTTTCCATAAATATAAGTCCCATCCCTTGAAATAGAGATTAACTATTTGTACACATTGCTTCAATATGATTCTAATTTAAAAATCTAAAAAAATTATCATCCATAAAATATTCATAACTTTGTCAAACTCAAACCAAAAGAAATGGAAGTATTATTCATTTTCCTACTCTACCATATTAATAATACATATTTTTTAGGTTCTACATGGATGTTAAAATCCTGAATACAAGAAGCTAAAATCACTCTATATTTGCTTCAAATGTTACTAATTCCTTCAATTATTATGTTATTCGATGTTAGAATGAATTTTATATTTTATTGGTCATTTTATACCTTAAAAATACCACCCATGACCTTTGGACTTCCTTTTAGAACTTTAATTCAATTTTACATTGTTGCATTTTTTACAATTCTTCACCTTTTTGAAAGCTTTTTGAGACTTTTGACAAATGTGATGCCATGACTTTGCATAAACATTATAGACATATTGAAATGAAAATTTAGTAACCTTTTACATGGTTATTATCCTTTCAAGGTTCATTTTATAATTTTTGATATATTAAACCAGCTGAGACCTTAACTATGACAATGTGGACAACATTACATTTTTCTTACAACTTTTCTTTTCAATTGGATTCTATTACATAGAAAGACATTGAAAAATATATGAATGAACATAAATCATTAAATAATAAATTATGATCTCTTTTAAGTATATGATGGCTAGGTTCTCCTACAACAGTGTTTAGGTGTGTGAGATAGAATCATGGAGGCAAATTTCTCATTGAAGATTGATGGAGGGTTGTGTGAAAGATTTTTGGAGAATGATACTTGGAAAAGTATTGGCATCCAAGGTCAAATCTAGATAGCTCATCATTATTTCTAGCATTATCTCTAATGGTGAATGAAAAAAAGGTGAAATTATTATGTGTTGCTAGGGCTTTCCTTGAGTTGAAGTGGGCAATTGGTCTAGAGGATGTTGTTGCTCAAGATGAAGTGGGTATCAACCTACATATTGGTAGGGGGCATGGAGATTGATTGATGTTTTGGATAGAGAGAAGCAACTATCGGTTGTCTAACTACTTCAAACCTAGAATAATTGCACTTGTCAAAGACCAAGGAAGAGTGGAAAATATTGTTGGAGTTCCTAGTTACACAAGAGTGGGAATGAGGACTTAGTGTGGATGTGGGTGGAAGCAAGTAAAAAATTACCCCTATCAAGTCCCTGATACCAAGGGGTGAGGATGGACGCCATGTTATTTGAAGGAAAAAATTTCTCTCTCATTGTGGTTTTCATTGTGCTTTGGAGGGTGTGTCTATAGGTAGGGGATTAGGTGTCTGTGTGGCCTCAAAGTAGCAAGGTGGTATGGTGGTAGGAGTATACGTGTCTCTGTTGGATTGTGTTGGTGATGTAGCAAAGAGTAGTGATTGCATGATGGTTGTAGGAGGGTTTGGTGCTATTATTTGCAAGGAGGGGACCACATAGTTTAAGTGATGGTGTGATGTGGTATTCAAACCCTTTATGAGTCATGATCTTTATGCATGTAATGAATCTGTTTTGCTTAAACATAGTGACAAAAAGGATATAAGGTAGTTTCTTGTAGTCCAAGTCAATATTATTTATAAGGTGGCCTTTTTAGAGATGTAATCAATGACGTAAACCTATGTTTTGAATATTAATAAAATAGATATTACTGATAAAAACTTAAGTAAAAATTAAATTATGCATTTTGAATAATTTATGAAGTCAAAATTTAATTTTGATAAAAAGTTCAATTGAATAAATCAAGTTGAGTTTAAAAATTTTAATAATAATCTTAAATGATCTTTGAGTTGAGTTTATTAGTTTTTAGGGTTTCTCTATTTCAAACCATGGGTTTTGGTTTTCTCTTCAAATTAGTGGAGATTGTCAATTTAGGAGTTTGGTGTTTTTAGATTGAAAAAATTTTCCTAGAATGTGGGTGAAAAGTTTGTTATGGGTTCAAGGATGGAGCATTGCATTTATCTTGCATCTTATCATAGAGGAGCTTCATATAGTCTATCTGTTGGGCATTCATGATATTATTGTCTATTTACTTTATCGATTTCTAATTTTTTTATGAAAAATCCTTTGTGATTACATTCACCCAAAGAAATGAACTATTTTCTTCCTTAGATGGCATAGCTCTCCTTTGTATATTTTAGTACATTTTCATAGCTCTTTTGTGTTCCTTGTCCAATTTAGTAACTTTGATTGTTCCTTTTTTAGTCTTGCAATATTTTTCATACCATTGGTTAGATGGAGAAGTGTTTTTAACTATCCCTTATTAGGCCAACATCTTTTGCACATTTTTAGAGCCTTCTAAATTAAAAGAGAAAAAAGATTTTATAGATGTAGCCTTTCTTTTCCTTAACTTCCTTACATATATGTTATATTTTTCTATTCGAGAATGTTGATCCAAATTAGAACCAAGTGACTCTTGATTTTCTTGGTCTACAATTATTTTTCCTTATGGGTAATTTTTATTGAGAAAGAGAACAATCTCTCTTTTCAAAGAATTGTTATTGTAGACTCCAAATTTAACAAAGAGTGATAGTTGATCAAACTTTAACTCAAAGGACGGGTAAGGGGTCCAAATATTTAGAGTACAAAACATAATTCACTACAATTTTCTAATTGAATGTTTTATAAGTAATAAATGCAAATCATGACCATATTTTCATTTCATTACAAACAACCCATGCATGCAAGCTACAAATGCCTAGAAGCTCTCCTCCAAAATGATACAATGTCTAATGTCCATCATGAGACATTCATTCCCAAATAGGGTCCCTATTTCCCTCTAGCCATAGAAAAAAAAATATATCTCTTGTTATCCAATCGAATAGATTAATTATCTGATGTCATTGCATTAAAATTTAAGCCCACAAAGTCATTAGTTTTAAAGTGATAAATATTGATGTATCTTCTTAATTGATGCATATTCATTGCCAAGATTCCTCTTTTTGTAGAACTTTGATTTTTTTTGGACTAAAGTAATATTCAACCAAGCAAATTGTTACCTTATTGTTTTTTATTTTTAACATGTAAATTTCTTAATTGGATCTTTTTTTTCAACATTTATTTACCTTCTTAAAATGGAAGCACTTTATTTTGAGACCTTTTAGCTCTTCTTAATTTGGTTTTTGGTCTCTTTTTATTCTTTCATTCTTGCTCAAATTTCTAGGTTATCTCTCATTTTTATGCATTTCCTTTTAGGTTCTATTTTATCACCTTTTTGGTCATATCTTCCAACTTTTACTATATTTCCCAAGTATTTCTATACTTTCCCCTAGACCTCAGGGTTGCCTTTCTCAAAAATACTCTTCCCAAGGCTCGATGATCTCATGTGCTTAAATTGATTGATTTCATCCCCTAAGTAGGCTTGTTTTGTTTTCAATTTGGAAATATAGTATATAATGAGGCTTGGAAATTTTATTTTCATCCATCATCATCATAAAATAAACTAAGACAAATAATACACATGTACATGAGACTATAAGAAATAATCTTTAAGCATTCCTCAATCATTCATCCAAGATCTAGCATTTCCTTCATGTAGTAAGCTTCTTCCTTGAAGGTGGTAGTGAAGTTTGGATTCTAAGGGTGAGATATCTCATTCATCCATTCAATGATTTCTATTCTTTGTGAAGACGTGGCATAAAAGCTCCCATTCATGAGATTTTGAATTATCTATTTTTCATCTGGTTTCTATGAGTCAAGGCTAAAAAAATTGCTTACTTGATCACATATCACATTCAATTGCATCTACAAAGGTAATGACATTTCTAATTGTTAAGATTTATTCCTACTACATCTAAGTATTTCCTTTATTTGTATCTATATTTAAATTTAAAGGTTGGTACTTTAATCTAGAGCTTAATTAAGGAAATCCTCATTTGAAAAAATAAAACCATTTTTTCTTATGTGTAGGAATAGGTTATCAAGATTGTGACTTTAGATCTAAATACTATTTAAATCAAGTTATATAGGAAAATTAAGGGTTAACTTTGTTATATTTATCCACTAACATATCCATCATATCATTAACCTACTACTAAAATTTTCTTTTGATCTACATGTACCTAGAGATCTAGGTTGTTCAGAGATTTCTAGGTTTTCTATATTAATCATTGATCCATAGTAAGAATCTTAGACCTAGTTTAAAATCTATGGTTTTCAAAGTAGAAAATTATTTTCCCTTGCATATTTTAAGGTCAAATTTCCATCCTTCCTTTTATCTCTTAGTCTAGACCTATTTTTAGATTTTTGATTGGGTTGATTTCATTCATATTGCTCCTAGATATATTTTACTCTTGTCACTCAATTAGTTGATTAAATTTATATTCACCTTTGTACATTTAAATTTATTAAAATTACATGAAAGAGTACTTTATTTTTATCATTTTTGTTTAATATTGAGAACCTTTCACCCTATTTGGGTTTCATTAATCTAACTTGAGTTGTATTAGGAATAATTTTTGAAATCCCCTCTTTCTCTTGTATCAAATGAATTGATATGAAAATGGTTAACTAATGAACTCGTCTCACATAGTATACATTATGAAATTCATTAGTGGCATTTTTACCCTTAAACATTTTCATGAACCTAACATGTCTCTCCTTTTGATTGTGGTTTTAATTTACTTATTTTTTCATTAGTGATATTTAGATCTCCTTTTTTATTTATATTATTTAAATTTCATATATTTGCATTGTGAAAATACATAAAATAATGCATTCTACATTCTTAGATTGCATTACTTTGTTTAAAAACACTATAAAAACATAAAAACATTTCTTTTATAGTCATTAAATTTCATTTCAATTGGGATGATATATTTTTTTCAATGTTTCTTCATGATCTTTAAGACATTCTATATTATTCGTATGATGAGAAATATTTTAGAAATGTTTAGAATATCTGGGAGGCGGGGGGTGAATCAATTACTCAAGGTCCATAAGTACCATTTGAAGAATTAAACATTTAAACATTCATTGTTCTGCTTATCCTATTGTTACTCGATCTCTACTGTACTGATAAACAAACATACTTATTGATTGTAAAATTTATCAAATGTAAAACATCATAAAATATTCATCACAAGTTTGACACTATGATTTTACATGGAAACCCAATTTGGTAAAAACCACCAACAACATGTTACCACTTTTTCACTCTTTAAAGTGAGCTCTATTAGGAGCCAGCCTTGTTAAAGGTTACAATACACACTATTAAATGTGACCTTGTTAGAGGATTTAATCACCTTATTAGGAGTGCTCTTGTTAGAGGATTTTGATCATTCCATTTAGAATTTCACCTCATTGAAGGATTTACATAGACGGTTAAGTCTTTCAAATGACTGTTAGGTCAACCTCTACTAAAATGATTTCAATACAAACTATTTACAATTATTAGAAAGAAAATATAAGGGTTTGATCTATATGATTACAACTCACTTTTGCAAGTTTAGATCACTATTTGATTTATGTGTTGATTCACTAATAAGTTCCCCATGGTCATCTCTATCCTTGATTCTCTTGGAAACTCTTTAAGTATTCAATCTTCTCCTTTCACACTTAAGCCTTCTCCTTAGATTTACTTATCAACTTCAATGGCATCTGCACAAGCAATTCATTTCTCTTGCATTGCTCTCACTATATTTTCCTTCAACTCTATGCCTCCTTCAATAGGTAATTCTTGTTTGTCATTTTCCATAATCATCGTAGATCTTAAGATTTATGATCAAGTTCAACATGTTCAGTGAATCTATCCACCTTCTTGATCATCCTCTATAAACTTCTCTATAGCTTGTCTATTAGGTCTTTAACTAATCCTCTCCTTGAATTTAATGATTTGACTCATCAATCTTATCTTCAAAATTATTCCCATATCCTAGTAAATCATTTGAGTTGACTAGAAATCATGATTCCTCAAATACATTAAAAATATTGTTACTTGAAAATCACTAAGTTCTAACATTGGATCATCACTTAATCACTCAGTCACTATAGAACTTTTGTCTCAGCATCAATTAACTTGTTTGGTTGATACTAATGCTTGGTCAACACTAGATTTTCCCAGCTTGCACTAGAACTTGGTTAACACTAGCATCACTCAACATTCCTTAATCTTTTACTCTTTTTCTTGGTTAAGCTCTACATCCATGATACAAACAATCACTTTTTTTGTATCAAAGTCTAACTAATCAAATGTCCATCAACCTTTCCTCTTAGGTCCTATTCTTATGAGTAGTCTCTCAAATCCACTTCATCAATTAAATAGATATGACATTTAGATCAGATAACAACATGGCTTCTCAGTAGATTTGACATCAATGAGAAAACAACAATTATTCCAACTGTAAGTTTCCAACAATCTCCCTCTTTTGCATTGATTGAAACATCTCAATACATCTTACAATACATATCATGGCGGGAATACAATCTCCCTCTTTGTTACAATACAATATCCTTAGTTTCATTCTAATCATTCTAATTCTCATCTTTGCAAGTTCATAAACTTCCTCTATCATTTTCTCCCTCTAAGATACATCTCTCTTCTTCTCCAATGATTCTCTCCCTCTTTGATAACAATTCAAAAGACACTTAGCATCATTGACTTCATTTACTTTATACATCTAGATTATGTAGATATTTGCATGTATGGTTGAATTCTGTCATATGTCTATGGTTGATCTATTATACTAGTTTGCTTTACTACCTCAAGCGTCTCCTAAAGTAGAGCTATTTGCATCAATGTGTATGATATTTTGATTAACACGTTTGATGCAATGCACCTTATCTCCTTAAGTTTTTTTATTTAGGGGAATCACCCCTAGTTTACCTCTAATATATTCATGAGCATCTTCAAGTAAGGTTTTAGTGAATATTTATGTAATTTTTTCTTTGGTTTGCACATATTCTAACTTCACTTCTCTATCTTGAACTAGTTCTCTCAAGTAGTGATACTTGATAGCAATTTGCTTTGTTTTAGTATAAATCACTAGATTATTTGAAATCTTAATAGCACTTGTGTTATCACAATAGATAACCACTAGATCTACAATCTCTTTTTTCATTCCTTTCAGTAATTGTTTGATCCACATAATGTTTGAACAATTCACTATAGTTGCTACATACTTGGCTTCAACTGTTGATTGGGAAATACAATATTGGTTCTTGCTTGTCCATGACACCAACCTCTTTCCTAGAAAGAATGCACCTCTACTAGTGTTTTTTATGTCATCAATATTTCCCACCCAACATGAGTAAGTGAATACATTCACCTCAAACCTTTCACTTCTCTTGTAATACAATCCATAGTCTTTTGTACCCTTTAGATATCTCAATATCCTTTTCACTACCATCATATGATTCTCCTCATGATTTTCTAAAAATATAGCACCTATCCCAAACACTAATGCAATATTAGGTCTACTATGAACAACATATTACAATTTTCCAATCATTGATCTATATAATGTCTGGTTCACATCAGTAGATTCAACATTTTTAGATATCTTATGTCCTATAAACAAAGTTGTGCCTAATTGGTCTTGATTCTTCTCTTCCAAAAAAAATTAGTATTTCCTTGATATATTTGGATTGGGTAATGAAATTACCAAACTTTATTTGATATACTTCCAATCCAACATAAAATTTGATTTCACTAAACATAGACATCTCAAATTCCTTCTTCATTTGATCAGAAAATGATTTGCAAAGTGCTTCTTTTCCTCCAAATATAATGTCATCAACAAAGATCTTAGATAATAGTACTTCATTATTCTTACCAATCTTCAAATATAGGTTACTACTATCATTTATCCTTTCAAAACCAACATTGACCAAATAATTATGCAGTCCTTCAAACCATTCTCTTGGGGCTTGTTTCAATCCATAAAGAGCTTTATTTAGTGTACATATGATATTCTTCCATTTTGGATCCACAAATCCTTTAGGTTATTCAATGTACACTTCTTCCTTAAGTATACCATTCAGAAATGTAGATGTAGCTTCCATCTGATATACCTTGAAATTCTTGTAGGCTAAATATGAAAGTAGGGTTATGACTCCTTCAAGTCTTTCTACAAGAACAAAATTTTCTCCATAGTCAACTCCTTCTTCTTGAGCATATCCTTTCAATACCAGTCTTTCCATGTTCCTTGTAACTTCACCATTTTCATTGAGTTTGTTTCTAAAAACCCATTTTGTTCCAATAAAAATTTTGTCTATAGGTCTTGGCACTAGGGTCCAAGTATTTCTCTTCCCAATATGTTCAATTTCCTCATTCATTGTGTGAATCTAATCTTCATTTTCTAGAGCATCCTTTATTGATTTGGGCTCAAATTCACAAAGTAAACATGTATCATGTTTGAGTATTTTTCTTTTCATGATACTTAAGTCAACATCACCAATGATTTGTTCAAGTTTGTGATGTCTTCTTACAAACTTGGCTAGCACATGTGGTTTCCTTCTCTATTCTTCAATAAGGTCATCTTGAAAAATAATCTTAGGCTCATTAACTCTTGCTTGTTCAACTTTTGGTCCAAGTTCAACATGCTCGACATTCTCTCCTAGATGGTCAGCATTGCATGTCTGTGACTTGACATCTTTAATCTGTTGCTCGGTACCCACTATCTATTGCTCAACAACTTGTTATTGCACTTCACCATTTCCTATCTATTGGGAAATTGTAGCTTGGTTTGCTTGTTCATTTGGAGTGCTAGGAGAACTATCTTCAACATATATGAATGTACTATAATCTTTAGGTTCTTCTTTACATATAAGGTCACTTCTTTCTGTAAACTTAGCAACTCTTGTATTTGCACTTTCCACAACTTTGTTAGTGTTAGAATTTAAACACTTGTAAGTTTTACTCTTGGTGGAATACCCTAGGAATATACCTTCATCACTCTTTGTATCAATTTTTCTATTCCTATTATCTTTGAATATATATATATAGCATTTACTTCCAAATATTTTGAAATATTTCACTTTAGGAGCATATCCATACCATAGAAAAAGGTGTAGCATTTGTACCTTTTTGACTTGTACTCTATTTAAGGTATAGACAATAGTACTAACTGTATCACCTAGTTTAGTAGTGTAACATGAATACTAGCTATCAAGGAAAGCATCAACAATACTAAATAAGCAAACACTTAAGATAGGACTGATTGTTATCACCACAAAAGGAAGCAAACCAAGAATGGTAGGCTCCTAATGCTATAACATCATGATGCAATGGATTTGTCCCTGATTTAAGGTATGTATGCTCACAAGTTATGCTCAAGCTTAGATGTATGGATGGAGTGAATGAGGCAAGGTTTCAACAATGGAGTCATGGAGTGTTTCCAACATTATAATGGTATTTTGGTAGTTTATGAGCTCTCAAAATAGCATTATAACTTTTCATGGAGGATGGATTATTTTGTGAAGGGAGGAGGTTCAATTTATAGGCCAAGGGTTGGAGAAATGGAGGGCCAAGATGCAAGCATGGCAAGATGGTGAGGGAGGGCTAGGATGCACTCAAAGGGGAGCAAATGGATTGTGCTTTTTTAGCACCAATGGGGAGATGACACTTGTCACAAGGAGGATGAGTGTGAGAGGATAGGATAAGGGTTGGTCAAAGGCTTGATGAGGGTGTTTGAGTATGTAAGAGTCATGAGTGAGGATGGGAGAGGTGTAAGAGTCATAAATGTTGGAGGGTGAGGGGAGAAGATATTTGTTGACTTTGGCTTGGGTTAGCAAGTCTTAACCCATGTTTATGATTGTGCACATGATTAGAAGAGGATTAGAATTAGCTTTGAAGGGGGGTTAGGTGGTGAGTGATTTTGCTTTGATGGGATGGGTTAGTTAGGTGGCTAAGTGAGGTTAGTATGGGTGAATGAGTTGGATTAGGGGTTAGATAGGGTTTTAGGATTTTAGATATTTTATTAAATGATTTATTCAATAAAATAAGAATATGGAATTAAATTGAATAGATTTGATGAATTATCCAATTTAATAAAGGAATAGGGATTTAATTGATAAATTAATTTTGGGTGATCTTTTGATTTTATCAATTGGACTATAGTTAATTAAATAAACTAATTAACTAGAGGATGATGATTAATTAATTAAATAGTAAATATTTAATCAATAATGTCCTAGGAGATGACTAAATATGATTACTTAGTGATGTAATCAGATTTAGGTGTCTACACTAACCACTTATCTCCAATACTTCTTTGATACAGTCTTCTCCATCATCAAAGTTCTTGCACAATCCATCATTGATTTGTTTCTTCTTTCAACTATCCCATTCTAAGGAGGGATCCTTGGTGCTAACATCTATCTTTTAATTCCTTTGTCATTGCAGAATGTATTGAACTCATTGGAAATGAATTCACCACCTTGGTCAGATCTCAAACACTTTAGAATCTTCCCTGCCTCTTTTTCAACTCTAGATAAATACCACTTGAATAACTAAAAAGTATCAGATTTAGCTTTAAGAAACATCACAGTCATCATCCTAGAATAGTCATCATCAAACATAATGAAATACTTATCTCCACAATATCTTTGAACATCAATAGGTCCACACAATTTAGTATGAACCAATTCCAAAATATCACTTGAAGTGTATTTTTTGCTCTTGAAACTAGACTTGGTCATTTTTCCCAATATACATTGTTTACACATAGCACTATTAGGCTTCTTCAGTTTAGGAAACCCTCTCACTTTCTTCATTTTACTAATGTTTATTAAATTTTAAAAATTCACATGACATAACCTTTTGTGCCATAACCAAACATCATCTTGATGTGCAAGCAAACATGTTTCATTAGATAAATCTAGGTAGAATAAGTTACCTCTTCTATGATCATCAATTCCAATTTGCTTACCATCAACACCATATATCTTGGCCTTTCTATGATGGAATTCAACTTTGTAACCTAATTTTTTTAGTTGTGAAACACTCAATAGATTATAGTTAAGTCCTTCAACCTAGTAAACATTATCACACTTGATCTTGTCAGTCAATTGAATTGTACCTTTACCTTTTACAACACATGGAATTGTTGTCAATTAGGATTTCACCTATAGCGAGATGTAGAATCTAGCTGTCCTATTGAAACATGGAAACTCTCTTAGGTGGAGGGTTGTCCTAAAACAAGAGATGAATCTCTAGAAGCTATGCCAATTCCTAAATAATGATCACCTAAAAACTAAATTGTATGCAGGAAAATGGATGAGAATAATGAAAATAACATATACTAAACCTAGATGAGGTGATACACCAATGATTCATATGCAACTTTAATCAAATCAGCACAAATTATCCATAATATGAATGATTCACAATACTCAGACAAATATGTAACTACAAAATTGATTCTATATAAGGACCCAGAATCTTCTACGTTGAAAGGAAGACCTAAGCTTTACCAATTTTTTGCAAAAAGAATAAGGATACAAACAAATACCTACAATTATAAGTATCGAGATTCTAATATGCAATAAGGAATATAACTTTAATGAAGGACGAACACAACATAAAAGTAAAAAATCCACAATATTTTATGAGAGTCAATGAGAAGGAACCTTTGAATCTATATAGCCAATGTTGAAAAATCTCTACTACAAAATGCTCTTACAATCAACTCAAAATTTGCAATGTGCAAAAATCTAAGCCTAAAAGAAGATACCTCATAATGAGATGAATGTATAATAAATAAAGCTCAAAAGCTTGATTCAAATATCAAAAATATGCATGGTGTTAGAATTAACCTCAGACAGAAATAATAGTTACATACAAAAATAACCAATATCAAAAAATAATAGATCACACACAAGAGAACTCAAGACACCAAGATTTAACATGGTTCACCCAATCCCTTGGCTACATCAACCAACAACAAGTCCAATATTATTATTATCCAGTGATTACAACTTGATTACAATCTATAATTTCTTGCAACTTAGTACCGCTACAAGAACCAATTTTCACATCACACATTATGAAAATCCCTAAGCCTAAGCCTTTTTATACAAGTTTTGTGTTGCTTACAAAATTAGGGCTAGAATAATAGAGAAAATAGCAGTCGACACCTTTTGCAATATAAAGGCATTTTTGGCTTTAGGGTCGCTACCCCAAAAATCCCTAAAAAAATCTCCCACTTGGAGATTGGTCAGACTCTACAATAATAACCTACCACTTGGAGACTGATCATAGCACTACTAAACCTATAGCTCTCACTAGAATATATCAAACCACTCTGGACCCTATTGTCATTTTATTCTGTTCAATCTAGAAGACCAACCAAAGCTAAGGAGGAGTTTAGCTTCTCCTGTGTTACTACCCTGGTAAACTTATATGTTGGATTATTATCTGTATGTATCTTATCTAGCTTTAATTGTCCATCATCCAAAACTGATCGTATAAAATGGTAGTGCAACTGGATTTTTTTGTCTTTGAATGTAGAGCAAAATTCTTTGCAAGATGAATGGAACTTTGGCTATCTATGAAAAAATAATTATCCCTTTGTGGATGTCCTAGATCTTCCATGAAGAATTGAAGCCATATCATCTCCTTGGCTACCTTTGTAGCAACAACATACTCTATCTCTATAGTGGATAAAGCATTAACCTTTTGTAACCTAGAAATCCATCTCACGAATGCCCCACCAATAGTAAATACATAACATGTAGTACTCTCCTAGTATGAATATCCCCTACCAAATCTAAGTAAACATAGCCCTATAAATTAGTAGTAGAGCCCCCAAAATGTAAACACTTACTAGATGTTCCTCTCAAATATTTGAGAATCCATTTAACTGCATTCCAATGCTCAAGCCCTGGATGACTCATATGCCTACTAAAAACTCCCACTACATGTACAATATCTGGCCTTGTACATACCATAACATACATCAAGATTCCTATAGCAGAAGCATAAGGTACCTTAGACATCTTTTCCTCCTCTTCTTGTGTCTTGGGACACATCAGTTTAGTCAACTTCAAATGACCAGGTAAAGGTGTGTTTATAGCTTTAGCATTTTCCATAGAGAAATGTTGCAACACCTTCTCAATATAATTAGCCTGAGATAAAGTCAATTTCTTGCTATTTCTATTTCTACAAATCTTCATACCACGGATTTTTTCTGCCCGCAAATCCTTCATAGAAAATGCATGTGCTAAATGGCATTTCAACCCCTTAATATGATCCATGTTAGACACAACTACAAACATATCATCAACATATAAACATAAAATAATGTAGTTGTCATCATCCAACCTCTTAAAATAAACACAATGACCTGAATGATGCCTACTATATCCATGCTCATTCATAAACCTGTCAAATTTTAGATAACATTGCTGAGGTGCTTGCTTTAAGCCATATAAACTTTTCTTCAATCTGCACACTAAGGTATCCTTACCTTTGACCTTATATATATATATATATATATATATATATATATATATATATATATATATATATATATATATATATATATATATATCTTCATCCAAATCACCATGAAGGAAGGTTGTTTTAACATCAAGCTACTCCAACTGAAAATCTTTAGTAGCCACAATACTTAAAATAGTACAAATAGAAGTTATTTTAACAACAAGAGAAAATATTCCATCAAAATCAATGCTCTTTTTTTGTGCAAATCATTTTACAACTAACTTGGCTTTAAATCTTTTCTTACCCCCATCCTCTTCTTTTAACTTGTAAACCCATTTATTATGTAAAGCCTTTTTACTTGTAGTTAACTTGCATAAATCTCATGTCTTATTTTTCAACAAAAAGTCAATTTTTTCTTTCATTGCAGACTCCCACTGAATCTTAGTATCCACCCACACAGCTTCATCATAACGTTCAAGTCCACCAGCATCAGTAAGTAAAATGGAATACAAGGAAGGAGAAAATCTTTTTAGAGGCCTACTTATCCTTGTTGACCATCTAACATTCATTGGGGTGTGTGGTATATTTTGTTGCAGTTGTTGCATATCATGAGAAATTGCTAGAATATCAACTTTTGGAGTATCATCCAGCACTACATAATCATCCTCTTTCTTCTCATGTTGCTACAAAAGATCTTTGTACAATACTTTCTCATTATAAATGGCATCCCTGCTTCTTAAAATTTTATGATTTTCAAAATTCCAAAGCCTATAATGAAATTCATTAATGCCATATCCAAAAAATACACATTTCTTTGACTTAGCTTCTAGCTTGGTTCTAATTTCAGAATCTATATGAGCAAATGCTTCACAACTAAAGGTTTTGAGAAAAAAATAACTCGCCTTCTTACCATTCCATGCTTCCTCTAGAATACCACAACCCAAAGAGTGGAGGGACCTCTATTAATCAAATATATGGTAGTATTGATAGCCTCCACTCACATGTTTAAGTGGAAACCTACATGCAACCTCATGCTTCTTGCACACTCCATTATAGTCTTGTTCATGCATTTAGCCACTCCATTTTCCTATGGAGTCCTTGGAATAGTTTTCTATCTATGAATACAATTAGTGGAGAAATAATTTTTTAAATTCATGACTACAATACTCACCACCATCATCGGATATGAGATATTTTAATTTCTTTCTAGCCTCATTTTCAATCAAGTATTTCCATTTCTTAAAAATTTGAAATAAATCAGATTTCTATCTAAGAAAATAAACTCATACTTTTCTAGTTGCATTATCAATAAATGTAACATAATAATGAGAGCCACCAAGGGAAGATACCTAATTTGGTCCCCCATACATCTATATGTACAAGCTCTAATCTCTCACTTTTCTTTTCCTTCCTAGTCTTCACAAAACTCACTCTCTTTTGTTTTTTGTATACAAAACTTTCATAAAAATTCATATTAACACATTTTAGACCTGGTAAAACTTGCTTTTTATAAAGTACTTTCATACCTTTCTCACTCATGGGCCCAAGTCTATTGTGCCATAGCACTGTATTAGTATCAACAGCAACTATTTGTTCTCCCTACTCAACTGTAACAACTATTCCTAAACATTTATTTTTTTATAGAATAATCAAAGTAGAAGGAACAATATGACCTATACAAAGATATAAGGTATCTACATTCACACATTTTTTTACTACAAGGGAACCTTTTGAAACCTTCCAATTTTTATCATTAAAAGTAACTATACAACCCTCATCATTAAGTTACCTTGCTAAAATTAAATTCCTACTTAGCCTTGGAACATGTCTTACCTCATGTAGTAGCCATTGATTCCCATTCTACAACTTAATCTTAATTTTTCCCTTTCTAGCAATCTGACAAGGTTCATTATCCCCCAAATAAACATGCCCAAAATCCCCTTGGACATAATCAATAAAATAACCTCTATGAGGTGTAGCATGAAATGATGCACCAAAATCTAAAACCCATGAATCATCAACACTTTCTAAAGATAGAAGCAAAGCATCCTCTTTAGATTTGTTACTTACCATATTTGGCTCATTATTCCCTTCTAGTTTATCTCCTTCATTGTTCTTTTGAGTCCAACAATCTTTCTTCTTATGGTCTATTTTACCACAGTACTAGCAATCTCTTGGTCCTCTAGATTGAGACCTCTTCCCCTTTGATTTTCCTCTTAATTTCCCATGATTTCTAGAATTATTTCCCCTCTCAGTTGTTCTATCTCTACTTTTTGTGTTCAAAGTATTTCCTAATGTAGATCCACCTAAGGATTTCCTACAAATTTCTTCACTCAAAATAACACCGATCCCATCATCATATTTTAGAGCATTAGATCTAGAAACATAATTACTCATAGTCATTACCAAGCCATTCTAGCTTTCAAGAAAAGAACACAAAATCAAGAGAGCCCTAATTTCTTTATCAAAATTAATACCCAGAGAAGATAATTGACTAGTAATAGTATTAAACTCATTTAAATGATCTACAACAAATCCACCTTTTGTCATCTTCATATTAAATAAATGCTTCATAGGAAATACCTTATTTGAAGTGAAGGGCTTTTCATACAATTTCGCTAGGGTTTCCATCAACTCTTCCATTGTCTTTGCCTTTGTAATGTTAAATGTCACTGATGGTGCCAAGCATAATCAAATGCTTCCAAGTGTCTTACTGTCTAAAATCTCCCATTCCTCATTTGTCATAGTTCCCTAGTTTTTAATTTTTCCTTCCAACAGCTTCCATAAATCCTTCTAATAAAGATAGTCCTCCATTTGCATCTTCCATAACTAAAAGTTTTTCCCATCAAACTTGTTGACCCTTAGCATACCCTTGACTTCCATCGCTCCTGCTCAACTGCGAGACCTTGTAGAGAATCCCTGAAAAAAATGATGACAATCTGGCTAAAAAAAATGGTGACCAACCTAGCTCTAATAACACTTGTTAGAATTAACCTCAGGAAGAAATAATAGCTACATACAAATATAACCAATATCAGAAAATAATAGATCACACATAAGAGAACACAAGAGACCAAGATTTAACGTGGTTCACCCAATCCCTAGGCTACATCCACCAACAGCAAGTCCAATATTATTATTATCGAGTGATTGCAACCTGATTACAATATGTAATCCCTTACAGCTCAATACCATCGCAAGAACCAATTTTTGCATCACACACTATGAAAATCTTAACCCTAAGCCTTTTTATACAAGCTTTTTACCACTAATAAAATTAGGGCTAGAAAATAGAGAAAATAGCAGCCAATGCCTTTTACAATATAAGGGCATTTTTGGCTCGATAAACCCCTATGGGTGTGTTTCCCCTCAACCCCACCCTATACTGCAATAGGGAGTGCACCTGGGGCACTACCGCAAGACCCCACAAGGGTGTTGCCCCTTGACCCTATCTTGGGGGCACTACCCCCAAACCCCTGTAGAAATAATATGGGGAGAAAAAAATGAATTTAATAAACCTCCAAGATTGATTATAAAAAATGAGTCAAAACTAATCTAAATTGTGAAGAAACCCTTGAAAGCTACTCTCAACCACCTGTCCAACTAATAGCTAACTAGAAAAATACCTCTAACTCCTCAAAATCATGCATAAAACACTAACTCAAATTTCAAAATCAACCCAAAAACATAGCATGTGAAACTCATCAAAAATATGCAAAATTTGCATAAAACAAGCTCCCAAAGTGAACTACATGTAAAATTAGCCTTAATTTCTCCATAACATGCCAAAAATAGCACAAAAGTGTTCCATCATTGCATGGAAAACTAAAACTACCCTTTGACCAATTATGCATGTAGACAATTCTTAGAAGACTCTGAAAATGCCAAAAATAGCTCCATATTTGGTTCCAAAATCCTAAGTCTAAACTACGAGTCCAAAAATAGACACTAAATTCCTTACCATTGCATTTAGGCATTAAAAAAAATGTAACTCCCCTTAATCTTTTTATTATTATTGCACTTAACATTAATAAATTAATTTATTATTATCAATTTATTAATATTAATTACATATTTGATGCAAATAATAATAAATAAATTATTTTGTTCAAAGTAAATATTATTATTAATTAATTGATAATAATAAATCAATCAATATAATAACAATTTCAATTTCTAAATTTAGAACAAAATAATTTTAAACTATTTATTAACATAATAAAACTCTCATCAAATGAAGTTATATTATGTCAATAAAGAGTATTTTCTCCTTTAATTTATTATGGGCAAACCCAAAATATTATGCAATATGTTTGAGGAAATATTCAAAGTGTAAAAAACAATAATCATTTGGCCATTCAAATGCTCTCTTGGAGAAAATAGAGGAAGAAGGAGAGGGTTTGAAGCCCTAGCCATAAATGGAGAAGTTTTGTTGTTCTAGTCGTCATTCTCCTTTATGCTTGGTTTGACTAGTTACATTCTCTTTTTCTTGGCTCTAGTTCTTCTTGTTTACTTTCCATCAGTATCCATCTCCATTTTGTGGCTCTTATTATACCTCATGGAGTTGTTGTTTCATCTTCTTGTGGCTCTCATTTTCCATTTCGTGAGTTTTCTCTGCTATTTTGAGCATTACTGGTATTTGCAAGTGCTCCCAAAAGCCATGAGCTGCTAGCTATTCTCCCTTGGAGCCATATTTTTTGGTCTATTATGAGTTGTTGCCTAGGATATTCCACATGCTAGGCATTTATCATAAGTTCCTTTTATCATTTTCCTATTATTTTCTTTAAAAAATGGGTTTATCCATTTATTTCGTGGGTTCCTATTGTTGTTGCTTGCTCCATTTATACTCATGGTTTAAACCATGAGTGCTTGGTGGTAGACATTTGCTATGGCTACTAATGATTGTTGTAATTATTATTAATCTTCATTTCATAAAAGGTTATTTTGATTATGGAAAGCTTCCAAGACAAGGGATTGTTTTGTTTCTTCATATTTTGATATTATAATTTCCTTATAGTCCACATGTCCTTTGTATGGCTAAGTTTTATCCTCATTGAATGCAATGATTTGAACAGATTTGAAGCTATCACCACTTAAGTTATAGATTTATTATTGATAGACACAGATGTAATAGTATTCACATCACCAATTTCATTATTCTCTAAATATGCCCAAGATTCTTCTTCTTTATTCACGGTGAAAGAGGCCTCAAAACTATTACAAATTACTTCTACCTTACCTTCTACGAATAATAGGTCACTACTACAATAACTCAAATTCTAGGCTTCTCTCTTGGAAAGAAAGAGATTTATTTCATTTTGTGTCATATTTATAGTTGCTATATCTTGATTGACCAGAATTAGTAAACTTCCTTCCACTTTCATGATCATGGCATAGTTTGTAGAAGCTCCATCAAGAAATATTTCTTGCATATCTGACTTTTCATTTAAAGAAAGCAAATCTGTTAGAATCTCAATTCTATCAAATTATTTTGTCCTTTTGATGCTTCATTGCCAAGAACAAGTTAAATGTTATTTTTGCCATAAGACTCCCCTTTCAAGAGATGTATGTTCTTATATAATTTGTTGTAGTTAAAAATGATTTTAATTGCTTCTGAAGATTGTATTGAAAATATTCTTGCTACTAACATGAGATCTAAAATTTATTTATTTATTATACATAAATTCTCCTATGGCATTATGGTTGTGAGCTTTTGATGTGATGAGTCTCAAAGTTTATTTATTTATTTTCTCACTATTAAATTTATAGAAGATCTATAGCTTCAATACTTTCATCAAAGTAATTCATCTTTTCTTGCATTCATCTTTTCCTTTCTAGAATTTTGAAAATATGCATGTTACTGTACTTGTACTGATATGAGTTTGGTTCTAGCATTCACTATTTTCTTCTCTTCTTTTATGATACTTTCTCTATTCTATGATACTTGTTGTTATTCCCTCGGCTTGTAGACAAAGAATTCCATATGTCCTCTATAGTTCAACTAGAAGGTCACATACTTGTAATTTATGTATGTCCCCTCAATAGTCTCCCCATGTCTTTAGTCTTTGCCTCTACATGATTTGACTAGAAGGTTTCACACCTATAGTTTATGTGTGTACCTTCAATAGTCTCCTTAGTCCTTCAATATTGGCCTCTATAAATCTTAGTTGAAAGGCTTCATATGTGTATCTTATGCATGATCCTTCAACAACCTCAAACTTCATACCTATATTTGTATATTAAAAAAACTTATTAGCATGACTTTTATTTTGCTTTCAAATATTTCTCTTGGCTTTGCATCTTTTAAGGCTTTTAATCTTAATAACCATGTTGTAGGAGCACTAATTAGCATATAGATAATTGGAATGGTTTCCATTGCTCAGTTCATAGTCTTTTGCATTTTTGCAGGTCTATTCCTAGATGGAGATGCAAGCTCAACCCTTCTTCAACGATCAGGCAATGGAGGCTTTTCTCCTTATCTTTTCAGTACTTTTATGTTTATGCAATGTGTTTATTTAGATATTGTATTAGGAGCTACCACAACTTGTGTGGTATTTAAATGCATTGTATCAAGTACTATTTAAAAGTTGAACATTCTGTATCTTATCAAAATAGTTTGGAAATATATTTTAATAAAGTGTACTATTTTGGTATGTGTATGTATCTTGAATAAAAAATGATCAATTTCTCTTGTTTATTAATTTATGTACTTTACTTTCTGCATCCAAACCTTTATCTAATATGTATGATCAGCAACTTAAAACAACTAGCACAATATATAGGCAAGCATAATATAGCAATTTAGGAGGTAGGCTAAATTGGTAACAGGAATATTATTACCAAATTTAATGCATCCACCTTTATATGGACAAATATCCTCAAATTTATCTCTATCATCAATCATATGATTAGAATAATCACTATCAATTATCCATCTATCACTCTTGTTCACATAAGAGATTAATGTAGTTTCCTCATCTTCATCAGAATCTTGTTTCATAGCAACATAGACAACTTAATCATCATTACTTTTTGATTTAGTGCCAGTTTCTTCTCAACAATATAACAATATTTCTTACCTTTGTCATCCTTGTTTTTCTTGTAGTCTCAGTCATCTCTTCTTCCTTTTTACTTGATTTCCTTTCTCTCATCCTTGTCTTCTCTGTCAAGACACCTAGTAGCAATATGACCAACCTTGTTGCATGAAAAACAAATAATAGGTAGTTTACCTTTTTATTTACCTCTACCTCTTCCAAATATTATTGTAATAAGGGCTTCAAGTTCATCAAGATCATCATCAAAATTGTTAGTGTCACTCTTCACATGTTTGCCTTTTTTTCTAAGAGCCAATTCTAACTTAAAAGAAGATTCAATAGTAGCAGGTGTATAGTTATCAAAGTTAGACATCTCAAAAGTAGTAAGTCTACCAATTACACCTTCTAAATTCAAGTTGTTACCTATAGTACATCTCAATTCTTGAATTGCAAAAAATCTAATGGCATATATAGGGAGTAGGCTCTTCATTACCTTGCTTATCACTATTTTATCCTCAATTGTTTCATTTGCACCTCGAATAGTATTAACAATTTCCTTGATTCTTGTCTAGTATTGTACTATATTCTCACATTCCATAATTCTCATTTCATCAAAATTACCTCTGAGACTCTCTGATTTGGCTCTCAAGACATTGTCATCACCTTCATATATGGTCTTCAATTTGTCCCACATATTCTTTACATTGTCACATTCTTTTATGTCATCAAAGTTTGCATAGCTTCAGGCTAAGGCAATCTCCAACACAGCTTGATTATGTTCTTGTTTTTATTTCAATTATTTAGCTGGCAGAGGAGTAGTCGTTATCTTCACATACTCACTATCCATAAAGTTTATAGCAACATCACCTATACTAGATGTATGCAACCTCATCAAGGTTTTCCATGCAAGAAAGTTCTCCTTGTTCAACTTCAGTTCCTCTATTTTGTGAGTCATGATCTTTATCTTCAAGTACCTTAAAACTTCTCTCTATAAGAACCAATTACTCTGATACCAATTGTTAGAATTTTATAGAATAAATAAGAGGGGGGGATGAATTAGTTACTCAAGGTCCATAAGTATCATTTGAACAATTAAACATTCATTGTTCTACTTATCCTTTTGTTGCCCGATCTCTATTGTACGGATAAACAAACATACTTGTTGAATGTAAACTTTATCAAATGTAAAACATCATAAAACATTCATCACAAGTTTGAGACTATGATTTTACGTGGAAACCCAATTTGGGAAAAACCACTAGCAACATGTGACCACTTTTTTACTCTTTCAAAGTGAGCTCTACTAGGAGCCAACCTTGTTGAATATTACAATACACATTGTTAAATGTGACCTAGTTAGAGGATTTAATCACCCTATTAGGAGTGGTCTTCTCAAAGGACTTTGCTCATTCCATTTAGAATGTCACCTCGCTAAAGCATTTACATAGACTATTAATTCATTCAAATGATTGTTATGTCAACCTCTGTTAAAAGGACTTCAATACAAACTATTTGCAATTATTAGAAAGAAAAAAATAGAGTTTGATCTATATGATTACAATTTACTTTTGTAGGTTCAGGTCATTATTCATTTCATGTGTTGATTCATTGATAAGTTTCCCATTGTCATCTCTATCCTTGATTCACTTGGAAACTCTTCAAGTAGTTAATCTTCTCCTTTCAAACTCAAGCCTTCTACTCAAGTTTATTTATCAATTTTAGTAGCATCTACGCAAGCAATTCTTTCTCTTGCTTCACTCTCACTATATTTTCCTTCAACGCTATGCCTCCTTAAATAGGTAATTCTTACTTTGTTGTTTTCCATAATCATCATAGATCTTATGATTTATGAGTTGGTTCAACATGTTCCATGAATCTATCCATCTTCTTGATCATCCTCTAGAAAATTCTCTAGAGTTCATCTATTAGGTCTTTACCTAATCCTCTCCTTGAATTTAATGATCAAACTCATCAATCTTATCTTCAATACGGTTTTCATATCCCAAGAAATCAATTGAGTCGGTTGAAATTCATGATTCCTCAAATACATTCAAAATATTGTTACTTGACAATCACTAAGTTCTAACATTGGGTCATCTCTTAATCACTCAGTTGATGTATGACTTATGGTTCAACATCAACTAACTTGCTCGGTCGATACTAATGTTCAATCAATACTAGATTTTCTTGGCTTGCACTAGAACTCAGTTAACACTAGCATCACTCAACATTCCTTAATCTTTTACTCTTTTGCTCAATTAAGCTCTACATCTATTATATAAACAATCACTTCCTCTTCCAAAGTCTAACTAATCAAATGTTCATTGTAACTTCATTTTCATAAGTCAACCTTTCCTCTTAGGTGCTATTGTTATTAGAAATCTCTCAAATCCTCTTTATCTACCAAATAGATATGACATTTAGATTAGATAGAAACATGTCTAATCAGTAGATTTGACATCAATGGCAAAACAACAGTTGTTCCAATTGTAAGTTTCCAACAAATTCAACTTTTACTTTTGTTGATTCTCATGAAAACATTTCAAAGCATCCCCCTCCAAAGGATAATCTCTTCAAGGATAATTTTGATTAAGTTTGAGTAATTCATGATGTTCTAAACATCAATTAACCCTTGGATAAGGGCACTAATTACTCCATCATGACTCAAATTTTATACAATTGGATGATAACACAAATTTGAAAGACATTTTGTACCTATAAAATCCACTTTAGATTTATATCACAACTAAATGCAGTTTGTAGATTCCCATTTAAGGTCAGTACATCTTCTAACCTATTTTTTGTTAGTCAAACTCTTCTAAAATTATATTTATTTTCTTATTTAGTAGTCTTTTTAGTTTCATTAGTTCATTTTATCCTTTTCATTCTTAATCCTATTCATGTAAGGAAATCCATTATCCCACTTAGTGCATTAAATTGACTTTGATCCTAGAGGTACATCTTCCTTGTAAATTATGCATCAAGAAAAGGTGGACAATCTTTTACATTGCATCCTGTCACCTAAATCATTTTTGTTATGTACATAATTTAATACCTTGTCTCATTCTCATTTAACCCCAATATTTTATACCCAATTAAAGAATTAAACCAAATGCATGTACTATCTTACAAGGAAAAAAATCTAATTTTTTAAGTTGTAATAGAAATTTAGGACACATGGAGCAAATTTCCAAGCATATAGAGGCAACCTATTGAGTTGGAAGACATGGTGAGAGAATGTAGGATAGTTCGAAGACATTTTCAAGTGGTTGAAAAAATCTAGGGGGGTGGATTAAAAATTTTATCAAGCCTTTTGAAGGCACCTAGGAGCTATTTAAATCCTTTTAGGCTTATGAATGCGGTCAATGGTAAATTTGGAACATTCCTCACAAAGTTTAGAGCACTTGTAAAGGTTGTTTTTTACCATTTTTAGTTAGATCCAATCAAAAACATGTTGAAGATTTGTTTCATTCTCTATCTTATCTTTATGCTATGTTTTGTATCTTTTTTAAGCTATTGCATTCTACAAAGAAACTATTAGTATAAATTGTTTGATGATTTCTTATTATTTTCTTTGTTATCTATTGTAACTTGCTAAGTTATTTGAAGTCAAAAATAATATTGTAATTTTAGAGTACTTGAAAGAGAATTGTATTGCATCTATTAGAAAGTACCTTTTATTAATTAAAAAAGTTAGTTTACCTTTTATTATTGTTTCTTATCATGTGAAACAAGATAGTTGATGCAATCGTATGGAAAACTTATCTTCCCTTTAATTTATGCAATATTTATTTGCCTTTATTGAGAATACACATGGTGTTGCAAGTCATAAGTTGTGTTCAAAAGAAAGTAAGGATAAATTTTATGTTATGTTATGTTAGTGTTTCCACTTCCTTGTAAATGATGTTCTTAACATAATGTACCTAGATATGAATTGTTATTGCAAATTCATAAATGATATATTGAGTTATGTATGTAATGGTGCTTATTATTGATTATATTGTGTATTTGAGACAAGAAATATTATTCTTGAAAACCCATTAGTGCATCACTTAAGTAATAGTAGGGTTTTTTTTAAGCATTCTTCTTCCCTTTACTCAAGTAGAGCAATATTACAATGAGTTAGTACTAGAGGAGCCAGTATTCTCCAATGATTTTAACCACTATATCAAATCTTGCATTTTGAGAGGTCTTCCCATGTTTCACTAGTAAGCTAAGTTTGTGCTTAAATTGGGTGTATTTTTATTTATAATAGTGTCATTTCCTAAAGGATGAAAAGTTATTGGTTGCAAGTGAGTATCCGAAACAATAACGGTTGAGATGGAGGCATTGAGAAGTCTAAAGTAAGGTTTTTTATAAAAGGATACTCTCAAGTTGAGGATGTTAATTACATTGATACATTTTCTCCTTTTGAAAATATGAAACTCACTCTATTTTTTTCCTTTTTATTGTTGTTGCTTATGATTGGGAGGTTGAACAAATGGATCTGAAAAGTATATTCCTTCATGATGATTTAGAGGAGGATATTTACATGAGAGAACTAAAGAATTATGTTGTAAAAGATAAAACTAACACTATTTATAAATAGAGGAAATATTTGTATGACCTAAATCAAAGTCCTACGATGTGGTACTCATAATTTGATACATATGTGCTAATTTTGGGATTTGTGAGTCCTTAATTAGATCAAATTTTCTATTAGAAATCTAATGTTAAGTGCTTCTTGAACATTTCATTATGTGTTCATTAGTAAAGGAAAATGTATGATTGTAGAACTTTAACTCTTATCTTTCTAGTAAATTTTAAATGGAATATCTATTGGAGACAGGAAATACTAAGAGGGGGGTTGAATCAATACTTCACAAACCTTTTCCCAAAACTAGATGTCTTTAACAAACTTACAACTTGCATATGAAAGTAAACTAATTAAAGTGAATAGTAAACACAACCATAAAGTAATTCAACTCATAACACCATATTTTGTTAACTAGAGAAACCCTAGCCAAGGGAAACCCTTGGTGGGGATGGTACCCACAAAATGATCCACTAATTAAAAGTGTCTTGTGAAAGATATTGACCCTTTTAGGAGTATATTATATCTGTATAGTATCTCAGTCCTTGTTAGAGTACTAACCTTGTTAGAAGAATCAACCCTATTAGGAGTTGTTATTACAAATATGAAAATTATGTAAGATGAGCCCACTACCCAAACATGCAATATACAATAATATTCTTCAATACAAGATATAGATACAAAAACCTCTTCATTGTTGTTGATATCTTCAATATATAATTTTTCCTTTCAATACTCCTCACAAAAAAAATTTGACAAAATCACATTGCTCTAACCTTACATCAAAATTCCCATCTCAAAAATTTAGCATGCTTATCACAAAAACCACACATAACTTCACATTCAACACTTTTCTTTTATACCGTATTTCTTTAAGTTATTGGCCTTCATACTTCACATGGTTTCCACAACACAAAATTAACTTTTTCTCACTTAGGGTTAACATCTAGGATGTTGTCCCTAATTATTTAAGTAATTATTTTAATAAAATAAAATAATTCATTAATACAAAATACTCATTTTCTCAAATTTTTTATTTTCTGTCTTTTCAACATTGTCACTGTAAAACTAGAACAACTCTATCTCTACTAATTGTACAGTGATGTGCTCATGCATATGTCATCCTAATATATTATACTTCCTCTAGGTAAATGTTCATGTGCCAAAAATGCCTCTGTGAATTGTGTTGACCAAAAAGGTTCATGTGCTAAGAGATAAACTCTATGATACCTAGACAATTTTCTAAGTCTTTGTCCCAAAAATTTATCTCCAAGATTTATTGACTTAATCTTGGCTATATGTTTCCACAAATGACAACATCATAGTAAGTAACCTACCCAAATTTCTAAAAATATCCCCCTTTGGCATTGATGGCAGCATATGAGAAAATTGGCTAAGTCTCAAAACTTCAAAAGCTTCAAAATTTGCGGCCTTACAAAATAATTCAAAAACTATGGGTCACATATTTATACCATCTTACATACATAGGGATACTCCCCCTTTGATTGTACTCCATTCTCTACATTACTTCCCTTTACATATCATATGCTTTACAAATGTTTTTATATATGTCCCCCTTTTACATCAAAGACAAAGGTGGTGACAAAACTTATATACAAGTCAAAATTTTGTTACCTTTTTCTTTTAGTTGATATTTTGGAAATGCAATCTGTAAAATTTTCTTTCAGATTTTTAAATTCCTTCTCCCATGTATCTTGGATTGCTTGGGACACACAATCCATAGTATGCAACTTCTACTAGATTCATATCTGAATATACAAATTTCTCATACAATGTCTTAGCCTTAAGAAATTCCTCTAACTACTTTTGTACATTACTAATTTTTAATGTCAAGTGTTCTCTTAACAATAGGAATCTTATAATAACTCTCTCTTTTTTCAGCTCAGTCTAATTTATGTCATCATATATCTTTACAATTCTAGTTTCCAAATCTTCCATCTCCATACTAGGTTGTTGTATCTCATTAACAAAATTATGTAGCTCATTTTTCTTTTCTTTCAGCTTATTGTTAATGTCTTTGATGAAATTTTATGAGAAGGTGCATTTTCCATACAATGTTCTTCTTTCCATCAAACATCTTCTTAACTCTTTAATGTAGGAGTCAAGTATCACTAAATCATTTCTGATGTTTATGCACACTGTATTGAAAAATTGTACATCATGTTTGACCTGTGCCTATGTGGCTACTACTTCTGATAAATGAGTGAACTTATTATCAAAAGCTGTAATCATCTCCTTGGCTCATATCTATGGATTTGCCTCTATAGCTTTGTCATATAAAGTGCTTTGTAATTTTTTGGAAATTTCTTCTAATGTGTCCTGTATACTCTTTACCCTTTTACTCTTCTCAAAAATTTTGCTTAGAGATGAGATCAATCCTATTTGATCATCATCGTCAGATTTTTCTGATAAGCTTGCTAATGTAGATTCAAGTGGTGACCTTGAAGAATTAAGTTCACTTGATTTTGCTTGCTTTCTTTCTTTTTCTTAATCTTATTTCTTCTTCTACTCTTCTTCCTCTCTTCTCTTCTTTTCTTCCTCTGCCTTCTTTTTTAGCTCTTCTTCCTCCCTTCTCTTCTCTTCTTTTCTTCCTCTTCCTTCTTCTTTTTATACTCTTCTTCCTCTCTTCTCTTCTTTTCTTCCTCTTCCTTCTTTTTTTCTTCTCTTCTTTCTCTTGTTGGATTTTTAAAACTACCAAGCAAGAAAATAATTGATACCAAAATGTAGAAGATAGAAATAGTCTAAGGGTTAGCTAAGGGTTAGCTACTTCCTATATTCAGCTAAGAATTCTTTAGATCTAGACCTAACATTAACATAATCACAGGGATTCTCTATGCTTCAAGCTTTGCAAGGCTTGAGTGGGTGCACCTTAGCGATGAAATAATTGGATGCTTGATATTCTTTTCACAATTCATTAACTAATATTATTTTTTTCAAAAATCTATCCATTATAGCAGAAGTGGTCACATTTCTTCTTAAATTTGCAAATAGCTCTTGATCACAATAGCTAACTATGAAAAATAGATAACTATTCCAAATAAGTGTTGACCAGTAGTTTTAATCTTCAAATAGTAAAGTAAAAGTTTATTTGATTTTAATTTTATGCTTCATGCAATCCCATGACTTCTTCAATATGCAACTGAATAGATGATCAATGCCCTATCCATTGGTATTCAGAGTCTAACCAGTGAAAATTTGACCTAATTAATTGCTTGCTTTACAATTAATTATATTAGCAATTAACCCTAAACACCATTCTTATTAATATCCTTCTTATATGATTGGAAATCATATCAATTTATTGAAGCAATTACTTAATTCCTTGAATTAAAAGAAAAAGCAAATTGATATACAAACTATCCTAGTTGCATTACATTGTATGAACCTTGCTCATTCAATCCCAACATAACTAGCACATAAAATGGAGACAAAATTTAGAAAAAATAGATATGGCAGAACATTCCTTTTGTATTAATTATCCTTGAAAATCATAGAATACTAGTATATACTTCAAAATATTTCAAGACATGTCAACTTATCATTCAATGTTCACTTGTATTCTCATATTTCTAGATGCATACATCACAAAATTTACACAAAGACTAACCAGACTGAATGCAAAATAGTAATACTAAAAATTGCATGGATTTTGGACCTCAACTCCACATCTTGGAAATCCTTTTAGAGAAAGGATTGCAACAAGCTTTAGATGGGAGGACACATGTCAAAATTCAATTGGAAAGTAAATACAAAGATATTTATATTTAGTTATACTCAAAAATTCTTTGTATTTGCATCAAAACTTTGGATGCAGTTGCAAAACTAGCAGGTGGCACTATCAGCAAGTATCTCTTAGAAAATTCTATTTGTCTTCAGCTCCTATCACCATCCATGCCTTTTCTCTATTCCTTATGCCTTTAACTACATCTTAACTACACCTTTTTGTTATGCTAGTCACTGTCATTGGATGGTAGGGCTTTGATGTTTGCAATGGCTTCCCATAGAGCAATATTTGTATCTACATCTGGCTAGGTGACATTTCTAACTACATCCAACTCATCTAGGCATTTGATCCACTTGGCATATGTTATTGCCTTAACCTCAGAAGTTGCTTTAGACATCTCTGCCTCTATCTTGTAAACCACATCAAACTATCATATATTGTTGTAACACTTGCCTCATTATTACAATAAGCTAAAAACCTTGGATGATCAAGAATATTATCAAGAGAAGATGACCACTCTACCTAGTCTTTAACCTTACCATCACTATCCAAAATTGTGGGTACAAAATTGGGTGTACCTGTAGCAATTGTCTTCATCTTATTTTGGATTAGCTACATTTTTCCACTAAAGGAACCATTTAGATCATTTCCTTTATTGATCATTTTTTTTGGTACTTGCTATGGTTACCTTTGGCAAATCTTTCTTTTGTTCCAGCATGTGCACCAGGTTATCAAAACATTGAATATATGACCCCCATGTAGTGAAAAGTGGAGATAATAGAGTAATAGCCTCTAAACATCTATATTATGCTGCCTACAATGCAAGATAATTGCTATGCACATTCTAAGAGACTATTTTTAGTGCATTTATTTTGTGAATTGACAAGTTTTTGATTGTTCTAATTTTTCTATCCTTTCTTGCTTCCAAATCTCCCTAATCAATCTCCATTGCATGGCCTAATGCCTTCCTTGTTTCAGGTGCTTGGCCTTCTATCTGTACACCTTTTTCATGGATCTCTATAGCAGTTCTAATAGCATTCTTCAATGTCACTATCTCTATTTCTATCTTGATGGTCTTATGTTCCAAGACATATGTTTTCTTCATTTCTTCCTAATAACTTCTTTTGGTTTTGATGAATCTTTCATAAGCTCCTTCTAATTGTGCTTTTAGAGTATCCATTTTGTTTTTACCCAATAGGGCCACTGAAGTATGCATTCCATAGATCTAATCAATAGAAGTAGAGTGTACATTCCAAAAAATAATATTCCATCTAGGGGATTCTTTGATATCCATCAAAGTAGGCTTCTAGTCTTCAAGAGCTAAACTCCATATTGTCATTGTTTGGGCATCTATGCTATACCTAGAACCTCTCAATTTACCAAGTTGGTTTTCATCCTCAAATGAGATAGATTTATCTTGTCTTCTCATTTGGTCCAATAAGAAAGAAGAGCTTATATCCCATTTGAGGAAAACAATCATTCCATTTCTTCTTATCAAGTCCCTTGCTTCTTCTACAATAAGGGTTTCAGAGGCAGTGTCATACTATTGTAATTTTTGAATAAGTCCAGCAACTGCCTCATTAGAGTCCCCTAGCTTCATCTACAAAGACAACTCATTTTCCTTCAATTTGAAGAGGAAGTTCTTAAACTCTTTTGTTTTGATGAATTTTTCATCATTCATGAATTCAATTGCTTCTATGATTCTATCATCAATCATCTGAGCTTACAACTACAAATTCCTAGCCCTTTGTTTATCCTCTGATGATTGAGATACCAAAAATCTTCTTCTAATATCATCAAAATACTTATTGCCCCTTGGCAGAATTGGGAGGGACTTTTGTTGAGTCTTTTTTGGCACTTCCACCATCTTTTAACTTGTATTTCTTTGTTCTTCCCATTCAAAACTCTTAAGAATGTCTTCCTCGGGTTGATCTTCTTTAGGCTGATACTCATCATTAGTGACCTCAATAATAATGTCATCATCTAAATATTCAAGATCAATCTTCTTTCTGATTTCTTTAGGGACTTGTGATGCTAACTCATAAAAATTCTCCACACACTTATCCAATCTAGAGCAATAGTCTTCCTCGAGATAGAATCCCTTGAAGGATGGATCTACTTTTCTCATCTCCTATTCAAAACTAACAATGTCTCTATACTTTATCATCCATTCCTTACAGACATCTTCATTCAACCTATCATCAATGACATCCTCTTCCCACATAGGCTTTGTAGGGGGCAAATGATATCCTCTCATATTTTTTAATGCATGTCTAATTACATTGCAAGGGTCAAGGTTCTAGTTGGCTTAGTTGGCAATTTGTATGCTCTACGATAGGCATCAATCTCTTCTATGGCATTCTTGCCTATTTCAAAATCTCCCACCTTGTTGCATCTATACAGAAACTTCCCTTTCTTGACCAATTTCCCTAAATACTCCCTATTTTTTTACAATTCCTATCCTCTCAAGAAAAAATTTAGGCAAAATGTGAGGTGACTAAGGGCATCCATAGATTCTAATGACAATATATTCTTCAAACAAAAATACACTTCCCCAGTCATGTGTTAATTGTTTAATAGCATCAAAATATATTTTAGGTTTAACAACCTTTCTAATACTCTTAGGGATTCTTTCATTGGTTAATCATATCATTTTTAAGATAGGATAAAAAAAATCATTATAAAAGGAAATAGCATTGGAGTACGGATAAAACATTTTCCATACCCTTGTCCATATTTGTATTGGTAGCCTTTCTCCCCATTCTTGTTTACACTCAAAGAAGCTTTCATCAAACACATCAGCATTCTTGAATAGGATCAAATGCATGACCATTGAGTAATGTGGGAATCTAAAATTCTCCAATTGACCTTGCTGAGCAGGTGATCTCCTCATGTATCCTATCTATTATGTGTGCTACATAATCATACCCAACATTTGTGTTGGGATCTTGAACATTTAGATCCATGACATAATTTCCACCCAAGGCATTCATGGTTACATCTAAACCTAGGACCATGTTCAAGCCATAAATAGTATTCTGGAAATACCTTTGGAAGAATTCAAGAGGCATGATCCTCTTCACTTCCTTCTTCTTTGGAATCTCTCCTTTATTTTTATGAAACGAAGGGATATGTATTGTCATTTCTCTACCCATGTAGAAATTATTATGCTTCTTAAAATTAGTAGTTAGCTCATCCACCTTAATAGGCAATGTCATTGGACCTCCTAGGTCAAATGCCTCGATGAACATCTCTTTGTCTAAGGCCAAGAAGATGCTTCTGTCTCTCTTATGGAATGACCTATTGACTGGATTGTAGCATTTTAATTAAGGCCTTCACCAGGTCTACATCAATAAAAACCTCTGGCATGATTAATTTTCCCAAATTTCTTACCCAAGGATTACAAATAGGTAACTTCTCTATTCTATTTTGGTAAAAAATACCAGAACAATTCATACCCATTTTTGTCAGGAACTTTTGCATCTATACAAAAGACATATGGATCACTAAAAGCATGATCATTTGTAGCTTGTGCATTTGTAGAACCTAGCAAAATGTATATCCATTCCTCTATAAATGAGCTAGGGCTTTTTGCTAGTGATGTTGGTTCTTCAATTATTGCTTGTGCAATCAACTCTCCTTTCTGAAAAATAGTTCAATCAACTCTGTATATTGAATGTTGAAAACTTACCAAAAATCATTCTACGACTCAAAATTACTCTAGAAAACTCAAACAATTATGAAACCAGTAAAGGAAACCTTTGTGCCCCTTAGAATTTATCTATTTTTGCAATGGGACCATGGTATTAATGGCATTTAAGACCAACACACTTGAAAACCTATCAATCGTCAAAAAGTTGGCAAAATCTACATTTTTTTACCAGTTGTACATCCAACTCATTTTTCTTTATCCAGCTCAAACATGGCCATTTTAAAATTGTGTTATGTCTTTAAAACTGATAGCTATAATGCTATAATATCCAATCAATCACTCCTTCACCAAAAATTCTATATTTTTCTTTCTTTTGGCTATGACCAAGCAAATAGGGTTACCTTTTTAATGTTTTGAAACCTCACATCTTATCTCTTTACTGTTGATTCTGGCTTGCAATGTTGAGATTTCCTTTATTCACTCCTTCGCAACTTTATTTTTCTTTACCTTTCTGACCACTACGATCTAGCAATGAGCTCTTTATCTAACATTTTTGCTATCATTTATCACTTAACATATTGCATGCATGCAATGCTTCATATTTTATTACTATCGCTTCTTCCCAGCCGCTAGACAAGATGTTCACTCTAATCGTGTAATGTTGCACCAAGCATTTTTCTTTAACATTTTCTTCATCTCACAACATCACAACTTAATACTTTGACTATCTATGGAACCACATGAGAGTTCAATAAACACTTTTAACAATAAAAAGTTCTTTATTCGCATCTTCACATCATTATTTCTTTACCTTAACTCTTGATCCACTAAGATGAGATCACTATTTTATTTGACCATTATCTCTTTCTACAACTTTGCACCTTTGATCTTAACTTTTATGTAAGCCTTTGTCAACTTTCACTAATCTTTAACCTTAACCATTCTAAACTCATTTTTTAGGTTCGCAACTTCAAAATTGTAACTAGAATTAAACCTTGTGATAATGCAATCCATAGCATTCTCCACTTCGCGACCTTTACTGTGAGTCATTCATTAACTCAAGAAATGTTACAATAGTCTAAAAAATTAATCTACATGATCACTCGATCACTCCATCAAAACTTAATTTATCATTTTGCATTAGACCTTTGCAAGCTAGGGATAAGCATTTCTTCTAATTGTTGGGCATCTTTCACGGTTTCACAACTTAGAATTCACCTTCATGACTTAACCATGTGATCACGCAAACAAGGCTTTAACTTGATTGTCTTCTTTTCATTTTTGCTTCATAGCTTAAGCCTTTAACTCAACAAGTGACCCTATGAAGGCATGATTATAAGCTTTCACAACCTCGCTCTATTAACCTGAGGTTTCCTTAACTCACTTGCAAAGATGTGCTTGTTATTAATTCTTAACCATCTTTCCCTTTTCACATCCTCACAGCTTAATCTTCACTTATTTGATCCCCCATGATGTTGTACTAATATTTCTACTAACTATTTCCTTCTATTTGCATGCTCACAACTTAAGATATCCTTAATGCTTTTTGACCTATGACCTTGCGATGACCATTTAAACTTAACTCTTTCCCTTTATCATAGCATCACCACTTCAATTGCCTTGAGTCAAAAATGGCTTGTGATGATGCACTCTTCATTATTTTTTCTCAATCGCAACTCTGACACTGATGTTATCATTAATTGCTACAAAGTTGCACTAAGCTAAAAGATAGATTGTTTCTCCTCTTCACAACCTTAAAAAGGGTTAGTGAGAAAAATGGAATGATTTTGTGATCATAGAGACTATGCAACATCACAACTTAAAATATATAGAATGTCATGAAATACAAAGACAAACATTACATTAAAACTTAGGGATATAAAGATATAACAAGAACTTTCACATATCCCTAATTTAAACTTGTAAATCAATTTGGAATGAGCTTTAATCAATCGAAAAGATAAAAGAATTTGACCTAGGGTTTTTTCATGAGGGTTAACATAATTTTTAGGAACCCTAAGTAGTTTAGACATAGTTCTTCCTGATTTTCACAAAAATTTCATAAAAACTAAGTAGATGAAAAATCAAGCCACCACCTCTCTTCTCTTCTTTTCTTTTTCTTCCTTCTTCTTTTTCTACTCGTCTTCCTCTCTTCTCTTCTCTTCTTCCTTCTTCTTCTCTTTTTCTTTCTTTTTCTCTTCCTCTTCATTATCAAAGCTAGTATAACTCATGAAATTATCAATAATAGATGGGCCAAAATCCTTGAAAGGATCTTCTATGGTGTTCAAGGTGATGCTTATACTATCAACTTTCATAGTATCACTAGCGATTGTTATCTATGGAATGGTGGTTGCCTCTATCATCTCTAAATCTTTTCCAGTCTTTAGTGTTGTTGTTTATGTAGGTCTTGGTGTATCATGTTTCTTTTTTGTTGGTATTTCTCCCCTAATCTCCTTTCTTATCTTCTCTTTGTTGGGTTACAATCAAGTCATAACTTTTACAATCACTTCCTTAGTATTCTCATTGACTTCCTCATAATTTCCTCCCATTATTAGTATTGCTCTTCTCTTATTTATTAGTAAGGGCTCCATACTTTTCATTACTCTTCTAAGATGTTCATCATTTTTAACTTCACAAAATTTTCTTATCAAGTTTTCCCTTATTTTCTTGTCCTCTTCAACTACTCTTTTCTTTCTATTTAATAACCTTTCATAGATATCTTTTGGGATGTCCTTGTATATCTTCAAATCTTTTGTTAGACAAAATCATATGCCTAATGACTCTATTTTCTAACTATATTCTATTAATAATGTGTACAAATGATAATTTTTATTTAATTAAACAAAACTTCCATTATTGATTATTGCACAATTTATTGTTTCTATATTTGGTTTCCATGGTTTCCTTCTAGTGGGACCTTTTGGTTATACTTTCTCTACTCCTATTTCTTTTACATATGCTTCTTCCTCTTCAAATTCTTCTGATTAAGACTTAACTATTTGAACATCCATTGGCTGTTTATTTACCTGACATATCCCAAAAGATAATCTAACCTTAGTCCAAATCCTAACCTTAAGCCAATTGTCCTAGAAAGTAGGACAAGTATCTAAGTTACTACCCTTCTGAATTCATCAAGTGACATGAATTTGTGATTTTGACCCTTGAGTTTGATTTAGTACTATGTCCTTTATAATGGGTTTTCTTATTTAGCTTTATGGGTCTGTTGTGATTTTCAATTATAACTAAATCAAATTAAAAGATAATTTAATGAAAATTTTATAGAGAAAAATCAATATTTATTTATATTTAATTAATTGAGAAATTAATTAAATAAAACAATTAAATTTAAGGATTTAATTGAAGTTCTAATTTTGACATAATTATATTTATTTAATTTAATAATAATTTATTTAGGATTTTTATTTTTTTATAAAGAACTCTAAATATCATTATTAGTTAAATTAATAAATATTTTATTACAATCGTCTTGTGAATTAATAAGAGAGAGTGAATTAATTTAATAAGATTTATTTTAATTTAAATACAAAAATTTTGAACATTAAATTAAAATAAAATAAAATAATTAAGAAAAAAAAGGTTTCGCGTGAGTGCAAAATCGAAACCCTAAGAAGGAGAAAGCTCTTTATTAAGAAATTAGAGCTCATTTCTCCACACACAAGTTTGGAGAAGCCAATTTCGGGGAAGAGGGATTTTGAAAGGAAGGGAATTTTCTTGCAAGCTCTGAGCATTCGATGCTAGGCTCTTGTTGAGTTTTGCACACTAAATTTCTCTTTGAAAATGTTTTGTCTTCTCTGTTATTGAATGGATTTGTTTTCAAGAATTTATTCTGGTTGAAACCCTCGTGTTGAAAATTATTGTTCTTTGTTGCTAAATTGTCTAATAATTAAATCAATTGAAACCCTTGGTTGTGGATACTCATTTTGGAAAAATAGAATGGATTTAGAGGATTATAATTCAGGTAGGATTGGAAAAAGTAAATCAAAATTTAATATACAAATTTTGATCGATTGTTTATAGTTTCCCTATCAAATCTATGGTGATATATATATATATATATATATATATATATAATTACCATAATAAATTAATTATTGTGGTAATATTTATATTTAAAATGGTAATAACATTTTAATAAAATTAAATTGAAATTGAATTTCGTGAGGGGTAGTTTTATTTTTATTTTTTTAAATATATATAATTATGAATAAATGGGAGGTGTGCCACCACTCCCCACCTCCCCCCTCCTTCCATGTTACCACCGAGAAACCTTTTTAGGGAACTGCATATAGCAGTCCTGCTACCATAGCAGCAAGTACTGTTGACCCACCAATGACCCTTTTTAGGGAACTGCAGATGGAAGTCTTGTTGATGCAGCAATAGGGTATTGCTAACTACTGACACAGTACCCTACTATTACGTCAGCAGTACATCAAGCCATGGGCTTTAAAGCATAGGATGGGTAAGTTGCTATATATATATATATATATATATATATATATATATATATATATATATATAATGTTAATGGTTTTAAATAATTAATATTATTTTATTAACAAATTTAGCAATTAGTTTATTAATAATGTAAAATAAATTATTTTATAATTGATAACTATTGTTATTAATAGTGGAAGTAATAGATGGTGAGAGAGAGAGGGAACGATGAGAGTTCGGGTGGGAATAGGATTTTGAATCCCCCTGTACCTGGAGAACGGTCTGGGAATCTCCTTATCAAATCTAGGGATGCGGATGATGGCAGGTTCCTGGCAAATGGTGGGGGGGGCAAACAGAATAAAAAATGGTCTAGCTTGTTTGGGATTCGACCCACAGGAAAAATTTCTTTTTCGCCAGTTAAAGACATTTCAACAAAGGAGAAAGGTAAGTTTCCTATTGAGATTCCTGATCAGATTATTGATAGAAACATCTCTTGTATGGAGTCTACCCTGGTTGGGCATTTCATTGGTGCACAACCTAATATTGAAGATATGCAGGCTTTTGTGCAAAGAAAATGGTGTTTGAAGGGTCAAGTTGATATTTTTGCTATGGCTAAAGGTTGTCTTTCTTTTTGTTTCTCTTGTGATGAGGATAAGAGAGGTATTTTGTGTAGTATTCCTTGGGTTATGGGGAAGCATACCATGCTTCTATAGAAATGGGCCCCCAATCTTTACTCTTTGGATGATACAACTATTCAAGCTCCTGTATGGGTGGAACATCATGGTCTCCCTCTTGAGTTCTAGATGGAAGATGTTTTCAAAGGCATAGCCAACACATTCAAAGAACTTCTCTCTTTAGATCTGGTGACAGTTTCTAGGAGGAGATTGAACTTTGCCAAGTTTTGTGTTGAAGTATTCCATGGGATAGACCTCTCGGAATCTATTGCTCTTAAATCTAAACTTGGGGTTTGGGACCAGAGGATTGAATATAAATCTATCCCTTTTGCTTGCTTCCATTGCAAGAAAGTGAGTCACTAGGCTAAGAAATGTCCTTTATTGAAAGGTAAAGCTAATAAGAATGCTAAGAAGAGCAAGAAAATCTAGGTCAAAAAAGTCCAACCTTAAGAGATAGTGGTGGGAGTCGAGGGGCATGTTCCTCCTAAGGACATTGCCCATTTGGATAGTAGATATTCTTCAATGGGGGAAAAGAAAAATCTATCTAAAGAGTCTGATGTGGTGATAGTTGAGGTGCTTTCTCCTACTAAGAACCAAGCTCATTTGGAAATCCCCAAGGAAGTTGTGGGGCATGTTCCTTCAAAGGACCTTGCTCATTTGGATAGAAGAAGCGATTTAGTTGAGGCAAAAAATGTTTAATTTTTAGAGGTTGTTGTGGTGACTACTGAGGTGACTTCTCCTACTAAGTACCAAGCTCATAAGGAAATTTCTAGCAATCCAGATGTTGTAGTGGATGCGGCTGGTGTGGATGTTGTTTCCCACCAAGATACCCCAGTATTGCATGATATTTCAAAGGAGAATGGGGAGATATCTGACTTGAGAAATCAAGATGGGGAGGATATTATTTTTTCAGGTCCCTTAAAGGATCTTAGTTCTGCCTTACCTTTGACAATGGTGGCTGATTTGGCTACCCTTTGTGAGGCCTCGCCCTGACCCATCGTAGCATAGTGATACATTACTCTTATTTTGTTATTTGCGACTCGAGATGTCGAGACATTATCTGATGCTTAGAACATATTCTATTATTTCATGTTGTGTGATGCTTTTTTTCAGATATATTTGATGATTATCATTTAATGTTCATGTATATGTATGTTGACGAAATCAGTAGATGTAGGATTGAGATGTGATTTAAGATATTTCAAATGGTTAAGAATTATATAGGATGAAGAAACTCTTATTTGATGCATGTTTTAATTTATGAAATTTTTTGATACATATACGTTTATATACATGTGATTTTCAGGACTACTGATGTGTGCAATGAGTGTGCAGATATTTAGCCGAGAAACCCTACGGAGGAACAAAACTGATCTCCATGTGCTAAAATTTGGAAACCCTATTGTTCGCAATTATGTTCTTTCAATGTCGCTTGATACTCGTATAATGTTATGTGCTTCGGTATACTGGTTAGGGTTAATTGTTTAACCTTTGGTTTCAAGTTAGTGTCAATTTTCTATTAGATTCTTAATGAGGGTTAGTCATCCCTAATTCGATTTAGGGCTAGATTTGCTAGTTAGATTTGTTAGATGGACCTATTTTATTTCTAGATTTTTCTTTTGACTCTAACCTCTTCCCTAAGGCTTTAAAACATGTTTTTATTCTAACCTAAGGGTATGGGTATGGGTTAGGGGTCTTTTCCAACCCCTAAGACCCTAGCTTTGACTTTTGAGGGCACTCAAAAAGTCCCTTTTTGCCTTTGTGCGAAAATTGCAAGTGGTTGTCATGAGTTGTCTTACCCCACCTCCTTTTAGGGTTTAACCAAGGTGTAGGTTGAGTTAGGAGTTTCTAGTGTGGCTAGTGGGTGGAAATAGTTATTGCTCCTTTTGGGTGGTGGAGTTGGAGGCTATTTAGAGGCCTTCCTTGGTCTAGTGGTGGGGGTTACCCAAACTCTACATTTAGAGAAGACTTCTTGAAGCTTGAAGGAAGGAGGGATACTCTACTCAAATTTGTTCATTGCCATTACCTCTTTGAGAAGGTAGGAAACTCCCATCTCCCTTATTTAGTTTTTATGTTTTGTTTCATGTTCTTGTTACCTTGTTGTTGTTTTACTGTTGTATGGTTGTGGGTATGTTGGGAAGTTTTGTAAACCATGTCTTTTTGGTTGTTTTCCTTTCTTGTTTATGTTTGAAATTTTGAGTTTTCCTTGCATGGGTGTTTTGGTATTACTCACCCTAGGAGAGGGTAGAAGTGACCAATTTTGGGAGAGGTCTGTTTAGTTGGACTCCAACCTGTGTAGAGTCTCTTCTCAGGATGAGAAGAGGGATAAAGGGTAGGGTGTTATGGGCCCCTACCCGTCAACACAAACCTGGTATGAGTATGGCAAGTTTAAATGGAAGAATGAAAGTTCTTGGTTATTGGCCTCGATTGGGCATCTGAATTGGTGTTGTGCTTGACTTCTCCAGTTGGAAGAATCCACCTCTCCCTAGTCTTGATTCATTGTGAATCTTAATGTGTAAACCATGTGTGATTATGCATGCTTGATGTTCTTTGATTTAGCTTGGTTGTCACCCGATCAGTTATTGTTTCCTCCATGGTTCTTGAAATGAGATTCAAAAAATATAACAAACTCCTTGATTGGATCATGAAGAAAATTTCATAAAGTTGTTGAAATTTGGGATTGAGATCCTACTGTAAATTTGTATTTTAAACCTTATTGCATATGGCAATGAAGCCGAGTTTTCTTCCTGATTCTTTCCCGGCTGAGCCTTGAATCAAGTTGATAATAATATAAGTGATTGAGAAAATTTACTTCTCTTAAAATTTTCATATTCTATGGTGTCATATGAATGTGTATCATAGATAGGATGCAACAACTATGTTCAAATTATGTATGAATAAATTTGTGATGTATGGTGATGCCTCTATTCATATGGACGGTAGTGAGAATTATTACTAATCCATGTAAATGTATGATGCCTTTATCAAGTGTGAAATGATTTAGTTCATGGTTGATTGTGTTGAAAATAAATTTGCAAGAACATGTGGGAAGAATTATGTCAAGATATCCAAGCTACAATTGAAAACATGATAGAGAAATAACTTTGTGTATTTTGATACTCCTTTCAAAAGGAATGGAGCATTATCATTTTGATCTCTCTTATTGTCTCAAATGCCTTATGACTAGTTTAGTCATTATGTTGATCCATCAGTTTTATTAGATAGTTAAATGGAAACGTAGATGGTTATTTCATGTAATGTGGTTTCATTGAAATACATGGCCATTTGAGGATTCATGGAATAACGAATTAGAAATTCATAAGAAAATGCATACACCTATTGTGGTAATATAATTGCAAAAGAAAAATATACATTGTGTTTCAAGAGAGAGTAGGCAAATTATCAAATAATCCACCTACAGGATGCTGGAGTTTGTATGAGAGAATATGAAAATCTTTGGTTTGCAACAAAGAATATTCTAAGACTCTATTAGTGTTTAAAAATTTGAAGTAAAACCATATTTATATATATTAAGGATATCTAATACAATGCATAAGTTAATTAATCTTTATAACTTTAATATTCTTAATACCCTTTCTTACCATAAAAACTTTATGTCATTAATGCCCAACTTTTCCTCCTTGGGCGCCAGCCTTAGAAATGTATTTTTTAAAAAGGGTTTCTTTGAAAGAGTGGATTGCAAGTATTGGGTCATCATATGGGATGATGTCATTCTGACCTTGTCCCATCCCTCCTCCTCATCTCTTGGTAATGGACGCAGGTGTTTGGGAAAGCATTTAATTTCATTTGGTAGTGCTAGCAAGCAGACCCTTGCTTATGTCCCACCTCGAGCCCTGAGTTGCGCTGACCTCCCACTTGGGCCAGACTCAAGCCTCGGACAGTACGTGCCGAGTCAGACTCGGGCAGCGCATGGCCTGGAGATGTGAGGACCCGTGGGGTGAGGTAGGCCTAGGAGTAGGGTGGGCTTAGGGGGTTGGTAGAATTAGTAGGTGTGTTGGGAGGGGGCTTAGAATAGGGGGCTTAGAATAGGTAGATCCCATTTAAGTTTTATTTTAGTGGTAAATAGTATGTGAGTTAGTTTAGTAATTTTGTTAAGTTGTGTTTATTTAAATGCTATTAGATATGTTAGAGTGTTAAGAGATTATAGTTTAGTTGTAGTTAGATTAGGAGATAGTGTTAGGTTAGTCTTAAACTTTAAGTTTAGTCTTAGATTAGTTAGTTATTTAAGTTTTTTTAATCTTAGTTTCTTTATTATAATATTACTTTATCTATATATATACCTAGTTAGTTTAAAATGAATTTAAAATTGTTAAAGAATAATTAGTTAAATAAATAAAGGTTAAGGTTATCTTATTTTTTGATTAAGGACGTTGGTTGTAATTGTTAATATTTCTTTTGTACTCAGTTATGCTTAAATACTAATTAGCTAGTTTTAATGTAAGTGTACTCCAATTGTTTAACCATTAAGTAGATTAAAATTATTGATTAATCAGCAATTTAAATAAGTTTTAATGAAGGTTTGATTGATTTGATATTGCGAGTAATTTGAAATCCCGAATTCATGTACATTGTTATGTAAGTAAATTTGATTGCATATCATTGTAAATTAATGTAAATGTTAAAACCAATAGAAGATGTTGGATTGTTTCCTTTATCCCTTGGTCAAAGTTAAGTGTAACTTACATCTCTAATATCTTTTGATAGGTTTAATTCTAAAAAGGGCATAACTCAAGATTGATACCAATCTAGTAACAAAAGTTTCAAAATCTTAACAATATAATCGCCCTCATGTTTATAACCTTAAGACGTAAAGTAAAGAACTTGTGCTAAAACTATTATCAATCATTTCAAACCTAGGGCATGTTTAATTGTTAATTCAAAAAAAAAAATTGTGTGTGTGTTTTTGCCTTCAAGTTTTGGGCATGACACCCCTTCCCTAGATCCTCTGGAGGTTCCAGATTTGGAGACTCCTTTTACAAAGGATAAGATTAAGGTTTCTAATGCTACAAGGAGACTTTACCTCGGGCCCCTGTTGTGAAGGATAATTCCTTTGTTAGTGGAGTGGTTAAGGACATTCTCACTATTTCCCATGTTGAGGAAGTAGCTATGAAGAAGGATAGTTCTAGGACCTATGGGATAGCAGGAGAGAAGAAATCTAGAGGCAGAAGGATTAAAGATGGAGAGAACTTTACCCCAGTGAATATCAACAAAAAGGGAGACAAAGTTGATCCCAAGCCTTCTAAGGGTAAGAATGGTAGTGCCACCATCAAGAATGGTGATGTTGGGTTTTCGCCATCTTTTGCTGTAGACCTTCTAATCAGCATAAAAGAATAGTTGAGGCTATTAAGAGTATAGCTAATGGTTGTCAGAGAACTATCCTCAATTCAAAACATTTTGTTAAACTATGAAGATCATATCGTGGAATATTTGAGGGTTAAATAATCCTCACAAACATGATATTTTCAAAAATATGATTAGGGATAATAGACCTGATATTTTTGTTATCCAAGAAACTAAGATGCTCAAAGATAAGGTGGAATGCCTCTCTATTTTTAAGGGAGGAAAGATTTTTGGAAGTGACTCCGATGGTGCTTCAGGTGGCTTGGCAGTGTTCTGGATTAACAAATGGATTCAAGGAAAACTCATTTATCAAAATATAAATATGATGAATGTGCATTTTGTTAATTCTAAGGATAATTTTAGTTGGGTTATCACTAATGTTTATGCCCCTAATACTAAATGGGGGAGGAAAGCTTTGTGGGAAGAAATTTCTAATCAAAGAAAGTTTTCTGCTGAGGATAATTGGTTGGTGATAGGGGATTTTAATACCCCCTTAAAGGAATCTGAAAAAAGGGGAGGTAATCAGTCCATTTTGGACAATAGATTAGATCTTATGCACTTTATTGACTCCCATATGCTTCATGATCTTGATTTACATGGGGTTGAGTAGGCATGGATGAATAGAAGAGCTAGTAAGGATCTTATTCAAGTTAGACTAGACTGGGCCCTTATCAGCAATGAATGGATTTTGAAGTTTAAATGCTCTCTTAATGCTCAGGTTCGGGTGGGCTCTGATCACTTTCCAATTTTCTTTTCTACTGACCCTTTTAGTTTTAAAAAGAATTACCCTTTTAGATTTGAAAAAATGTGGACCCTTCATCCTAATTTAGAGATCCTCATTCAGGAGTGGTGGAATATTGATGTCGAGGGTACAACTATGTTTAGAGTGGCAACCAAACTGAAAAATGTTAAAGAACACATTAAAATCTGGAATAAAACTACTTTTGGTAATATTTTTGAGAACAAAACCAAGATATTGGAGGAGCTTAAAGACATTCAAAATAAGATTCAAGCTGATGGCTATGAGATGGTCTCTAGGGAAGAAGAGAGCAATAAACTAGTTGAACTTCATGATCTCATTTCTAAGGAGGAGACCTTGTGGAGACAGCATTCCCGAAAAAAAATTCTTAAAGAAGGTGATAGAAACACCAAGTTCTTTCATATGAATACCTTGAAGCATAGGATGGCTAATAGAATATCCAAACTCATGATGGCTAATGGTATGACTGATAATGAAGATGTCATTAAAAGCGAGGCCAAGGTGTTCTTTGGTAGCTTGTTGCAGTGTGACCCAAACTTGAATATGGAAAAGCAGCAAATGCTCTTGGACAATATTCCTTCCTGTATTTCTGAAGCTCAAAACTTAGTCTTGACTTCCATTCCCTCTTTGAATGAGATTTCTAAGGCTATTTTTCCTTTTGAGGGTGATAAGGCCCCAGGTCCTGATGGTTTTCCCCTCTTGTTCTGTCATAAATATTGGCATATCATTGGTCCTGATATTTGTAATGGTGTTAAGGAATTTTTTGGTTCAAGAAACATCCTTAGAGAATTAAATGGGACCTTCATTGCCCTTATTCCTAAGAAGTTGGGTGTTGATAGTTTGGATCAGTTTAGGCCTATCAGCTTATGCAATTCTTTTTATAAGATTATTTCCAAAGTTCTAACTCTTAGAATTCTCTCCATTCTTCCAACTTTTATTTTTGGTCAGCAAAATGGCTTTGTTCCTAGCAAGAAAATCTTGGATTCCATAATCATGGTTCATGAAAACATCCATTCTCTTGTGGCGTCTAAGAAAGAAGGGTTTTTTCTTAAGCTTGATCTCTCTAAAGTGTATGATAGAGTTGACTGGAATTTCCTCCTTAGGTGTTTGGAAGCATTTGGCTTTAATAAGAGATTCAGTGATATTATCTTTATGCTTATCTCTTCGGCTTCTTTTTATGTTCTGGTTAATGGTTCCCCTTCCTCCTTTTTTAAGATTTCTAGGGGCCTTAGACAGGGAGACCCAATCTCTCCTATTTTTTTTATTATCTTGGCTGAATTCTTGGGAAGATTTATTAACAATATGGTTGTTAAAGGAGACTTTGTTGGTCTTAGCCCTTCCTCCTCTGCTCTAGTGTGCTCACATTAGCAATTTGTGGATGATTCTATTGTAATGGGGGAGGCCTTAGTGAGAAATGCTAGGAATATTAAGAAGGCTTTGACTAACTATGGGATGCTTCTAGCCAAATCATTAACTGGAATAAAAGTGTGATTTATTTTATTAATGTTAGTGAGGCTAGACAATTAAAGATTAAAAGGATTATTGGGTGTGAAAGTGGATCCTTGCCTAGAACTTATTTAGGGCTACCTTTGGGTTTATCTCCCCCTGATAATTTTTGGAACTCTCTGATTGACAAGATTCAATTGAAACTTTCTAGCTGGAAGGGATCCCTCCTTAGTCAAGCTGGGAAGATCATTGTTTTGAAATCTATCCTCCAAAGTGTGCCGCTCTATGCTTTGAGTGTCTTTAAAATCTTGAGAAAGTTTGCACTTGCTATTGAGAAAATACAAAAAAATTTCTTGTGGACAGGTATGAAGACTAAAAAGGGACTTCTTCTTATTTCCTAGGAGAATGTTTGCATTCCCAAGGGGAAGGGAAGGCTTGGGCTTTAGAGGATTTCTTTTATGAATGAACTTTTATTGGCTAAACTTCTTTGGAGATGGCATAAGGAAGAGGAAGAATGGAGGAATATTTGGGATTATAAATATAATTGGAATAACTTTGATTTTCATCATCTCCTTCTTTCTGATTCTAATCAAGGAGGATCTCAGATTTGGAAGAATGCTAAAAAATTTAAACACATTTTAAGGAAAGGAGTCAAATGGAAGGTTGGAAATGGGTTAAAGATACATTTTTGGGAAGATATTTGGATTTTGGATTACCCCCTCTTTGAGGATCCAAGATGGAATGGGTTTATGGAGTAGTGCAAGACTCAGTTTGGTACTTTGGTTAGTGATTACTGGAAGAATGACTCATGGGTGAATCTTCTTAGCATGGATTTGAATCTTGCTGAGCTTGCTAATTTCTTGAATGCTTATTGTTTGAACCATGAAGATGATGTTCTAATTTGGAAAAAGGATCCTAGTGGTGTGTACTCTACTTCGTCAGCTTTTGCTAATTCTTTTGAAGATTATGAGGTTCCCTATTGGGCAATGGCTTGGGTAAAAGGTATGACTCCTAAAATTAATATCTTTTTTTGGATCCTTTTGCAAAACAAAATTTTAACCCTTGATAATCTCAAGAAGAGAGGATTCTTCATTGTTAATCGGTGTGTTCTTTGTAAGAAAGATGAGGAATTTTCGGATCATTTAATGCTCCATTGCCCATTTACTACTGAGGTTTGGGATAAAATTTGGGACTTAATGAATATGGACTAGGTCCCTCATGCTACTATCCAGTTGTTCTTTTTGTCTTGGAAAGCTCCTTCTAAGAACCCTCTGATTATTAAATTGTGGGATTTTATACTTCCTTATCTTTGCTAGGGGGTTTGGAAAGAACGTAATGATAGGATCTTCAGAGGAGTGGAATCCAACTCTATTCAGGTTTTCCATAAAATCAAGGTCCTTCTATATGAAAATATCAAAGTTTGCGATAAGGAACAGCAACCTTCTAATGATTGAGATGTGGGGGTGATGAATAATTGGAATATAAGGAGCCTAATTCTGGATGCAAAGGATCCTAACCCAAGGGAAAGTGCTAGATGGGATTTTCCTCTGACTAATTGGTTTAAGTTCAACTTCGATGGGGCCTCAAAAGGGAATCTGAGCCTTGTTGGTTGTGGAGTGGTGATTAGGAATTCTAATGGTGATTTTTTTGGTGGTATGGCTATACCTTTGGGGTGTCAAACCAATCATGTTATAGAAGCCTCAGCTGCTCTTTATGGTCTCATTTATGCCAAAGTCCTGAATCTGGTAAATATTTGGATTGAAGGTGATTCCCTCACCATTATAAATTGCTTAAAGAAGATATATCCACCATCATGGAACATTAGTAACATTATATTTAAGGCTGGGGATATTATTAATTCTTTTCAAAATTGCATTATTTCCCATAATTATAGGGAAGCAAATGGCTTAGCTGATTGGGCTTCCAATGTGGCGTGTTATAATGATCAAAAAATCATATGGGATTCATATGCCACTTTACCTGTTGATGGTCGCGAATTTGTCAATCATGACAAATGGAAATCCCAACAAACATCTTTTAATAATGACACTGTCAAGGAATTATGATTTTTACCTCTTTGTAGTGAAGTGAGCTTTTATTTTTCGAAATGCGGGCAGCTCACACGGATTATGGGTTACTTCTTTCTATCAGTTTTTAGTTTGTGGTAATTGCAGGGCGATTGGGGTTCTTCAGTGTGAGGAAACCAGAGCCTCATCTTGCAAAGAGTTTGCGGTTTCTCAGTCAAAGAAATTTAGGGTGTTTGTTGCAGAGATTATGGGAAGAAAGCAAAAATGGGTTGAATTGCCTAGTTGTGCAGAATGGAAGAATAAACCAAAGGTTTGGGATATCCTTAGGCGTGGCAATTTTACCAACTACGTGGAGAGACTTAAAGGAAATATTCTTGCTATCACGCACCAGTTTGTAGAATCTTGAAAGGATGGCTCAATTTTGGTTGGGAGCCAGAGGATGGAGGTTATGATTGAGACCATTACGAAGGCTACTGGGTTGGATTTGGGGATGAATTTATACAGGGAAAGGAAGATATTGGGCAAGGAAATTGATGATTTCATTAAGACCAAACAGGAAAGAAACCGTCTGGTTAAGATAGGTACTTGTTACTTTAACCCGACTTCTGTGTCTCGTCTGTGGTAATTTATTTTCTTTGTCATTATGGAATATTTAACTTTGGATGGTTGATATACCAAATTGTATGGTTATCACTTTGTGCTTGCAAACCATTTTTGACATAATATTAGGGTGAATTTTCCTTCCTACTTGTTGCAATCTCTTGCAATTTCTACTCAACTCATTCAGCGTGACCCAACTAAGGAACATGTATGCCATGAAGGGCTTATTGTTTTGATCATGAAAATGCTCAAATCTAAAAAAATCCAAAAACCAAGGAATTTTAAAGTAGAAGATCAAGGTACAAAAGGGAGTATTCAAGAAAAAGGCTATGACTTTGATACACAAGATGAGGCTGATGGAGGTCTGGCTAGCCCTAAAATTTGTTCTGATGGAAACAATAAGAAAAAGAAGAAGAATACTGAGAAGGAGGATTCTAACTAGGAGAGGGAAAGTGATTTTGTTGAAGAAATTGTTCACGAGCACATCAAAAATAGGGGAGATAGTAAAGGTAAAGGTAAGGGTTGTCTAGATGAGAGAGTGTCCATGCATTCTGATGATGAGCCTTTGGCTCATCACTTGGAGAGGAAAAGCAAGCCTGAGCAGTATCACGTCAATAAAAATGCTAAGAAAGTTAAAGATGATTCTAATTTTGATATTGATGAGCAAAGATCTAAATCTGAAGGGGGTGATAGTGGATTAGGGTTTTCTAAAGGTATGTTTGGCAACCTGGGCTCTATTCGGAAGGACATAGGCATCTTAAATCATAAAATGTTTCTGTTAAACAAGGAAATGGAACAATTTTCCAAAATGGTGAGAGCAGAAAGAACTCTAAGACAGAATATTGACAAGCTCTCGGGGGTCATAGGAAATGCTGAAGAAGTTAAAATTTTGATGCATAAGATTTCTATGTTGGAAGCTAAATAGAGGGTTATTGACAAGGATATTAGTAGTGTCCAAGGGAAGGTGTCAAAACTTGAATCCAGACTGGGCAACATGGACAAATAGCTTAAATAGACGGTGGAAAATGTTTCTACCTTCCTGAAGAAGAATGAGGCAGGTAAAGACCAGGATTCTCCCTTGAGGGTTGATTCTCAAGGACCAAGTATGCATACCCGGGCCCATTCGAAGAAGATTGAGGAAACCAGTAGGAAAGATGAGATCAAAGCTGCTACTGAAACCATGCATTCTCTAGTCAATTAGGCAGTGAATCTGATCAACACTCCTTAGCTGGTCGGTTGCTATTCCTTTGTTGAACTTTTGCTATTTTTTCCAACACTATCCTCTGTGACCTCTTTTTTGTTGTCTAAGGTTTGTTTCATGCTTAGTCTTGGTTTCTTTTCTCTGTAGTTCTTTTCTCTTGCTTGTTTCCAAAACTCTGTTGTTGTATAGGTTTCAAGTACTTTAAAACCTGCTTTTACTTAATCAAAACTATTGTTCTTAATAATTTATTAATTATTGTTAAAATATTTATAATAATATTTAATTGAATATTTTTGTTAATTACTTCATTATTTATAAATATAATTATAAAGTAATTTGAAAATTGTAATTCAATTTGGAAAAATGATGGCTTTTAATAAGCTTGGATTTGGTTATGGTTCAGTTTATATGTAAATAATTTTATACTAGAGAAATTTTATTTCTTTTGAGAATTCGAAAACCTTAGAAATTTTGACACTTTGAAAATGAAAACTAGAGCCCTAGTTGTATATTGAATCTTTATGATTTTAAAATCAAATGAACTTTGAAAACACTTGTTAAATTTCTTGTTGAGATGTAAGTTGTATTTCATGTTGGGGTTTGGGTTTGACCTAGTCGGTTGACTGGTCAGGATGTTTACCAAAGGGTTGGGATTTTCTTCTGTGATGATGTTATGTTTATATTTTTAGTCACAATATTCTATACCCAACCATTGTGATGTAGTCACATATTTTCTATGATGAGTTTGATCAGATGTTTGTTAATGCTTTCTAGTTGCTTGTATAGAACTAAGGTGAATGGTATGATTTTCCTAGAATAACCTATGAGTCTTCGATCAGTTATCTTTAGGTGCTTTCATGTTTCTTGTATAGGGCTAACGTGATTATTTTGTTTTATCTTTAGGTGCTTTCTAGTTGCTTATAAAGGACCAAGGTGAATACTATATTTTATCTATAGGTGCTTTCCAATTGCTTATAAAGGATCGAGGTGAAAATTGTGATTTTATGAGTTGTACTTTTTATGAGCCTAGGGTAGGTAATTTGTGTGTACATTGGGAAGTGGCGTGCAATGGAGGCCAGAGCCCTAAAGAGGTTGCTTGGGTAACCCATTATAAGTTGTTTTAATAAGTGGTAACATTACATTAAATAAGAGTAAAATGAATTTATAAGAGTCATTATTTTTCATTGCCCATTCCTTGAGTGCTAGTATGAGATAGGATGGGAGTAGAAAGGATGCTTGGTTGTGACCTTGCTTTGTTAGTATGCCTTATTTGTATGAAAGGATATAGATACTGCATAGAGACACTAGGGGGGCAAAGTCCAAAGAGGCTGCCAAGGTAACCTAAGAGTTGGCTCATGTGATGACACTTGCCCACTTGCATAGTAGATTTCCTATGTGTCTTTGTTGCCTCTGGGATTAGATGATACTTATGTCTTGGTGCCCCTTGAGATATATTACTATCAGGATTTCCTTGACCTAGATGATGGTTATGACTTGTGGATTGATATCCATATGGGACTTGATATTATCTCCTTAGCACAGTGGGAGTGGGTCATTTATGTTCCATGAGGTTGGGTGGTAGTGTTTCTTATACCATTGAGATCTGACAACTGGATTTCGTTGTTGGATGTAGTTGTGCAATTATTCCTTTCTTTCTAATCTTGTATTTCTAATGGATGTTGATATTCTATTGTACTATATTTGATTATTAGAGATTGTATGAGATGATTTATTTTATTGATGATGTATATTCTTTGAGCTTTTCATATCATATGACTTGTATAGTAGATGATTGTGCATTCTAGTTATGCCAAGTGGCATCCTTTGTAATTGAATATTATTTATTTGGATTCATACTTGTGGTTTATCTATGATGTGGATTTGTTATATATCAAATTTAGTATTAATAAAACTTATTTATATATGTGATTCAATGTCATGGGACCATTAAGAGATGTAATTTATTTATGATGGTTGTATGTATGTGAGTTATTGCTTCTACTATATTATTTTTTGTTGTTATTATCTTTAAAAAATATTTTGCGAACTTAGTGAAACTTTAGGTTAATTTCTTTTGGGATCCCTGGTAGGGCATTACACTACAATATCTTTCTATGTGTCCCATGTTACAAATTTGACAGACTATAACAATTTTTCCATATCTAGGTCATGACTAACCAATTTGTACTCTATAATCTCTAGCAATATGTCCAAAGTTAATTTACTTATAACACATAATACCATTCCTTATAAAATTTGTTCCTCCAATAGGTCTATTTTTTGCAAGGTTAGTACCTCTAAACATTCTACTATTATTACTATTATCAAATTTAGGATTTCTACAATTACCTACTCTATGACCAAAAAAATGACAATTATAACAATTACCAAAAATAGGTTTAAATGACTTACATGTACAAATCCTTTTTATGTGACCAAATTCATTGCATGCATAACATCTATCTTTGAATTTGTTTCTCACTTCTTTAGGTGATTCAGCTTACTCAACCTACTTAGGTACATCAACTTTCTTAGGTTGATTAACTTGCTCAACTTGCTTAGGTACATCTTCAGATAGACTTGACTCACTCTTATTTTGATTATCTTCCTTATGTTCAAGTTGTTAAAAATCACAAGATCTAGTTCTTTCCTAGCTTCATACTTCTTAGTTGATTTTCCTCCAAGATATCAAGGCCAACCTTATCATAAGAAGCTAGGTTTTATGTCCATCTGGTACACTTGGAGTCTTAATATCTCATATCTTTAAAGTTGGGCAAAAATTCATCCATCTAGACTAGGGTATCTTGATCAATAGTAACCTTTAGATTTTAGCTCATATTTCAGATACTCATGTACCCCACAATTGCCCTTTCCTTTTTGTAAATGTTTTGGTATTTCACTTTCTATGTTAATTAATATTATTCATTCATGCATTATAGTTACTAAAAGAAGAATGGGTCAAAAAATTCTCAAACTAAATTTATATAATCCTTAAAAAATTTAATAAGTGTTGACATGTTGACCTAGATTGGAGTTTCTAGAGGGAAATAAAATATGTTAAAATATTTTTCATATAATTTACCCTAAAAATTATTCTAAAAATATATAGAATCCTTTGACAAGTTCTTTCCAAATTTAGAGGATTAAATGTTTGATTCTTATATTGGTCATGGATGTAAGGGAGATGGATTTATTAAATAAAAGAGCCAAGGAGTACTTCACTAGATGAAAATATTTTTTGTTAAAGCATGTGAAATGGGAAGGCCCATAAATGTTGCAATATTTTAACCCTAAATTTGCTAGAAGGAAAGCAAATTTTAGTGTGGCAAACTTGTTATTTCCCATTCTAGTATATCTAAGTGTATATATTATGTTTATATATGCTTCTTTCCTATTTCCATTTGGTATATATTTTTCCTTTCTAAGAATTCCTTTTCACCCAAATCTATTGTTTCCTTCTTCCTATTGCATTTGCATGCTTCTCCTTCATATCATGCCTCTCATTTATCTACTATATTAGTGATAGATCTATTTTTACTTCTACACATTCTATTATCTAAATGCCAAAATTTCAACACCCAATGCCCTACCCATTGTATATGTCTTCTAGTATGATTGGTCATTAATCCACAATATTTATGCTTGTGTTCCTATTCCCTTTCTAACTTCCCAACATGTGATGTATTATTCATAATATCATATGTTTACTACCATGAATTTCAAACTAGAATATTCACACCCATGGCCATATTCAAATTGGAAGTTGTGGATGGGGCTTAGTGGTTGAACCATTTTATTTGTGGAGGATTAAAAATTGGAAAATTATTTATTGGGATTATTTTTGAAAATTAATCAAATTCCTTTTAGAATCTGTCTTGAGAAATTTTATATGAGTGTGAGATTCATAGGATAAAAACACTCAAGATTTTGGGTAAACTTATGTAGATTTAGTTGAGCTTCATTAGACATGAAGTTCATCTTCATTGTATTGATTCAAATTTCCATTACTATTGATATGAATCCTTGTTTTGGATTGAGGTAAAAACAAGTTTTAACCTTAATCCAAAACAAGGATATGAATCCTTATTATAGTTACACATATTTTAGAATTGTTCAAATTTAATACAATTATAATTATAATAAGAAGAAATCAAAATCACACTTGTTGTTCATTATTCAATATAATATGAAGATCAAGAGTCACACTTCCATTAGAATTTAAAATATAGTGATGCTAATTTAATTCATAAATAATAATTATAGTTTGAGTTATCTATGATAGGATTGAATCAATAGGACCTTGCATTATTTTTTCATAATTTAAAAGTATTTGTGGAAGGTTAAGGACTTGATGTTCATAATAATTTTGGACTAGGAATCATTAGAATAAATCACCAACTTAATTATTAAGTCATCTTGACTTGATCATTAAGTTAACTTTACTTCTTGTTAATCTCAGATTGGTTTTGACATGAGTGACAATATACTTAACTTATTTACTTAGTTCATGTTGAACAAGTAATACATGTCGAGCATAAGTTGTCAAATAGTACATGCCGAGTGAAAGATACTTCGTATGAGCTAAGTAAATAGTAAGTGTCGAGCAGATGATATGTGCCAAACTATTTAGATGTTGAGTGATCAGTAGATGTTGAATCATTCAGAGACCAAGTTACAACATTGAAGTTGTAGTTGATGTCAAGCATCATGGACTTCAATTGTCGAGTTACACAATTTTGACATAGTTTTTTGTAATGGCACAAACTTTTATGTAAACCATTTTTGGGCCAACTTAAGGATTATTTTACGATATTTTTTGATAGGAATGAATCTTAATTGTGAATCCCTATGCATTACATGCATCCAATCAGAAAAAGAGAAGGTTTAAGTGGCAATATGGGTGAATCACTATTGTTGACTCATACCTAACCCTAAGTCACCTAAGTCTTCTTAAGGAGGATAAACCCTAAAATTGCTAACAAATGCTAAGGAGAATTTCAAAGAGTTTGCATGTGCACATAGAACATTCATGGTGATTAAGGTGTTATGAATTGAGTTACATTGCAAAATTAGTTAAAGGAGAACAGAGGAAAGGAATTAGAGGACAACAAAGATACATGTGATTAGAAAGGATCAAGTACACATTAGTATAGAGGTGATTTGACATCAAGTAATACAGTGCTAATTGAAGGATCATTACTAAGACATTTTAGCAAGTGAATCAGTTAAATCTCTTAACAGAGTAGTCTTAACAGGCTATTGTAAATCCTTTAACAGGGTGCTTACTTCAATGTAAGCTAAAGTCATTTTACCAAGCATACTTTTAGTAGGGTGTCTAAATCCTTTAATAGGGTAAGATCTAAAAATATTGTAAACCTTTAATAGGGCATACCTTTCACAGGGTAGATCATGTTTCATGATCAAACATTTTAATCTTCATTAGATACACTTTATTACTACAATAGTGAAGATTTGTGGGTGTCATCCCTATAAGAATTTGGTATAGCTTGATACCATGTAAGAATTTGATATAGCTCTAATACCATGTAAGAAATTGCCTAAGGAAATAATTCAAAGCCAAGATCAAGAAGCTCAGTAGTTAGCACAAGACAGACAAATGATGATCAAATGAGAATGGATATCAGATGATTGGATATTAGATAATTGGATATCAAATAATTAGATGAATACATTATAGAAGTGCCTTGTATATAAAGGCAACTGATATGACTAGGAGTCAACAAAAATATAAGCGTAACAACTAAGCACATGTTCATCAAGAGTGGATTATCCTCCATTGTGCATGAATGTATGTGCAACAATAAAAGGATAACAATGCAAAGGTGTATCTCATAAAGAGATCTAGTAAACAACATGTGCTCAATTAGAGTGAAAACTATTGTGTTGTCTACATATGAATATGTAAACTCCTAGGTGTCTACATGACAACTCATATGAATATGCATTATCCAAAGTAAACTTAAGTAAAGTGTAAAGAGTAAATACTTTTTTACACCAACACCCCCCCTTAAGTGCAACTTAGGGGAATGCACTTAAGCTCACATAAGCTAGATGATAATGCAATATGGGTCCCAACTACTAGGCCATGTTAGGTACCAATGTACAAAATGCAAAAAGAATGCAAGCTCTCATAAAGAAGAGAAAGAGAGAAAACCCCATGGGAAAAACCCTCCCCCAAAAGGAGAGAAGAAAAAATAAAGTAAGATGCATGTATGGATGGAGTAATCAAGACCCCCCTATTATAACATACATCATGTATATACAATAGAGAATTCCTTGATAATAAGGAAATAAGGAGAAATGAAATTCCCCCATAGTGAATGATCTCCTACAAGAATGATGAATGCTTGAAGAAAAAAAAGAATCCAATGCCTACAAACAACATTTCTCCCTTTAGGAAGAAGATACACCAAATAAAAATGGAAGAAGGCTTCCCATTATGGATAGGAAGATCGAAGGGGAATCCATATGAAGTATGTCATCTCTGAAGTCTGAAGATGTGTCACCATGTCCTTGAATAATGAAGATGTCACGAACTAATCAAGATCAAGTCCAATAGAAGAAGGTGGCAAACAGGGAACCAATGGCAACTACTCCTATAGCAATGTGGATCAAACTCCAAAGACCAAGATGCCTCCTCAACAAAAGTAGGAAGAAAAACAAAGAAGTCCCCCCTCAATGTAGAATCTACACCCATGAAATATTCTCCTAGATCAATGGAGAAGTTGCACCATGAAAATTGAATGATATTTTTCCCTTGAGGAAGAAATGGTGGCATGGATGTACAAAAGAATCCTCCCTAATCAATAGGAAGAACTCTCTGAATGTAATCTGTCTAAGGAAACTGGATAGGAATCTGCAACACATGAGTATGATCAACCATGCAATCTAACATCTCAAGTGAAGTTTGAGATTCATGTAAAGCAATTTCCAAAGACTCAAATGTCTTCTCTAAAGTAAAAAGGACCTCCTACAAATGTTGTAAGAAAGTATCCACAATCATGTCAAACTTGAAAGAAAGATCAAGTGGATAATCACAATGGTTAGAGTCTTCCCTTGTAATAATTGAAGATGGATCATCCTCAATAAAGAGAAGATGTAAATCATCAATAGTGTCTCCCATATCCTCAATGTAGGACTCCTCAAACAAACCTGCAATGTTTGTTAAGAAGTCATCCCAAGGAACTGAGTTTGGAAGACAATGAATATCTTGTTGTAATGAATCATGTGAATCCATGACTGTGTGAATACAAGCATCATCAAGACCAACAATAGATGCACTATCAATAGGAGAATTAGTAGCTACAATTAGAGGTAAAAGATCTTTTGGGAATGGAGGAACATGTGGATCTCCATACATCTCCCAAAGATAGATCCAAATATCATAAAAATTAGTTGACTTCATGTCATCAAGTAAATCCATAACCTACATATCCATATGTAGAAAGAGTGCACAATAAATGATTGTAACAGTGTCACCATTGTATGAAAGTCCTTTCACATATGACAATGCATTATTCTCACTAAGATAAGTGAGAACTAATTCACTCCATTGCTTATAGTTTTGTGTTGTCAAAGTAATTAAATCTTCCTCATCCATGATGTACTAATCATTGCAACCCCTCCTAAATAGATTTTTGGCACTTTATACTAAGTGCATGTACAATTGCCACTTGTCAAAATGAACCAAAATATGAAGCTATATATGACTCAACAAGATAAGACACAAGACGTCTCAAGGATCTACTTAATTACAAGTGCCAAAATAGGTCAAAAAATGACCAAATGTTGAAAGTATTGTGTCCACTCAAAATTTCTTCAAACTGATACCAGATCAAGAAATTAGACAAAAAATTATGGACTTTCAAAAAAAATAGCACCTGAATATGTGTCCATATGAGCCAAACGAAGCCTCTGAAGTTGTAAAAATTGGGATTGGAAATTTTCAGAAACATTCAAGAATAGAGATCACAAACATCCTGCACTAATGTGTAGATAATGAAATTCTACCCCAAAATTTTTTTAAAAAATTGCTTGAAAAAAGGAGTCTGTATGAGGGAGATGTCGCATTTTAAAAATCACCTCTGTAATTATTTCTCCTGAATCATTGTCGTCACACCTCCAAAAATCAAATGACTCTAGATTTCACCTCAAATGTCTAATTTTGATTAAAAAAAAGTTGATTTGGGGATTTTTTGACCTTCTGAATGTATTACCAACATCTAATTTGCACCAGCAAGCCCCAATCTTGACATGCAAAAAAAAAAAAATCTCTCCAATGGTTATGCAATGAAACTCCTATGGCTCTGATACCATGTAAGGATTTGGTATAGCTTTGATACCATGTAAGAATTTGGTATAGCTCTGATACCATGTAAGAATTTGCCTAAGGCAATAATTCAACGCCAAGATCAAGAAATTCAGTAGTTAGCACAAGAGAGACAAATGATGATCAAATGAGAATTAGATGATTGGATATCAAATAATTGGATGAATAATTATAGAAGTGTGTTGTATATAAAGGCAACTGATATGACTAAGAGTCAACAAATATATAAGTATAACAACTAAGCACATGTTCACCAAGAGTGGACTATCCTCCATTGTACATGAATGTGCGTGCAACAATGAGAGGATAAGAATACAAAGGTGTATCTCATAAAGAGATGTAGTAAAGAACATGTGCTCAATTGGAGTGCAAACTACTATGTTGTCTACATGACAACTCAAATGAATATGCAAACTCCTAATTGTCTACGTGACAACTCATATGAATATGAATTATCCTAAGTAAACTTAAGTAAAATGTAAATGGTAAATACTTATTTACACCAACAATCTCCACCCAAATTTTACCTTCTCCTTGGAGGGTTTCTAGGTAACCAAATCTTGTGTCATACATGTGTTGAATATTTTACTTTCATGTTATGGATGTATATGTTTAATTTGGTATTTCATTTTATATGCATAGATTGTGAGATGGATGTGTAGTGAATAGTTTTAGAGGTTGAAAGTTTTAAGTGTTCATTCACCCCCACCCCCCCTTCCCCCTCTCTCAGAGTTTACTTTCCTATTGCATTTCCAACAATTGGTATCAAAGCACTAGGTCTTTGAAAGTAAAGCTTTGCAACTTTGAGGAAAGATCTTGAAGATGGAAGTCTACAAGTTGGGAAAGACTATTGAGAACTAGACGATAGAAATACAACTTGTCCTACATCAACTGAATGAAGCAAGAGATGAGTTAGAGAAATCATTGAAAAGAATGAAGGAAATTGCTATTGAAGAGAATGACACTTAATACCAAGAGATTGACACTACTGAATAATTTGCAAATGGAAACTCCAATGAATTTGATGCAACAATTACAGATCTGATGGAGAAGAAGGCAATCTAAACTGAAGAAGTCACAAATCTAAAGAGAGAACAAGAAGTCCAATCAATATTGCTATGTGAGGTGATCGAGCAGAAAAAGAAAGTTAAAGAGGAAAAATTCATGATTGAAGATGAAAAAAGGATTTTGACCAACATACTAGAAGAGAAAACATCAGAGGTAACTAGGATTTCTAACTTGCAATTGGAAACTTTGGGTCAAATGATGATTGCAAATCATGAATTGAATACAAAGGATATTGGGATCACAACACTGATGTTGCAAAATGAACAACTAAGAAATGATCTAAAAAGAGAAAAGGGGTTTGCTGATAGTTTCAACAAACCTAGTGAAGCCATCAAGTACTTTGAACAATTGATGAGATCCCCTAGATCCAACAATGATACTTATAGATTGGGATACACTAGTACTGAAGAAGGAGAATCATCCAAAAGTGGTGAAGAAAGAAGTAACAAAGGTAAGAACTCCAAACCTACTTGTCATGATTGTAGTAAGATAGGTCATACTGCTAATGTTTGTAGGAGAAAGACTGCAAATCAGAATCCTAGGTAGAAGTTCATGGGTCATTTCTATAAATGCAACAAACAAGGACATCAAGAACTTGAATGCAGAACCAAGACCATAAGTGCACAAAGATTTGAAAAATACTGCTATAACTATTAGAAGTATGGACATAGAGCATATGAGTGAAAATCCAAGCCTAAATGGTCATTAAACAAGAAGACAAAGGTAAAGCACAATGACAACTCTTATAATGGAGATTATAAGACAAGGTATAGTTGTTACTACTATCAAAAGTATGGACATGTTGCTGAAAATTGCATAAGAACACATTTCAAAAGTGACTAGAGTAGATGGTTGAGTCAAACCACATGTTTTAGTTGTTTGAAGACTTGTCACATGAGTAGAAATTGTCCAACAAGGTCAAAGGCACCAAGCAGTGAGTTCAACAAAGGTAAAGGAAAGGCATATGTTGAGAATGTTAGAGATGAAATGAACAAGACATGGAAGAGAAAGGAAGATTGCAACACATCAAATTCAAAAGGGATCACTTCACCCAATGAGTCAAGTGATCACACTTCCTCAAATTAAGCAATCAAGAGGTATGTAGTTTTGGAAATACAACAGGGAAGTAAACTCTAGCGGGGGGGTGAATCAACACTTAAAACTTTCAACCTCTAAAACTATTCACCACACATCCATCTCACAATCTATGTATATAAACTGAAATATCAAATTAAAGCATATACATCCGTAGTATGAAAGTAAAATATTCAACACATGTATGACACAAGATATTTGGTTACCCAGAAACCCTCCAAGGAGAAGGTAAACCCAGGGTGGGGATGACACCCACAAATATTCACTACATAGTAATAAGGTGTATCCAATGAAGGTTACAATGTTTGACCATGAAACATGATCTACCCTGTGAAAGGTTTGCCCTGTTAAAAGCTTACAAGATTATCAGATCTTACCCTGTTAAAGGATTTAAACACCCTACTAAAAGTGTGTCTAGTAAGAGGAATTTAACTTACAATGAAGTAAGCACCCTGTTAAAGGATTTACAATAGCCTATTAAGATTACTCTATTAAGAGATTTAATTGATTCACATGTTAAAATGTCTCAGCAATGATTATTCAGTTAGCACTCTATTGTTTGATGTTAGATCACCTCTGTACTAATGGGTACTTGATCCTTTCTAATTAGATGTACCTTTTTTTTCCTCTAATTCCTTTCCTTTATTCTCCTTTAATTGATTCAATAATGTAACTCAATTCATAACACCTTTCATCACCATGAATTCTTTGTTTGCGCATGCAAACTCTCTTCGATTCTCCTTAACATTCATTAGAGAGTTGAGGGTTTTTCTTCCTTAAGATGACCTAGGTGACATAGGGTTAGGTATGAACCAATGGTAGTGATTCACCCATAATGCGACTTAAAACTTCCCTTTATTTGATTGAATGCATGCAATGCATAGGGATTCACAATTAAGTTTCATCCTTATCAACAAAGATCGTAAAACAATACTTAAGTCATCTCAAAAATGGTTTACATAAAAGTTTGCGCCAATACAAAGAACTATATCAAAACTAAATTACTCGACATCTAAAGTCTCTAGTGCTTGGCACTAACTGTAACTTCAATGTTGTCAATCAGCATCTGAATGACTCAGCATGCACTACTTTCTTGATACTTGAATCACTCGGTACATACTATCTACTCGGCATCTAAGTGACTTCACACTTGAGTGGCTTGGTACTCACTATTTACTCAACATGCTCAATCTTATATGTTATGCTCGACATATGTTACTTGTTCGGCATGAACTAAGTAAATGACTTATAATGACTTAAGTGTATAGACACTAATTTGTCAAAACCAATCTGAGATCAACATGTAGGACTAATATCTAAAAGATATACTATACATCAATTCCAAGGATTTAGTTCTAAAAAGATTACATATGCATGAATAAATATGCAAAGTGTTGTTAATAATCTAGAAGAAATATTTAAGTTTTATCAGTTTTCATGTTTTTGTAGAGCATGAAAAGTTTTACTAAGTTTGTTGAGTAAAATGTTAATTGATGTCGAGCTATCAAAGTTGAGAGTGTTGATCAAGCTCGTAGTGGTTTTTGAGTGGAAAGGAAACTTCACAAAGATCGAGTGAGTCAAAATCTTTACTGAAGTCAAACTTACAATTGTGTAAGCACTAAGCATTAAATGCAAAGTTTTGAGGTCTATATGATCAATTTTTACTCATTTCACATCATTTGAATTTGAAGAAGAGCCCAAAGAGTGAAAGGAAAAATTAAAAGAGATCATACTATCATTTGCAAGCTAAATTCAACAATCACTCGACACCATCACAACATATTCACAAAGGTATTTATCGTGTGCCAAGCTATGCAGTTTGAATTTTCACAACCCTAGTTTACATTATGACATCTAGTTCTTCAGATGCTAAGGTTAAAGAGAGTAAAGAAGTTTTGAATGTGCAATTTGTAAGTAATTAGATTAGACAACCAAACTTTAGAGCCATTCCTGATATTTCTTACAAGCAAGATCCATCCAGTGTGTTGTCAATGATACCACAGAGAGTTTTGATGATTCAAGATGTAAGATGTTGCTACACATGCAAGATGGGTAGTATAGGAGACATAGAGACTGGAGAAACCTATGGAAAATTATGTGAAAATAGAGCATTGAAGGATGAATTCAAAACAGTAAAGAGGAAAGGGTTGATCCGTGCCCTAGATTTTCCAAATGTTTTCAAGATTGAATGGATTAAGATAGTCCTAAGTAGAATCCATGATAATTCTATATGGTTGGATAATAGACCGGTGAAGATCACCAAGAAAATTGCACATAGAGTAACAGGGTATCCAACACTTTACCTACCTAAAATAATGAGAAGTGAATCTAAAGAGGCCACTGAGAAGAATATAGGACCAATGTGGAACAAATGAGGTGTGACAATTGATACTATCTCAAATCCCCTAATTGCATTTGCAGTGAGGGTTATAACACATAAATTCTATCAATCTAGTAGGTTCAACAATGTACCATGTATTGCTATTGACATGGGCTATAAGATAGTCAAGAAGGATCATACCTATGACCTTGTTGAGTTGCAAATGCAACAATTGTCAGAAAATTTGGGAGCTATAAGGAAGACCAAAAGTGCACAATGTAAATTTGGTTCAATTCTTGTATGTATGTTCTTTTATGTACATAATACTTTCCCCACATTTGGTAAAATTTCCTAGAAAACAAACATATCTATTATAGTGTAGATAGGTGAGTTTATTAAGAAACTTTGGAACAATATTGATTTAGTTATGACAAGCTATTTTGAGGACTTCAAACAATCAATGAAGAAGAGACTGAGGATACAAGTTTCACTAGTTGAGAAACATTTCAATGATGTTTGCTTTCTAGCTAGCATTAATTTACATGTGTTCAAGTTGTTGTTCCAAGGGTAAGCTAGCTAAGGCTACTAGGCTATGAAATCAATGTTGATGAAGCCTCTACAACAATAACAACATTACTTGTAGAAGATGTAGATGCTAAGGCTACTACTTTTGGAAACTATGATATGGCCAAATCTAAGATAAAAATGGATTTGAAGACTACCTTAGTCATTAGGAAGAGGAACAAAATTATGAAGAAGTTAAAAGAGAAATTTGGTGAAGGAGTAGATGAAGAAGAGGAGGAGGAAGATGATGAAAAAGAAGAGGATATACCAGCTCAAGCACCATTGGCCTTAACTCAAGGTCAAGGAGAAGATCAAGTAGAAGAAGTGGAAATTGAAGAAGGTGTCGAGGGAGAAGAAGCCAATTAAGCACCTGAGCAAAAGAAGAAGAAAGCTAAGACACCAATTACTTGCAAACTAAGGAAGGTTGCAAAACCTAAGAGAGAAAGAACAAGGGCTACTACAAAGAAGGCTCAAGAAGTAGTCAAGCCAAAAGAGAAGAGGGCTAGACTAGTTATAAATCAAGAGGAGCCTAAGAAGAGACCAAGGAGAAAATATGTTTCTCCAATTGAATCTAATTAAGAGAAGACAAAATCTTATGACAAAAACCAATTTAAAATGGTAAGTCACAATCCTTCTTCAAATATAGACAATATATGTGAGAACATAAGGGATAACACTTATTTATCTAGTCTCACACATATTAAATTTGATACACTTGGAAAAGTTGAGATGAACCAAGTAGAGGAGTCAATTTATGCCATAATAGAAATATTTAAACAAAATCCAATTGAGATTTCCAACTCTTTACCAAAGGAATTATCTAATAGATTTGAGTAGAAGTGGCAGTATAGTCTAAACATAGCAAGACAAATTAGAGAGACTACACTTGCCAGAGTGATGCCAAAACTAGATAGGGAAACAATGGCCAAGGCATTGAAGAAGCATACTAGAAACTGTGCACCAAAATATAGGGCATTCAACATATTACAAAACAAGGTTGAGGATGTCATACAAAAGATCACTTAGATTTGGAAATCATTATATGGTTTGACAACACCCAAGGCAATAATGAAGGCACCTATTGAGGTAGGTGAGGACAAAGAAGAGAAACAATAGGCAACTGAGGTAATCATAGTTGATATTGAGCCAATTACATAAGAGGAAGACACTGAAACAAATGTAGATACACAGGCACCAACTAAGGATGAGCAACAAACAAAATAGAGTGTACCAGATACACTAGTGTCAAGTACTAGTCCTCCACATGAGGTGAACACAAAAAATGATACTATAAATATAAAGGATGTTTCTGATACTATCACTCTGAACATCAATCCCCTCACAGAGGATGACTTAAAGAAGATACTAGTGGAATCCACTACCCAAGCCAAACTCTGTAAGAATCCTATACTAGTGAGTGTTGATGAGATTGAGAAGGCAGACAAGGTATCTATAGGGGAGGAAGTACATAAACAAGTTACACCTACAACCCCTCCTCAATTCACAATGGTACAACCTACATTACCCCTTGTGGTATATCAAAGGAAGGAGACAACTACTTCTACCATCTATACATTAGCACAAAGTATTTCAGTCTCAGTCACTATAAAGGAAAGTGAACATGATAAGGGTGAGATAGTTGGAGAGCAAAAAGATGAAACAAAGAAGACTGAAGGAACACAAGTTCAAATAGGTTAGGTTGATACTCTAGCACCTACAACACAATAGCAAGGTGCATCTATGAATGTAGAGAAGGAAAAGGATAAGAGTGAAGAGCTAGGTACAACTACCAAACCTGAGAAGCAATTAGCAATAAAAACACTGGTAACTTTACCAAAAATTGCTACTCCTCCTAGTCAATCTCTTCATAGGCCGAGTATAGAAGCTATACCCCTACAATCATCATAGTCGAGTCCAAAGAAGTTGAAGTTACATCATTTTTTGACGTGAATTTGGATGAATTAATTGAGTTTCCCAAGTTTGATTATGCAACTACCACTATTGAGTAGATGGGCATACTCCAAGAAGCTCTAGCAAAGAAGAAGAATCAAGAACTACTCAAACAAGAGCATAGGTAGAAGCAAGCCTTGATAGATATCAAGGACATCTATATTGATGCATTTAGTCTGTTGACTCCAAAGGAAAACAAGCCAATAATTGAACAATTAACCAGCCTAGTGGAGAAGCTAAATGATATAGACCTAGATTCTAATGTTAAACTAATTGAATGGTCTGAAAGAAAGTTCCAACATAAGGTTGATGAAAATATATCAAGTGTTATTGCACTATCACAGGTTGAGTTAGCAACCAAAATTGACAATGTGAAGAAGGTATTAGAGAACATTTTCTCTTTGTACACCAAATTGTGTAATCCCACAATCTTTACAGAAGAAATAAGGTGTCACATACTAAGTTTGTAAAGTCATATATAGTCATCTAGTATTATTCTACCAAAGTCTCTAGCTCAAATTGAGAAACATTTTAGGAATCTCCTCAACTCCTGAATTTAGTTAACAGTATTACACACAGATGAAACAAACATCAAGGCTAAATTGATTAGCATCTAGTCAATTTTGACTCCACATATGGAGATATTGCACAAGAAACTAGCCTTTTTTGAAACACTCATAAGGAAAGATCCACATATTTCTACTCATAAAGGCTTAGTTCACCTTGCTGCCGAGCTGGCCATCCAAATCAAGTCATTGAAGGTAGGTTGTGATAAATGGGATGCAGCACTGAAAATCATGCTTAAGGTCCACAAATCATTTTTGGACAAACACACTCTAAGTGTATAACCCTTTGACATCAATGTCAAAATGGGGGAGAAATAAGTATTGGAGAGATAATATTTTTGGGGGAGATACACAGATCAACAAATACAAATCTACTCAACAGAAGGAATAATTTTGAGTTTAGATATAGAACAACACAATCAACTCAAGGGGAGTTATTAATTTTGAGGTATGACTGATGAGTCATAAGCTTTTTGAAAAAATTTGAAGTTTTGAATTTTGTATGTATATGGATTTTATCTAAGTTATTCTTGAAAGGCTAAAGGTTATTCATACATGATCAAGTATTTTTCCACTCGTGTCAAAGGGGGAGATTGCTAATCTCAAATTGGTTTTGACATATCACTAGTACATTTGGGCTCATTTTTTGACCTTTATTGGTCAAAATTTTGACCCAATTTTTTACCAAACTTCGACCAAATTCGACCAACACATTGGTCAAAAATTTTGACCAATATGTTGGTCGAAAACTATTGAAATTGCTAGCACATTTTATGCCAAGCATTGGTTGCAATTTTGACCAATGCTTGGTAGAAAACTACTGGGCATTGGTCAAAATTTTGACCAATGCTTGGTAGAAAAATGCTGGTCATTGGTCAAAATTTCAACCAATGCTTGGTAGAAAAATCTTGGGCATTGGTCAAAATTAGGACCAATGCTTGGTAGAAAACTCCTGGGCATTGGTCAAAATTTATACCAATGCTTGGTAGAAAACTGTTGGGCATTGGTCGAAATTTTGACCAATTCTTGGTAGAAAATTGTTGGGCATTGGTCAAAATTTCAACCAATTTTTGGTAGAAAACTCCTTGCCATTGGTCGAAATGTTAACCAATGCTTGGTAGAAAATTGTTGAGCACTGGTTGAAATTTCGACCAATTCTCTACCAATCATTGGTCAAAATTTTGACCAATGCTTGGTCAAATTTTTTTTGAGGCTCATAGTTATTGAGGTCCACTTCAGCAATGGCCCTTCCTATGAAATTGCCATCTAAAACCTTTCTAATGAGATAATGTGTTATGAGCTCTTCATCAGTGGGATGGAACGTGAATCCAGAAGGCAGTTGTGCATTACCCTTATCAAATTCAGTAATAGAGGCTCTTAACTTTAGTTATAGTCATGATATGGTTGATGCACAACTGCCTCTTGGATTCACGTTCCATCCCACTGATGAAGAGCTCATAACACATTATCTCATTAGAAAGGTTTTTAGATGGCAATTTCATAGAAAGGGCCATTGCTAAAGTGGACCTCAACAACTATGAGCCTCAGGGAGGGTTCAATTCCCTCCTTTATTATTCACTATGCATATAATCCCATACACCCATTTGATCTTGAATGATGATATGTACTGAATGTTGAGTGTCTATGTTGAGTGCTCCAAAACCATCTATTTCATGCCTTCATCTATACACAATGTCTTTCTAGTTTCTTTCTATTCGCACACCCATTTCATTTCATATGATCATCTGAAAATTGTGTCACTCTAAGCTCTCAATTATTTCCTCTTGATTGATCATCTCATAACTGCTAAATCAGAGCTTTGGGATAAGCTATAGGCATCCATCAAAAGTTTGGCTAGATTTCAATCTAGGATATAGTACTAGAAGCTATATTTCATGCCAATCAAAAAATCTTCTTGGCCATGGCCTAGGGCAATATGAACCAGCCAGATGAATGCCACATTCATGTTTGATGGAGAAACCCTTCATAAGAAAGGGGAGAGATTTTTTGTTGACCACTCAGTCGTTGTTCTCCTAAAGCTACATGCCAAAATTAGAAAAAAATAGACTTGTCTTTGGAGTTGAATCTACTTCCGCTACACACTATTTTTTAAAAGCTGCTAGAATAGGCATATCTATTTAGCGTGTTCCTTCACACATATCTTTTAGCTCATTTCTTTGTAGTCTTTTAGTCTTTATTTTTGGTTTTTCTAGTGTTTTAGTATGGGCAACACCATAATTGTGTTTTCTCAAAAAATTTGCAAAAACTCAAGGGGTAAGCATCAAGACTTCCCAAGAGGTGACTTATCTTGGAACTACTCCAACTAAGAATCATTAGAAATGTACAAGAATGGGTGACCTTGTGATATATCATGATGTTTCACCCTTGTGAGCATCACCTAAATGCAATAGATGGCAGGTTGACCATTCATGCCCATAAGAATTCAACTGACAAAATATGGATCAATGAGTTTAACTTGAAAGATATATAGTTGAATCCTGATAGAATAACATAAAAATCAGTCCTCTAAAATATGTATATATGATATCATTTGTTTGTATTATATGTGTCTTCTTCCACACCATTCTATCGCTTTGTACATATGATGTTATTTGCATGTATTGTATTTGTCTTCCTCCACAACCATAGTAAATACCATATTGCAACATAAGACCTTTACATGTATGTCATACATAGAAACCCATAGAAATGCAAGAAAAAATTTCTAATTGCGAAAAAAATGTTGTACAAAGATAATCTCCATAATCTTAAATAGTGAAGAAAAAATATATTGAGACTAAGCCATGCGAAAGCCTCATATACAATTAGCTGATAAGCAGGATATGTTGATTGATCTACAATAGTATATCTACAAGCATGCTTAAATAGGAAGATGCCCTTATAAAAACTCAGCCTTGCTAAGGATGCAGTTTCTTTATTGTCTAACGAGATTTCAACTTGATGTAATTTAATGACATTAAATATGCTCTATCACAAATCATGCAACACAAGAAGTAATTTGAATTGCACAAAACCTTACAACAATTAGGAAGGTCCTAAGATCAATCAAAATAATTATTCATATGCTTGCAATAATTAGCCTCAAAAAAGCATTCAAATGCTAATGAAAACTATTCAAAGTGTTGTATAACAAGAATGGCATATTGAGCATAATAGTAAATTTAATAGTTGGGAAGTGACATAATATAAATGTACCTCTTCAAATATGGGCATTTTGGTAATTCTTTATGTCTCGTTAGATAAATATGTAATCAGGTTTAGCAAACAGAAATCCAAAACTAGTAACATACATTGCAAAAACTATAAATTTCCCAACATGACAGCAATAAAAGGATCACTAATTTTAGTATCCCAATGTTTTTAAGTTCCATTCCATTAGAAGTGAGCTATTTTTTCATAGTAAACAACTTTGTCCTACCTCAGAGAATCGTTTCAATATTCTGATACATGTAAACACTATATCCATTGTGACACATATTTGAGGGAAATGAGAATAATTTAAGATACAAGATAGATAAACAATCATTAACCAAACTCTATATTAAATTGATTATGTTCCAAGAACCATGCTATTAATTCACTCCCTAATATGTCCAGTTGTTGTACCCAGCAAAGGAGCTAGCTATTAGCACATCACAAATTGCAGTTTCTCAATCATATGTAAAAAGAATGATATGATTAGAGGTATGAGAATAGGATAATACCATCACAATGAAATTTTAATAGGTGTTATGAGACATGAAGTGAAGATATCAGCTAGAAATTCAGCACTCTGAGGAAGAATCTCATCTGCTCTACAAGCTACAAGTAATATATAATCCTTCATTGCAACTGTAGAAGAAATACCAGAACCCCAGTCTTGGTGTTGCACATCAATTGACAGGCTTAACCATCACCAAACTACGTAAAATTTCTTGTTACTACAAAATTGCAAATGATTTGGGTGAGCATTAGTGTGAAATAAGCAACAGTAAAACTCATTCCAAAGACAAGTTTATTTCCCAAGCAACTATTATACGTGTTGTCTCTTATGTACTATTAAAACCAATTAAACTTTAGACTTATATAGTGAAAGCTACAACCATACATGTCATTAAAGAAAAAAGGAAAATTGCATAGATGTAAAGAATTAACACTTGATGTAATCTACATTATCCAAGATATCTCTCCCAATGTTCATACCTTATTACTTCCTTACACCCCAACACCATGTTCGACATTAACTACCAAATAGAGAGCTTTATCTTATTCTTACTACATCAACATCCTCACACTAAGCATGTGATAAAATCCTCTTGCTTGAGATGCATGAGAACAATATAGATGATAGTTGGTTCAGGAAATTGCTTTAATCAAAAAGAAGTCAGAACCATTGATTTGCATCATGTTAAATGAGAAAACTCAAATATTGTTGATGCCAACTAAAGAAAGAAATTATACCAATGTCTAGCATAAATAACTAGAAATATATTAAAAGTAGTGGAATGTATAGTAGGTAAAATAGCAAGGGAATCTAGAAAAATAGCTATAGCCATGGGGCAAAGAGAATAGAAAAAAAGTGGGCTTAATTGAAGCATGGGGTGAACCTGAGAAGATTAATTGCTAAGCTAAGACAATGATAAATAGAAAGGTAAGGAAAGAGCCCATAAAAAAGTATAAACAAAAAAAGGCCACTCTAAATGGGTGTGTGTATAATAGTAGTGTTGTGACCTTTTCATATATTTCCCCATTCCAAATGGGGACCCCCTCGCTTGCTTAGTGGTATGGTCATTTTAGGCTTAGTTGTGGTAGTTGCTTTGGCCTCTAGGTCCTCTCCTTAGGAAGTGAGTGAGTCATTAACCCATGATCTAAGATTCATCAAGGATTGGAAGAAAATGGTAGAAAGTATCAAGAAAATCACCAAGGAAGTTGTTAACAAGTTGCCCACAAAGCGTCGTAGAGACATTGACAAGAGAGTCATCAAGGTGGGTCATGGAAATGTAGAAATCATGAACCAAATGAAACTGAAAGCATGAGTAGTGATGGAAATTCCTTCAGTTTGTAAGTCAAGTGGGATAGAAAGATGCAAATGTTAAAGACAAAAGTGTTTAAGAATCTTATATAGAAAACAGGTAAACTGCATTCATAAAAAAATTGCACCAATCTCTCGTTTGCACACTAATAACAGGTAATTACATTTTTTCAATTTTCATACAGCCATGAATCTACCTTAGATGTGAGCTGGGAAGAACATGTCATATATGTGGGCATATTGTAGAAGGTCAACTATACTTCACTAAACATGAGCATCATCGGAGTCCTCAAACTAACCAGAAAAACAAAAATGCACTTCTAAAAGATTAGTTATGTAGTTTACATTTTACAGGAACATCAGATCTTTCCATTTATATTAGCACATATAAGAGCACAATAGTACTACTATCAACATCCTCAAACTGAACAAAAAACAAAAAATGCACTTCTTTACAGTGTCTATCCCTGAGATGGTATTTTTGCTACTGATTATATCACATAAACGCTACACCAAAGCATAAACATAAAGACACTAGACCCAAAGAAGAATAGAATTTATAAGCCCTATTGTGGCTTACATCAAAGATGCAACCGAAGGCCTCAGACTTTTTTCCAAATTCTTGAAGCTTCTTGCCAGTTCAAGTGCATCCAAAGTTAGTTGAAACTGTCCATTTCCCTTCTCTTCCATTTCCAGATTATTTATTTGTAAAATATTTATTTAAGATTAGATATTATATTACAATTAGATAAGATTGGATATTACAAGTGGACGTACAACAGTTGATGGTTTAGAACTACATGAGAATCTCCTCCATGTAAACTGAAAATCTCTATACAACCAATTAAAGGCAAGCAATTCATACGAAATAGACACTCTTATTCCCTAAAAAAGTTGCCTTTTAGTTACAATGGCATTCCCATAGTGCAAGTAAAACCACTGGCCATTAATGGAACATTCAACTATAGCAGCATTGCCATGAGGGATACAGGTAAAACCAGTGGAGTAAGGAATGTTTGGAGATTTTTTAGCACTATAATTTCAACAAAGCGGCGTGTATGGAATTTACATCTAGGATTGATACTCTTGTATGTATTTCTGTAGCATGAAATTATATTTCAATAGTTTATAACTTAGTAATCGTAATAGAAAATAAATTTTATTGCACATTGTCATTTATATTTGACTGAATGAATACAAATTTAATTTGATTAATACAAAAGCATACAATAAAATAGATCAGATATTGCAAACAAATACTAAGGTCATACACTTCATTAATTGAGGTCTATCTCATTTAGATGTTGCAATTGTGATCAATGTTTACTTAGTAGTTTTTGTGTTTGAAGCAGCAACATATAGTTATAGTAGATCTGGTTCATATCAATATAGTGACTATTTGATAATATTCCAGCATATTTGAATATGGCTATTTAGCTCCAACATATTTGTATAGGTCATGCAATCGACTATTGCAATTTGTAGCATTCTTGTTTCTTTAAATAATCTATATGTAAATCATTATTAATCAACCATATGGTCTCAACTTAGCCTCATGACATCTTTGTGATCTAAAAGTATTAAACAATAACATTTATTTATCGTATACTTTCACTGTATCCTCATAATAGCTTGGTGATCTAAAATATTAAATATTTAATATCAAAATTTGACGATGTCATTACAACAATATCATAGCTAACTATGCAATAGCCTACAAATTGTAGGGCATAATGAAAAGAATTGGTAGATAAGGAAAGAGCATATCTGTATCAAGATACCTACATAGTGTAGTGCCTACCCCTGATTCACATTTTGTTATCATTGCTGAACTCTTTTAGAGCTAGTTTTACGTTGTTGGTTAGAAGAATTGTTTTGAGATTATTAGATATTGAACTATGGATTCAGTTTATTATGTGATGAGATTACTTAGACTCTACATTTCATGTATGTATAATGATTATTTTTAGTGTTCACAATTATTGATGATGATTATTATTAATGATGATTAGTAAGATGATTTATTATCATATGTGCTTTCTTATGGATACTTACCCCATACTTGCATGTGTATGGTGTGTGTGTTTGCCTTGCGTATTTGCTTTTGTATAGCGTGTCTAATGTGGTTAAGGAAGGGAGTCGTAGTCACCTGCTAGTCAGGATCTACACAATGCACCACTTCCTTCCATTGCCTGGTTAGTTTAGTATATATATTGTGCTTGTACATGCATAGTTTTTATGCAGGTTGTAGGTACCAGGTATCGACTTCCATGAATTGCCAGGATGAGCGTACCCTATCACATTATCTCAATGATAAGAGAGGGGAGATAAATTCTTAAGTCCAAATCCCAACCCTTTAAACCATTTGTTCTAATTGAAAAATTAGGACAAGTATCTGAGTTGAGTACCCTCCGAATACGTTAGATAACGTAATTTGTGATTTAAACCCTTGGTTTGATTTTGTATGTATTTTGGCTATGATAGGTTTTTCGTATTTTACCTTTGTGAGTCTTTGGAGTATTTTCTATTAATTAAGCCTAATCAAAAGATTTAATTAATGGTTTAATTTAATAGAAAATTAATATGATATTTTAATATTTATTTTATTTAATTAATTGAAAAATTAATTAAATAAAATAATTAAATTTGAAAATAAAATAATTAAATTTGAAGATAAAAGTTATAATATTAAATTTGGAATGTCACAATATTTATAATATATTTGGAGCTCATTTTTAAATAAATGACTAAATAATAATATTATTAAAGCTAATAAATATTTTAGCAATAAAGTTTTGGAAAATGAAATTTAAAAATGAAAAATATATTTTAAATTATTAAAATATTTTAAATCTCATATGATTAAAATATAAATATATTAAAATTGAAAAGTGGAGATATTAAAGTTAGTACATGAGACTTAATAAATTAATTAATTAAATTTGGAAAGAGTAAAGTAAATTGGAGTTTTAAGCTTGCATGGGACTTAATATGTGTCAACAACAACGGGGTTAGTGCATGAATTAAGCACAAGGTGTCTACAATTCTATGACTCATCAAAAAGAATTGGAAAAGACTCATGCTTAGTTGGTGACACTTTTCAGCGGTTTCAAGAAGCAATCCAAAGGTTTCTTGAGAGCTCTTGATATTCAGGCATTCATAGAAGCTTAAATGAAAAGCTTAATGGAAGCTACAAGCTTAACAGAAGCCACGAGCTACAAGCTAAAAAATATAGAAGCTTCAAAGCTTGCATGCATGGGAGAAGATTCATATGCTCATATATTTTCTACTTGCTTGTATGCTCCTTCTAGCATTTCTAATCACTTGGCGGATTCGATCGGCTTGGATTCTTGCAAGAATTGCAAATGATGGAGAAAGAAGAAATTTTTTATGGACTTCTGAGACATGGCAAATTAGCATCAGTGTCCAGGTGCACTCATGATATTCTCATATTCCCTTTTCACTCTTTCTCTTCTTGTTTTCATTATATCTGTTTTATGTGTCTGAATACTCTCTGTGGTTGAATCTACTATTTGAAATTGAAATCTAGATATTTTATTTGGTTGAGAAGAAAACAATAGAAAAATTCTAGTTTCAAACGAGAAAGAAATTAGATTTTAATCGGGTTTGGGTTCGAATTTATATTAAATTAGAAAGACAAGATTTGGAATTAAAATAGAAATTTTATGGTGAAAATTCGAATGATTAGATGTAATCTTTCTATCAATTATATTTTTAGATGCGTATGAACAAACCCTTTTATGGTTAAATTTAGAGAAAAATTATTTTAAAAAGAAATTCTTAATTCATCACAAATTGTCCTGTCACTGCCCCTAGGATAGACCCGACCTCAGTCATTCATAACTTTTTATCGAGATCGAATTTATTCAATCACTCTGGTCAGAATGGGCACAACTTGGCCCTCTCCAACATATTTCAATTTCAATCCGATCCAACGGTTTATTAGGGAGATATGGCCGTCATACTGGAACTGTTTTATTCAAGAACAAATATTTTTCCATTTTCCATAACCAAAAATTCTTTATGCTTAAACTTCACAAAATAATATATCAAAGCATGGAATGAATTAAAGATATTATTGAAATCTTTCTTTATTATAATCTTATTAAAATGCATTAGTTTTATATGGTTTATTATCTAATCTAATTAAATCAAATTTAATTAAGATTAGTTAATAGTAGAAGAAGTGTAATTAATTATTAGTCAATTTAAGTAAATGGATGAGAGAAAAAAAAATTTTAAAAAATTTTAATATAATTTATATAGTGGACTTTTTTATAATGTATATTGAATACTATTTAATATATATTAAACAATTTTAGAGTTGTTTAATGAAGATGATAATGTTAAGAATTTGGAGATTATTCATATTAAAATCTACAATGAGTCTTATTAGTTTGTGATAGGGCTCTCTTTCAAACAACGTTTATATAGACAAAATATTATTAGAACAATTAGAAAATAGAGTCTAATGGTTGATTTTAATATTGATTAAATAATTGTAAGATGATAATTTAAATTTAGAAACTCTGAATGATATTGGATTAAGACTGAATTATTATGTTATTGGTTAATATGTTTGAATACCTTAATAGAATTAAGAGTTAGCCAAATATTAACTAATGAGTTTATGGAAGGATTCTATAGATCGAGTATGTATAGTTTGAAGAGTTTATTATTTATTAATGTTTGTAAAGACTAGCAAACTATTAATAAATAATGGTTTAAATAGATATCAACAAATTTGATTAGAGTTAATCTAGTGGAGATTATTTATTGATTGAAGTTTGGTAAAATATAATAATTTTTGGAGTTGGATTATAATTGATTTTTAATCAATTGGCATTCATTGAGTTGATATTATAACTATGATATTAATAATTAAATTGTGTGATAGAGTTTTATTTGAAAAAGATTAATGATAATACGAATTTGTCAAGGGAATGTTGGTATTCTTTGAAAGAAGACGAATGAGGTCATTATAGATTTATTCTCAATATAGCTTGCTAATAAATATTGACAAATTATTATTATTGAATTATTAATATAGTTGACTTTTATCTTACAGAATTCTAGTTAGTTATTAGTCAACTGATATTAATTGGAACATTGTTATGGTTATGCAATTATTAATTAAATCAATTAATAAGAGTTAATTAGATTTAATTAATAATTAAGTTATGTAATAGAAATTTAATTGATATAATTCTTTTAATGAGATTTTAAAAGTATTGATATCAAGTTGATAGGTCTTAATTTGATGACTTGAATAATGGCTTTAGATATTTTAATGGTGAAGACTTAGTAATATATAATTGAAAATTATTAGAATAATAAAAGGTCAAGGATTGTGAATCGATATTAATTGATCATTTTAATAAGTTATAATCTTCTTGTTCAAAGATTGATAATTGGCTCTCTTATAATTTATAACGAATAATGATCTTAGAAAAGTTGAAAAGTTAATCAATTAGAATATGGATCATGGTTAAATATAGAACAATTTAATTAAATGTCAATGATGATCAGTTTAGTGAATATTTATCCTTAAGTTATTCTTAAAATGTAATTCTTAATAATGGAAGGATAATGCTATCGAGGAAAATGGGTTGACTTGTAGGTCAAATGATGAAACTTAAGACACTTGAAAGTATACTTGCAAAAAAAAAAAAATTGGAAACCCCTACACTTGATTCAACTATGTGAATTTAGTAAACCAAAACATATATTTGCATCGTGTATTCTATATGCTTCTTGTTTTGAGTTTTGGGTTGACTAGTGTTCACCAGTCATAGAATGTTACTAGAGGCTCGGGGGTTATGAAATATGATGGCATGTTGATCTTATTTGGTCTCGATCTTTATAAGCCCAACCATGGTAATGTGATTGTATGCTCTATGAAATATTTGTATTTATTGATTGTTATTGTTCATCAATCTTCATGTGTGAAGCTGAGATATATGAGACACCTGAGCTAATCATTTTTGAGTCATCGATCAGTTATCCTTGGATTACTTTTTAGTTGCCATGATGGGACTAAAATGTAGATTTATTTCTTGATGATGTCATGTTGTGACATGTTTTGACTCAACCATTTTGGAGTCTTCGATCAGTATGATTTTGAGATATTCTTGGTTGCTTATTGAGAACCAATGGATATTGTGATTTATTCTGAGATATATTTTGGTTATTGAGAACCAATGGATACTTATGATTATCAGTGATGCCTTCAGTTACTTATAGAGAAATGTTGTGGTCATAATTTTCTATAGATGCTTTTTCAGATGCTCATGGAGATTTGATGATTCTTATTTTGAAGATTTGATGATTCTTATTACGGATATTTGATACTTTTATGCATATTTGATGATTTTATGGATTATCTTTTATGATTTTGAGATTTATGATTCCATGAGCTTAGGGTAGGTAATCTACTTGTAGTGTCGGGAAGTGGCTTGCAATGGGGGTCGGGGCCCTAAGTGGCTGCCAAGGTAACTCATTGTAAGTTTGGTTAATAAGTGATAACATTTACACACTAAATGGGGATTAAATAAACCTAAAAAGATAATTGTTTTGGTTCTCGCCCATGCCTTGAGTGCTTGTACAGGCTAGGATGGAAGTAGTGAGAACGCATGGTTGCGACCGTGCATTCTGTAGTATGTCTCGTCAGTATGAGAGGATACTAGTGGTCGCATGAGATCAGTATGGACCCGTGGAGTTTAGCTTACTGCCAGGGTAACTTGTACGTGATAATTGTGATGACACTTTCTCGCTTGCAGAGTAGGTTTCCTACATGTCATTGTGTGCCTCTGAGAATTAGATGTCGATTTTGTATGTGATTGGAACCTTTGAGTTAGTATACTTTTAAGATTTCTAAACTTCTAAAGATTTGTGCTATGTGTTATAGATAGTCTGTTTGGGACTTGAGATTATCTCCTCAGCACGGTGGGAGTGGACCACTTAGGTTCTACGCGATCGGGTGGTAGTGAATTTTTCACTCTTATCATTTGAGATCCGTCAGAGACACCGTGGCTGGAGCATTCTTGGTTAGTATTTATCTTCATTATATTCTTGGAGCATTATGATAGATGATATACCTTATGATGGATGTATTTGCTGGTATATTTCCTATATTGATGATTTGCATATGTTAGATGATGGTATCCTATGCTTTACTTTGCATGTTAATAGGATGTTTTATGAGTGACATTCCTACTATGTTAATACCGATGATCTCTTCGATGCTTTGGAATGTTACGGACGGAGGGATGGCTAGGATCCACGATGGTCTAATGATGCTATTTATGGTTGGGAGGAACCGTGCACTTAGTTATTTATGTTTGTGATATATGGTTATCTTTTGTGATGGATGTTTATATTTTTTGTGATGATGTATCATATATGATATGTGGTTTCATTTATGTTATTGCATCATGGATTAATATTAGATGATGATGATGTACTTTATTTACTTGGATGTTTAATACCCTGTGATATGTACAGTGGATGATTGAGCTAAACTAAAATATAATTACAAAAGGACACTTGTATATTGTTTAAGTACATTGGATGTATCATTGTTATTTCATAAGGATGGGATGTTAGATGAATAGTTAATTTAGATGTGATACAACGTTAAGGGATCTTTAAAGAATGTAGCCTGTTATGTATATATGTTATGTTTATTTTTATTTGAATTGTTGATATTGCTTCCGCAAATGTTATGAATGGTTTTATCTTTCATATTTTAAAAAAAAATTGTTTGGCAAATTTAGTAAAATTCTTTGGATCCCTTGGCAGGGCATTACATTTGGTATCAGAGCCCGAGTTTCAACATTGGGAGCTCTGGATATATTTCAATGCCACTAGTTGTTAACTAGTTGAACAAAATGAAAACTTGAAACTATCATGTGTATCTCTTTCAAACTGAAAACTTGAAACTAGGTGAACTGAAACAGAACTTAAAACTGTTACTTGCATATTTTCTTTATATTTCAACACTTAGCTTTCAAAATTAAAAATTCTACTGAAAACTTAAACGAAGGCAAAACTAAAAATTGAAAACTTATTCTAGTTGCAAAACATGTATCTTTTATCTAAGTTTCAAGGTAGTAAACATTTGTTTATCTTTGCAAGCATTAAGTTGCTCTTGTTTAGAATGTATTAAGGGATATATTTCAGTAATTGTTAAAGGAATGATGTTGGATCGATATGATTTTCGGTTTACCATTAAACCAGAATCATATTGCTCTAAGGGTGTTGTAATATCCTCAGTGGAATCATGTTTTCCCTGTAGGGAGGAAAAGGGTTCAATGGGACCCGCATAGTGAGTATCTTAGCTTTTCATTTTTGTAGGCTTCTAGGAGTAAGCTTAATCCCAAGAGAGTGGATGTAGTGTCTGCTCTTAGTTCACATTTTGTTATCGTTGCTGAACTCTTTTAGAGCTAGTTTTATGTTATTGGTTAGCAGCATTGTTTTGAGATTATTAGATATTAAGCCATGGATTCAGTTTATTATGTGATGAGATTACTTAGACTCTACATTTCATGTATGTATAATGATTATTTTTAGTGTTCACAATTATTAATGATGATTATTATTAATGATGATTAGTAAGATGATTTATTATCATATGTGTTTTCTTATAGATACTTACCCCATACTTGCATGTGTATGATGTGCGTGTTTGCCTTGCGTGTTTGCTTTTGTATGGCGTGTCTGATGTGGTTAAGGGAGTCGTAGTCACCTTCTAGTCGAGATCTACACGATGCACCACATACGGCCATTGTCTTGTTAGTTTAGTATATATATTGTTCTTATACATGCATGGTTTTTATGCAAGTTGCAGGTACCAAGTATCGACTTCCCTGACTTGCCAAGATGAGCATACCCTATCACATTATCTCAATGATAAAAGAGGGGAGGTAAATTCTCAAGTCCAAATTCCAACCCTTTAAGCCATTTGTTCTAATTGAAAAATTAGGACAAGTATCTGAGTTGAGTACCCTCCGAATACGTTGAATGACGTAATTCGTGATTTAAACCCTTGGTTTGATTTTGTATGTATTTTGGCTATGATGGATTTTTCGTATTTTTACCTTTGTGAGTCTTTGGAGTATTTTCTATTAATTAAGCCTAATCAAAAGATTTAATTAATGGTTTAATTTAATGAAAAATTAATATGATATTTTAATATTTATTTTATTTAATTAATTGAAAATTTAATTAAATAAAATAATTAAATTTGAAAATAAAATAATTAAATTAGAAGATAAAAGTTATAATATTAAATTTGGAATGTCACAATTTTTATAATATATTTGGAGCTCATTTTTAAATAAATGACTAAATAATAATATTATTAAAGTTAATAAATATTTTAGCAATAAAGTTTTAGAAAATGAAATTTAAAAATGAAAAATATATTTTAAATTATTAAAAGATTCTAAATCTCATATGATTAAAATATAAATATATTAAAATTGAAAAGTGGAGATATTAAAGTTAGTACATGAGACTTAATAAATTAATTAATTAAATTTGAAAAGAGTAAAGTAAATTGGAGTTTTAAGCTTGCATGGGAATTAACATGTGTCAACAACACGGGGGTTAGTGCATCAATTAAGCACAAGGTGTCTACAATTCTATGACTCATCAAAAAAAATTAGAAAAGACTCATGCTTAGTTGGTGACACTTTTCAGCGGTTTCAAGAAGCAATCTAAAGATTTCTTGAGAGCTCTTGATATTTAGGCATTCATAGAAGCTTAAATGAAAAGCTTAATGGAAGCTACAAGTTTAAGGGAAGCCACGAGCTACAAGCTAAAAAATATAGAAGCTTCAAAGCTTACATGCATAGGAGAAAATTCATATGCTCATATATTTTCTACTTGCTTCTATGCTCCTTCTAGCATTTCTAATCACTTGAAGGATTCGATCGGCTTGGATTCTTGGAAGAATTGCGAATGATGGAGAAAGAAGAAATTTTCTATGGACTTCTGAGGCGTGAAAAATTAGCATCAGTGTCCAGGTGCACTCGTGATATTCTCATATTCCCTTTTCACTCTTTCTCTTCCTGTCTTCATCATATCTATTTTATGTGTTTGAATACTCTCTGTGATTGAATCTACTATTTGAAATTGAAATCTAGATATTTTATTTGGTTGAGAAGAAAATAATAGAAAAATCCTAGTTCCAAATCAAAAAGAAATTAGATTTTAATCAGATTTGGGTTTGAATTTATATTAAATTAGAAAGACAAGATTTGGAATTAAAATAGAAATTTTATGGTGAAAATTCGAATGATTAGATGTAATCTTTTTATCAATTATATTTTTAAATACGTATGAACAAACCCTTTTATGGTTAAATTTAGAGAAAAATTATTTTAAGAGGAAATTCTTAATTCATCACAAATTGTCCTGTCACTGCCCCTAGGATAGACCCGAACTCAGTCATTCATAACTTTTTATCGAGATCGAATTTATTCGATTGCTCTAGTCAGAATTGGCGCAACTTGGCCCTCTCCAACATATTTCAATTTTAGCCCGATCCAATGGTTCATTAGGGAGATATGGCTGTCGTACTAGGACTGTTTTATTCAAGATCAGATATTTCTCTATTTTTCATAACCAAAAATTCTTTATGCTTAAACTTCACAGAATAATATATCAAAGCATGGAATGAATTAAAGATATTATTGAAATCTTTCTTTATTAGAATCTTATTAAAATGCATTAATTTTATATGGTTTATTATCTAATCTAATTAAATCAAATTTAATTAAGATTAGTTAATAGTAGAAGAAGTGTAATTAATTATTAGTCAATTTAAGTAAATGGATGAGAGAAAATTAAAAGAAAAAAGATTTTAATATAATTTATATAGTGGACTTTTTTATAATGTATATTGAATACTATTTAATATATATTAAACAATTTTAGAGTTGTTTAGTGAAGATGATAATGTTAAGAATTTGGAGATTATTCATATTAAAATCTACAATGAGTCTTATTAGTTTGTGATAGGGCTCTCTTTCAAACAACATTTATATAGACAAAATATTATTAGAACAATTAGAAAATGGAGTCTAATGATTGATTTTAATATTGATTAAATAATTGTAAGATGATAATTTAAATTTAGAAACTCTGAATGATATTGGATTAAAACTGAATTATTATGTTATTGGTTAATACGTTTGAATGCCTTAATGGAGTTAAGAGTTAGCCAAATATTAACTAATGAGTTTATGAAAGGATTCTATAGATCGAGTATGTATAGTTTGAGAAGTTTATTATTTATTCATGTTTGTAAGGACTAACAAACTATTAATAAATAATGGTTTAAATAGATATCAACAAATTTGATTAGAGTTAATCTAATAGAGATTATTTATGGATTGAAGTTTGGTAAAAAATAATAATTTTTGGAGTTGGATTATAATTGATTTTTAATCAATTGACATTCATTGAGTTGATATTATAACTATGATATTAATAATTAAGTTGTGCGATAGAGTCTTATTTGAAAAAGATTAATGATAATACGAATTTGTCAAGGGAATGTTGGTATTCTTTGAAAGAAGACGAATGAGGTCATTATAGATTTATTCTCAATATAGCTTGCTAATAAATACTGACAAGTTATTATTATTGAATTATTAATATGAACATTTGAGTATTGAATTATAGTTGACTTTTATCTTACAGAATTCTAGTTAGTTATTAGTCAACTGATATTAATTGGAACGTTGCTATGGTTATGCAATTATTAATTAAATTAATTAATAAGAGTTAATTAGATTTAATTAATAATTAAGTTATGTAATAGAGATTTAATTGATATAATTCTTTTAATGAGATTTTAAAAGTATTGATATCAAGTTGATAGGTTTTAATCTGATGACTTGAATAATGACTTTAGATATTTTAATGGTGAAGACTTAGTAATATATAATTGAGAATTATTAGAATAATAAAAGGTCAAAGATTGTGAATCAATGTTAATTGATCATTTTAATAAGTTATAATCTTCTTGTTCAAAGATTGATAATTGGCTCTCTTATAATTTATAACGAATAATGATCCTAGAAAAGTTGAAAGGTTAATCAATTAGAATATAGATCATAGTTAAATATAGAACAATTTAATTAAATGTCAATGATGATCAGTTTAGTGAATATTTATTTTTAAGTTATTCTTAGAATGTAATTCTTAATAATGGAAGGATAATGCTATCGGAAAAAATGGGTTGACTTGTAGGTCAAATGATGAAACTTAAGACACTTGAAAGTATACTTGCAAACAAAAAAAAATTGGAAACCCCTACACTTGATTCAACTATGTGAATTTAGTAAACCAAAACATGTGTTTGCATCGTGTATTCTATATGCTTCTTGTTTTGGGTTTTGGGTTGACTAGTGTTGACCGGTCCTAGGATATTACCAGAGGCTCGGGGGTTATGAGATATGATGGCATGTTGATCTTATTTGGTCTCGATCTTTATAAGCCCAACCATGGTAATGTGATCGTATGCTCTATGAAATGTTTGTATTTACTGATTGTTATTGTTCATCAGTCTTCATGTGTGAAGCTGAGATATATGAGACACCTGAGCTAATCATTTTTGAGTCATCGATCAGTTATCCTTGGATTACTTTCTAGTTGCCATGATGGGACTAAAATGTGGATTTATTTCTTGATGATGTCATGTTGTGACATGTTTTGACTCAATCATTTTGGAGTCTTCGATCAGTATGATTTTGAGATATTCTTGGTTGCTTATTGAGAACCAATGGATATTGTGATTTATTCTGAGATATATTTTGGTTATTGAGAACCAATGGATACTTATGATTATCAGTGATGCCTTCAGTTGCCTATAAAGAACTGTTGTGGTCATGATTTTCTACGGATGTTTTTTCAGATGCTCATGGAGATTTGATGATTCTTATCTTGGAGATTTGATGATTCTTATTATGGATATTTGATGCTTTTATGCATATTTGATGATTTTATGGATTGTCTTTTATGATTTTGAGATTTATGATTCCATGAGCTTAGGGTAGGTAATCTACTTGTAGTGTCGAGAAGTGGCTTGCAATGGGGGACAGGGCCCTAAGTGGCTACCAGGGTAACTCATTGTAAGTTTGGTTAATAAGTGATAACATTTACACACTAAATGGGGATTAAATGAACCTAAAAAGATAATTGTTTTGGTTCTCGCCCATGCCTTGAGTGCTTGTATAGGCTAGGATGGGAGTAGTGAGAACGCATGGTTGTGACCGTGCATTCCGTAGTATGCCTCGTCAGTATGAGAGGATACTAGTAGCTTCATGAGATCAGTATGGACCCGTGGAGTTTAGCTAAGTGCCAGGGTAACTTGTACGTGATAATTGCGATGACACTTTTCTGCTTGCAGAGTAGGTTTCCTACATGTCATTGTGTGCCTCTGAGAATTAGATGTCGATTTTGTGTGTGATTGGAACCTTTGAGTTAGTATACTTTTAATATTCCTGGACTTCTAGAGATTTGTGCTACGTGTTATGGATAGCCTATTTGGGACTTGAGATAATCTCCTAAGCACGGTGGGAGTGGACCACTTAGGTTCCACGCGGTCGGGTGGTATTGTATTTTCCACTCTTATCATTTGAGATCCGTCGGAGACACCGTGGCTGGAGCTTTCTTGCTTGGCATTTATCTTCATTATGTTCTTGGAGCATTATGATAGATGATATACCTTATGATGGATGTATTTGCTGGTATGTTTCCTATATTGATGATTTTCATATGTTAGATGATGGTATCCTATGCTTTACTTTGCATGTTAGTAGGATGTTTTAGGAGTGACATTCCTACTATGTTAATATCGATGATCTCTTCGGTGCTTTGGAATGTTACGCACAGAGGGATGGCTAGGATCCACGATGGTCTAATGATGCTATTTACTGTTGGGAGGAACCATGCACTCAGTTATTTATGTTTGTGATATATGGTTATCTTTTGTGATGGATGTTTATATTTTTTGTGATGATGTATCATGTATGATATGTGGTTTCATTTATGTTATTGCATCATGGATTAATATTAGATGATGATGATGTACTTTATTTACTTGGATGTTTAATACCTTGTGATATGTACAGTAGATGGTTGAGCTAAACTAAAATATAATTACAAAAGGACACTTGTATATTGTTTAAGTACATTGGATGTATCATTGTTATTTCATAAGGATGGGATGTTAGATGAATAGTTAATTTAGATGTGATACAATGTTAAGGGATCTTTAAAGAATGTAGCCTATTATGTATATATGTTATGTTTATTTTCATTTGAATTGTTGCTATTGCTTCCGCAAATGTTATGAATGATTTTATCTTTCATGTTTAAAAAAAAAATGGTTTGGCAAACTTAGTAAAATTCTTTGGATCCCTTGGCAGGGCATTACACATAGGGATTCAAATAGCACAAGAAAGAATGAACAATTTATTCAAACAACTGTTGCAGATCCAGGATAACATGCCTACCACAATTCCTTAGAGAATCAAGGTCATACTAGGACATCACAAAGAGGATAAAGTTCATTTGCATATAACCCGCCAGTAGTTAGAATCATCCCAAAACCCATCAGGCCCATATTTCTATAAAAAGAAGAAATATCAAAACCTGAGACTACTTCCATAGAGAAGCTTGTTAGACTTTATGAAGAATATCAAGGGAAATTCCAAAACATCAAAACCATTGTATCTTTCATCAATTACTTGGAGATTTTGAGGAAGAAATTTCAGCATAAAGGAGACTAAAGGAGTAAGTAAAATGACAATGGAAAGGATGTGAAGAATAATGTGAAAAGCTAAATGCAACAACTACCCAAAAGATCATTCTCTTCAAGAGTAATAAAAACCCTAAGCTTCCATGAAACAAAATTTGAAGAGCCATCTAAACCTATCTTCAACTTTCACACCATTCACCATTTTCACACACTGAGAATGACCAACTCCAAGAGAAACAAAGAGCACAAATTTGATAATACTTCTGGTTCTAGATCTAATTTCTTCACTCTAATACCATGTTGAAATTAGGAACCGGAAATAAAAATAGCAATGAATGAAATCACAAATACAAAACAATTAGATCACACTAGGCTTTTATCCTGGGAAAAAGACTCTTCTTTGAGATAAGCAACCTAGCCCACTAAAATAGATCCTTTACTCAATATCTTAAAGATATTACACCAAGTCTTGCTTATGATTGAATTCCTTTGATTAATTCAATTGATAAGACTGTTGAAGATGTAGCAACATAAAATCTATTAGTCTCTTGACTCAGATATAAAAGAATTGATTCAAAATTTATGCAATAGCATTCCTTGGGAAAATCTCAGAGTTACAACACACTGTATAAATATTAGTCTTCGGCACTTATCTCTAGTGTGAACAATACAACTCTACTAAAATAAGCTGAACTATACTTGCAGAACACACACAATACTACCACACTTACATGATAAAAAATGAATTAATTCAATGACGGACTTAGTAGCCAATAGAGATATCAATAATCACTATCAAGGAGCTAAAGGTTTGCCTAAAAACTTTTAACCATCATCTGTTACATGAAAGCATCAAACATTAATACTTGAAAGCACATCTTTGTGGCTGAGTCTGCTAGCTAGGATAGGAATACACGCATAGAGCCCAGTCGAATGCCAAGTAAGAATAGTAGTTCATATTAATAAAAATGCCAATAAGATGAGGATGGTGCCATAAAAAGAGATGGTATGCTGTGAAAAAACAAGTAAAGATGGCACTTATGGAAGAAATATAAATGTAGATGGTGAGAGAAGAATTTCCAGATGGTGTAGATAAAACATGTGATCTTAGAACTGGGGAAAAATGGAGCCAAGACGAAAGTAAGCAGTTAATGCCAAGGATGAGCAACATAGAAATAACTTGGGTTGAATAACAGCAATAGCAAAAAAAATGCCCGAAGATCATAACAAATGATGCACAAACAAAATGAGAATGCAATATTAAAGAGGAAGAAGCAGGTACAAAATGCTAAGGTGTTAATAGAAGTAGAATCTCAGGTAAAAGATCTGGCTCACTACTACATGATTCAACATATTTGAGTATATTTATTCAGCTTCAACATATTTGTATTGCTCATGCAACCTATTACTGCATCTTCTAACAATTGTTGTTTCTTTCATTAATATACACACACACACACGTGTGTGTGTGTGTGTGTGTGTGTGTGTGTGTGTGTGTGTGTGTGTGTGTGTGCTCTCACCTCACCCTTTCTGGATCTTGGTGATCAAAACATGCTGAACAATAACATTTGCTCAGCATATGCTCTTGCGTCAGCCTCACACAACCCTAGTGATCAAAAAGAGGTAAAGGCCTCGCCATGCCAGGATCACAATCTTCATATAGAATTTTTAGACACATGGATGGCAATATGCTCAAAATGTGAATGGCTAGAAATAGATCTCTCTTCTAAGTTGTAAATGATAGATAAATTAGATAAGAACAAGAAGAGATCGAATGTGTAAAAATTGCTCTCCTACGAGACAATTTCTGGTTGTATCATTATTTAGCTTAAAGTTTACTAACTGCAATAGGATAAAATATTACAGAGCACATTTAGAAGAAAGTATTCCTCTAAGTTCTAGATGGAATAGAAAACAATAAATGGTGATGTCAATCAAGAAATAAAAAAGTTGTCCCTCTTGCTATTCAACAGGTTGTCTTCACACTTGTCACTTATGCAAATATTTTCATCCACATGGGGGATAAACATTATTAATTCTACAATTTTTTAATTCCATATAGGAGATTGAACTAGTGATTATTGTAAAAATAAATCTAATTTCTATATCAAGCATCAATCTATAATTTCTTCTTTTGAGTAGAGATTTCAATGGTGGTTTTAATTTTAAATATATCCATATTCCCACCCTGCTTGTTCAAGATTGTGAATGACTTTTGATGTATAGCTATTAACCATCATCCACATAGATCATGAAACTTTGTAATTCATGCAACTCAAAGAAAAATATTGATTTTCAACCTAATAACAAAAGCAATTCTTGAAGACTTACCAATGAAGGATAGAGGATCATTTTTCCTTGTATCTAAAAGCCAGCCTTGAAATCCACTTGCTCGTGAATATACTGATATATTATCACCCTTTTCTATAACCTATACCATAGCAATTGATGCAAGTTGGCACACAAGATGAAGAGCTCCAAAGAGGATTAGAGATTGCAAGGCATCTTCACACTTCCTTTGCCATAAAAGAATAGACTCCTACAAACAAACAAATGAAATCAAATTGTTGAAAGCGAGCTTCTCCTCAAATATTATCTTTCTTCACAAGGATGATTTCAAATAAGATGGAATTCGGCCAATAAATCAATTATATCATCTAGCATTTAATTCTCTAGAAGTGCAGATATTCACAAACCATAAATCAGTTAGATCTAAAATGGTACTCCTTTCAAAGTTTACATTTAGAATTAGCTGAGAGGATGACCTTCAATAACTCAATAGGAAATAAGCATGCATTTTGGAGTTTTGTGACACATATATAGAAAAAATAAAATAGAAAAAGTCATTTTGATGCATCACATCTATTGATGAAACAACTGAGCAGATGTTTATTTCTAAGGAAGATAAATATATATTGGACAATAAAAAAAGCTGACAAATATGATAGATGAAGGGTCCTTGATAAAATGGCACTTGGCACAATATGGTTGTGCTTGGCAGCATCAATGGCTTTCAATTTATCAAAACAAATAATAATGTTGGATATAATGTTGATGTTGTTAGATTAGGCATGTTTGTCATTGATTTCAAAAGGTGCTATCTCAGAGTGTTGTTTGTGAGATGTTCATAATGCCTTCACTAGCTATACCACCTTATGAGGATGACAACTCTTGGGTATTGTTTGTGTGTTTCAAATCTGTTCATGACACTATGGAGACAATGTGAAAAGTGTGTTTCAATATTGTTCATGGCAATATGGTGACATCATGATGGAAAGACAGGATCACTGGATGGTTGTCAATGGTGTTGAAAACACAATGTGTTTACCACATGATGTGTTTTTCGTTAAAGTCAAAACCAATAGTTCTCGACAAAAGATGAATGGACAGTCGTTGATTATTTTCAAATTCCAACAATTAGCAGTTGAAGAGTCTCATGGTCATGTAAGGTTTCAACAGAAGCTCTATTAAACTAAACAAATCTGAAACTTTCTATGTGAGAGGATTTTGATACCAAATTTGAAACTTTCTATGCCCAGTTTAGTTAAACTAAACAAATCTAAAACTTTCTATGTGAGAGGATTTTGATACTAGTCCACTCATTACTCTTGGTAAAGTCAACTCCAAGAATCAAGTTTACGACTAAAACCCAAATTCTCTCAGGGCAACTATCACCTATAAGTCATATTCAACAATAACAAGTTTAGTAGGACTCAAAAGTTAAAATTGCTAGACCACAATGGCTTTGACAAATCTACCTTGAGAAAGTAAATATATAAAGGGAACAAAATGATCAAATATCAAACATTGTAGGTAGCCACACATAAATCCCATACCACATTTGCATTCTGTGTTATGGGAAGCAGTAGTTGTGGATCATTTTAGACCTACCACATGCAAAGTGTCCATTTTATGTTAGTTTGAGCTTCACTTGGTTTCAAGAATACTATAATATTCTCTACTTAACAAGGAAAACCACGTGAAGTTGGAAGCTCATCTGGCCTCACCCCCCTCCCCCTAACATCAATCTAAAGTACCCATTATCATCTAATTACATACTTCATTCATTTATTCATCCATTTATGAACTATAACATTCAATCAATACAATCACATATCATTCATTAATACGATATAAAATTCATTAATACACAATACTAATCAATACTTCATTAACACATAACAATATTCATTAACATAAAATGAAAATCTGTATTAATATGCATCATTCATACATAATTACTTAAAACAAAGTTCTTTCATTATCCAACAAGGTTTATCAAAGAAGATTTTTAAAACATCATTTTTTATTTTATTTTTCCAAGCTCTCTTAAGAAAAGTGCTCATAGGAGCATCCATATCTGCATCATTCTCCTCCTCTTCTGGCATGTGTAATGTCAAATTATGATGGCTCCTTCTCTTTGGAGGAGTAGGAGGCTGCTGCACTAACAGGGGCTATGTTGCAAGAACAAGTGAATGGGATAAATTGGCATACTCTTTTTCTTTTTCTAACTGTTACAAGTCTGTAATTAAGTACGAGTACAACTTAACATGCATTTTTCTTACCTAACAATGCCACATCATGTACATTAACATTTTGATCCACCACCATGACAACATTTTGAACACTTGGAACATGGTCCACTGCTTCAGCATGATGTTCAACATGCTCTAAAATATTCAAAAAAATGATAGACGTCAAATTGCAATTGAAGATGTTAAATTGTATTCATAATTGCATAATTAATTTCCAATAGTGAATTAATACCTCCCCCACTATAATGCACATCATGGCCTTTCTCATGAGCATGTTCTGTGGTAGGATATGAAGGCTTCAGTAAAATGTTATGCACATTGTTATGTAGTCAATTTACATTCAAAACTAATACCAAAAAAGAATCTTCTCAACTATTCAATTTCATTTACTTTTCATCTAACCAATTTATCTATGAGATATCATTTGGTGCACTGGATTCTTGGGCAAGGCTTTAAGATTCTTCGCGTAGGCGTGCAGCCACAACTTTATAGCCTTCCTTCAAGGCAATTTTTCTATCTTCATCTGTGACCTCCACATTGAATTCTGTGCCCTATATTTTTTTCTTAATATCGTTAGTTTTCCATGTATGGTTTCATTAAACAAAATTGTTTGCAACATTATATTAAAAAAAAATATGAAATTTCATTGCTCCTACTTACAAGTCGAGCTTGGAGATTCATATAGCCACCAGAGCCAAGTTTGTGTTGGCCAAACTTTTCTAGTCTCGCTTTTGTAGCCACGGATGTGTCCTACAATCTATGAACAATTTCAAACATCTTAGATTATATATTTACAAATATCAATAATTAGTGCATAATTACAATGTACTTAATACTATCATTACATACCTCTTTTTGCCCTGTGCTGCTTCATTATCTCTATCTTCACATAGCCTTTCCTCCTTTGCATCTTCTATTATTTCATTCCACTCCATCAGTGGAATCATAGGAGGATGGTCGTACTTTGGGTTATCCTTAAGAGCCCTTCTATATTGATCCCTCATAGTCTTTATATGCTTTGCTGCTCTTTTGAGAAGTAGGCCAGTGTCAAAAATGTTTTTTCCAAATTTCTCCTCAAAAGATGCTATCAGCTGATTTTTTAATTCCATAGCTTGTAAATTCCACCTTTTTAAAAACAAATAGATTGTTAGATCAATAACTTTAATATATTACAATAAATGGAAGAAAAGAAAATTTATGTAGCAATGATATGAAACTACGTACCTTTTACGTATGGTGGGTCCAAATAGTCTCAATGTCATATGAAAAAGATGTTCAAAGAAAGCATTATTACCTACAAAAACATAAAGGATTTATTAGTCCAAAATGAGTAATGTAAAAGTAAACTAAATTTACACTTTAAATAATAACAATTTTAAAGCACCTGGAAGCTTTTGTTCTTTTAACGGAAACATAGTTTTCTTATTCAACAACAATGTCCCTTCATATGAACCAGTACTAATCACACGAACTGCTTCAGGAAATGGATCAGCTCCAGCAGTACTTCTCTCTGTTAGTCTATCAACTAAAACATGATGACAATTAAAGCAGACACCAAATGAATTGATTTGTTGCCTAGAAACCAATGTAAATTATATTACCAGAGAAGAAGACAATACCAGAGACTATAAAATGTGCAATCGATAATAAGAGACAGCTTAACGCCTATTCTTTAGAAGAAGTAATGGCAGTTGCACAACACCATGATGCAGTAGCTGGTACTTCAAAACAACATGTGGCCAATGATTATGCTGCACGTCTTTCACGTGGTTCCCTAGAGATTTAAATTGGACAATATCTCAAGTCCTTATCGCTACTTATGTAATTTTATCAAAGTTTGTTTTTTTTCAGTTACACTAGTCATGTAGGCTATTCAAGTGACAAGTTGTCAATTAACAATCCATTCTTAGCATGACATTGAAGTATACTTTTGGTTAATGTTCCTTTGTAGACTGAGATTGTAGTCAGCTCAGCATTAGTCTACCTTATGAATGGAAAATCAAGAGCTTAGACAAAACCAAAAAAGGAAAATTTATTTGAGGAAATAGATTCAGAAAGTATTTCAAGGGATAAAATAGAACTTGAATAGCTACATTGTCCAAAACATGATGTTTGATATTGGACTAGATAGTGTAGGATCTGATTCCATGAAGTGGTTGCTATTTCAAAGTAAGAAGTGAACATAGAAGTTCATACTTTCAATTTGAATTCTCATAAGCATACACAAATAACATTCTTATTTGAATAGTTTTTCTGCTTCTCTGGCAGTAACATGATGCTTCTAAAACTAGGATTCTATAACTTTTATGTCTTTCTTTCACAGTGCCCTCTTATGAATATCAACTACTGCCCCAAATCTGAAGCCAAATTGGATGCTAGGAGGAGTCTGGTGTAGTTTTCATTTATATTTTGATTTAACATAGTTTTAATTCATCTGCAATGGCTTTTCATTCTAATCATATTACATTGACTGACTAAATTGTATGTTTCTTCATTGCTATGTATTCAGGCAATTGTTTTGTATAATCCCTTGGGATGGAAGTGCAATGAAGTGATTAAAATTCTAGTAATTTTTTATTCCTAAGGGATTCTCTTCTTTAAATACTAAATTCTAGATCAACAAAGGGTGTAAACTATAAACAGTCTTCTCCCTTGAATTACACAAGAAGAATGCCACCCCCAAAACCTTGATTAGTAAGAATGGAAAAGAATAAAGATTTTAACCTCTGCTACACTTCCTTAACACCTAAAGTATCATCTACATCAATGATCATCATTTTACCCCTAAGGTTTTTGAGAACAATGTCAATGAAATGGCCTATGCTAATAATGTTTTCTACAGAAATTCTTGAAGGCAAGAGAATAAAATGCTCAAAGAAGGGCACATGTTTCCTAAAAATCAATGCAAAAGTACTCCTATTGGTACTAAAGTAGCTAGTATGATATCAATGGTCTTGATTCTTGATAGTAGTAGAGAAGCAAGTGACTCTTTTCCAGACACATTTGGATGGTTGCCAAATTCAGTCTTTGTGTACTTTGAGAAGTAGAAAATGTTCGATAGCTCTAGTAGCATCTCAGTAATTCTCAGTGGAGGTCACTTATCATTACATTTTTCCATTTAGTGAGATAAGGTGGAAAACAATTACTCCAGTGGTTAGCTAGATAGATGGCTACTTTAAATTGGATTCTTTTTGTCTTCTCCTTTCTATCTCTACAATGATCTAGTTATCATTGTGTAAAATATTGACTAAACTTGGAATTTCTTCAATTTATGTCAGATATTTAACTTTGTTAATCTAAATGGGAAGTCTATACAACATTTAATGGTCATCCCTATCAATATTAAAAGGCACTTTTCAAGCCAAGAAATTTCATATGTTTGGCTACTAGTTACCCATTTTTTATAAAAGATTTTGTATTATATCATAGGGGTTGCCTTACCCTAATCATACAGTTTCCTAGTTTTGTTTGCTTTAGGGAAGTGGGTTCACAAGATTTTTTGTGATAACTTACATAGTGACAATTCAAGTATTCTTTGCTAGCTTGCCAATAAATCTATTCACTTGCAAGATCCTCCTTCAACAAATTTGCTCCTAATGCTGAAGTCACCTCACATGTGTCCCAATGTGTATACAAAAGTTACCCTGATCTCTTTTGTTGTAGTCTGTGAGGATAATAGGGGATAAGTTAAATACTGTTGCTCAAGAAATATGGTCTAGGGAAATTATGGCTTAAGTTGACCCCAACAATCAACTTAATATAGCAGTAACATAGATTAAGGTATAACTGAGTAAATTGGCATGCATGGGATATAGAAATTATCTATGTAAACAGGTACCTTTGCAGATGTAAATTTAACACCTAATGATTGTTGATATCCCTTGTCAATTATCCAGCTTATCTGACATAGAAATTCACAAATTGAATGATGTGGAAAATCTTTTGGTGTGTTCACAATATTTATAGATGACAATAGCTTTCTCCAAAAAAGTAGGAAAATATACATTAGGAGTAACCTTGTTTATGGTTAATGCCAGATGTCTCTTAATACAGGAAGGGAGCAAACAATCTACAAGAAATACGTTCAAAGAGATCGGATAACCCATATAAGAAGAAATTTGAAACTGGAAAGGCCTTGAAAGGGGTATAAATGTGCAATCACACATTTGTGCTAAAGAAACAATATGCAATGTTCAAAATTCAAAAATTGAAGTGAGCAAGGTGGTAAACTGAGGAAATAGGTTGTTTTGTCACTTTTAGAATTATATTTTCAAAATGTACAGGGCTACTGAAGGAGATCATAAATCATCATAATAATGTATTTTATTAGATTTTGCTTTGCTACAACAATGATGCCCTGGGTTTAAGTTGAGGAAACAGTTTCAACGTAACCAATCACATGTGCATATAAATGCACTTGATTGAACACCTAGGAAAAGTGACCCCACCTCTAACATCCACAGACCATTCATAAAAAATTAATACTGACAATTAGCTAACACTATAATTCACTCCACAAATGCACTTAACATAGAAATTGTGTCTACTATCAGAAATAGGCAAATTCAGTTGCAACTCAAACAAATCAACCTGGCTTTCAATGACGATCAAGATACACAAATATAGATAAACAAGACCAACTAGTTCAAGTGTGCAATACCACACTTGTATCTTAGAGAACTATGGTTGCCACAATAATCAAATCAAAGGGTTTGTGCATACCATAAACCTCAAGAAAAATGTAGTAAAATGTAACCTTAAGGTACAAATAATTGTATATCACTATGCTTTACAACTTGAACTATCACACTAACTATAAATAACTTACAGTACTAGAATCACTAGAATACCTATGTACTAGAATTTTAGAATCTATAGCAGATGATGAGCCAATTAAAGCTCCATAAATTCAATCCTCCAAAATTGACAATGTTGATACTTGTGTACTCCTTTTCTATTAGCTGCAAATCACTAGCAGTACTAAATTTAGACATCTATATAGTCCAAATATCATCTGCAAAACAAGAGGAATCTATATAATCCAAATGACATCTCTTTGATCAGCACTTACAAATAGGCATACCAAACTAGAATCACTAAAAGATACAATATCTGGCAAAAAAATCAATGTCAAGACTACCACATTGTATAGCATGTAGAAACTATAGAAAGAGATTAATGAGGAAGCTTACTCACCATTGATGGCATTCAAAGTTCAAGAGCTTTAGTAACCTCATTATCACTCAAATTGAATTCACAGAAATAACAGCTAAAATGAGAAAAAATGTCTCCAGAGTTTTAAGAGCTTCACAATACAAAGGAACTAAAAGTTTCTAAAATGAATATTTGTTATCATGAATGGAGATAACTTCTAGCCTAGCATGAAGAGAAGCATAACCAATGGGCTACAAAATCTAGAACATTAGTAAAGTAGTTCAAATTGGCAACTGTAATCTTATAGAATTGAGAGTGTATTTTACTTGTAAGCTTTAACGACGTAATCATCTACAACACAATGAAAAACATACTTTGAAGCTTAAAGCTCATGTGCATAAGGATGTTGTATGAAATAGAATTCCTTAGGTGCTTGAGCTTCTTGCTTTCAATAAAATGCAGATGAGTGATTGTGTTGTTCAAGGCAATTCTAACAAGTAAATGCATCACAAAAGCATCCAGATGATCCATAAGTTTGGAGTATATTTGAAGCAAGAGTATTTGACAGGCCAAATAATTCAAGGCATATGACCTACATTAACTTATACAGAATTCCATCAACAACTATTATTATTTTATAAATTGTATATGCCATTACCGATGTTACAAATGTTGTGTAGTAGCTTCAGGTTTAAATAAGTGGAGACCAAATGCAACTTGCAACCAATAGTTTGGTACTTTTATAGACCTCAAGGTATTAATTTTACTTATTCAACACTCTTAAAGTAGCTAGAAAAAGGTGATAAAAACAAATTTTCATAAATGTCTGTAACTACACTAAATGTGGTGTGGATGACACACCACAAGGCTTTATTCTTACTGGTAATTTCAACACAAAGTTAGCAGAAAAATTATAAAATGAGAAGTCGTGTAGAGATTAAATGTTGCATGTGAAACCAATAGCTAGAGATAGGAATAGACCGTTACATCACCTGAATAATAATATACATTCTAGCCCGTCTATTTGGGATGAGTAAATATAAGTGTGCTCTAATACCAACATATTGCAGGGAGAAATAGTCAAGGATCATGAGCCTAATAATGTCAAAAGTACAGATGAGAAGTCATGAGGAAAAGGTATACAAGACAAAATTGAAAGTCTACCTCCCTACCTATCTCCATGTCTCTCTATGTGTGGGTATATGTATGTATGTATGTATGTATGTATGTATGTATGTATGTATGTATGTATGTATGTGTGGTGTGTGTATGCATGTGTTTGTGTGTATGCAGGCTTTTGTAGACATTATTTAAGCACTGATATGCTACTTCATTGTTCATCAACTTGTAGAAATACATTACAAAATATAGCACATTACAAAATATAGCAAAACAAGGTTTTACCAGTTCTACTGGGCATAGATGAGGATGTTTGCATGGTCCTTGTTGCTGACAATGCACTAGGCAATAATGGACCACCAATTGAAGGAGGAGTCTGCACTTCATCATGAGCTGAAGAATATAATATTGTTAGCAAAGACATTTGCAATGGATAAAGATCAAATGGGATACTAGCTAGAAACATCCACAAAAAAGAAGGTAAGTGTTATAATGTTGATCAAAACAAATAAAGTGTTACTTACACAAAGGTTGTGTGCAACAACCCTCACCATGTTCACCATGTAATGTCGCAACTAGCACATATGTCTATACAAGAACACATAAAATTAGAGATCATGATCCATAAGATACTATAAAATATTAATATCTATTGAACTTCTATTATTGCTTTAGTTGAATTACTGCTTACCTTCAAAGATTGGATTCTACGGTCCAATTCTATTCTCAGTGCCTCTTTCTCCTCACTTTTGTCACCCTCGATGAGAATGTTAACAAGTTCATCAGTGTATCTTTGCACTATTTGCTGGGTGATGAACATAGGGTTAGTACTAAGGGCAATGTCACGTAGATATGATGCCTGTATTTCAGATCACATTTGATCAACAATCATTCTATCTTTTTCCTATCATTTGTGACATCAAATATTAGTAAATTTTCATTAAAATAACTCCAAAGCCATAAAGAAAAGAACATAATAATATGACATTAGTTTCTATATTAACATTAAAATTTACAATAATTAATGTTTGCCTCTATTGAAGGTGTCTGAGATGGTGCATCCATATCGCCCTGTGAAAAAAATTAGTAAGTCTTAGAAATCAGTAATGAAATTAAAGTAATAGACTTACCAAAAAAAATATTAATAATAAAGTAGATTGTATATGTAAATCATTTGTCTTAAGTTGAAAATTTAGTGTAACTAATGTTTATATCTAAAAAAATATTTGACATGTTCTACTTAATGTTTATATGTGCACATATGGTTTGGAAAGAAAAATTGACATTGATCCTACCTGGACATTTCATGATCATCATGATCTTCATCCATGTCATCATCATCGTCATCATCATCATCATCATCATCATCACCACCATCATCGTACTTGTCACTTTGATTGTAGTCGTCACCACCACCATCTTCATCGCCATCATCATCATCTTCATCACCATCATCATCATGACCATCATTGCCATCATCATCACCATCTTCATCACCATGATCATGATCGTCATCAGCATCATCATCATCATTATCACCAGTATCATCAGCATGCCAAAAATCATCACCATCTTCTTCTTGTTCATCATTGGGTAACTGTCGTTCCTGATAATCATTTACTTTCTCTTGTGCTTCTTCAATATCTTCTTCTTTGATCACATTATACTTTACCATCCTTCCTCTTGGGTCATGTCTAACAACAAATGGCCAACCTGGTTTGTGTGGAACACCAAAGTAAAACACTTGCTCGCATTGGCTTGGAAGAACATAGGGCTCATCTTCGATTGGCTCAAATGACCTTGTATTAATCATAATAAATCCACTATTGTGTTCAATAACAGTCCTATCAGTATCATTTCGATTCAATCGTAACCTGAACCATTTGATGACAAATAGAACTATTTTGAACGAATTAAAGTCACACTCAAGTATATCATCCAAAATGTCATAGTATCAATTTTTAGATTGTTGAGGATGTATGTCAGTTCTAGATGAAATATTGGTAACCGCAAAGACAACACTTATCCTGGAATCACATATTTTCTTCATTTCATCTATCTTTTTTTGTGTAGAATTTATAGCCATGGTAGTACATAGCTTTGTGGTGTTTGACCTGAAATTATTCAAACATGTCAAGAATCTTCCCATCGATCTGTGAGTTAATATTAAAGTTATGTCTCATGATTAGTAATCTTATGCATACCTTTGTATCTCTTAAGCCATATATTAGATCAAGTACCATTGGCATAACATTGGGATCTCATTATGATGAGCTTCTTTAACCAATGATGCAAAACCATCCCATGTTAATGAGCGACCATTTTCTTGAGACTGTTCAATCCATATTGTCATCCAATCAAGATTGTTTGCAATATATAAGTGTAGTGCATCCCACTCATGACCCACTATAAAGAAGACAATTACACCAGTTAAAAACAACTTATATATATTGATGATGGATAAGAATTATTAAATTACAAAAAAAAAACTTATAATTATCTCTCACCCTCCTCAATCTACCTTTCCTCGTCAGGTACTCCCCTTTGAATTTGTCATTAGATTTGGGATCCCAAATGTGATCTACATGGATATCTGCTGCAAATTTTGGAAGATATTCACTAATGTATGCCATGATCTGATATATCATATATCCCTCTATCATATAACCCTCAGGACGTGCTCTTTGTCAAACCAAACCTTTCATAAATTTCAAGTGCCTCTCAACCATCCACATTGATCTAACTTGTACAAGTCCACACAATTCAATCTCCTCAACTTGATGTATGAGGTAGTGTTCTTGAGCACTGAAAAACGTTGGAGGTAAACACTTTTGCATTTCACACATAAGTTGTGGAATTTTTCTCTTCTAATATTTTACATCTTTTTTATCAATTTTTTTAGATGATAACCACCTAAAAGAGATTCAACATGCAAAAATATGTAAACGAGATTTCAAATAAAATTATACAATAGATTTCAGATTAAAAGCTACAAATCTAAGAAAAAACACTTCTAACCTCATGTATTTTTCAAGATCATATATAACTTGTTTAATATTGTTGTCAAATTGCTGTGGAAGGGATAGAGGTAGGATGAACTGCAATCATAAAAAATTATCATTTCAATATATTATTAAATAATGCAATTGGTAGTACATTCAATCTTACAAATATACTATAAATAGAGAACATGACTTACCTTGACAAAGGTATGCCAATCATGTGTTTTTAGCCCTAGCCCAAAATCACCTTTCTTTGATAGAAGAGTGTTTATATTTGCAACAAATCCTGTTGGAAATTTTTCTTTTTTTATGACTTATTTTAATGCATCACTCTGTTGCTCTGTTAATAACCAAGGAAGGGCACTTGTATTTATGTCGTCTCCATTGCTATTTGATTTAATGAAAGCTTTTAGTGCATGATTGGATTCATGAATGTCAGTAAAAATTTTGGCAATTTTTTCTCTATCACGACTTCCATCCAACATTTTTCATAATGTCTCTATTACATTCTTTCCGATATGCATAGTATCAAATAGATGCGCGATTGAAAGATCCTTGTAGTATAGTAACCTACTAAATTGAGTAGGACAACTTTTCATTCCTCTAGGAAGTTGGTCATTGATGCCTTGATGACCTTCACGAGCATCAATTATAGCATTAGTAAATATAAGACAATATCAAAATACAAATTTTAAACTTCGGACGACAAATTGGACATTACCTCGACGATTTAGTCGATCGTATTCCAACTTCCATAAGTGAGGTGTCATTCTTTGTGGCCTTGATGATATCTCTTCTTTCCCATTGAAAAGATGTTTTTTGGCAATTTGATACCTATGACTATTATGGAGAAAGTGTCTAAACTCATCAAATACCTACTTTCCTAAACTTCTTGAATGATGAGATTTCATCTTCGGACCACAAACTGGACATGCAAATTTTCCCTTTGTCTGAAGACCTAAAAGATCATGTATAATTGGATCATGTACAATTATCATGCACAACTTAAGCATTCAATAGTAATGTGTAAGCACTATAACAGACCAAAAATATGTAATCTTAACAATATAACATACTGCAAAAATGAGTTAGCCCAGGGGCATCATGTATTGTCCATACAAGCATTGCATGGAATTGAAATTGTCGATGTCCTATTGGTCTAGAAATGTCATATATAGTGATACCATTCCATAACTTCAACAACTTGTCAATTAGGGGCTCAATATACACATTCATATCTTTAACTTGGTATTTATCTAGCAATTGAATGAACATAAACATTACATAATTATTATGACCATTTTCATGCACTATTTATAAATTAATTTAGATAACTATAAAATGAAAAAATACCTGGCACAATCATTGACAACATTATGTGCCCCCTCTTTATGGACATCCAAGGAGGAATGTTATTGTTAATAACAAAAATAGGCGACACTGAGTAAACAGATCTCATATCTCCATATGGATTGCCACCAGCTGCTGCCAATGAAAGCTTCAGATTACGAGGTTCTTCTTTAAAGTATGACCATGTTTCTTCTATCTTTTTAAATGTAGAAGCATCGATAGGCATTCGCATAATGTCATCCTGACTTCTATTGCGTGCATGGTAATCCATAAATTGTGCCAAGCTAGCACACCTAAATAACTGTTGAAGACATGGAATAATGGGAATCTACCGAAGAACCTTGTGAGGCACTTTTTTTGTTATTTGATCTGACTGCTATCTGCAAATATGACAATCAGGGCATTCTGTTGCAAATTCATGTTGTTTATGATATAGAATGTGATCATTGGGACATGCATGTATTGTCTAATACTTCATTCCAATCTGATCCATAATGTTAGATGATTCTCGGTATGAATGAGGCAAAATGTTTGATGGTGGTAAGAAAAACTCACTAATCAACCTACAACAACAAATATGCATTGTTAATATAATGAATAGTAATTGTATGCTAACATTGAAGATGACAAAAATGACATACCTTAGCATACGTGACATTGCTACATTGGATATACCATTCATAACCTTTAAGTTCACCAACAACACTATAGCTGAGAGTAGAGTTGTTTGGGAGCCTTTGTATAAGGGCTCGTGTGCCTTCTCAAGTAAAGGTATATCAAGACCATTTTCATCATCATTATTAGATTCGCTAGTACCATCATTGTGAGCCTCTTCATCACCTGCCCCAATACCATCTTCTTCAATCATGTCCTCTGGCACATTATCATCTTCTTCCATGGTAGTGTTATCCTCAGCTTCGATATTCACACCTCCATGTTCCTCCAGTAGGAAATCCACATTCAGCAATGGACGAAAATCGTGGCCTCCTTCAACATGACCATGTTGCCTACAATGACTCTGGGTTTTTGTGATTATAATTCTTCGATTATTTAAGCCCTTACACTTTTTGCAAGGACAATAACATTTATCAAGTTTTCTTCAGAACTGAGCCCACAATGCAACTATTGTCTCATTATTTTGTTCTAGGTTCATATTGTCAAGTGTGGTCTTTCTTCACAAGAAAATATATCTGCAAATAAATTGGACATGTTGTAGTTATGGTTTATATCTGCACATATGGAAATTGTTGATTAATGTTTTCAAATGTAACTAAAATGATCCTATAATTTCTAGAAGGCCAAGATGTTTGCAAAATGTGGATTTATAGACAATGTATCTTAGTTATTTGCAAAATGCCTCAAAGAGATGTCATAAGGTGAAAGTTACTTAGGTGCTAACAGTAGCATGCCATGACTAATTTTGATAGCAATGACTAATGTGATTAATGCATCAACTAATGAAGATGACTAAAAGATTGAAACATATTAATGCAATCTTCAATCAAGAACATGTGAGCTCAAAACATGGGTAAATTTCAAAAAATCGTGAGCCTAAGATCATTACAATTTCAGCCATGAAATAATTGCTGACTGGATGAATTTTGTGATTAAGTGTTCTAATTGAAATTCTCATTTTGTCTAGAAACCACAGAATGCAAATTGTATTTAAAGAATAGATATTATACTCATAGAAATCATCTAAGTAGGATGTCTTCATTGGATTTTGCTTCTTAGCATTTTGATTTTAGATGAAATATGAAACCCAAATGTTTGACAAGTGGTGTTGTCTTGCAGTTTAAAGATGTCGAGAGCTAAAGGTGGAATGATTTCAAGGCAGGAAAGCAAGCTCCAATAATTCCTCTTTAGAATTGCAGCCAGAGTCCTAAGCATTCCAATCCAAATGATTGTGTATCAATAAGATTTAACACAAAATAATCCTAAGAACATTAAGTAAGTTAAGCTGAAACATATAAGAAAATGAATACATGTTCCTACAATCGAATAATGATTATGCAAGATTCAGTAGTTAAGGGTCGCTCAATACTAAAATATAGATGAGCATAAACTTTGAACATGAAGGAGAAGATCTTCTGCTTGATTTTTACCATTACAACACAGTAATATTTTGTCATAGGAAAACGAGTCTTATTTTGATTCACATTACATTTTTGTGTTATTTTCATTGTATTTTTTCTTTAAATTCTAATTCTAGAGACTATCCATAATTGTCCTAGATCACCATAGACTAGGACTTGTACAGATCTACATTCTTCATTTCCAACCAGTGATATGAGAGAGGCTAAAGGTGGTGTCTTGAAGAGAGTGATATTTTATCCCATGGCAGAAACCTAACCTTTCATCTATGTTAAGATATCCTTTAGATGGGAAATCATTAGACGTTTATCAAATACTACTTTATGGAAAAGATATAATGGAGCATGCTTCCTCTTGCTTGTATTGTGTAGGTTAACCTTCAGTTTTATGCATTCAGGTGGATTACTCTGCTTTTCACACAAGAGTTTAGATTCCCTAATATTCTAACGATTTGGGACTCACTTCTAAGAAATCCCTATGGGCCTATGGTATGTTTCTGTCTTCCATCTGAAAGAGAGAATCTTCTATTAATCATTTACACAAAGTTTCAATCAGAGTTTTACAAAAGTTATAAGCTATCAAATACCCAAAAAACTAAATAACGTAAATATGTGCTCTATTAGTTTTCTTGATAATGAAATAAAAGATATTGGCATATTGGAGAGCTTGAGTCGATGCTTCTGAGGTGTATCACATTTTTGCATAAAATTTTAGGCTATCTAGTGATTGAGCATTGCCTACTCTGTTACTATAGGACATATTACTCTGCATATGTTGTGCTATGCTAATGTGCATAAGAAGCCGCTTCTTGGTTGGTGATTTTACATCAAATCTGAAGTTGCTTCAACATTATCCATTAATTGACATCAACCATCTCTTGCGTGTAGCAAATGAACTAAAAATAAAATCTTAAAAGTTTTACACTATTCATATTTGATCATTCAAAATGTAGCAAAAATTGCTTGTCAACTTCAAATAGGTCCGAGATTCTTTTTATACAGATAATAGCCCAATCCAGAACAAAAATATGATCTAATAGAAAAATCATATATTTTTTAATGAATAAACTTGTTTTAATCCAATTATTTTGATATTTTGATATCCCTTGAAGGAAAATTAATTCCTCATTCCTTTTACCTGGAATTCCACTAGACAAATTATATCATTGAGTACAAAGCCCTAATCATGTGGGTACATGTCGTGATTCTTATAGAGATTAAAAGCCTTCATATACATAGAAACTGTATGTTGATAGTGAATCCAATAACAACTTAAGGGGAACCAATCTAGGTTGTCTTAGTATATAGAATTACCATTGATCTTAATCAATTCTATTACTGCACCACAGATAGTATTTCAAAGAGAGAAAATTGGTATGCGGATGCAAAGGCTAGTGTAGCCTCTTTGGTCTGACCCAAAATCATCACCAATCCATATCAATTTGTGCTACAAGTGTTGAGATCTCATGCAGTATCAAAATTGCCAAGCCTTGGTAATCCCATTTGTGTACATGTAGACTCAGAAGAATGGTTTGTTGGCATCTATGGGTATCTGAAGAGAAAAAAATCCCTGATAGAGTTGATGAAAATGCTTATTTTAGGATAAGAAAACTCTTTGCTTGCTATCTTGTCTTGTCAAATGTCTTGTATCAGAGATCCTATAATGGTCTCCTCCAATGATACTTAACCAAGGATGAGATACCACTCATTTTTTGAGAGGCTCATTCAGGCCCCACTAGAGGACATATAAGTGGTAAGGCCCTAGTTCAAAAGGTAATTCATGTTCAATACTATTAGAAAATGATGGAGAAAGACTCCTTTTCATTTATCAAGAGTACTCACAATGCCAACAACATAGAAATTTTATTTAAGCTCTTGGACAGACTCGCTAAGCTCAAAACTCTTCGTGGCCCTTCTAGACACGGGGTTTAGATATAATTGGAAAAATATCTCTGCCACTATTTAAAGGCCATATTTTTATCATCACAAGCTCATAATATTTTAGTAAGTGGGTGGAAGGGGGCCCATTAAGGTCTACCATCACTGAAATTATCTATCAATTCGTACTAGACAATATCTAATTTAATTTTGGTTTATCTTCCACTATTGTCTCAAATAATGGGACATATTTTTTAAATGAGGTAAAATAGTTACAGAATATTTGGTGTCCTACATCACTTCTCTATACCTTATTATTTTCAATCCAATAGTTAGGCTGAAGCCTCTCACAAGACCATTGAGAAAATATCGCAAACATTTGTAACTAAGAATGGGAGAGATTGGCATACCCAATTAACCTATGCTTTTTGGGCTTATTGCACTAGTGTCTCTATAGATACATGATCTACTCCTTATAGCCTAGTATACAGAGCCAATGCTATCATGCCCCTAAACTAGAGATACCATCATTATGTGTCTCCCTTAAAGGAGTGATCAATGATGACACTAATAGTTTGAATTATTTGCATGAGTTAAAAATGTTGGATGAACATACTCTACACCTTTGAGCATATTAGAAAGCACTCTCATAACTTTAAGGTAGGTAATATCATTCTTTGCAAATCCAAATGAATGTAAATGTGTCACCTAGTCAAAGAACGAAATTCAGCCCAACTAGTTGGGGCCATATGTTTTCACCTTTTGCTTATAGGTATGGAGCCTACAAGTTAGCCCCTAGGGACAATACCCCTCTCAAGGAACCCATGAATGTGGTTCATCGATAACAGTGTTATGCCTAAATGTGTCATGCAGTATGAATCCAAGTGATCCCCATGACATATTGTCATCAACACGAGTGTTTATCTTTGTGGTAACAACCATGTTTGTGATATGTGTGTGCATGTATGGTGTCACTACAACTGTAAAACATACATAAAGAAAGCCAAGATAACAGAAGAATAGAATCTAAACTCCAAAAACCTATACAATGCTAGAGTGCCTACAAAGTAACCTGGTCAATATTGCTACTAAACAAGAGTCTACAACCCAGTTGATATAGCTAATATCTTGTGATGGGAACCTAATCATACTAGTTGTTTAGGTAGGGACCTAGGTCCCTAATTAAAAAGCCAAGTTGTCCAGAACATACCTATTGTTTACAGTCAGTAAGTTTCTATATCCTCTAATTAAGTGAATTTTTTGGCTTTTTAGACCCCAGTTCCAAGACTTTTGTAACAGTATTTGTTCTAATTCTAAGCAAAATGTGTATGTTGGATAACAAGAGTATCATAAATTTGGAATTTTGTCTTGATGGACAATTCACAAGAAGGAATTTGGTAAATTTATATACTGTCTAGTGTCTTGTTAATATTGTTATCAGTTAAGACTATTATTTATATATCCTTTGGAGATGTAAGACTATCATGCTTCTAGCTGCATGTACAAATAGGAAGTTTGAAACACTATTAAAACATTTAGCACACACTACTATCAAATCAGCTAGGTGATAAGTACGCTACAGATTTATTGAAACTTCATGGAAGATGTTTGGTATCATTCATTACTGATTCCAAATTATGTATTGAGGCAATAGTTAGTGTGTTTTAATTTCAACCTTTTCTAATAGCCCTGGGCTAATAGTTCTGATTGGTTTACTATCATGTTCATAATTTTGCCACATTCAATATGCTAGCTAAATCAAGACATTAATCCTTGACTGGAGCAATGGAGATATGGTGTATTCATATACTCATAACTATAGGCAAGTCATATGGACTCTAGTGCAAAGTTGTAGAATGATTTAATCTAAATCATTGGTGAAGAGATAGATTGGACCTGAATATTGAAAGCAATCTTTAACCACTTTTTGCTATTGCCATATTGTTAGGAATCTTCTGATACACTTTGCTTTGAGTATCCCATGAACTATTTTGAAATTTTTCTTAAGGTTGATCCTTCCAATGTTTTATACTGTGTCTAGTGAAAGGGGATGTTCTAGGGATAGGGACAAGACATCCTCCTTCCTACCCCTAGGGGATGTCTCCTGGGAATCCTCCTCATTGGGAAATCCTAAGGGGACATAAGCCCATCCCCAACATCCCCATGCTATCTCAGAGATGTCCTAAAGTCCCCTGTAGTAGCCAACTTTCAACATGGAAAAAAGGAAAACTTTAAAATTTTATCAAAAAAACCCATGTTCTCATACCCTCTTAAAGCTAAGCAACAAAGGTTCATGGTATTTCAAGGTTTGAGCTAGGAATCCCCATCAAATTTTTACTAAACATGCAAGCCTTTAAGGGTAAGCTCATGTTAGTGACCTCAAACCTCAAGTCTGAAGATCCCTAATAGGAGAAAATAATTCAAGTACTTTGGAACTCTTTGTCTGAGATTCTCATTTCTATAATGATAAATTATTAGACATTTTAAGAGAATCCAAAGAAACACATTTCAAACCACAATTTCTAAAACCACACCTTTAAGCAAGCAATATTTTATAGTCCCTTACTCCAAAATCCTTGTTCAACGCGTATCAACCAAATTAGGCTTTGCTCCCAATCTATCTTCCTGCAATTTTGTTTTTAGAGAGGTTTCCGAAGTTGAGTAAACTAGTATTCATAGTCATTATTTGCAAGGAAGAAAAAAGAGTAAAATACTCATCCTCTTCATTATTTGTGGCAGAAAAAGAAAGAATAAATTCCCATCCAAGGAACAAAAAAGAGTAAAAACCCAAATTATTCATGATCTATAAGAGAGGAAAAAGGTAAACATGCATCCAAATTATTGTTTATACTAGGAAGGTGGCTTTCAACTCAAGAATGATATTGAGTTAACCAATTGGTTGCTATTGACAAATACGTCAAAAAAATTGACAAATGAATCTTTATTGTAGAATGACAAAGTATACTCTAGTTCTACAGAATGACAAATAAATCTTTATTGCAACTTACAAATATGATATTGCATAGTAGCTTGGAAACCCTCTGAATAAAAATAAACTATTTTAAAGAGTTTTAGAATATAGATTTACGAATAAACAACTCAATTTTAGTTTTATTAACAACAATTTAAAAAAATTAAAATAGTATAAAAACTGTGAATTGCTACATGCTTGAACACTAAACCTATGGTGTAAAATGAAGATAACTATTAGAACTCTTACTCATTGCTAATGCATTGCCCTGGTTTATTAAAACTAAATAGCTTTTAAATACAAACTAATTGCAGATGGTTATCATGCCAACGGTTTATATGTTTTAAATGATGTGTATATAGCCACTTCCCCTAAGGAGACTAGTTACAAGTATCAATGGATAAAAAAGAATCTGTAACATGTAAAGTGTTGTGCTCAATACTAAATTTGTTGTTATTATGATCTTAGAAGTTACAAGAAATTAGGCTTCCACATTAATGGCTAGCAATCTTGGAAATTGAGTTTATTGCATTATATTAGCTTCCTTATAGTGACCCTAGAATGTGTTGCTTGTAATTTCAATCTAGTGAAGCAGGGATCAAAGGTGTAAACTTACCATAGAGATAAAAGGAGCCCCAGAGAAAATAAGTTGTTGGTATGTAAAATTATTCATAGTTAGGTTCCTCTTGTTAAGGCAATGATCAACATTCCTCATCTCAAAATAAAATAGAGAGCGTAGATTCTAAAGGGAATTTTCTATTTGGATTCATCAAATGCCATTTTAACAAGATGTGCT